>OV725080.1:75269045-75886734 GCA_928085145.1 Nezara viridula
TCTGTACATTCGTTTACGCGCTCCAGAAACACAGGTTTTTCGGTCGCCATCTTGACAGGAAAAGGCGGATAGAAATGTCGATGAAGGAGTATTATCCTCGGATGACCTCTAATTTTAAATTGAAATTTGAAAAAAAAGGTCCATTAGTTTCGGAGAAAATGCGTGGAAGGGGAACAAACAAATTTTTATTCGTTTTTCGAATTCTACGTTTCCTGAAAGGTAAAACCTAAATTTTGATAGGGAGTTTTAAGTTTTTGAATTTTTCGTTCGATTACAATGGTTCATTATGGAAAATAATAAACCAAAAATATAAATTACATTAGTGGTTGTTTTCTTAAATCTGGCCTTAAGGCGTGGGGAATAAATATACTCATATACATAGTCGATATTTAGTTAATAAATGCCTAAATAACAGGAACTGGTGTAACTGTTACAGTAGAAAGGAACAACACCCTCCTATCCATTGGAATGCAGGCAATGGCTGCCCTCTTGAACTGGGTTACTCCCCTAATACTAATCAGGACCCCTTATCTTAGCGAATGCGTTCGCCAACAGTTTTCCTCCACCTTCAGTCACTGATAGCTATCTAAGTGGGAACTTACGACTAACCCTTTACAGTAAAATGTCCTTTCTTTCTTTACTCCAGGTTCCCTTTGAATATTCTTTCACCTTTCACTGGCAGTTCGGTGAAAATTCTAATTTCCAAAACAGTGTTATGGATACTAAAATCACCAAGTATCGAGTTTGCAAAGGCTATTTTAGTATTGCCATCAGTGATGTTATCGAAACTAAATTAGTTTTGAAACTAAGTTCTTATTGTTTATGGGCGAATTGAATGATATTTCTTAAAATAGCCCACCTCCTTTTCTTAGATAGACAAGTCTCCTAATTCAAGGGGGGATTCATTCCATTGCTAGATGTTCAGAAGTTAGTATATAGAAAGATATTCCTATTTATAACATTGTATCCATAAATAAAGTTTACTAAAGTATATTGAAGTAACGATTTGTTAACTGTTGAAGACACGTAAAATGTATACGCCAAGTCAAATACCATACAGTATTGCTATGATGTGAAAGAATCATTTCATGGCATCTTTTAGAGAAGACTTCGATAAATTTAAATTTTAATACAGAAAAATGATGACATATTATTATTAATAAATATCAAAAACTTATCCGCGTTATAGAAGGAATATATGGAGTATTTTATTTCGTTTACCTTTTCAACAGTTTTTAATTATTTTAAATCTAAACGAAAAGTAATACATATACATTGGCAACCATGATACGACACTGCCTACAAAAATTAAGGATTATCTCGAAAAAGATAAATTTAACATTGTATTAAGCAGAGTTCGTACGGAATACCTACCTTGAAATCTTTATAATACAACCTATTTAAAATTCTAAATCATTATGTTTTATATAATTATATTTTACTTTTATATTTATATTATATTTTACGATATAAAATTCTAAATCTTAATAATTCAAGTCTCAACCTGACAATATACTACACCCAGAGTATTATGAACCACTTTAATTAAAGTTGTAACAGATTCAAGGGCCGACATTGAGTCATCACTTCTCAATGAAATTTCCTTTTTTGAGACACTCTTAGTCAAAAACCATCTTTTTTGATAACCAGAAAAGGAAAAAATAACAAAATATTATAAATATATAATAGATTCTCAGCTGAAATCCAATGGTTCGATACCTAACCGTCAACCCTGGTCGAACAGTAATTTCCTCCCCCAACCTCCGAAGAATTTTTACCCCTATTTCGGAAAGACTTAGCCGTGGGGCTGTTCCATATTTCCTAAGGAATTTCTGGAGGGAGGGGGGCGACGAGATTTGATTAAGTCAGAGAGGAATATTCGGCGGCTGGCAAAATCAGATGAGGAATTCTTTAATTACCAGCCCGGGTTCATCTCCTTACCAAGCCTACTAATGATGCGCTACCTCATCCAATCTCATCCTAATCAGCGATAACGGAAAATTAGTTATAATTAATTAATTATAATGGTAATCATTATTATTAGTTTATAACTTTTATAATATACGTAGAATTGTAAATAAACTATTTGGCTAAAAGCTAACTTTATTTTTATTAAGTAAAGTTATAATTACTTGATGATAATTAACTTTTAAAATTTTACTGTTATCTTAAATAAATCGAAAATAAGTATTATTCTAAATCGAGAGAAATTTATAAAAAAGCTCAATTGTCAAGCTCAATCGTGAGAAGTGCATAAGATATTTTATCGGGAAAAATCCGATCCAAAGCTCTATTCTTACCAGTTTTACCACCCGCGATAAAAGAGCATGGATGATTGCAAAATGACTAAGCACTTCATTCATCCTTACCAATATTCCGTGACGTCAGTTTAAGAAAAATAAAACTTTTTCAACCTGTTTTCTGATCGACAGGTTAATCACAGATTAAAGTAAAATAATTAATAACAATAGTTAAAAATAACTATACAGAAGCCAATTCAGGTCATTACTTAATTTATCTGGAAAACGTACTGAAAAATCTGAAAATTGTTGTGTAGCTTCATAATATAAACCAAAAATAAAGCTCAAATATAGTAAAAATAATATCAATGTGGTTTTTATATTCACTTATATATTTATTTATTCATTAACCAATATAAGAAATATAGAGTGAGGGAAAGTATTGCCATCGTGTACATACTCCACGATTCATGCATTCGCCATTTTTTATCTACAAAATCAAAGTCAATCAACCTTTTTGTTTCTTTAAAAACGGCCCTCGAGTTTTAATTCTTTCCAAAAGCGTTCCTATTCAAGTTTCAAAGAATTTTGATTAGCATTAAAATAATCGATGTTTAACGGGAATATGAGCACCCACAAAACAATTTCATGGTATATATTTTTTTTAAATATTGGCTTTCATACTTGAAAGAAAATATAGTTTTTCGCGTTTCCTGAAATACTATTAATTATAATGACGGCTTACTTTGGAAATAAACAAGACATATCGTCGGCAACATGTTAAAGTAATGAATGTGCAACGTTAAACGGGCTCACATTCGTTACTTTAACGATATCTACAAAAAAATAGCTCAAGATAGGTAGAGTTGGTTCTCCACCTATCTTGAGCTATTTTTTTCCAGTTATCAAAACGTAGTTCTATTGCATCGCTGTTGATTCGATTTATCCATCCGGTTTTTGGGTTTCCACGTGCTCTGCATTGTAGCTTAGAGACTTCCTGATGGATTGCTTCGAGCTACATGGGTGCATGTAGCGGGCCCATAGTAATCACCTTGTCTTCCTGCCATGAGATATAAATTGACCAATTTCTGTAAGCAGTTCTTTATTGGTCTTTCTCCTCTATTTGTTATTCAAAATTGTAGATATCGTCGGCACCTTGTTAAAGTAACGAATGTGAGCCCTTTTAACGTTGCACATTCATTACTTTAACATGTTACTCAGCTGGTAAGAACTGGCTTCCTAAGCTCGCTCGAAGGTTCGAATTCGGCTGACGATAAGTAATTTTACATCAGTCGTGGATCGACCCTGGGGTTCAGCCGGGCACACCCGGCTTCTATAAATTGAGTACTCTTAATTAAAATAAATAATAAAGGAGGGGGGACGTGACGGTTAAGCATGATACCGGCTTGATCACTTTCCTATACAACTGTTGGCCTTGAAACTTACTTATAAAGTACCAACCCACGACCCTTCATAGGTTGTAATGATACAGATTATAATTTTAGGGTTACGTGCTAAACATATGATAATTTATGAATTATCTAATAAAAATAAAACATATTTTATGATATTTTATTGTGAAAGCACTTCAGGATTTAGCTCTTTTTTTTTTAGCATGGATCCGAAGCAATCTAAAAAAATATCTAGCAAAAATAACTTTAAAAATATTCATTAGAACTTCATTAACTATCCAGGGGGTTTTGGGCAGACTAAATTAAGTTTACTACACAAATGAAATTACTGAGCCTCGGAAATTTTTGTTTTATACAAGAGCCACCTAGAGGTCAGGTATTGTTCCGAAAACTGGGGAAGGACGATATTAAATAAGAAAGCTATAAAAATGTAGATGAAGTAGGGAAGCTGATTTGACTGGAGACAACAATGAATATATTAGCCGGCCCTGGAGATTAGCTGTCCTGGTGGGGGGAGGGTCAAAAATTAATTGTCACTTCCCTCTCGCAAAATAAATATGCATGATGTAGTTCTCAATGTGGGTCCCTAATCCGAGGATATGGCTTTACAAAAATAATTAAATGTAGCCGCTCGCCCGCCACATGTGCCAGTAATATGTCACTTGGAAAATGGCTGGGATAAAAATATCATTCCGAAAATTCTCCTTCACTTTATGTTTACGACGTTTCGGAGTTGTGGTATTTTTTTATTTTTTTCGTTTCGTCCCTCTGGGGCGTCGGGACCGTCAGCGATGTAATATATGGAAAATTCCTCTGGGACCGTGTGTAACTGGCTGCTCTTATCAACTGTATCAGCAAAAATGTTCATATGTAAACAGATGAATTATTTAGAAACATTTATATATTATCGAAAAATTATTTTATTTTCACAAAAATACAAAGAAATAATCTCAATAAAAATAAATTGTTCAAGTATTTGCACAATTGAATCGGCAAGTGCAGAAACCACTTCAGTCACAAATTTCAATTTTTTCAGGAGAGAGAAAAAACGTCTTTTCTCTTCCAAATTTTCAAATATTTGACTTTTTTTCCTGTCATAACATGCATTTATGTTGCTGTTATGCAAAAATTACCTAATTTCGACATAAATTAGATTCAGGAAAATTTAAAATTTATTTCGGTTTCCCAGTCCGCTGGTGTTCCTCAAGGTAGTATCCTAGATCCTATCCTCTATACAGTTTATACAGCTGACATCCCTACCTGTCCCAACACTGTCATCACCACATATGCCGATGACACATGTATCCTATCAGTAAACAATGACCCAGCAATTGCATCCCAAATGCTTCAATCACACATCATAAATCTAGAAGAATGGTGTCAAAACTGGAGAATTAAAATAAACTCCAATAAATCCCACCAAATTACCTTTACCCTTCGTCGTAAACCAACGACTTCCTGTCCTACAGTTTCCTTTAACAATACTCCACTTATCCCTATTGAGCAAATCCGATACCTAGGACTCCACCTGGACAAACGACTAACATGGAATCCTCATACTAGACTGAAACGACAAGAAACCGCTCGACGTTTCCGATTACTTCAGCACTTACTAGACAAACGCTCTAAACTTCCCATTAATTACAAAAGACTCATATACTTGACTATAATAAGACCTATTTGGACTTACGGAGTTGAGCTATGGGGCTCCACTAAACCATCGAATTCCTATCGCATCCAATCCTTACAATCCAAAATCCTTCGTAAAATCCTCAATGCTCCTTACTTTGTCACAAATAAAATTATCCATAAAGATCTTAATGTTCCTTATGTTTCAGATCTGGCCCAATCCAGATACCTATCCTTCCATAATAAACTTTAGAATCATCCCAACCCTCTCGTTTCTAACCTTGCTTCCTCTTCAATTCCTGATAACCCTCCGAGGCGTCTGAAAAGAAGATTGCCCCGTGATCTCCTAATGTAGTCATATCATTAGAGTGCTACCATTGGGTAGTTACTCAGCAAGTGTATTCATGTCATTATATCAATTATGTCCAAATTTACTTGATGTATTTATGTAATACAGTTGTAAATGTCATAAAGAAATAAAAACAAATAAAAAAAAATTATTTCGGACTTGGGGGACTTAAAATTTATGCTGTTTTTTACAGGCAGCTGAAAACTTGGGAAAAGTTAACCATTCATTAAAATTTTATTTTTTTTAATGAACAATTTATTTTACAATTTAATTTATTTATATTGATTTATTTTACAACAATTTTAAAAATTTATATTTTTTCATATCATATCAAAAATGAAGTTACAGTATTGCAAAGTCATCATAAAACAGGAATATAACAAAGTGAAATGCTCTTTAAGATCATTCTCGATGATTGTATCATTGTCACGTGCTATGGTTGGCTAGGTAAATATTTCATCATAAAAAACTTTGATGTTTTCATTTATATTTATATTCATAAGTACCATAAACATAAATGGTATTCGTATTTATATTTTTGAATATAAATATGCCCATCTCTGCTGCTCATGTGATCCAGCGGTGGGTGTAGAAACCAAGTCAGTCACTGACTCGTGTTATTTCTGGGCTCAACGATAGAAAAAGACATTATATATTTAGGGAACTACTCAACAGACTGATGTGGTTCTTGTAATCAACACGCATCTTACATTTCGAAGCTTCTCTTCATCAAAAAAGATTTTTCGCATTTTTTTTTTTGACAAAAGTGTTTTCTGCACTCAACGATTCAATTGTAGATGAGACTTAATTTTGTTATATTTGTAAACTATTTACAATTTGTGCAGTTAATAATAGTTAAATTATTTCAGTTTAGCAATGCTTACTCGATGAAATTTGAAATGAAAATTAGATTAATGATAATTTAAATTTACATTAAAGTAGGCATCTTTTGACTTGAAATGGAAAGATAAAACTACAGAGGATATAGCTTGATGTAACCTGATAAATTTGGGTTTGATTTGAGTTGGACGAAGAGCACTTGTAAATGTTTCTTATTTTTAACAAGGAAAACCGCAATAAAATTTTAGTAACTAACATCCATAAGATGAGTAAGACGAAAATGTATGACATAAAAATAAATTAATAGCAGAGGAGCTGTTTTATTATCTAAATATTAATAACTAAAGAAAAACAGTAATGATAATAAAACGTTATACAAATATAGGGACCTAGCACGTGCTGTTAAGTAACATATATTTTTCTTGGGCAGAGTTTTTGTTAATTTGTCTAGATTGTTATAACTCAATATAATCTAATTGTGCTACCTTTCTTTTTAATAATTACTAAATCATAAGAATCATAAATGTATGTTTAACTGTATATACATAAGAATTCATAATTGTTGATTTGGTTACTAAAAACTTCATTATTATTATAAATAACTGAATCCTCTTCATTGGAAAAATCTTGCATTCTATAATTGGAAACATACAAAAGTTGAAAACATTAAATTTTATTGATAAAAAATAATATATACATCAATAAACAAAAGCGACGCAGAAAAAAACAAAACATCGATTGTGGACACGATGCCGCCAATAACGAAAAGTCCCTTCAATATATGCCATAGTTAATCAGTTTTTCCATGAAAACGGTTGATTGGGGGCACATGTAAAACTTTTCAATAGGAACGTGTTCAATCAACTTTTTACACAAAAGGGCCTCTTAAATCAGCTAATTCCAGGAAAGGATACGCCCAACTCTGTACCTGGCGTGTCAACAAAAAAGCAACTATTCAAACGTCAGCGAGATAAGTTTCAACCAACTTCTCTTCAAGAGTCAAGGGCTGTTGAAAAGGAACCATTAGAAAAGGCAGGTGAAGTTATTGCAGCAGGATTTGTACAGCACAAAAGAGGCCCATGATAAATCGGGATATGGTGAAAAAATAATGAAATAGAATTCGAGGAATATGTTGACTATACAAAAATTATTTATAATCCGCAAATTTAAAACATCTCAATGTTGTAAAGAAGTAAAGCGAAGATGGTATATAAGTGGCATGACTTTTATCATCTTTACAAAATATATTATATTATTACGTATTATATTTTTATGTATTTTCATTTTATTTTTCCATTTCAACGATAATCACGCTTGAGAAGATTTTATATTTAACTGTTAACATATTATTTTATAGTGCTAGTTTATTAATTTAGCCTACTTTGTATATTTTAACATCTTTTATTTATTTATTTATTTTAAATGATATTTACAACTGTATACAAAAAATACATCTGGTAAATTCGCACATTGGTATAAAGACATGGAACACATGTTGAGAAACTACCCATTGGTAGCACTCTAATAATATGTCTATATTAGAAGATCACGTGGCCATCTTCTTTTCAGACGCCTCGGAGGGTTATCAGGAATCGAATAGGAAGCAAGGTTAGAAACAAGAGGGTTGGGATGGTTATGAAGTTTATTATGGAAGGACATATATCTGGATTGGGCCAAATCTGATACATAAGGAACATTAAGGTCATTATGGATAATTTTATTTGTAACAAAGTAAGGAGCATTGAGGATTTTACGAAGGATTTTGGATTGCAAGGACTGTATGCGAGAGGAATTTGAAGGCTTGGTGGAGCCCCATAGCTCAACCCCGTAAGTCCAAATAGGCCTTATTATAGTCATGTAAATCAGTCTTTTATAATTGATTGGAAGGTTAGAGCGTTTGTCTAGTAAGTGTTGAAGTAGTCGGAAACGTGGAGCGGTTTCTTGTCGTTTCAGTCTGGTATGAGGATTCCAAGTTAGACGTTTGTCCAGATGGAGTCCTAGGTAACGGATTTGTTCAACAGGAATAAGTGAGGTGTTGTTAAAGGATACTGAAGAACAGGAAGTCATTGGTTTACGACGAAGGGTGAAGGTAATTTGATGGGATTTATTGGAATTTATTTTAATTCTCCAGTTCTGACACCATTCTTCAAGGTTTGTGATGTGGGATTGAAGGGTTTGGGATGCAATAGATGGGTCGTTATTGACTGATAGGATACATGTGTCATCAGCATATGTGGTGATGACAGTGTTGGGATGGGTTGGGATGTCAGCTGTATAAACTGTGTAAAGGATAGGACCTAGGATACTACCTTGAGGAACACCTGCAGACTGGGAAAAACGGGATGTATATACATTGTTGATTTTAACATCTAAACCAATGCCTTTCTGTTATTACTTTTGTTATCTTATTATCTTATTTATTATTTTTATTTATCCAGGTAATACTTTTTGTTTCTCTGTGTACCAATATGGGTTTGTATGAATATATAGTTCTTTTTTTTTTCCATTACACCACAAGTAATCCTGAGATTTTATTTTTATTTATCTTAGTGTTTGCATTTTATTATATAAATTACTGTATTATTACATTTTGTATTAAGTTATTTTTCTATTAGATAGCCTAGTGTTTATAAATTGTGAAGTTATGTATATATAAATATGTTATTTCTATTCTTTTTTTTCATCACAATAATAGGTAATTTTGAGAAGATTTTATGTTCATTTATATTTTATTGGTTACATACTGTTTTTTAAATAATGTATAGAATTTTTATAAGTTAGTTTTTGGCCAGATTTGTATTTTCTTTTGTATTAATTCATCATTGTTATTCTAAGGGGACTTAGTCCCAGAATAAAGTTCAATTTTCTATTCTATTCTATATATTATACCTACACAAAACATAAGTATATATAAAATGTATATATACCCACATAAAATATATATTATTATTTAATAATTTCAGTATATTGTAAACGCAGTAGTTTCAATAGTTATATTTTGTAAATCCATTACATGATGAGAGGCAGCAAATATCTGAATTAAAATCTTCGACTTTTAATATTTTTACTTTTTACATACAGATGCATGTATATCGCTATACATAAATCGCATGTATAAGACTCCGAATTCATATATGAAACGATGGCAACTGACTAGACTTAAATTATCTTACTTCTAATTTTTGCAACTATTTTTATCTTCGGTAGTTAATTAGACGTTTTATATTTACTACATAAAAAAAAATTGCAATTTTAAGTTAATAAGTGGAGTATTTATGTTTTTCAATTTGGCTAGTTTGCGATTTTGATTAGTTTTTCCTCATACCTGCCAAGTCTCTTTGTTTTGTTTTTTTAAATTATTTGTATTAATTGTTCTCATTTCATTAGTAAGCCAACTAATCTACTGATAGTTTATACCTCTAGCGGAGACTGGGTAAGGTTGTAAGCATTTTCATTTAATTGTCCTCAATTTTGATAGTACACCAATTAAATAGAAGAAAGTTTTCTTATAGTAAAGAGTACACTTTACCACCCATAAATACTAATATTTTATACGTAAGTACGATGATTATCTCATAGGGGCAAATCAGAAAAAAAATTCACCATCGACCACACGTAGCGGACGTGGCTGTCAGTGATTAGGGTCCGCAATGAAAGGTTATAAAATACAATAAAATCACTTTTATTGTATCATATAACAAAATAAATAAAATCTGGAAACAATTTAATTACTTATAAATAATAAGGCATAAACATATATGTAAAAATCAACTTTCGGTCTTCCTAGAGCGTTTTTTAAGTATCTGAAAGCAAAAAAAAAAAAAAAATCTGGTGTGTCCACTCACACGACTATCCTACCTATTTCAGAAAAGTATTTATATCTTTACATAGATGCATTAATAAACAAACAAAAATTCAATTAGATTTATTTTCCTGAAAATTGTTCAATGAAAAGATTTGAGTACGATTTATTTGATAAACTAAAGCAATGTAAACGGGCTCAAGATAGATCAGTGTAAGCATTTCAATACTCACTAATATTGCTGATCAAAAACTTTTTGCCGTAGCCTAATTTTGTCAAACAATAATTTTTGTTAATGGAGGAAATAGTGAAGCTTGTGTGATGCAGGCAACAGATTTTCTTACTTTTTACTGAGTTATCTTTTTTCTATCATTCACCCTTTTCTGACACCAGGATATGAATTAGAAATCTTACATTGGAAATTGAATAGCTGTAACTTCGTTAATAGTTGTCCGAAATGAACGATTTTTATATAGTTTTGTAGGGAGTTCCATTACCTTTCAAAAACCGCGTATCGGAAATTTGACCTGATCGCAAAACTTTATGGGAAGTAAAAAATAAATTTACTTGTGTCACGACCTTATCAAGAAAATATGTCACAATCGTACCCAACAAATTCTTTTGTAAAAAAAAACACACACAGTCGCCTCAACAACATAAAATTATATATGTTAATTTATAAGTTAATTTCAAAGTAATTACTTCTAATTGACAACTATTTTTTAAAATTATAATGAGGAAAAACACTCATTACTATAGCTGTACATTTATAACAATAATTATTCAAAGAAATGGAATAAAAATAGTTACTTTTGACTGTTAAAAAGTAATGAATGCATTTACTGGCGTTAATGTCACCCGACGCGTTCGGAAAAGTGTTAAATACGTTTAAACATGCACATCCATTTCCAAGTCAATCTGTTCTCCTTATAGGTTCTTTCATATGACTACTGGCACAACTCTGTCCAGTCTTCCCTAATTGATAAGTGCGGATTAAAAAAAAGGGTTAGGAGAGGAATTAAATATCTGAAAACTTAGTGTTGGGAGTGTATTAACTTCATGTCAAGATCAAGAGTAAATTCACTTTCTTTTTTGTAGCAACTAATATTAAAATACACTAAATATATATATCCATATATACCATACTACTCAATAGCACCTTATTTTCTTTATTAGTTTAATCCGATAAACAATTTTTAAAGTACAGTCATTAAAAAAAAAAAAAGGAAACAACGAAAACATACCCTGCGATCGAACGCTGTTTATCTTTGCCATGAAGATAACATTTATTCAACAGTCCTATTTCATATTCTATTGGAAATTGAAACTGAGCCGAGACGAAATAACTATAAGCCGAAAAGAGAAGAGTTTAGCGAATCCTTTGGATGGGAGAAGACACGGAGGAGTGGAACTATAAAGGATAATGGACATAGAGACTAGAGGGAAGAAGATAAAGGGAAGTAATGCCGGCGGAGGTATGACACACTGGTGAGCTCCCTCAGTGAATAGTACTCCATTCCAGTCAATAGCCACTCGGGAGGGGCTCTCTTTCAGAACGCTCCTCCTTATACCTCCTCCCTTCTACTGGAGTAACTCCTCTCTCCTAGGGATATCCTTGTCTACAGGATGGGGAGGGAGGAGGAGTAGAGGAAGGAAGGAGGGGCGAAGCCAAGTGGGAGGTCCTCTCTGCACCCATATTAACAGGCATCAAAGAGGTAAACTTTTTTTTTTTATATATAATTGGCAAACAATCACTATACAATAGGAATATTCAAGCACTTGTTGTAAATGCTTAATGTGCTATCATGCTAAAAAGTCAGCAAAAGTTTTGAATGAATGGTAAATAACCTGCCAGTTCTAACGTGCGGAAGTGTTATTAGTTATAGTAAGGTTATACCTGAACTGTAAACAAAGTTTGTGAGTTCTTAATTGATCTTTTAATGTTTTGATTTATTTTTAAAATACCAAAGCTAAGTGAGAAATACCAAAGACTGAGTTACAGAGTAATTTGGTTAAAAATGCTTTACTAGAAAGCATGAATGATGATTCAGAAGGCAAAGATTTTGATGAATGCATATATGAAATCCTAGCTCTCTTTACATTCCATTTCTGTAGGTATTGTACACTAACAAAGAACAAAGAATCAAACAAGTCAAAACCTTACAGTAACCTTCTCCATGAGTTTACGAAGTTAGCAACACTTTACAGGACACAAGGCTGCGTTAAAATCGAGATAGCTAGCGGCCATATTTAACATGAATTTCGTAAATAATTTTCTCGAATTTATACATATGAGAGGTATACAACACTTAGCAATGGATGAATACCCCTAATGTTTTATACATTTTTTCGGTATCACGAATTAAAAAAAAATGTAGTTGCATTTGTATTGAGTTATATTACATTTTGTCACAATCAAGGAAATTGGTAATAGTGATAAAGGAGTTCATTCACACCATAATTATAATAAATAAAAATAAATTGAATGGAATAACAGCTAATTATAATATTAAAAATAATTATAAACAAAAAAGAAACCGAAGCTACTTAAAATAAGAACGTAAATACAGGCATGCTTATATACAATATTTACAAGCATTCATTCCGGTTAACTCCCCTGAGAAAACCCCCACCCAAGCCCTGAGAAAACCCCCACCGCTGTCTCCGGGCCGCTGCTTTTTCAATCTTCAAGGATTGCAGTGATGGGAGGTAGATATGGATTGCGAAATGAGATTTGGATGATATGTACGGATCTGATGAAATGCAGAGATTTTTTTTGGGATGAGATCTAGAATTAATGGGATATTAAGGTCATTGTGTAGAGTTTTGTTGGTAACATAATGATAATAATAATGCTTTATTTATTCTGGAACAAGTTCCTTTAAAATAATGTACAGAGATGTTGAGATGCGAGCTTTAAAGCTTCAGAGAATAATTACAAAATAAACAGATTTATATAATGAATAAATGAAAGAGAAGAATGTTATTTACGTTCAAATTTCAATCAGGAAAAAAATATAAAATAAAATTACTTAAAACAACTTATAAAACTAGTTATTTATAAAAACATTTACAAAATCTATTTTCAATTTTATGAGGACTGAACGGATAAGAAGTGATTGAGCAGTCGGTATTTAAAGGTGGGAAGGGTATATAGAGCGAAGAATATAGGAAGGGTATGAATAGATAACGTAACGTATATATAAATAGATAGAATAAAAGAAATAAATAAATAGAATATATAAATAGATAGATAACATAACATAACATAGAAACACAGCATATCATAGATAACATAAGGTAGTTCGAAATAGATTCTAGGATTGTATTGTAGATTACTAATTTGTTGTTACCAGAAAGTTGAGAATTTCTATTCCGTAGTCCATATAGCTGGCCATATCGTCTGTTAAGTGATTGTCTATTAAATCTAGTACGTGCGTTCCGTGTTATTTTACGGTCTAAAAGAAAGTAAAAAAAATAAAAAATAAAAATTGTTGAACAACTGTTTTATATGAATAGTTTACTATTACCATTTTTTTGTACAAGTTATATTTAAAATTCAATAATGCAGTAAGTTTTTCCAAATTTCACCATAACCTTTCTCATCACCCAAATCTCGTTGTACAAACCCTATCAAGCACCATTCATCCCTACAATCCCCTTCGTAGGTTAAAGCGGTAGTGGCCACGAGACCTTTTGTAAATATGGACAGTTTGGAGTTCTAGCAATGGCCAGATTCGCGACTCAAGTCATGAGTGTCTGTGGCTGTAGCGCTCTCAATAAAATATTTAAAAAAAAAACGTCTAACAGTATATTAATTTTACTATAATACTTTCAACATAATTACTTTTCTAAGAATAAACCTCTTGTCTAAACCTCTCATATAAAAAAACACAATTTTTTTTTTTGCTTATCAACTATTAATAACCACAAGTACGCACTCATTGTATTTTGTAAATAAAAAGTTATTGCTTAGCAATTATCAGTCGCCACTAAGTAAACAAGCGCTGAAATGCCATTTCAATCCATTACCTGCAATTTAATTTAACCTAGACAAACCGGGGAGGTCAACGAACCGTGTTTTCAATCCCACTGAAAACAACTATAGAGGCTTACTCACTTGACAAACAATTAAAAGAGGATAAAAATTAAACCAAGGTTTTTTTTTTTTCATTTCGTATATGGTATATGTAGGGATCAGTTTTTTTTTTTTCTACTTCATCAGTCATTTAGAATTGTAAATAACGATGCGAAATTATTCATAAAGAATGGATATCGGTTTATTTAAAATTCCAAAGTTTTCCGTAGTGAATGGAACGACCCCCCAGAACTAAAATACACAAGGGGGCGGAATCTGTAATGACGTAGTTAATTCTGCAAACAATAGCTCGCTCTTTTATTCCATCTTTTAGAATTAATGATAGCAGCTATTTGCTATTCCGAAGTTTCATTCTACGCTGAAGTTGTTAAAATATCTAATACATTTTTGAATACCAGTTTGCTTCATTATACTTCCCTCAAAAAGGATTGTAATATATTTGAATTAAAAAAAAAATATTTTTCGGGATCTCATTTAATTTAGATTGGGTTAAAAAAAAATCTCGTGTGTCCACTCACACGACTTTCCTACCTATTTCAAAAAGTTTTTATATCTTTACATATGTTCATGAAGAAACAAAAAAGAATTGAACTTGATACATTTTCCTGAAAATTGATCAAACATAAGATTTGAGTACGATTTATTTGATAAACTAAAGCAATGTAAACCGGCTTAAGATAGATCAGTGTAAAAATTTCAATACTTCCTAATATTGCTGATCAAAAACTTTTTGGCATAGCTTAGTATTGACAAACAATAATTTATGTTGAAAGTATAGGAAATAGTGAAGGTTGTGTGATGCGGGCAACAGATTTTCTTAATTTTACTTAGTCATCTTTATTCTCTCATTTATCCCTTTCAGACACCAGGATATGACACCGTAATTTTACATTGGAAATTGAAGAGCTGTAACTTCGTTAATAGAAGTCCAAAATGAACGATTTTTATATGGCTTTGTAGGGAATTTCATTACCTTTCAAACGACAGGCTAAACGGCGTGTGGTCTGAAATGTATAGATCCGTCGAAAACCGCATGTCGGAAATTTGACCCGATTGCAATACTTTCCTTACCTAGTATAGGTAGGAAAGTAATAAAATAAGTTTAAAAAATGCGTAAAAAATAGAATAAGCTGTATCATCGCTAATACTGGTTCAATTCCGATGATTTTTTTTTTGCTTTGTTGGTAATTTAATTACCTTTCAAAAGTTTTATTATAAATTTTACCGTATAATATATACTTAGGAAGTTAAGCCCTATAACAGTTTTCTTTTCTTTATAACTTTTTTTCCTGAATTTTTTGGAGAATTTAGTCTATATACGAAAATTGAAAGAACAATGATTAGAACATTATAGGAAAGTTTCATCAAAATCGTTAGATCCGTTTTTGCGCTACAGTCTATAGAAAAACATGTTTTTCATTTATTGCGCGCAAGGTATTGCGCATGGAGCTTTTGCGCAACCGAATTTCTGTCACAGCCATTAGTAGTCAAAACCCTACAAAACAAAAAAAGAATCAACAAAATTGGTTCAGTAGTTTCCGAGAAAATCTTGGCACAGACAGACAGACAGTCAGACCAATGGCTAAAATGTGTTTTTCAGACTCAGGAGGGTCTGAAACGTATAGATCCGTCGAAAACCGAATGTCGGAAATTTGACCCGATAGCAATACTTTCCTTACCTAGGATAGGTAGGAAAGTAAAAAAGAAGTGCGAAATAACCTTTGTCATTGTCGTATCATATAGACCAAAGTCCTCGTGCGTATGTAAAATTTTATTTCGGGAGAAATATTTATAATGTAGTAGTCTAATATGTTTGTATTACAATGCCAATTAAAATCTATAATTTTAAATAATTCATTAGTTGGCTTTTAGCGGGAATATTATTTTATTTTATTTCTTTTTAAATGTATTTATTGAAATTTACAACTGAATTACATGACAAATACAAGGAGTAAATCTGAAAACAGTGACATGACATGTAGAACATGAAGAGAAACTACCAATTGGTGGCACTCCAAGGGATATTATTTAAAAAGCAGAATAAAAAAAAATTAAGAAAATGAGTAAAGCGTTATAATCTCTTTCAGACTGTATAAACAACAATTTTTTTATCTATATTAATAAAAACATAAATGTTCTTTTGTTCAAAACGGCTAATCTCCGGAACTTTTTCACCGATCGCTTTGAAATATTGACATAATGTATCTATCGCATTCAGGAGTGTCTTTATATACATTTAATCAACTTCCGGCCTTTCGTTTCGGAATGATGGCCCAAAAACCTGTGTTGCTATAGATTGTATCGCCTAAACGGCTGTGACGATTTTAATTAAACTTGGTTAAAGTCTTCTCCTCGAACCCCTTTAAATTTATGTATATAACATTCTTCCCGGGAAATAGTACCAAAAAAGAGTTACGATGGGTTCAAAACTATTTTTGCGAATAACTCAAAAAGTAAGCTTTTTTGTTGGATTATAGTCAACATTATTTGAAAGAGTTTTTGATTCCCTGCAGATCAAAAAAAATTCACTAAAATTGTACGATTTGGTGCACAGATACAATGCTTTAAACATTTAGTAATGTTTCGTGGGAGATTTGGACTGATTGCTTCTTATATAGACAATGATATATTAATTTAAAAAAAAAAAATTTAAAACTTTTATTATGATGTTTACAACTGTATTAGTATGAATACATCAAGTAAATGTGTACATAGGAATATATTTTTTTTTTTAATTTCAAAATTGGAAAACCAGAAAATATTTATATATATACTAAGAATGGAACAACAAAGAGTATCACATATTCACAAGTATTGTAACAAGTATTTCTTTTCTACTTTTTTTTAAATTTAACCAGAATGAGCCACTCAATCAGAATCAGCCAATCAGTTAGTATATTCATGTTTTTTTAATAACCCCAGATTGATAAGAGGTTTCTCTTGAATACTGTCCGGTAAGTTTCATTTTACTGTATCTTCAATATATTTTAAGATTTTTCTGATTGATAGGATAGGATTGATCCTCTATTCTGTTTTTAATTTTTATTAATTGAATGACGAAGGGAAGGGGTATCGATAGAAATATTGGCCTATAACTATCGATCTCATCAAAATTTCAGACTTAAAATATCAATAGCATCGAAGTCGATATTTTCATTGATATTATAAATTTCTCGTTACCTCCAAACATAGGTTCTCGCACTCCAAAAGTATGTTATTATTCAATTCAGTATGATACATTACATAGAATGTGAACCCCATTAAAATTATTATAGAGGAACACGTGGATGAAAATCCCCCGCCCAGTCCCGAAAATCGAGCTCTTCCTAACACTGTACGGCCCCTAAAACAAAAAATATTTAAGCCGAGCAATAAAAGGCGTTTAAGAATCTATTAAAACAATCACAGTGGGGAGTTGAAAAGGAACGGGTACGCATAACCCCCGAATCGTGTATTTGTGAGGGAGGCGTGATAAAGCATTAGAAAAGAAGGAGGAGAGGCATAAAAGATTTAGGGAGAGCTAAGTAGACCGGTAGCGGTGCCTCGGGGCCTGGTTAAAAATTCAAAGGGATTTGTTTTGTCAAAGGGACCTCTCCCCCCCCCCCTTAGGGCAGAATAGACACTCGTTATGGGCCGCTTCCTCCGCCGCCGAATTATCCCAATTCTTCTCCATAAAGTAGCTCCTTCTTCACAAGTCCTTTCCATCCTCCGGTCCTCAAAGTGCTCATATGAAAAGGCGTTATTCCAAAGCCAGTAATTGGAAGCGGCTGTGGGGCGCCCTCCCTCTATAGAGAGGGCCCTGCTCGAAATAAACAAGCCGCCCTTAAATAAAAAACAGGGGGGCCAAGGTTATCAGCGGCCGCGGACGTATCCCCATTAGGCCCGCGCTGCCTGCTAATGTCAGCGGCTTATCATATTGCGCTGACAGTGGAGCAGATAGCCGGGGCCCGGCCCCCAACAGCATGTTACCAGTCTCTTCAATAAAAGGCCGCGATAAATCACATGGGGTTATCTGTCCTTTTTATTCCCTATTCAGGGCATTGCAATCACAAGCCAGGATAAAATATATCTGCTGGCAGAACAATTGACATCAGCAGCCTGCGGCAGCTGCAGGCAGCATGCTACATCCTGCTCTTGTCACTTATTTATATCAAACAAACAGGATTCTGTGTACTATGAAAACACTGCAAAGTCCAAACAGTAAGCTGGCCAGTTATAAAACTTCGAATATTTGTTTCTTTAAAATATCTATCATTGAAAATAATAATCAAGTGTCGGAAAAATCATGCTATGAAATGATAGTCTCTCAAATAGTTTATATTATTTAGTATTCAATTATCCTAGACGACTGTTTAAATTATTATAGCCTGTGGCGGAGATCAAAAACCGCTAAAACACATTTTCCCCAAATCATTAATGATTTGTACAATGAAAAGACAACTTTTAACTTGATCGTCAGATCGCCAATGTCTATCCACGCATTGATTTGAAGAAGACATATTTGAACGCAAACTTCATAAAAATATCTAATGAAGAACAATAAATTATCAATAGATAAAATTAATTGTTATATTTCTTATTTTATCTGACTGGCCCCATTTAAATATCTATTGCTCATAACGCTAACCTGAATGTAACTTAGTTATGTAATAAAATGTAACATTTATAGATAGACAATATTAAAAAAGTTTTTTTTTGTTTCAATGGAACACTTGTTTATTGATTAATATTACAATCTGTCTCAATAAAGGACATTCATAATAGAGTTCAGAGAGCACATTCACCCCATATTTACAAAATAAAAAAATAAATAAGGTAATTTCGAAATAGTATGAAGCGAAGTAAGAACAAAATAAAATTTCATAATGAAGGAAGACAATTTGAATAATAGTAATAATAAAATAAAATAAAATAGAATTAAAATGTTCTTTAAAAAAGTAATATAAATAAACATCTTAGACGCAGGCATACGTATTTACACTATTTACAATTGGTCATCGGAACTCTGAACATACTTGTCCGCCCAATTATGGAGGTAAAAGCGAAACTTCAGAAGTTACCTGCGCTATTAAAAAAGATAAGAACAAAAAATACAGAAATCATATTTTCGTTATTGAATACATTAAATGGCTCTACTATACATAAAACAATTTTCTTTCTTTTATTAAATTCATTTTAGTTGATAAGTGGAAGTATCCAATATTGAAAATAATGAATCTGTTAAGGGAGAAATATCGTATAACTATATAAACACTGTGTAAATAGAACCTTTGTTAACAGGGATTGTCTAAAAATAGAACAAGCTGTATTTTCCAAAATTATAATTTTTGATAAAATTTCATACAGCACGAAATTTCTAAAAGATTAAATTAGACTACTGAGACATCAGAATAATATTTTTTAAAAAACATCAAGAATAGATAAAACTAATCATAGTTTAACAAAAAATCAATAAATAAACAAAAGAGCTTAGATACACTCTAGAAAATGAATGAAAATTAAGATTTAATTAAGAATTTAGCAACATTGTACATAGCATGGGCCGCCCCTAACAAAACAAATATTTGACAAACTGTTAATTAAGCCCGTCAGACATAATGAGGGCTTTAAGGCTCCCATGCATCAGCCAGCTCAAATGGAAATTACCAGCCCCGCCCGCACACCGCACCAGTTGGGGTCCCTAAGCCACTACAATCCTGGATTATAATATATCTCTTTATATATATATATATATATATATAGCAAAATTTTTGTTATTAATCAAATATTTTCATTTTTTGAGTTACGATTTTATCTTACTTAATGAATTTCTCATTTACTTATTGTATTCTCTATGTAATACAGTTGTAAATTCCATTGAAATAAAAAAAAAAAAAAAAAAAAATCTTACTTAATGAAAGTGCGAAAGAAGTTTGGGAAGCAGGGATGTGGGAGAGCCCCCACGCAGGCTGCCACCGACAAAAACAAAGTCGAATAAAAAGTTGGGAGGATCCGGGGCAAGTTGGATTATTAATTCCATTCGATGGGGAGGGGGGAGGGGGCTAATATTAAAACGGAAGGAAGGACAAGAGGGGGTATGATAAATCCCGGGGAGGAGAGGAGAGGAGTTGAAAATTCCCTGTCAACTTGTGCAGCCTCTTCTCTAAGCCCTACCATCCAAATTCTAATTAAACCTAACCCGCCGGCAAAATAAAACGGGCAGTGCTTTTATTAAAAAAAAAAAAAAGGAGAAAAATCTCAGAGCTAACCCCTATATACAAGGCGCTGGCATTTATTTACATTATATTACGGGGGGCGCCCCGCCTCCCGAAGTGATATCGATATATTTTTTATAGCCTACGGTTGACTTTCGATATTAGTGGTCAGATAATCTCGAAAAAACGGCGGGTTTCGGGAAGTTAGCGCGCCCCTTAACTCACCCTCAGTTGTTTTTTTTTCACAATCGGAAATATCTGCTGGGATTCGGAACCCCTTGAAATTCAGAGGCAGAATACCTGCGAAAAAAATAATTAAAGGTATAAAATCATAAGCACAATTCTTCCAGCAATCGATTCGTTAGACCTTATACTTTTGAAGATATAACGAACCACGAAGTGATTAATTTATAATTAGGGTAAAAATATTAGAAGTACAGGAAATTAATTAAAAAGTCAAAACTATAAAGTCATGAGCTCCTAACATGCAAGGAAACAGTTAATATGTCAACGTTTCGCCAATCAAGTATCATCAAGACAGAAAATATCACATATGTATATGCAGAAATAATAATAAAAAAAAATTGCTAGCGACATCTCACAGAGCCTTCCAAATAAAATACACACTGGAGGAAACGAAAGGTCGGACAAACACAGCAGAGGAAGGATATATTAAACAGCTGATTAAGAGGACAAAAAATACGCACATCTAAAAATAATTATTCGGCATCCAGAACCAAAAAAACCTAGTGAATACACGGCTACATCACAAGTAATATTATGAAAATGAAGCTAAAACAATATGTGTGTTAAAAATGAATGTTTGATCAATGACCAGGCTTATTTGAAGAATTACACATACACTGGAGTAAACTATGCAAGTAGGTTTCATTGCTTTAATATTATTTATTTTTTTATATATGAAATTATTTAAATTAAGTTAAAGTAAATTTAAAATGTTGGTGAGTGGTTCAATATGGCTCTATAAAGTATTATTTATATGATTTGAGTTGCTCAAAAGGAGGACAGAGTATCCCCCAAACGTAAAATAAAAATAAATCTATATAAACTTATGAATTTATCGTGAGTTGTTTCAATCTCAAGCTTCATCTGTACCGAAAAAGTAACAGTTTTTCACAAATATCAAAATCTTTTTGAGACAGTAAATTTCGCTCGAATATTCTTCTGAGGAAGTTAGTTATTGCAGTAGTGTGAGCCCATAAGTTAGGGCTGATCTAATTAACGTTTTGTATAGTCTTGTCGTGGAGCATCTTCAGTCTTAAGTAATTAATAAAATAATTTTCTTTCTATCAACTTTTTTAAAGTATTATAAAAAAAAGATAGAACTAGATGCGTAAGAAACCAAAGATGCCTCATAATAAACAAATATAACCTGAGAAAACTATTGAAAAGTAAACTACATATTAAAAACAATTTTATAAATTTGAACCAGAAGAAATTTATCGCTCACACCTATAATATTTTTGGAGGAGATATAGAGTAAACTCATTTATCTCGCATTAAGCAAATATAAAAAGGACTTATGAAGACAAAAAAGTATCTATGATTTATAACGGCGGCAACTTACCCACCCCGCCTCTTCCACTCAGATATATATTCCACCTCAAAGTTTCCCGCTCACTAAATAAAAAATAACATTTTCTTAAGTTTATTAAGAAAACTTTAGTGGAAAAAAAAGTTGTCTTTTAACAGAAATTACATGCACTGGAAATACACGATTTGATTTGTGGAATGGAACTCCGATTTAAAATTTTAATAACATTATTTTTTCTTAAAATACATATTTTTTATCTTTTCATTCACAATTTCGTACATTTACAAATCTCAAAAAAATAATCAATATATTATTTTACTTAAAGACAAACAGTAATTTCTTATAAATAAATATGCAATGGTCATTAGAACTGATGGGGTAGAATGCCAAAGTCTATCACCAGGCGATTGGTCTAGTAAATTATTATAAAAGTAAATTACTAAACGATTCGGTGCCCTACTATAAATACAGCCCTAGAGATCTCTGCCAGAAAGATAGTACAAAATTATATTGGAATCAATCGTTTATAGCAGACCATCTCGTGACTCACAACAGATCTGATATTGTGTTAATTGACGTTAATATTAAGGTAACTGAGATTATAGACATCGCTGTACCAAATGATGGAAACATTAACTCAGTCTGTGCAGAAAAAATTCGGAAGTATCAAGGTCTAGCAGCTGAGTTAAAAAGTTTGTATAAATTTAATAAAGTAACCGTTAGGGGCATTGTGACCTCCAGCAATGGCCTGGTACCGGTGTCTACTGTGGAATGAAGCTCAGAAAGCGGTGCTGTTGAATACTGCCAGAATTGTAAGAAGCTTTCTCAACATCCAATAGAATTTAAAATAGAACTTACCCGAGATGGTTGGAGTTGATTCTCCCCCTCTCAAGTAAACAAAAAACCTTTTGTAAAAGTGTTGACAAATAACATAATAATAATTAGCTGTGTATACGTGGGTCATACCAGCCATATCTTACAGTTTCGGAATTTTAAAATGGTCTACAACTTTATTCCAGGAATTGGATAGATTTATACGGACGAGTATGACTAAATACAGAATGCATCGCCCGACTGCATTAAAAATATGGCAAGATTTGAGTTACCAAGAAAGGAAGGGGCGGGAGGTCTCATAAACATTAAAGAGACGTGAAGGAAACAAGAAATGACCCTCAGAGAGTACTTCAAACAAAGTGAAGTACCTTTTCATAGGATAATGTGCAATCTCGACCAGGAACATACAGCATTACAATTAACCACTGTGGTAACTCCACAGCCACTCCAGAACCTGCTGCATCCATAATTTTCACGGATGATGATGAATGACCGACTGGAAGAATGGAAGTCAAAAACCCTGCATGGAAGATTTTTTCACCAACTCCAACAACAAACTGAAATAGATAAAACATCCTCTACTAGCTTTGATTGGTTAAAGGAAATCTGTTTCCCGAGACAGAGGGCTTTCTGATAGCAATCCAAGATCCGGTCATAGCAACGAGGTCTTACTTGCGACATGTCTTGAAGCAACAGACAGTATCAGACAAGTGTAGACTCTGTGCCAGCACGTTCGAGTATATTCAGCACATAACTGGAGGGTGCGGAGCGCTGTCTGGTACAGAATACCTCAAGAGACATGACGATGTCGCAAAAATTTATCATCAGGCAATTGGTCAAAAAATAAAGTTGATGAATGATTCAATCAATACCTTATATTAAGTAGAACCCTTAAGAACTTATCCAGAAGGAAGGAATGAAATTGTATTGGAATCAATCTTTTATAACAGACCATACTCCATAACAGAACTGATATCGTGTTGATCGAAAGTAATAAGAAGACAGCTGAGATAATAAATATCGCTGTACCAAATGGTGGGAACACTAACTCAGTCTGCGCCGGAAAAAATCTGAAATATCAAACTCTTGCAGCCAAGTTAAAATATCTGTACAAACTGAACAAAGTGACAGTGAGGGCTTTAGTGATCTCTTGCAATGGGCTGATTCCAAAAACTACCGAGAAGTTGGACCTCTCAACAGCTACGATAAATGAAGCCCAGAAAGCTGTGCTGTTGAACACTGCGAGAATTGTAAGGAGCTTCCTAAATATCGAATAGAACTAAAAAATTTACGTGAAGTTAATTCTTCCTCACTCCAGGAAAATACCGTTTTTTTAAAGTGATAAATAATAAATAATAATAATTGAATCAGCAAAAGCGAGAGTAATAAAGATAATAATAATATTAATATCCGCCATTAATAAATGATAACCACCAGGGCCGAAAAAAATTAGAAAATACCAAGAACTTGCTTTCGAGTTAAAAACATTTTAAATGTGAGCGATATGCACACTAATGGAATAAATTTGAATATATTCTAGACATAAATAGTACAAATTACGATTATTGCGAGGAATACGCAAATTGTTTCAAGAGATACCGACCAATAGCAACCTGTTCGCATGTATTAACGATACATAAACATTAAAAAATAAAACTACTTTTTTTTTTTGTTGAAGTTTGTATAGTCTGCTTAACTTAGACTATATATTTTTTAACACCCTCAGCGTACTTATTAAGTAAATTGAAAACAAGTGAGAAACAAAAAACGAATATTTTTTTATATCGTAGGGGTAAAAAAAAAAACCATTGTTACCATTAATAGCCAGGTTGTAACAACCTCCAGACTTTATAGGATACAATAACTGAGAGAGCACTTCAACGAAAGGAATCCCCAATGGAAGCATGAATTAAAAATACCTACCTAATTTTTTTTTTTCTTATAGCTTTAATTTTCATATACATTGCTTCTTTTTACTGTTATTTCCTTTCGTTTTTTGCTTAGATGCAATTAACTTTATGATTCGTGAAACATAATCTCACATTTTCTCAACACTGAAAGAAGTAATACTCCCTGATTTAAAACAACATATCATTTATTCATTGAGAATATGAAGTGAAAAGTAAAATAGTTTAAATAAAATTTAACTTATTTCTTAATGCGCTATTTTTTAACAAACATATTGAGGTTTTTGTAAATGACGAAATATAAAAACAAACAACGACAGAAATATATTCTTTAAAATCATTTTTTTTTTTATAATATGGAGTAATACCAATGGGTAGTTTCTCATCATATTGAACATGCCAAGTTACCAATTTGAAATTTACCTGTTGCATTTGTTAACTAATACAGCAGTAAATTTCAGTACATATATTAATAAATTAAGTAATACAACAATAAAAAGTGAATACCAAATACATTAATTGAATCGCATTAGGTAATTGAATGATTACTTAAATCATAATTCTATTCCATAAATTTAGAACATCTTTATACTTAATTTCTCGAAGGTATTTGTTGTCCTTACGCCCATATCTTCTTTAATTTTTCAACAAATGCAAATATTAGCCCAACATTTAGAAGAATATTTTTTCGTTCAGTAAAAATGAATAAAGAAATGGAAACTTTAATAGTAGATTGTATCTATAATAATTATAAAAGTTTCCGAATTCGCTACATAATGAAAAAAGTAATCGAAATCGGACAATTTTTAAGAAAGATACAGCCAATTGTAATTTGTATACAACTTTGGATCTATTACTAAGAAAGAAAATTCCTCCATTTGTTCATTGGCCAATATAATATGCGAATTATTCGCAGAGGTCAATTAGTCTTCTATACCCCATAAACTAATAAATAAAGATGTAGCATAAAACAAGTAACATCCATATTGAGATGTCTTATGGATATATATATATTGGCAATGTATATATATATATATATATATATATATATATATATATATATATATATATATATACATTGCCAACAATAATTACTTATGTGTTTTAAGAGATAAAGAAATTAATTTGTGATCAGATGAATAATATGAGAAATTTCTAAATCTTCTTAATACATTTTATCTGGTTTCTAGAATAGAACTACACGTCCAATTAACTGATTGGAAACGAACTTTGGTGTGGAAACATTTTTTTTTTTTAATGTAATCATGTGAGTAAATCCAGAGTTGTATGAAAAAATAAACAAAATCTTTTTATTAAGAAATAATACATTTTGCCACACTTAAGGGCACTGAGTACTAAAGCTGAGTGAGGAACATTCATAACATATATACAATATAATAAAAAAATGAAATAAATAATTAAAAATATATAGATCTATATAACAAAGGCAATGTGACACAGTTAAAATTAAATGAAATACAGACATTCGTAGCAAAATTAAATAAATTATAAGTAAAAGAAATAAATATAGGAAACAAAAAAAAAGAAAAAAAAAAAAAAAGATTAACAAGGAAAACATTCATACTTAATTACAATATTTACAATCAGGTAAGAGATCTCCAAGTTCAGCCCTTCCCCCCACGTGTGAAGGAGAAAGCGAGACTCTAAGAGATCCCAGCGCTTCTCTCTCAGCCGCGTCACCGGCATTATCAATCCGGGGGTCGAACTAGCATTCTTTCTGTAGATTTATGTTTTTACGACAATGATCACAATCTGACCGAAAAAGCTTTTCGTTATATTGAAGTAAAACAAATATTATATTAGTCAATAATTAATATAATTATTTTAATAAATCATTACGAAAATTAATCATTGTTTTACCGTGTAAAAAAAAAATATAGAAAGAATCCAGAGAAATTTATTCATGTAATAAACAACTGTTATTAAATGTAAATGAAACTTTAATACAGTTACAATAATAAATTAGCTTACTAAGTACAACCACCCCGTAGCAAAGTAAGTAATTAACAGAAGAAAAGACTGATTAAGCCATGAATATTGAACGAGCTCTGAAGGAATACTTGAATATTTCGATTAGAAACTCTGTTAAGAATTTTATTTATGTATTAAAAATTCAGGTTACATTTTCATGTCTTATTTTGCATAAATTCTAAGCAGTATTGTGAGGGAACATATAATATAATCTTTTACAAATTAATATTATTTAAGTAAAGACAAAAGAAAAACTTATTTTTATTTTTTTATTCTCTCACAATACCTATAACAATCATAAAACTTCAGTGAGATAATTTTCAAATTAAAGTAATACTCATCGGTTCAAAACTCTCCATTGGTGATCTTACCATTTTAAAATATTCTAATTCTGCCCAAAAAAATTATAAAAACAAACTTGAAGTAAAAAAAAGTATTTTGGAGTAATACCATTTAGTATAGTATATTTTATTTTGTTTCAAAATTACACCTTAATTTTTTTTTTTTTTCTAACTCTCAAGAAACATTTATTAGATTTTTTAGATACCTGGCATATTAATGTATACTTTCAAAACATCTCAACAAAACTCGGGTAAAAACAAAAGGTGATATGATTAATCTTTCATCGGTAAACATTTAATTTTCTGCAGTTGTGCCACAAAATTTCAATAATCCAAAAGTTTTATTGTCAGTAAAATTAATTATAGATTATAGAGAGAAAAAATTTTTACTTACACCATGGAATACAACCATTCCAAGTATCAACAACATCAGAGATGTTGGGAGTCATAGTCTGGTTGAATTAAAATGGAATGGCTTAATAGTAAAAATAAAATTATTTAAATTAAAATGCTTGAAATAAAATTTGCTATAACAGTTACTATTACAAACCAAATAGTAACTACTATATTGCACAACGCTATAAATACAAATGTCTTATATTAACTGGCATATTAGAAATATATATAATTTTTGTCAACGAATTTTCAACTATTTGAAATTAAAATAAGATAATAATTTCTTGAATTTGTATTTAACCTTGATTAATTTAAGTAGTTTTTGGTTGAGGATTACTAAAAAAAACAAGTAATTACTTTATATTTTAATTATTAAAGCTCACCTAAATTCTGTCTATGAGAATAGTATAGTATACATGATTTTAATAATTTGTTTAAAGTAAAAAATATTGTTTGAATAAAAAAAAAAATCCAATTAATAGATCGGTAACATTTGGTAGATTATTAAATAATTATTTTCTATTTCCTCAAAGGGCAGCGGATCAAAACAAAAATATTTGCCGCACATTTAATATTTCAGCTGATTGTTTACTATTTGCACAGATGACCAATATTTCTCGAGAAGCGTTGTTCCGAGATGAAATAGATAGCGGGGAGGTGGATGTTAAGGGTTCAACATTTACCAAAGAGATTGCAGAAGAGAGAGATTTTAGGAGCGGAGAGGAGGATGGGCCGGGAAGGTAATGCAATTAGGAGGAAAAAGATAAGAGTAGAAATAAAAATAGAAAACAGAGACATATCAGACAGATTGCCTTGTTTGCTTCTCTCTTCATCCTTTCTTCCTTTTTTTTTTTTTTTTTTTCATTAAAGGTATGGCTGAGCTATGCTAACATTGTCAGCGAACAAGATACTTTAGCAATTGATTTATAGCTGATTTAACAGTTTTTATATACTCTTTCCTCTACATTTATTTACAGGGTTTGAAATCGATAATTAAAAAAATCAAAATCAAATCGGATCAAAATTTTTATCAGTAATTTTTAAAAACCATTTTATGAATTAAGAGCGTTTTTATTTTTGATCTTAAGTGATTAAAATCATCTCCTGATCATTATTTTTGAACAAAATTTTTATAATTAACTATAACAATAATTCTTTAGTAATAATTTTTTAAATCAAGAATATAAATTTTTTGTCATCTATATGATATATTTGAGTCTGGAGTATTAGATGAAGAATATTGCTGTCAACTCTTAGCAATAGAACATCTTTATTTAGAAATTCGTAAGACATTTTGGCTTCCAAAAAAAAATAATGTATATATATATATATATATATATATATATATATATATATAGTTATATATTGCGATACTGCATCCACTATTAAAACGATTTCAGAAAGCTAATATAAAAAAATTATACATTAATAACGCATACATATATATTACAATTTAATTTAATTTGTGTGTAAAAAGGGATTTCTATTTTCTTTTATCACAATTTAATCATTATTATTTAAGTGAAACCTCAGCATCACTCAGTGAGCGATCATTATTTTTAATTGAATCAACAAATCAAAGATTGATTTATATTTTTATTTATAAATCAGGTATGATTTTCAAACTGAAAATCAAATTTAATAATCATTACATGACTTTTTTTGAAAAAAATAATTATCTATTTCAAACTCTGAGTTAAAGTACACGATAAAAAAAAAATCTAAATCTAGGAGAAAAAAACAGTCTGGCAATGCTCGTTTAAAGCCAATGTGGTTGCTACTAAACAAACTATATATTTTTTCACTAATATACATATAACAGGCTCTTAACAAGAGATTTCCTAGGTTAATAAGTTTTATTATATGTAACTATAATTTATATATATGTATACGCACACACACACGCATATATATATACATAATATATGTGTGTGTGTGTGTGTGTGTGTGTGTGCGCGCGCGTATACATATAAATTATAATTACACATAAAATTCATTAAACCTCTAGCAAAATTTATTAACATAGAAAACCCCTAGGTAACACCCTGGGGTCGGCAATATCGGTCCTTACGCCCAATAGTCTCTGCTCCCCCCGCTCTTGCGACCAATAACAATACCAATTGCTGATTTGGCATTCAGAATGGGATGTACGAATTATATAAGCCAGAAACGCAAGACAGCAGGAATAGATAATCGGTTTTGTAAGAAGAACTATAAAATATACTATCCCGACATAATAAAAATACAAATAGCGTTTGCAGACTAGATCTATATGCTTCGAATTTAAATAAATAGTTAGAATAAATAAATAGGAAGAAATAATCACATTTATCGAATGGTGTAATAGCACGATATCGTGTACCGTATACATATATGTTATACATCCAAATAAAATATTCTTACACACTTATTCATTCATTGCATAAATAACACATTCTTCATGGTTGTAATTCTTCTTTAGGGCGGGACAGGGACCGTAAAATAGTGGACATTACTCTATACTGGAAAATTTTATAAATTCCTCTAATTTTCAAGAATTGTACTAAGATCTTACACACATATATTTCTTTTTTTTTGGTTGGCTCTACAGACCTTCTAGATCTTTGGCCGCCTGAAGCTGTGTCTTAGTTTATCCTATCTATCCATCTGGTTTTTGACCTCCCACGTGGTATATATATATATATATATATATATATATATATATATATATATATATATATACCTATATATATATGGCTCAATATTTTTAAAAAGCCATCCTTGTTCTCGACTTTGTGCTCAACTTATCTTACGATTCAAGTGGAAAGCAAATGGGTATTAACGAGTTTTTAGTACCTAATTAAATAGACAACGTTTAAGCCGACTGTTAATAATTTGATAGAAAGGGGTCTTTGCCCTGGAACATAAATATCTATAAAATATAGTTTATACTGCGAATACGATTTGCTGTCAGTGATTATAGATTTAATATTTTGTTGTTAGGGCGCATTTCGCATTCTCCAAAGTCTGCTTGTGATGACGGTATTGGTCTTAACATGGGGAAACATGCACGAGCCAAACACAGCTAAAATTTAACACGTTCATGTTCGCCGTGATTGGGTATTCTGTTATTTATAGCGGCATAACAGAACTTAATAGCACCTAATAATAATAATAATAATAACATAGAGCTTATTTATTCCTATTGCTATTTATTTATTCCTATTTATTCCTATTTATTGCTTTTTAATTAAATTTCTAATATTTTAAGTAATTTTATACATTAACGGGACCATTTAAAATATTGATGGGGACGAATGGGATAATTTCAAACATAAGGGGAGATGTTCTGTTGCAATAAACAAATTTGCAATAAACTTCAATAAAATAAAATTTCAAATATTTCTAATATAATTTACATCACATTACATATAAAATTGATTCTATAAAAGTAGAAAAACTATTATCTCTAAATATGGTTTAGAAACAAACTAAAAAATATTTTTTTGATTCCGAGTTGTTGCTCACAAACTCTTTGAGAAACTCTAGTAAAAAATTACCCCTGCACAAAATTTTAATTCTGAAGAAATTCTAAAACTTATTAGAATGTGAGAAATAGAAAATTATGTAAAACACAAATTTTATTTATAACACAATTCAGACAAATGTGGTAAAACAATAACAAATAAATGTCTATCAAACAATAAATTGACCAAAGAGGATAAAATAATCAGATAATATCAAAGAAATTTTGGCGTTAGATAATGAAAAATATTAAAAGATTATTTTAGATGTTATTTCAGATTTTTCTAATTTCATTTCGGAGGTTTTTTTTTTTTTAGGTTTATAAAGGTCTTTACCCACAAATAACCTCGGCCGCTTTTTGTGGGTTTAAATTGTTGTTTTTTTTTACAAACCTTTTTTCGCATTATAATTGCTCTTTAAAATTCGTTATTTTAAGTAAAATATGGTCGCTTTTCATGAAGCGAGGTCTTTTATTTGTCATATTCCTTTTTTTCCGTATTTTTCTTTTTCTTCGTATCCCCTCGTGAACATATTTTTTCAGTGGGCTCTATCCCAATCCTAGGCACTTTTCACAGTTCTTTTAATACGCAGATATCATTATAAGTAGATAAGAAACAAACTTCGAAAATAAAATCGAGAAGTTAAAACCTGTCTATTCGAGCTCTCATTTTGAACATAACATATTTGTATCACTTAAATTTTATAAGTTAGTTAAAAAAAAGTTTGTATTTTGTAATAACTTAACTATTTCTGCCCTCATCACTTAATACCTCCATTTATGTAATTATGTTATTGCCGTGATTGTTTCTTCTTCATAAAATCAACTTAAAATCAATTACCCTCAATCACTTTCTATCTTCCTTATTTTTTGTAAACGAAAGCAGACTTCCAGTAGCCAGTGGTGATGGAAAGCGAAAATCAAAAAGTTGTGCAACATTTATAGAAAGAACTGTTCACTTCCTAAAAACACATCCATAAAGTAAAACTTAACCATAAATCTAAGTTCCAGAATAATATGGACATATGAAGTGTAAACAAAAATTCTCGAGATTTTAAAATAAAATGAAGAAAAGAGGATTTATATTTAAGGACAAAAAAAAAAGAATAAAAACGTTTATCGTCAGTGAAACCGCGATGACATTTTTCAAATGGCAAATGATTAAACTATAAACCCCACAGTTGAAAAGCAATCAATTGATTAAATTTCAATAAAGGCTAATACAGAGATATCCGGGCGTGAAGATTAAAACACAGGTCAGGGAAGTGAGGGAAAGAGAATTAAATTATTTAGTTATCTTTTTTGTAAAAAACAAAACAGCTTTTGCAGGCGAGTATGTAAATTTTCATAAAAACAACCGTGGCTCTTTCCGTTTATTATCAGATGTCTTCGAAACAATCAATATGGCTTCTTAACTTTCTAAATTTTCGAACATCAAACGCATCCAATGCTCATTATGTCCACGAACACTACCTTACATCATGACCTTAACATCCCTTATGCCCTTGATGTTATTCCATCCCGATTCTCGAATTTTCACCTGAACCTAATCCACCATCCTAATCCCTTAGCACAATCCTTATCCAGTTCAAGTCATCCCAACAAAATTTCTTGAAGGTTGAAACGCCAATGGCCTCGAGATCATTTGTAAATATGTCAATGGAGTTCTCGGCCAGCTTCTGTTGCTGTAGTGCTCTCTCTTAGTCTCCACTGGACTCTAATACTGGTGATGCGGCTGAGAGAGAAGGGCTGGGATCTCTTCGAGCCTCGCCTTGTCCTCTAGACGTGGGGAAAAGGGAGCTTCCCACTCGGAGTTCCCTCAGCTGATTGTAAATATTGTAATTAGGTATGAATGTACGTTACGGCTCTAATACTCAGTACCTACATAAGTGTGGTAAAATTTATAATACTTCAATAAAAAGATTGAAAAACAAAAAAAAGTCGAAAAAATCCTGCATTTTAGGCTTTAAAAAGTTTTCCTTTTGGGGCCCGCGATTTTGTTTTTTTACAAGTCTGAACCCATACAATTTACAAGTTTAAAAAAATAAAAACATTCTCCACATTTTTCGCAACGAATTTTCAGTTTTTATCCTCATGTTACTGGTCTAATATTCATTAAATCGACCGCTATTTTTACAGATAGCAAGATCCGACGGGCAGACTCTCATTTTTTAAATATTTACAATAATTCTTTCAAAGTTTTTATCAAATAATACCGATTTTTTTTAACGTGTTCTCGGACTACATGTTCGATTAGCTGTTCTTTTTCTGTCTTGATGATGCCTGAAATGGATTTTGCGATGGAAGATTAGCGATTTTGTTTTCTTCTTAGCTTACATTTTCGATTCATAAGGCTGTGTGGTTTGGAATTTTCCAATTATAACCTAACAGTTAGGTTCTGCCTATAGGATAGTTAGTTATTATATTTATATAGGTATATTTAGTTACAATCAAAAACTATATTTTTCAAGGATACTTTAATTTTATTATTCACAGTAACCTATTAATAGGTTTCTAATATTTCAATATTACCAGAAAAAAAATTCACGTCTCAGGATGGTAGGCGTTGTACGAAGTTCTTAACACGGGAGCAAAACTAAATAGATAACGAAAATAACTTAAAATAGTACTAGCTGTCTGATAAAGTGTAGTTGGCAATAATATAGGCCACCTCCAGATAAAACTGATCAACACGCACCGTATCTGGCCAAGCGGACACTGGAAATTGGAGCATTAAGAGATATGATGGATCGGGTACCCACATTATAGGCCCCAGATAACAGACCAACAGGAAATGAGCCTACCTTTTACCTTTACACGCTAATATGACGTGACCCCCTCGCATACATTTTCCAACCCACGTCACTTCCTCCCCCACGGTCAGTAGCACCTGCCGCCCCCTGTTTAAGCGGCCCTTTCATTGCAGCGCTTAACGAGTTATGGCGGCGGTTTTTAACGGAATTGGCATAAATATTACCCCCTTCATAAGGAAACTTCCCCCAAATGGCTATCAGGATTTAGACCTATCCCCGATTGTGCCGCTGAAATTTACAAAGGCTATAACACGCGAGGGCCGCCAATTCATTTCGGCCTTTCAAATGAACAGCCTTTTTGCCGTTTTATTGGAGCGAGAATGGAACCTAAATGCTTCCATTGTGGCTCTAATATCCCCGGCAAAACTATCCCCTCGCTTTTATCAAAACGTTTTTTGCTTCAAATGAAATGAGTCTGGAATAAAATATGGCATACTATGAGATGACTATGGGAAATTTCATTTGTGATGAAGGAAGGAGTGTTAAGAATATTACAATCATTCCGGGGTTGAGAACAGTGAAGAAACAATTTCACAATTCGTTTTTCTCCAATAGCCTTTCATGAACTTTATTAATATTTATAGCTGTCATAACTTTTGCCTCATTTAAGATAACTTAGCAAATATGTACGTATTTTGAAAAAAACGAAATCGTCTATAATATTCTCCACGATTTCAGGTTTTCCTGTTGAACGAAAAGTTGAGGAGTTCAGAAGACGAATTTGACGAAAAATAAAAAATAAAAAAAAACATACAAGAATATGAATCAGATCATTCTGAAATGAAATTTTATCACAGTTGTTTTTTTATAGAACTAGTTCTTCTTTAAAATGTACAGTTTTCGATATATGAATGAAAAACCGAAAAAAATAATACCTACACAGTGATCCACCAGGTCAGGAGTGGGGCGGGACTTTCAATTTATGGGGACTTTCAATGTATCTCCAACGAATTCCCAAAGTCGACGTGTTTCTTCTTTCTCTATGTCCTCTAAAACCCATTCGGTGACTGGACTGTTATGTAAAATTATTTCGGTCATATTTATCTATAGATTTAGTTACATGTTTCTATTTTAGAGTGAAAATGCCAAATAATCTTTTTATAAAAAAAATCTTTGCAGGAACTTTCAATTATAGGTAATAAAACTTTAAATTATCTTTTCAAAAAATAACAACAGTCCACACTCACCAGGAGTTAACGTTCTCATCCTAACCTAAACATTGGACCGAACAGTAAGTTAGCAGAAGATGCAAATAGTGGATTAAATAATATACTATACATTGGATTAATAATGCGAATATGTATTAAAATTGTCACTGTAAATATATATATACGATTAATCACTCTTAAACTATATAAAAACTATTTTTCTCGATATGTTCTTTGATATATTATTCAGCAGAATTATATGATAGTTATTATTTTTTTTATTGTAATAACTATAATATATATATATATATATATATATATATATATATATATATATATATATATATACACTTATTATTGCCCATGGCAAATAAAGCTATTATAAATTGCTAAAACATTTCGAGAAAAAAAAATCAAAAATAGTCAAAAACATATTTTTTACGAATTAGATCTAAAAATACAAGGCATATGCTACGAAATTTTATACATATTTATAAAATTACACTTTTTCATTTTTAAACCATCCCGACTAATCAAGAAAACAAATTTATTTTTTTAATAATTACTAAAATTTATAGTTAACATAATAACTCAAACTATATATAAATAAATACCTTCGTTATGGCTTAATTTCAATTACTTGATGCACACTTTGTTACCTGAAATAAAGAAAAAAATTAATATATACAATTTAAATTATTTATTAAATAGAATGTTCATTTGGAATAAAATAACTAAAATAAAAATACTGTAATTTATTACATTCAGGAATATTTGTGGGTATTGGTGAATGAATGAAAAGTTATGTTAATTCGCCTTTCGACAAATTTCTCTGCTTCAAAATGGTCTAAATCTGAGGGTGAAAGAAAAAACAGAAGTTCAAATATGTATTTTTATTAATAAAAAAATCTGTACCACTACAACCCATGAACCCATAAAGAGTTCATAATTATGTTGGCTGAATACTGTTTCTTGATTAACGGTTGTGCAAGGAGGTGATTTGACTGAGATAACGCTCAAACCGGTGTTTAATTAATTGATTAATTATATGTACCCAGTTTATAGAGGCTGAATGTGCCCCAGGAGGATCTCCCCATCTCAGGAAAGATTAATGAAACAAAATAAATAATTCATCAGTAAATCTACCATCAGTCAGGTTCGAACCCGGCACCTCGATTTCTTGAAGTCAGCGCCCAACCCACTGTGCTGCCATACTCCTAATTTTATTTTATTATTATTATTGAAAATTAAAATAGAAAAGTTAAACTACATTAAAGATATGCAGAACATTTACCATTAGTTACTGCATACAACGATTGGATTTGCATAATAAAATTAGGAGATTAAGGAGGCTATCAAAACCCATTAAAGCTAAACCTATTTAAACTGCTAACTAATGGAATCGCTGTAGACAAATGCAGGCTCAAGTTTTTGCCCAATAATTTCTCGCTAACCTAATTAAGAAAAAGATTGATGACCCAATCATACTTTCTGGATTGCCTTTAAATCTGTAAGTGTCCGCCGCAGAGATAATTTTGTCTAGGAATAATATTAGTAGTTATCCTTGCTAATTTTAATTCAATATAAATATCAAGATAAATGTTAGGTCGATGAACTAATTTATAGTTCGTTTTTGAGAATAATGAATTATTTAAACCTTCCACTAATGAATGCTATCAAAACTCAAATCCGTATGGTTGGACATAGCACAATCCATCCACATACGTTTCAGGTTATCTCTAGGGTGATTAACATTCATTGTTCTATCATTCATCTCTAAAACTTCAAATCATTTCATCCGTCGCGAGGCTGTTACCTCATCTGCAATAACTTGGCGCAATTCACGCAATCTGGCGTTCTATAGCTGTCAAAATCATCCTAATACAAGACTTCATTGTCAAACATCTTGAATAATTGTTCTTCCCTCAATAATAAAAATATAAAAAAACAAAAAAAAAAAAACACCATGTTTCACATAAAGAATAGTAGTAATTAGAATGAAGAAGAGTTGGTTGGGGTGCAGTCACAAGTATGTTATGAGTGTGTGAGTATTTTTTTATAAACAAAAGTAGGAACAATAAAATAAAAAATAAATAAATAAAATATAAAAGAGGCCTCCATTATCACTTCCTAATCTTGAACGCTATGAGAAAAAGGTTTTCTGACAATACATCGTAGGTTTCTTGCAAAAAGTCATTGACACTTCTATCCACACCTGTCATAGTATTGACAATAAGCAGATGTGATCTCATTGCATAGAAAATCGGCATTTAATTTGGCCTGGTCTTGGTCTACTTCATAATTTAGGAAACAAACTGCAGAACCATCCGAATCCTCTCGTTTCAAACCTTGCTTCCTCCTCGATCTTTGATAAACCTCCGAGGCGTCTGAAAAGAAGACGGCCTCGGGACCTTCTAATATAGAACTTTAATTTGAGTTCTACCAATGGGTAGTTTCTCTTCATGTTGTACATGTCATGTTACCAATCTCACAGTTATTTATTGTATTTTCCATGTAATACAGTTGTAAATTTCAATAAAAAAAAAAAATAAATAAATAAATTTAGGAAAGGAGATCTCTCATCGAGCTCCTCTTTAGTCGTCTCCTGATGGACATGTCAGCAGTGGCCTTGTAGTTGATAAGTCCTTGTGGTGTCCATGTAGTTTAAGATGAAATCGGAAGTAGAGAGTACGTATTTGTTGGTCGATAGTTGGTTGTTTTAAGTCAGTATGTAAAGTTTTGTTGTTTACGTACCAGGGAGCTGCTGTTATTAATCTTAGAATTTTGGATTGAAATGATTGTAGTTTTTGTAAGTGCGTTTTTTTTTGCTGTACCTTAAATCCATATGGGTTTGAGTAGGTAAGTGTAGGTATTTCGATTTGGAAAAAGGCATGGTAAAGTAAAGTATGAAGTATAGTATTTTCAGTCGTAATAAGAACTTGAATGAATTTTTCTTAGCGAAATCGTGCACTTGTTGTGACAAACCATATTTGATGTATAAAAAGTTTTATTTCATTTATTTTTTATCAATCTAAAAAAAGCTTTTAAAAGTTCAGTTCCATCAATATGTACTTAATGACTTTATGCAATAAACCGATGATGAATAGTTTGTAAACCAGCTATGAGAGACACAGGTGGATCTACGGGGAGGGGGCGGGGGCTTTCGGGCTGAAGCCTTCCCAAAACGGTAAAATATAAACATATTTTATAGGAAAAATATTAAAAACTATCTCATAAGTATTATTGTTCATGTAATTACATTTATTAGGACTTCAAGAATCACTTAAACACCATTTCATATAGGTAGTTAATTTCTTTCTTTCTTTTTTTCAAATTAATTATCGTTATATATATGAAAAAAAAATATTTCGGGCTGAAGACCCTCTCCCAAAATTAAATCCTGGATCCGCCAGTGATAGGAGACATTAAAATCCAAATACTAACCAATAACCTATCGACAGACAACAAGAATATATTCGATTTTTTTTTCTTTTCATGTAGCATTATTTGGATAAAATACTCGGTTTTAAATATTAAACTACACTAAAGCGTAAAGGAAAAAGTTTATCTGCCTCCTGAGAGAAGATGGATAATAAAAAAAGGGGAGAGGGAAAAAGGAAAGGACGGATGACTCAATATTTTATAAAGTAAGACAAATAAGACTTCAATAGCAGACCCTTCCGAGGTAATAGACATCCGGAGGGAGCTGTCAGATAGAGGGTCCGTACATAAAGATTGGAAGATAGTTAATTTGACACCCCACGTCGGGCGGAGGGGGGGGGGGCGGGGTAGATTGGAACCGGAGCAGACCTGGCAGGGCGGAATAAAGAGGCCGTGCTCTAAAAATATGGCACATGGCCGATAATTGGAACAGTTCAAAGACAGAAGGGAAAGGGCCCCTCTATCGGAGGAAGGGCTCAATTTGTTACCTGCCCTATGTTTGGCAGGTGTCGGCTACTGCCCTTCCTCCGTCCTGCCAGCTCTAATGATCGCTCTGCACCGCCACCCGGTGCTCCGGACTGCACCCGAGTCAACGCTAATAGAAATCAAAATTTGTATCCGATACATATATAGAAGTAATCGAGAAATAAAAACACGGATTTTATGAAAATTACTATATTGAAATTAACTACAGAATTTAAAAAATAGAAATTACTTTCTGCCATGTTGGGCTATTACAAAATTTTTGAAGTGCATTTTAAAAGGAGCTAAAGCTTAAAGCTTACTGATAACAAATCATTAAGAGTATTAAAATTACAAAAAGTCTATTTATTGTATTGACAGTAGGCAGTAAAAATTTAGTTACTCCATCCGATTTTATAAACCGCACAACACCAGTCTCTGAGCATTTGAGTTGACAGAATGACTAACTCCAATTTCAACATTTTTGAGTAAAGTTATTTTAGTGATATTTCTAGTTGGAAAAGTTGTATCTATTCAGACAGTGAGAGAGTTGATTCCAGAGTAGATGATTACAGTGTTGAAAAATAGAACTTTGAATAAAGGTATAAATTTTGCCACTAGAAACATCACTTAATTAATAATAAAGAATGTTGAAATTGGAGTTAGTCATTCGGTCAACCGTGCTCACATATACCTAGAGAGATTTGAAAGTATATCTCAATATTTAACCTATAAATGATTATCGATTGTATGACTATTGGTTATTAAACTGTTATTTTCCATTGTAAAGTTTACTAAAATGAAATCACGAGATTTTCATTGTTTGCCAAGGATAGGTCAAAAGCTGTCACATTAATACTTTTCCATACTATATATTCCATATATAGCTAAGTGAAAGTAAAAATGTATTCATAGACTTTTTACTAATTGAAATTATTTAATTTCAGGATTATGAATATACAATTTGTCTATTGAATTGAAGTGACTAGGTGGATAGGCCGAATCAGTAGGAATTGAAATTGGTTGATTCTTGACGACGGCGCTAAAACACGCCCTCATAGCTCTCTCAATTTTTCACTGCTTACCAGTTCTGTCCTAGAAAATATTTTAGCCGTGTTCCATTGTTTCTTGGGTTATTTTGTTTCCTTTTCAAATCTACTCTTCCCTGATCCTTTCTCACTTCGGACATTTATGACCATGTTTATTTACCTGGCTCTAAAACTTTTATCACATGAGGTTTTCTCTTAGAAAACTTATTTCTACATATGTTGTCTGAATTTTTGAGAAATGTTGTAAAAATTAGCGTCGTTGACCGTGGTTATCGACTAAACTACTTTACCAAATTTTAAGGTTTGATGCAGAATTAAAGGGCATTTAATTGTTTAAAGAATAAAACTTTCGCTTCGATGCACTTTTCAGAAATTTGGCTTTTTTGACTGTTAAAAAGTTTTTCCTAAGTGGTACGTGTTAGTAATTTTGTTTTTTATATCTTTCAACCCATATATATATATATATATATATATATATATATATATATATATATATATATATATATATATATATTAAAAGAAGCAACTTCAAGCTGGCTATTTATTTTTTAATACTTCTTTTTTTTTTTTTTTGAAAAGGAATACTACTTTTGAAAACAAAAAGGTTAGATATCTGTAAGAATAATATATAGAGGGTTAGACAAAGACGTCAACTAACTTCAAGTAAAAGAGATCTATCATCAAATTACACCTTAAGACTTGTAACATGACCAAAAACCAAAAACTGTAACAATTAAAAAGCGACCATCAGCTTTTCTAAAACTTTCGAATTCAGATAAACCAGAATTTTTAACACTTAATGAAGGTTTATAATAGATTTAAACATTCAGAATTAAAGGACTAAATAGGGCTTATTGTGATGAATTAATATATGTCAACCTATAAATTTTGTTAAGTGAATCTAACTTACAATAGATTATAATTCTTTTTGTTTATCTATAGACAGTCAAATCATAATAAAAGTTTGTTTGTTAGTTGTTGTTTTTTTCATAAACATTAGCCAACGTTTTTTTTTTTTTTCAATAAGTTCCTAATCTGTTCATCTTTTTTTCCCCTGTACTCATTTCAAATTACATTTCCTTGGATAATATAAATAACCACTAGCATATGTACAGGGGCATTCATAATTATAAAAAAAGTCATGATAAAATATTTTTTTAAATTTTATTAAATGCTTGTTCCAAAATATAAATGTGACTTAATAAAATATAGCCGACTCTGGCAGAAAATGGCTTAATGAAGTCAGTAGACGCTTGGATTATTTTCGTATTATAATTAAAATTATAAGGCACATAAAATCTAATACATATTATTACTCAATAAACATTAATGATTGCTACCCTCACACAACCCTCCCCATACCCAAAGCACATTCGGCCACGCAAGCCTCCCTCGGAGGGTAAGGCCTGGAGGGGTACTCAGTAATCCGCACTTATCTAAATGGCAGTTGGTTAGTTATCAGTCCCCGCTTATCTGTTATTGCCAGGGTATAGAGAAACTTATTGTGTCATCAGTAATTACAGAAGTAGCGTTAGGATTTCCTATGGCCGTTCGTATACCCGACGAGGATGGGTTTCAATTTGAATAAATAGCTCGTAGGGAGGGTGTTAAAGCAGCTTAGCAGCGACCACTTAGCTGCTAAGATATCACGGCATGGCCAAGTCCTTCTGGAGATGCTTAAGCCAATGCACTTAGGGGTCGAATGGCCCAACTGTTCGTCTGAAATTAGGCGATAGCTTTAGGTAGCTCGTATCGGTATAACGATTTGAGTAGTGCAATACACACAACACATTATTTGTTTCAAAAATATATATTTATAATTTCTTTCTGTAGGTATTACATACCATGTAGGTCTTTTTCTGCCTTAGTTAACCATTTTCATCTCAGCCTATTTAACATATTTACCGTAATCTGTATTCAATTCTATTTCATATTTGTTTATTCGATCTACCCATCTGTTTTTTAGCAATCCAGTCCTTTTATCTCTTGCATATTATTCAGGAATTTATTTTCGTATAGAGACTTCAAAATGGCTGCTCCACCTATCTTATTCTCCTCGCCTCCATATCATGAGATATTGGTACGAAATTCTCTATTGGTTCTTCTTCTCTATTTGTTAATACTCTGAACACAGATTCTTCCGGTTATCGTGCAGAGATATTTTTTTGTATGTATATATTTGAATATAATATTATAATATTTATTTATTCTTGACGCTAGGGTCCTGTAAGAACCTGGGCCTGTCTTATGATATCTCGCTCTCTCTCTCTCCCGAGCGAGCATTCTTCATCTTCGAATTCTCACATTTTTCAGACTGTTCTCTTTTTTAGCAGGACGAAGCTCTAGCAAGCGTTTGGAAATCGCGTCTCTAGGCATACGCGCCACATGGCCCAACCATCTAATATTATAGTATCATAAAGAGTATAATAATCAAATTCCCTAAGTGAGACGACAAAGACATCACTACTTTTATTGAAAATGATACTTTTACTGCCTTGTTAAGACATATAATACTGCACGATCAATACATTGGACAATCCACTGTATCGGACATTGTTAATTTTTTTTTTCTTCAAAATTTAATGAATTACATTATTATTTTAAAAATAAAAAAAAATCTTTATTTGCTCCGAACAGAAGCTATCCCTTCCACGAACCCTTTGACACCTTAGCCACGTTCGTTATCTCCTAATAATTGATACAAGAGAATGATCTATTAGTGTTAGGTAACTCTTTGTCACTTGAGAGCCTTCTTTGTTTGTTAATGGCATACCCTTGAGGTAGTGTAATCAAAATTATTATTAAAATCAGTTAATCAATTTTTTTAATTTTTTATTAATGTCAAATAATAATAATCAGAATTACTTTAAACCATTCGGCAAAATTATATAATGTTTGTCACTAATTTAGCCAATTTTATAAACATATTTAAATGCAAAATTTTAATAACTACATCTAAAAATTTCATAAAGGGAGCAACGAACTCTAGACAGTAGGGAGAAGTGGATATTTTTTAAAGTTTAATTTCCTTTATGTAAAGAATTTAGAGAGGATAGAATTCCTTTGTAAAAGGTCAATTACAGGTAGTGATGATTTTGATTCTGATGATGATGATTTTACGTCTTAAGGTCTTTTAAATGCCCGCCTACACACCCCGGCCCGGAAAAAACCCCGTATAGCCTTAACGGCGGGGTGGTGGAGGACCAAAAAAAAATGTCGTGATGATTGAGCGTTTCAAAACGTAAACTTTGGCAAAAATATTCTCGAGTACAGCGACACCGCGTTGTGGGACGAATAAGGGAAAACTTGCGACATCGCCTAAATCTTTTTTTTATTTTTTTATTCAATTGAACTATTTAATAAAAACAGTGAAAAATGTATATTCTACCAACTGAAAAAGTTCTCGAAAACTTCAAGAACCCAACAAGGTATCAATAAAACAGTTTATCTAGTTTTTGGAGAGAGAAACACTTTATTTTCATAAAAATATAAAATATAAAAGATTGCTGCCCAATTATATTGGTTTGCTATATACACAGCATACTCTTCAATCCTTAGGACAATAAATGAACTTATATATAAATATATAGAAGTATTAGTTTATAAATAAAATAAATAAAAAAGATTTAGCAGATGTCGCGAGTTCGCCCTTAATTGCCCCACTGGGCGCCGCAGACTGGTGCGATCTAACGCTACTGTTGAACATAGGGAGAAGAAGAACGTTAAAATTTTGCAGTTTGACTGCATTAGTGACTAACTAACATCGTTTCTCCGTCATCACCAGCAATTTTTAACTTAATCATCGCATTAATAATGCCCTAATGTGAGATAAGAGAAGAAATGAAAACCATCTTTTTTACATTTAGATCAGGTTTGGCGGTATTTTTTGTTCAAAACCTAGGGATATATGAAGAGCAGAATTATGTACTTCTAGTGAATATTAAAAAAACTGAAATATAGGTTTATATAAATAAACATAGTTGTTATGACGTTTCAACCAATTGCAAGCGATTTTGTTCCATTTCTCAAATCGCCCGAAATCTCACGAAAAACTAAATAAACTCTATTGTTAACAAAGGTTTGAACTTCTAAAAAACAGTTTTCAGATCTTGCCCCAAACGGCACATCGCAAGTTATTGAGGCTTTAACACGCGGGAATGTTGAATTTAGAGTGAATACCATCAAATTTTATTTCTTTATATTTTTTAACATCGATCCAGTTTTTAATTAAATAACATCTAATTGTTTATACTGACCAAATTATAAGCATATCACGAGTTTAATAGCAAAGTTTAAAAAAAAAATATTTTTTTTTTTATTATTACATACATGTAACTTAATATATTTATATTTTAGTATAATATCTCGTTATGAATTTTAAACAAGCTCTTGGTATTTACCGCGAATATTTTTATAATATTTATTTAACATAAAATATTTATATTTGCAATACTCATGTCATCAATCTACAATTATAAATTAAATTACAGACACTTTAAAAAAAAAACAATGATAGTTTTTGGTATTTCTATCCGATGATAAAAAGTGTTTTCTTTACTCTGGTTACCCCCACCAACCCTTGATCGATTTCACCCACCAATAGCTACAAACCTTTAAAAATAAGATTTTTAACGATGAAGACTCTATAAGAAAAAAAAAGAAAAAAGGAGGAGAAGACGCCTGTTCATCAATCTCCATTAAATGAATTCCAACTGGGTGAATGCCAAGTAATCCGATATCCATTTTGTTCCTTATGGCCTCGGAAGGGTGGGAGGAGGGGGTCGCCCGCTCCTAAGAGATAAGAGAATCCATAATTATGAAAAAAAAGTTAAGAAATTTATCTTGATTAAAACATTCCTCCTTAGGTAAGAGGTATTTTATTGAATCAAGGCACCAAACCGTGTCGCCTTCGGGCGCCATAATTCCTTATGAAGTAGAACCGACTTGGGGATAAAAACTTGACTTGGCTTGGTATAACTCTTCCTTCAATTTATTGAGAGCCGCTTTTGAAACATTAGTTGTTGGCTCAATTTAGAAATGGACTTATATATACGTTCGATTTATCTCCATTGTTTACGACCCCAAGAAACGGTTTACATCCCCTTATTTATAACGGAGTGAGAATCTATCATTTTCCCTCCTCCCTTGCTGTCTATACTATAATTTATATTGCAGGTCAACTGACCGAAAATATTACACGTGGTATTGATAAATACCTCTTTTAAATTTCACTATGGGTTTCCGTTTGATGTTAGGAACTTTCAGTAGACTCTGTTAATAGTTGATAGTTTCTGAAAGAATAGTAAGCTCGTTATTTATGATGGTATAATGCAGTTTTAAAATGCTGAAAGGGATTGGTGGTTAGTTTAATTTTTATGCGCACTTTTAGTAATTTATGGTTATTGTGTTTAATGTTTCAAGGTATTGAATCTAAAGATATTTACTATTATTTCGCCGTAAGAAATAGAAATAGCATATTTAATTAATTTTTAGTATGATGAACCCTTTGCAGTAGGCTGTCCCCTGTGAGGGGGCATGAAAGTTTATTAGCGATTATGGAGAATAAACTTATTATATCGCAAGTTTTTAATAAAAGCGTGTTTTTCTGTAGTTTTTTTTACTAAAATGGATCGAAAAATTAAAAAAAAAATTATCAAGATTAAAAAAAGTATAAGTATCATAATATCTCTTTAGAAGTTAAAATATGAATTTATAGTGCTCGAAAATAAAAATTATTGAATTTCATAACAAGATATCTCATGTTATGGCACTATGGCAGCATTTATATATTAATTTTCAAATATTATTTCTAATATTTATATTCATTGCACAGATAATATTTAGTTGTGATGCTATAAAACAAGAAAATCTGATGGAAAATAACGGAGTTACAGAATTACGACCAAAATGATCGAGTTTGGGACCGCTGTGCGTCGATTTGCTGGTAGATGGGTGAAGTCCGAAACGGTGCCGAGTTCAAAGGGTTAAATATGTTTTTATTAATTCAAGTAGTAATCTAATGATACTTAAAACTAATTCATGATAACAAATTAATGGATTTTAAATTTAAAAAAAAAAACTCATTTGTTTTCTAATGCTTACCAAAGGAAATAAAATATAATTTTAAAATAATATTAAAATTGAACTACTTTATTTCTTTATTTCGTTCTTGATAATTTAATAATTTTGTTTCCTAACTTTATTTTTCATAAGAGAGGATGCAATAAGGCTCCGATACTAAATGTGCGGCTTACATATTAATCGGCTAAAATATTAATTAATAGCAGATATTAATTAATATCTAATTAGATATATTAGAGACTAAAGCATGCCCACGTCGAGTATTGGTGTTTAATCTATAATATACGCGATGATGACATGATACACGATCTAGGAGGACAAATTTCATTGAACATAATTTTCGATTGTCGATCACGCATTCGTCATAAATTAACGTTCATGAATTAAATTCGTGTTAATATATTAAAAGTCTATTGAGAAATATTACAATCTGTCTCAAAGGACATTTATAATACGTGTTCAGACATTACATTCACACTCTGTGTACAATAAATAAAAATAAATTAAGCAGAAAAACAATATATGCATACAATTAATAAGAATAAAATAACTTAAAAATAAAAACATAAATATATATATATATATATATATATATATATACATATATATATATATATATATATATATATATATATATATATATATATATATATATATTCTTTTATTTATTAAAATTTTCAACTATATTAAATAAATTAAATTAGTAAATGTGAGCAATCAAGAACAATGCCATGAACAGAATTTTAGACCCATGAACCTTTAGAGATGACGCCACTATACATCTCTTCTCTCCCCCCTCCCTGGCTACCATACTCATTTCTCCGTTAACACTTTTTGGAGACAGGTTTGTTTTCTTTTTTCTCTTCCTTATTTCAGCCTTCTCAGTTTCTTTCCTCCTTCCTTTCATTCCTTTTAGATAGACTTTACAATAACTCAATTTTCTATATAACTATTCTATTCGCAATATCTTAATTTTACTATTTATTTTTATCTTTTATACAACTTCATATTCCTTTTTTCTGTTTTACATTTTATTCTAAGATTCTCATTTTAATATCACCTTTTTCGATTATGTTTACTTCCTCATTCCACACTTCGTATCAGTTTTTATTATTTATCTCTTAGTTCTTACTATAGTCATTATTCTGACAACTTCATTTTACTTTAATTTTTTTTTACCTACACTACTTATTTTTTTCATAACTTGTTATCTGGTTCTTTCCTTAGCCCTGATGAAGGCCTGAACTTCAGGTCGAAACGTCGGGTAATGTCAAAATAAATATTATCATTTATTTTTGCCTTCTTATTTGACTGATCACCCCAACTATTCTTCTCTTCATTATTCACTACAGTCAACCATTTACCCACAATTATGAACGGAATTTTAGAGATACTACCCAATGGCAGAACTCCCTGAATAATTCTAATTGTAAATAAGAAGATACCGAAACCATCTTCTTTTCAGAGGATTAGGAGGATTATCAGGAATCCATGAGGAGGGCAAGGATGAAAAGATTTTTTTTTATCATGAAAGAATAGCTATCTGGTGATCAAACAATACGAATAGAATCGTGCCAAATCAGCGCCATATACAACATTAATGAATGATTTTATAAGTGACAAAATATAGAGCAAAAAGAATTTTACGAAGGATTTTGGATTTTCAAAGCTAAACTCTGTGCATCAACATATATTTTATTATAGTCATGTAAATGCGCCTATCATAATTAAATGAGCCTTTATATGTATATATAATGAAGCCTTTATATATATATATATATATATATATATGAGCCTTTATATGCTATGTATTTCTATTAGAAGTAGGGTGGCAAAATCGTGTGATGTACAGATCGTACCGATAGTTTTTTGTTATGTTTTTTTCATCATAAATATGAAGTGAGGCCTTATAAACTATGAAAATAAATAAGATATCAAACATTTTGAATGAGAGAAGAGCTATAAATGTATAAATAGTTATTATGCTGCACGCCGAGGGAGTGGGTACCTGTTTGCTCAGTGGATTGGATCGCCTTCATTACAGCTCCTGGTTAATTCAAGGGGGAGGACCTGTATTCCTAGTCGTTATGTCCTCCTCGGTTCTACTCTATCCGCTTCTTGAATTATGGCTCTGTTTAAAATTCGATAGGGCTCGGACCATCAAACCCACTCTGTATCGATCCATACATTAAACATTACTGTGTCTCTGTCGCCGTTTCTCAAAATAAATAAATTCTTAAAATAATAAAAATCTCAGTCGGATTGTATTTCTGAACGAAGTTTTAACAGTACAAAATTATTTAATACAATAAAGAAAATGCTATTTGATATCCTTGGATGAAATTAGTCAAAAAAAGGTCATATGCTTTAAATAATAGAGAACGGCCCAGAATTGATTTTTTCATCTTAATTTTAGAAACAAAAATAACTTAATTCTGGAACCAAGTCGCTTGAAGATAACAAAATTTTACAAAAGAAAAGATTAATTCTGGCCGAAAAGCCTGATACATCAAACAAAAAAAAACCTAAAACATTAAATGAACTAGCTATATATATATATATATAAAAAAAAAATCAAATAAACCCTAATAAATGAGCACTTTGTCACCAATAATTTAAAAAGAAAACTTAAGTAAATTAACAATATATACAAATCAAAGCAAATGAAACAATATGAACAGGATAATTAAAACAATATATAAAAGAAATGAGAAATGATACAAAATATTCTCGAAACATCTTATAAGAGAAAATGAAAATTAAACAAAATATAATTAAATTACTCGAATGGATGACTACCAAGTCTCCAATAAATAAAAGAAAATACATCAGTTATTTAAATCAATTTTTAAATACATTTATTTACATAGCCGTACATTCAATAGACAAATAAAAAAATAACAACTATGAAATAACATGTATGTGCTGCGTAACACGTATACATCGAAAATAGAGCTTTTGAAAAATAAATAAATAAAATAAGCGTTTTGGCCGGTATCTGACGGTTTGCGAATAGGAATCGGGATTTAAGAATTTTATTAAATGACTTAAAAAATATTTAAGTCTTCAACAAGCAATAATCGCACCTCAGTGGAACTTTCATTGGTTACGATATTGCCCCTGAGTAAGGTTATATTTATTTAATTTATTGTACATAGAGTATGAATGTGATCTCTGAATACTATTATAGATGGCCTTTGAGACAGATTGTAATATTTTTCAATAAAAATAAATAAAATATGCTATCATCACGAATTAAATTTATGAACGTTAATTTATGACGAATGCGTAATTTACAAATTATGTTCAATGAATTTTCCCCTCCTAGATCGAGGTAACGTGTATATTATAGATCAAACACCAATACTCAACATGGGCATGCTTTGGACTATAATATATAATATAGCCGGGAAATGTTTTTTCTCATTTGTTCTTGTCCAATATATCTAATTAAATACTAATTAATATGTGAGCTAGTTGTCCAATTGCCAAGCCAGTGATTAAGTTTACTTCTAGACTAAAATAACCATATCTAAACCGTTTGTCTTGGAGCAAATTAATTACAAAATAAGGTGATCTGTGCAATAAAACGAATGAGATAATTGGAATTGCAAGAAGGTACTTTCAGGAGTTCAGAAAATATTTTAAATAGAAATACCAAATATTTTCATGTCTTGCCATGTCAACTTCTCTTCACGTAATTTCGACTAGAGGGACTTAAGTTTGACCAAGTGGAGCAACTGGGGCAGATCATTAACGAGTACTTAACAACTTACAAGTTAGTGCCGTCCTTAACTTTACGTTCCTGGTGCCATGCCCAGAGAACCACTGCCCCTAAATAGAAACTCCAACCCCTAACGATCAAACCATGTTCTTTTTTTGGTTTAAATATAAGTAAAGCGTGTTCGTTATTAAAAATTCAATCAAAATTTATGCCTACAATTTTAACAATACAATACAATTTTAAGTTTCAATTTCTTTAAATTTTACAGAGTGGTTTTAGACACCATACTATCAGTAACATTTCTCAATAATTTGTTTGCATTTATAACAAATCTTTAATAATTTATGAATAAAGTACTATTTATACTATATATTTTTGTATATATGTATATAATCTTTGTATATATGAATATATATTCTTTTTCTGGCAATACAGGTCGATGTGGTTCTTGGACTGCTTCAACAGGTGCCACAGCACTGAGTTCTGTTCTCCACCATCCGGATGGCAGCCTATCGTATGTCCTCTCCCACCTCCTCTCTAATGGCAGAACTTCATTCTGTAAAGACCTTTTTCACCAGTCTTCAATTCGTCCGGTTGACATGACCAAACCATTTCATCCGTCTCATCACATTCAGACCTCTTAAATCTCTTTTCGAACATGTTGAGCCTGTCACATATTGCTACTGCTAGTGTAAAAAGTCTTATGCAAAAATGTATTTTTGCACAGAACAGCATAAAACTGATTGTTTCTTTATGATTTATAATTATAATTTCATATATTATTTTTTGTAGTTTCATAGTATATTCTGTAGTTGCAGACTACAAAATGAGCACAAATAGAATAGACATGAAAAATTGTTACATACGAACTTTTGCACTAACAGTACCTACATGTTATTATTCCATAGAATCATCTAGGTAAATATAAATGCTCAAAGTAATATAAGAAACGAATTTTTTTAATAATCGCAACTATTGGAATAACAACCAAAACATGAAAATTGATAGGATTTTTTAAAAACTTTTCTTATTACTGATTACCTCACATGGAAGAATAATAAGGGATGTGGTTTTATCAATAACTACATTTATCTCAGCTCTACTCTGTTGTGCCCTTTGAGCAGCGCCATTCAGTTGGATAGGTTTTATCTATTATAATTCGCCAATTTCGCGACGATTGTGGTTGGGGGGGGAGTGGCTAATTTAAATGTAAAAGGGATGACGATGCTGAAGGATAAAAAACTGTTCTCCCTCGATAATTAGTTAGGCAGAATTTAATTAACAATCAAGGGAAGGGCACCGCGGGAAAGACGGTTAGCTGGAAAATTAAATACCCAACCGACCAATTATTGGCTTCCTTAATTGGACTTACGTCCCTTTTGGTAACGGAAGGGGGGGGGGATGAGAAGCGGAGGGAAAAAACGACGGGAACCACTGACGAAAAACGGGAGTTCTTCTATTGGAGTTTTTCCCGAAAGAGGGAGAAGAAACCTACTAAGGGTGACCTGAGTGTATTTTAGTCCCTTCTGCCCCAGTCCAAACCTATTTGAGTAAATGTAATACAATTTACAACCACATATAAGTATTTATTTTTTAAACTTTATTGCTATACCAATGAATACCAATCATCAAATAGATTGAATCAAGAAGAACTGGAAACCGCAATAAAAAAAATATCAAGTACACAATAAAATCGGAACTCAGTAAATATATTAGAGAGAAACCTTGGAATATTTTTACGTAACCTTCTGCTATACAAAAAATAAAAAATAAAAATAACCTTTTTATTCACAAAGATCTCTATATAACAATTAATCCATTAAAATTTTAGATATGGATAAGCAGTCGACTGATCAATTATAAGAACGAAACAAAATTACAGACAAGATATTTTTTTTTAGGTTAGCCGAAGTTTCAACCTAAACATATTGGTCATCCTCAAGTGTTTTCAATTATCAGATTCATCGCGAAAAAAAAAAAAAACTTAAAAACAAAATAAAATAAGGTGAAATATACACTTTATTTATATCATTTTGTTAATTTTTTTCATGAAAGGAGAAAAAAGCTTCATTATTTCTGAAAAAAATATGGTAGATTTGTAGTAATTTTTGAACTAAATTGTGGAGAGAATAAAATTGGAAATAAATTTACGTTCATAGGTAGTGATTATATTGCTTTAATTATAACATCTAAAATTACTTTCCCTTAATATCCTAATTCCAGTAGAAATTAAATTTAAATAAACTAGTAAACTTTAAGGATATAAATATAAATACAAACCAACGACAATTAATATAAAATATAATAATTACTGAGAACTGTTTACTTTTTGGTGTCAGACTGGGAATTAGACATTCTGTCAACCGAAAGGTTCTTAGGCTGAAGTTGTGTGGTTTATAAAAGCAGATGGAGTAAGTAGATGTTTATTGCCTATCAACGATTGTTTATTGTAATTTTAATGGTCTTAATGATCTGTTATCTGTAAGCTTTAAGCTTTAGCTCCGTTTGAAAATGAACCTCAAAAATTTTATAACAGCCCAACAATGCCAAAAAATAATTTCTATTCAAATTAGAGTGGTAAGTGAAAGTTGTTATGCTCACCAGATTTCATAAAAAGTATTAGCTTTGCAAAGATAACACATCTGTATCACTACTCCTATTTAGAAAATTCGTTTTTAAAAATATGACATACTTTTTATGATCTAAAAGTTACTTATCAAAGTCTTTAAATATTATAAATTTAACCATATTGTATTTCTATTTTTAATGAGAAACTGTTACTTATTATAAACAGACATAACTAAGGATACTTCAAAGGAAGCCATTTTGAAAATTGTTTCTTTAAAGTCCGACAAACTATTTCAAGACGTAGATTATGTAAAAAACCATAAAATCGTATTTCATATTGATACATCCATGTACTAAATCAATAGAGGAATTGGCACATTCTAGCTAAATTTGGTCCATTTAGTACGAGATATTGCAAATCAATAGCTGCTCTTAAGTCCATACGCAACTACTGTTTGTCAAAGACGTTAAAGATATCAATATTCCCATAAATTTAGGAGCGCTGTGGGAAAAAGCCGTACATCGTGAGCTCACGACTGGGAAGATACCCAAGCCGCTTCGATAACAACTAAAGCCTTAGCAATCTAATTTAATTACCCATAAATAGAGATCATCCGGAGAAATATCTAGGTACCTATATACAATATATAGGCAGGAGGGGGGTCCTATCTACACGGGACGGGGGCCAAAAAATAATTCTCCGAGTTATGACCCTCCAACCCCCTGCAATAAAAAAACCCGCCCCTATCGCCTTCTCTCTCTCTCTCTCTCTCCCTCTCCCCTCGCCGTCCTACGGTTCTGTTATTTTTTCCGATTGAAGAAATGGTTGGCGTATAGCGGGGGCATAAACCTGATAGCGTAGCAAATTACTGTCTCTGCCACCTAAGGATAAAAATACAATTCCTCCTAAAAGAGGCGCCGTAAAATTTATGCTTACTAGCACGCACCGTATTAAGGCTACTTTATAGCACAATCCTCGACTTGATAAAAGAAATTGGGCGAGGTAGCGCTGTGAGGATGGATGAGTCACCGGGCTAGTACTTCTCCACCTTTATAACAAAGGCCAATACATAATAAAATTCAAGTCTGAAATATGTAATATTAAATAGAAATAACCTTTAATCGAAATTCTACTTAATAATTTCAAAATAGTTAATACAAATAATGATAACAATATAATATAATAATAATATACCCATCTTATTTAGGGAAAGTACTATTTCAAGCCCTACGGTTGTGCTAGGAGAGGATCGGGCCAGGATCACGCCCAATCACCAGTTTTCCTCCTTAATCAGTTATTTAATTAAGGGTACCCACTTTATAGAGGCTGGGTGTGCCCAAGAAGAGTCTTCCTACCCCAGGGTCGCCCCACGGCTAATGAAACAGAATAAATAATTTTTCTGCCACTAGCCGGGATTCGAACCTGGGACCTTGAGCACCGGAAGCTTAGTGCATAATATATAATATTATAGCAATACAAACAAAAATTACAACATTTAATCATGATGATAAATAGTCAGGATGCTGTCAATTTTCATTATTTTTATTGTTGCCAACGTTTTAACCCAAACTTCTGGATCACCATCAGGGCTGATTTTATTATTTTTTTAAAAATTCAAATTAAAGCTTCATAATGAAATCACGTTCGTTACATAAATAATTAAATATTAATTCTAGCACTATTAATTAAAAAACCGTGTTTGTAGGTTGCATATGGCCTCGGAGGCCGCTACGGTCTCTGTGACTTAGTTGCGACCTCATAGGCCATATGCAGTCTCCAAATGTTTTTGCGCGATGTTTTATAACATAGTAATAGAATTAATTAATATTTCATCATTTAAGTCACGAAAATTTGGAAATTAATAGAATTAAGTTGAACGTATGTAAGTGAGTGTGTGTAATTATTGATGAATATAAATAGTAACGTTAAAATATAAAGAATTATTAGGACCTCCATTACCTCTACCTAAACTTCCTGCGGCCTCTAATGTTAAAAAAAATTCCCCGCCTAGGTTATATAGCATAATATACAAATAAAATGGACGTGGAACACGTCAACAGATATCGGTAGCGATCCACTTCAAGTTGGAATGGGATAAAATGAAAGATTACTGATTCCCCATTTAGGGGAATGACGGACACGACAGATTGCGGCTATTGGTATGGGCTTTGATCTAATAGATTACTTCATTATATGATTGTCAGATTGGGTTTGATGAATTTGATTCACAAAGCTAATGGAGGTCTTTGCCTTGATTGTGGTTCTCATTATCAGCCGTGTCCATTGAGCGGTGAATTTCGAATGTGCGGATCCTTGCTTCATCACTGCTTTACCAATCGTCCTATTGTTGTCAACTTGAATAGTTCTGCGCCACTGTATAATGTTTTAAACTGCTCACATGCTTTCTAAACTCGATGAATGAGTTTTTTTTGTGGATTTTTCTAACAAACAATCATTTGCGTTGTGATGTCTAAACTATTAGGGAAAGACCGTAGTATACAAGAAACTTCTCTTTGAGGACAATTTTTATAAGCCCCAAAAATTTTAATCAATTTTACAGTATCAAGTTCTTCCGAATAACGGTCTCTCCCTACCTCGAATGCAGGAAATCAGTGAAACACATATTCTGAAACATCACTTCTATTTATAATATCGTAGTTTATACTGAGAATTCGGTTGGATGGTAGTGATTATAATTTTAATCTTTTTTTGTTATATCTCTATCTACAGCATTGAATATATGATGGAATATCGTCCAAAACTTTCCTCGTACTCTGTGTTGTCCCTTTGTGCTGATGGATTTATCATATACAAGGGAAACATGCAATCGCCAACCATTACTACACTTTTACAAGCACGTGCTCGCTATGATAAAAGTATTGTACTAACGCATCATAACAGAAATCGATCATCAATGCTACGCACTGTAGTGACCTTAATTATAATTGTTATAATGAACTTATTTATTCTTATGTTCTTGATAATGTATTTTCTAGAATTTATTTTGTGCATGTATGGGTATATTCAAAATATTCTAGAGGCAATAGGAATCACTCCTAATCTATTTTTTGTTTTATATTAACAGATCCGCAACAAATGTATTGTCTGTTGGCTGATAAATCAATATATAAATGGCTCAGCTGACATAGATGTTCGATGTCGTTCATAGCCACACTGCTCCCGAGTACAAACTTCTATCCACTTAAGTCCATCATAATCCAAAAACTCAATTTCAAAACAAAATCAATCCTTCCATTATGGGATTGGTTGGTTAATTGAACGGCATTGATTAGGACGAAACAATAAAATCGCATTAAATGTTTTCTCGGTTAATGTTTTAGCTGGATTACACTTCATTCGCTAGTCATAAATAACTCTCATAACAGACCGTGAATGAATGAACTTGATGTTCCTAATAGGAGTCCATATATAGCAAGAGAAAGGTCGGAGAGACTTGTTAGGCAATAGGCAAGGTTTCGGTCCATATATCCTCTTCAGAAAGGAGATACCATGGACAATTAGCAGGCGGAACAAGAGAGTATGTCATTATGTGAAGAGGGAGAGGGGAAGAGGGTGTTTGATTGTAACCTTCATCTTTCCTGTCTAGTCAAAGGTCACATTTATCTTATGGGTCGGCTTCTTTATTGACGAGCAATTTAAATATTTAATCTTCTCCTTTCGGTTTGGTTACGAAATGGAATGACGTCTGCCAACAGGTGTAAAATAAACGTATTTATGTTGAGTATCTACATAGGAAGATACGTTTGTGAACTAACCTGAAGTGTCTTCTGGCAACTTCATATTAATGTCTTTTACAGTAAATTCTATGTAACTTCTCTCCTCCCCTCTGCTTCTTGAATTATAAATAACATAACTCTTTGTCAAGCCTAAGTTCTTATAAAAAAAAAAAAAAAAGAATTAATGAGTCATTTTAAACCTGAGGGAACGGGAGGTCTGACCGCACAGTTGAGCGCCAATGCAAGCGTCGAGCAACGGGAAGTGCATAGCGATGAAAAAACAGACACATGCACTTCAATAGAACCCCGCAAATTGGAGTAACACAACATGATTTTTCTTAAGTCTTTCATTGTGTTCACTTGTTTATACATGTGTTTTCCATTAATAGTAAAATTGGAATAATTTGCAAAGAAAAGTAGCAGTAATTGAAACTATAGTACAACGTAAATTTTTAAATGCATACAAAGCATCTTAAGTTTATCCAAACCGAGTAAATTGTCAAGGGATTACACTTTAATTAGTAAACTTGAACATGATAAAACTACAATAAAAATATGTTGTTCAGTCATGTAGTTATATTTTTTTTACAAAACCACGCCAACAAATAAAATAAAGATGAAAAATGTATACAAAAGTAAATGATTGGAGGAGAGATGGTTCGCTTAAAAAGCGTCACAAAGTGCTTTTCATATCTTCCTTTTCCATTCGAGATATGACACTTGAAAGTTTGTCCAGAAAACTAAGGTATCTATCATAAAGATAACACTAATTTTTTTAACACATTTGGAATCAACAATCAATTTTCCGAGAAGATATAAGATTTTTTTACCAGGATTATTTCTAGGTCCACAAGCACTTGACCACCAAATTTCATTCATATTTTTTTTTTCCTTTTTTAATGTTACTTATTAAAACAGAAATCAATTAGACAAAGAAAGAAGAATGCCAATATCTTCTTAAGATTAAATTTTATTTTTATATTAGACTATTTGTATGATTTTAAACAATCAAATTTTAACGTTTAATCACTTAACAATTTTTAAATACGCAATTAACAAACTTTTTAAAAATATATCTGTAGTGTATTAATTTTATATTTAATGTGGTGTAATTATTTATATCTGTGGTAAAAAAGAAGCAATAAAATCGGTTCACTATTTCCCGAAAAAATCTTGGCGCAGAGAGACAGACAGAACAATGGCTTAAAATGTGTTTTTCGGACTCAGGGAGCTCTGAAACATATTGTTTGGTCGAAAACCGCATATCGGAAATTTGACCCAATCGCAATACTTTCCTTACCTAGTATAGGTAGGAAAGTAAAAAGATCTAGAAGTGATACAAGCGTGGACCATCGTTGGCCTGTATCGCGATAAATAAATAAAATATATATTAATAAGAGACATAGAGGATCAGACCTTTTCACAATTTTCTCAAAAATGGCTCTAACGATTTTGATTAAACTCGGTGTATCATTGTATAATTAAGTGGTCTTTAATATCAATTAGGTCTTATCCCCATTGATGTCACTTTACAGGGCTTAAATGCCCAATGTTCATATACGTCTTCCTCTAAAGTACCTTAAATATGGTTTATTTTAAAAAGTTAATCATTTCACATTATTTAAAGTAATGAAAAAATGCTAAATATAACTTTTGAAAGAATTTGATATGTTAATAGAGGAGAAAAAAAAAAAAGCAGAAAAACCTACGTTGCTATAGACTGTAGCGCCTAAACGGATGTACCGATTTCAATGAAACTTCGCTAAAGTCATTTTCTCGACACCCTTTAAATTTATCTATATAACATACTTCAACGAAAAGAAGCTGGAAAAAAAGTTACGAGCGATGGTAAAATTAAATTCCGAATAACTCAAAAAGTATACACTTTTTTGGTGATATTGTATGGTTTTTTAAAAGTTTATGGAATTTCCTAAAAAAACAAAAAAAATCGTTAAGATCGGACAACTAGGAGGAAAGATATGGTCTCTAGTTTTTTTACCTGAAGAGGCGAAAATTTGGATAAATTTAAAATATACTATTTTAATTGTTGAGACTAAAAAAAACTTTTTTTCTACAGATATTCAATAAAGTATCTATCCTAAGAACATTTTTCGTAAGTAATAAGTACCTAAATTTATACTTTATTTTCAGTTCTATATCTCAACATTGCAATCATCTCCTCCGGAATCAACTTACTCATATTCTGCTTAGATAACTTTTTCAACTAAAGATATCACTAAAATGACATCACTTAAAAATATTGAAAATGGAGTTAGTCATACTGAAGTTTATAAAAGCAAAGAAAGTTGTGTGGTTTATAAAAGCAGATGGAGTGACTAGATTTTTATTGCCTGTTGTCGATATATTAAATAGACATTTTGTAATTAGAATGGTCTTAATGAATTGTTATCTGTAAGCTTTAAGCTTTAGCTCCGTTTAAAATGCACTTCAAAAAAACTTATTACAGCCCAGCATTGCCAGAAAATAATTTCTATTCATAGTAGATCGGTAAGTGAAAGTTGTGTGTTGCGTGCACCAGATCTTTTTATTTCAAATTGAACATTGAGCCTTTATTACAAGACCTACCATAATATTGGGATAGAGAGATATTATCTCCCTACATTATTAAGTAGTTAATTTATACAGGACTGGACAGGTTTCATACCCAAGGTACAGATGAGTGATGATTTGACCTGAGAACAGAAGAGCTAAGGATGGAAAACTGTAGCTATTTCCATATATATTGGCAGGGCTTTAGCCTATAGATCGTTTGCCTCCCGTCTATATCAACATCCCATTCCATCTCTCTATGTCATAGCTACTCTCCATTTTATCATTGCCACCTACTTTATCCTCGCTAAGCCAATATCACGAACCTCGGGCTTCATTCCATAGCCGCCTCACACCTTCCTCAAACCTTAATCCTATTTTCAGGATATTCCTAGGAGTTTTATTTAAACAAACTAGAGATGCTGCGAATGGAGAAGGGGAAAATGTATTCAAATAATTAGCCCATAAGAATAATTCGCATGATATATAGGTCAGTGAACAAATAATAGCATAAAATATTAATAAGAAAATACAACCTATTATGAGAGGAAGGTATTAATTTTTTTTCTCTAAATGTTTAGCTTGCTATGGTCCATTATTAGGAAAAAGTAAAAGATATAAACACATTTCAAAAGGTTTTATCTTGAGTAATAATGGTTTGATTTCAATGATTTTTTTTTTCGTCAAGTAAAAAATTTAGAACTCATGCATTTTGAGTGATGGCACAAATAAAGTTTTCATTCCTGAATAAGTCTTTTCCAAGCTATTTCTAAAGGATGTGTTTCAAGGACAAAAAAATTGTCAGCAAAAAGTGGTAGCTCCGTCATTGTATTTCATGAAGTATTAAAGGACAAAAAAGACCTCCAAGAAATAATACATAGATATATTGAAAAGCAGTAACAATTACTACAATTTTTGGTTTATTATTTTCAATAATCGACGAAGAAAAAAATAGTTAGTCCCCCCTCAAAATTTTAGGTATTACCTTTTATTCATAAATACATATAATTCGAAAAAAACATATAAAAAAAAATCCGTCCATCCACCGTCCGCGTCTTTTTTTAGGAGACTTCAAGACCGATTGTATTGAGATTTGGTATCAATGTCAAAGAACACCACCCAAGGATGATCCTTAGAACTCGGCATTACCACCCGCTCTTTCTTTTCAAAATGGGAACCGAAAATTTATGCCGCCATAGACTAAAGCGGCTACAAGCATGTACCAATTTCAATGAAATTTGAGGTGTAGTAAAATTAAATTTCGGAATAATTCAAAATATACACACTTTTTGTTGATCGAATAGTCATTTAAAAGTTTAAGAAATTCTAGAAAGACAAAAGAAGAATCGTTGAATTCGGACAATTTGGTGCTAAGATATGTTGTTCTAATTTTCATATGTTCTACTGCAAAGCTGATTTCCTTTGCTTTGGTTTTTGATTTTCGGAAAAGTCTTACATCAACTAAAGCAGTCGAGATAGTTGCCTACATTTCTAATCAAATTACTTATGATGAGAAAAAAAATATATTTAGGCCAATATTAGGAATCATCGTTTATTTTTTTGCATTATCTGACAAGAAGAGTAGTGTTACATGCGATATATAACTGTTTGGAAATAGCAAACCATTGTGTAATAATTTGAAACGTTTTATTTAAGTTTGCTACATTTCTCATTTGGTTTCATGCGATAATCTTATTTTTAGGGGCTTCCCGAAAGATATATTTTGTTTTAAAAATAAATAAAGAATAATGACAAAAATAATTATCTTAATTTGAATATATTGTTGATTCGACTTTCGAGAAAATGAACCGTGAGCGAAATGTAAAATGGATAAACCAATTGAAGCCAAGCTGCTACCTACTTGCTCAATATTTTTGTTTTTAACAATGTCGAATTTGCAGGTAGTCAGAATTTTGAAAAATGGAAAATGAAGTACTATTTTATTTTAATTTATTAATCGAAAATTTAGATTAATTGTAACTCTAGGATCTACTGCTAAAAAGTTATCTTCCTAATTAAATAAAACGGTCATATTATTACAAAAGATTAATAAAAAAAAAGACTTCTTTTTTCTTTTTTTCTGGGAAGTTGTCTATTTATGTTAGTTGTTTGGAAATAATAACGTTACATGTTAACACTTAGTTGACGTTTCGGGATATCTATTCCCATCTTCGGAACTGCAATCCCAATACTCTTGTGGATGCAAGGCTAAACATTTTTTGAGTTATAGTATTGTGCTTGTTACATTGCATATTTGAATTTTGTTGTTACAATAAATTTGTAATTACCTTAAATTTAATAGTAATAATGCGCTCCATAGTCAAATTTCTAATTCATGTTCTAAAATGTATCATCTAGAGCAACATCCTCCTTTTGACCAATAGTTGGGTTTCTGCCGTAGTGAAAAAATTGACCTTTGGATCTGACCGTTTTATCTGACTTTTTTTATTATTGTTGTTAATGTTTATTTTATGTGTCTGTGATTTCACTTCTATTAAATTTTAATTTTGTTCAATATGTCCGTATAATGAGTTCCTAAATGTTTAGTGTCTGTTTTGTAGTTGACTGTTGTTTTTTGTAATGTGTATTGCTTCAAGTAATTTTCTATTGGTGTTTTTTGGTTCTGTGCCTGTTATTATTTCTGGATTGTTAAATTTTGGAAAGTTAAATTTATGCTGTAGTTTTATACTGTGATGTGCTAAGGCTGTTCTGTTTATGTTTTTTGGATTTTTACAGTTGGTATATTGTCCGAGTTTAATATATAATGTAACAAGCACAATATTATAACTCAAAAATTTTTTAGCATTGCATCCACAAGAGTATTGGGATTGCAGTTCAGATGGGAATAGATATCCCGAAACGTCAACTAAGTGTTAACATGTAACGTTGATAATAAAAATATACTCAATTGTTACCAATTGGAAGTTATTATTGCCAAACAACTAAAAAAAAAAAAAAGTAAATGTATGTGATATATAAGTTCCGAGTCATGCTGCAGAAGTTAGGCTAAGCTATATAATGATTTTGCGAATCGTTGACGAGTTGGTTTATTTTTTATCTCCATTTTAGAGACATAATGCTATGTGATTAGATTTTTTTTCATTATGAACTAATATATAATTCATATATTTTTATTAGAGTGCTACCATTGGGTAGTTACTGAGGAAAGATTTTCATGTCATCATATCCATATGTTCAAATTTACTAGATGTATTTATTTAATACAGTTGTAAATATCATTAAGAAATAAAAAAAAATATATATTTTTAAAATTAATTTGATCCATTGAACTCAAAAATACTTATCTTTGACCGGACAACCCAAACACATTATCCCCTGTATGAATTCATCATAGTCGCAAAAATTTGTAAGATATTACCAAGATTTTTTATTTCCAATCAGCTACCATGAACTTGTCGAATATTATTTTGACCTCTTAACTTTTTCTTTTCTAACGAAAGACATCCTCTCGGCATCTATTGCTTTGGACGAAAAGGAAAACGACTGAGCCGACCTAGGAAGGGCGAGCTATGACTACCATTAGGAACCATTACGACCCCGAAGTTGATAATGGCTAGGAACAGACCTCCATTAATTAGAGGAGATAGCCGGAGGATGGTGTACCATAAGATAAATTCATTTATCCAAACGGCCGAATCTAGAACTGGCTAGCAGGGAGGAGAACTGGTTCGTGCGACCAAGATGACGTCCAAGATAGGACCCCGGGCTTAATTCTGTTCGTTATTAAAGTGCGCCCCCCCCCAACCCCTTCCCTCCTCCCTAACTAGCCTTATTAGAATTTAGTCCGTGCACCCGCTCTCAATTTAGAGATTGCCCTAATGCAATAGTCTCTAGCCATCTCTAGGCTCTTCTCTCCGAGTTCCAGCATAAATATTACCAGTAATAGCTTCTAATTCACCGAAAAACAATGAAGTACAAATGAATTTTATAATAACTTGTTCTTTCTAATAAATGGGATTTTAAGCTGGCGTCATCACCTAATGCTTATTTAAAATTATTTCTTGGGTAAATAAAATAAGTCCTTTAGGTTTTCAGGATGAAATAAAACTCAATGCATTTTAATCTACAATATACTGACCATTATTTAATATGATTTGTTTCTACCCTTCCACAAACTGCACAATGCCAAGTTCATAGAATGTCTGGAATTTATTATTAAAAAACTGATCCAAGTGGTGGTTTTTGATTTCCGCTTCCTTTTGGAATTTCTTCCAGTCTTCTAAATTAATTAAGCAAAAAAAAGTTCTAAAAGTACATTTTAGGGTATCAACTTTTATATTGCTCTCTCCACTACTTCCGCCATTTTGATAAATTCGGAAAACAATAACACAATGTTCAAAAACTGAATATGAGAAAGAAATTCAGAATTTGAATTTATTTCAAAATTATTTTCATGGTGATAAATAGTCAGAACATAGTCATTCCAAAGGTTTTTATTGGTGTCGACGTTTCAACCCAAGCTTATGGATCACCATCAGAGTACATGTTTTGAGCACTGAAGTTATTGAAGTACCGACCGTATTCAAGTACTGGTGTTTGCATTTCCGATTTCGTTGTGTAAATGAGGAAATAAAAACACTTTTCATCAGCTATCCAAGCAAAAAGCACAGAAATGAGACCTTTGCAATGGAGCTCGGATGTTTATTTTAACATAGACAAGAATTAAAAGGAAAAAAGTCCATTAATTGTGAAAAATATAATATTTTGAGAACTGCTGAATCATTAAATCATACAAAAAAAAAACAAAAAAAAAAAAAAAAACAACAACAGTTTTTAAAATTTATTAAACAAGTGATAAATATATTAAGGAATAAATTATCATTTTTATTTCATCATTGTTAGTTTAATTTTGTAATGGTCTTGTTATAACATACAGATTATTTTCAATGGAATGTCCGAAAAAAATAACAAGACGGAATGTAGATTTATTATTGCTATCTCCCAGGAAGTACAACAGCAAATATTTATACAGGTTCAGCTTTTATTTATGGATATTTATGGAGGGTCCAGGTACAACGTGATAGTAGCTTATTTGTTCTGAATGTATGTTAGCTTAAAACATTCTTTCCAAACTCAAGCATGTTCGTTTCACATAGCTCCATATAAACAAAAAACCTCTATGGAGTAGCACATGTATAAATTGCTCACCGTTTCCAGTAGTTAAATAATTACCTTAATAAAGGGTATTTTTTTATGTTTAGGTTATTTTATTTTATTATTTATTGTATACACTTTTGATTATTATTTTGCTTCTATTTATTTTTTATTTTATGTGCATATAGTGTGAATGTTATCCTACCTTACTATAACTAATGTCCAAGAGACAGATTGTTGTAATACGCAATAAATAAATAAACGATAATGACACAGTTCAGAAACCAGAGGTCTCCTTACGTTTTTGTGTGGCCTTAATTAATCTAGTTTTAGAATTAAATTGAGAAATTGTGGGAAAGAATATGAACAAGACACAATTTAGAAGAAAATAATTTATTTGTACAAAATGCTACTTTGTACGTTTATATATGTTTTTTTTATGTACATACCGACTTATACATATACATCATGTATATATCCAGACCCAACCACATCTGCCTTAAATCAACATCCAACCTTCCCGCTGGTCTACCGAATAGAATAAGATTACTTAATAATATGCAATTTTAGGGCCTGTTCTAGACCTTATGTTAGTTTAGAAAATTAAATAATAATAAGCTCAAAATTTTAAGTTTCATTAACCTGGATTTAGTGCGATTTTTCATAACTAAAAGCTAGGCGGAGTATTTTCTATGGATTCGGATCGTTAGGATGAAAATTTTGTGCTAAATAAATATGGTGTTATATAAAAAATACATATATTCCAATCAAAACTTTCAAAACTTATTCCGCGCTCACTCTCGTAAGTCGGTAACAAAACATTACATACAGACTTACGTATAACCATGCTATAAGATTCCATTCGGATCTCTTAAAAAACACTACATGACAAACTTCAAAGGCTACCTACAAACTTATACAAAAGATGGGCCCAACACATATGCCAGAAAACACCCGACATAGTCTCAAAATCTGGTTAAAAAATCTCCTAAATTAATTTTTTCTTTTAACTTTCATTTTAAGTTATAGTAAGGAGAAGGTGTCGATGGGCATCGATATCTCTCATGCCATGTGTATCAATTAAAATCCCATCAGCTTATTGTAGCAGGGTAATTGACAGGTAATGTTGCCCAAATGCTTGCGCACTCAGTCTTGGTCTTGGTCTTCTCTCTCGCAGAGAGTCTCGCAATAACCTTGTAGTTATCTATTAGCTTATTTATATAGATAGATAGATAGATAGAAAAAAAAACTTTATTCTGGGACTAATTCCCTTCAGAATAACAATAATGTACAAAATAATAGAATATTACTGGCCTGAACGTTTGAAACAATAAATAAAATTGATAAAATAAAATAAAAAGTAAAGAAAACCTTAGGTGCACAAGCTATATACAATACAGATAAAACTATGTACAGAGCATTTAAAATTATGAACAAAACAATTAAAACTATGAACGAATCACTTGAACTATGAACAAAATTATATATAAGGGTTGAACAACATAAACATACACTTTGAGAACTGAAGAACGAAAAAGAGATACAATGAGTTCATTTCATAAAAAAAAAAAAAAAACTTTACTTGAATATATATATAAAAATAAACAGTTAATTATAATTGAATAAAAAAAAAAATGTATGTATTGAAATTCCTACGTCGATAGTAGGAAATGCATGTACTATCTCTTACCAAGTATTATGATTATATGATTGCTACACAATACATATATAATATTAATAGTTAGCTGGTATCTGACTGGTTTTGGAACAGGAATTGGAATAGGAGGTTTTTGAATGTGCATAGGGAAGGGGCATGTCGAATTTTGATCGGGAGGGAATTCCAAAAGTTGACAGCGCGGGCTATAAAGGAATTTTGGAATGAGGCAGATCTATGAGAAGGGATGTATAGGTCAGAGGGTCGGGATCTTGTAATGAGGGAATGGATTGAGGACTTAAATTGGAGAAGGTTGTAGGCATAAGAAGGACGATGATCGGTAATGATTTGATAAAGGAAAGTGCCTAGGAAATATTGTCTTCTTAAGGAGGAGAAGAGCCACCCTAACTCAGTGTAGTGGTGGATATAGACATTTTACTGTAATTTTTCAGACAGCGGTATCCTTCCAACAAAAGTATAATGTAAGTATAAGCAAAAGTATGATTGTTATACCAATTTTATACATATAGTAACTAAAATTGTCAACGATTAGTAACTATTTAGCCTTAATTTTTATTCACATAATAATTTTTTTATATCAGTCTTGGTCTTGACTAAGACCGATTTTGTTCAACACTATTGACAGATATGAATATGTAAAGTTAAAAAAAATTACCTTAACTATTTATTAATTATATGTATGTGTGTGTTTCTGTGTGATATAACTGAATCATTAAAGTAGAAAAATAAATGCTGAAAAAGTAAACTGTGAAGACGGGTCTAGTTAGGTTTATGAATATTCACGGAAAATACGTATTATTTACACCATAGAACAATTAAACATGAAAGGCAAACCGGCATTCAGGATTTTCTTCAGTAATATGTGATCCTGAAATGTTGCTATGGACTTTATAATTAAATCAAAGCAAATAAAGCCCTCAAATGAACGGTAAAGAGAGTGTAGCGTACCCTCGAAGTACAGCATCCCCTCCCTTGAGTACGCAGTTCATACAAAGGGGATGCTGCAAACAGGACCTTGCATCACAATAATTAACCTCAGCACGACTTACACCACCTCTACACACTTTTTATAACGACATCAAAAGGATCTAATCTTCATATTTAATTAATTCAATCCTCGAGAGGCCCTCCGATTCAAAGAGGACGCTCTTTTGTATCTTTTTTAAAAAATGTACATTAATTATAGGACACGGGCAAGGGAGGGAGGATATTCAATTATTAAAATGAGATCACTTTATAATTATCACTACTAAAGGGTAAAGAGGACGGCTACAGGAAAATCTGTATTTACGGTAGGGCCCCTTTCGCTAGGGATAGGGCACTTAAGGAAAAAAAGGAAAAACCACTCCTGGAGCCCTGTCCTGTGGAAATTACCTATACATGGGAAGAGGTGGAATTTTCATGACGAGGATAAATTTAGCTCTTAATGGCTAATTATAATGCAGTGAAAAATAAGCCGCCTTCAAGAGATATTGCATTAAGAGGATGGGAGGGAGGAAGGAGAGGGGAGGAGAGGAATTTATTAGAGAATGTTCCGCCCACCCCCAACGGCAAAATAAATTCTCTCAAGAATGTAACGACATTGGGCTAAAGTGCCATCATACCATAGCGCCTTTACCATTCCTGACTACAACTCCTAAGTATCCTCGACAACGACTCACTTGGCTAGAGAACTACCCCTGGATAATGACAGCTGCGCACTAGTTGCAACTAATGACGCAAAACCTTACATATGGAAGGGCTCCACATTACCATCTCATTACAAGACTCGTTGCCACTGAGTATACAAATACAGCGTCAGTATTTGTTTTGTGGAACTTTTATTTGTTAAAAACTCAAAATTCTCTTTTTTATATCAGGACATACATGTAAAATTTCGGAAAAAATGTTTTATCCTATTCCGCGGTACATACACCTTCTTATCAAATTAATAATACTCGTCTAAAACTTCCTCAATGGCTTCATTTTATTGCTACCCACAACAAACGAAAAACCTCGGAAATGGAGCGTTTTCAGTCTGGAATCATTAATTAAACTTCGTTAATTTAATGAAGTTCTAAACATTCACCCACTTTCTTTTCCTTACATTGTACCATATCGCATTGCTAGTAATGCAATCGTATGTATAAATTTTAAATATTAATTCTATTCGTACAAGAGATGAAATTTTGTAGTCTGTAACTGCAATAAATATGAAAATCTGCTACAATGGAAAACAGTATTAGGAAATAAAATGTAGGGGGCCTACAGTTTCTGTAAACTAAAAAATTTAATGCCTTGAGCGGCTTAAAAAATCATAAAATAAACTGACATAGGAAGATAAAATCTTTATCCAACGCAAGACTTTTGAAAAATATACATTATTTTATGAAGGAAATTAGATGACTGTTCTACATATCATGAGTGATAAATATTCAGGACGCAGTGATTATAAAGTTTTTATTGGTGCCGACGTTTCAACCCAAACATGTGGGTCATTATCAGGGCGTGAATCGATCACTGAAGGTATTCAAGTACTCTGTATTACATATACTATGTATTACATATATATATATACTTGTACTTGAATGCCTTCAGTGCTTCCAAACACGCCCTGATGATGAACTACATGTTACGGTTCAAACGTCGGCACCAATAAAAACTTTATAATCACTGCGTCCTGAATATTTATCACTCATGATATTTAATATTTTATTTTCTAAAATAACTCTAAATGTCATTGAAAGAAATTTTAAAACATCATTAGAATATTTGTGTCTTATCTTATATTTGTGTTGGACGCCCATTAGATATTATCAATGTAAAACAATATAGGGAAGAATAAGTAAAGACTTTCCTTATAACTTTACAACTATTTATTTGCTTTACGTTATGGGTTAATTATCCATTTTTAAAAGCTTTAAACTGTTATTTTATTCTTTTTATTATTCCTCTATGTATAATTCAACATTTTTTTTTTTTTTCATATCCCCTTTTTATTTATTTTTCACTCGGAACCTTTTCATTGTTTTCATAGTAGTCCTTTTACTGCTTAAAAGCATTGTAAGGTGTATTTTTTGTCGTTTATGAGTACTTTGTTCTTCATCTGTAATATAACAGGTGATGGGGCTCACCTCAGGCTTGAGTTGACCTTATACTCTAGAGCTTACACCTAAATTAATAAAACATATATCTCATGAGATTTGTTGCCAACGTTTTGGAATTTGGGCTGGTAATAATTTGTTTAAAAGAGGGTTTGCCAATTGTTGGGATTTTTCGAAGAATGATTTTTTTCGTTTTGCCAGAAATTCGTTTATAGTTGATAAATTTAGTGTTGCTTGAATATCCAATGTCTTCTTTCTCTGCAGCGTGGTTCCTCTTATAATTTTTCTAATTATTCCATTTTGGAAATATTGTAATCTTTTCAGAGTTGTTTTGCTGATGTGTTCGAACAGAGGTGCACCTTACAACAGAGCCGGCCGTATAATACTTGTATAGACTAGAAGCTTTAGGCGTAAAGATAAGTTTGTTGTCTGAATTAAATTTTGGAGTCTGTATGTCTTAGATCTTACTGTTTTAATTTTTTTTGTCAAAATGTCTAGTAAATTTTAAATGTCTGTCGAAGTGAATACCGAGATATGTTAAGTCAGTCGATAATTTAATACTGTTATTGTTAATTTTGAATTCGTTTGGCATTTTCTTTTTTCCTTTTTGGTATAAAAATATAATTCCTTTCGTCTTTTCAGTGTTAACATCTATGTTGAGGATTTTTAGCTGTTCTGCAATTTTTTCACGAGTTATTTCCGCCTGCTGCATAGATTTTTTGGCATTCATACTACTACTTGAGACAGCAATGTCATCAGCAAATGCTGTCACGGTAGCATTTTGGTGTTTAGTTCCCACTATTTCCGCAGTATATAATTCAACATTTGATATATTTATCCATAAACATTAAGTTTACGTTTTTCTCTTACACGAGAGAGGGGAGAAAGACTTGGCTCCGGGATCTCGAGTGAATGATTTTTTTAGATAATCTATAGAAGCATGTTACTTGAGTAGTTGGATGGATTCTAATTGGATAGTTATTTTGATTAATTTAGTTTCATTCTGTTTAGTTTAGTTTGTTTTAGTTTATATACGTTTACTTTTACTATTATTATTTTTATTTATTGTAAATAGAGTGTGAATGTGCTCTCTGAACACTATAAATGTCCCTAATTGTGACAGATAGTAATAATTCTGAATAAATGAGTATAAATAAATTGTCTCTTACTAAAAAATTTCATAACGTAAAAGACTAATTAGGTTTAACTAACCAATTATTTTTCCCCATATTAACTTTTTTCATCCAAGAGGAAATTAACATCGAAGAATGAAAGACACAAACACACATAAAGAGAGACTGAATTTTATTCAATTCATCCTAAATAATTATATATTAATTAGTTATTACAACAACAAAAAAATTCAGCGACTTTGAGCGATAGTTGCACGGCACAAAAAATTAGATATAAAAAGTAATTGCATCGGTCCTGTATTAGAGACTTGGTGATTCAAAGGAACAAATAAATTAATTTAAAATCCAATTGACCAAATCCATTTGATTCAGGCAAATATGACGATTATTTCTTTCCATTTTTTTTTTTAATCAAAACCCACATGACATATACCAAAGGCCAAATACAGATAAAGAACTTCATAAATGATTAAATACGTTCTATAAAAAACAGTATAAATAATATATACGCCATAGTAATATAGTATAAATAATAAATAGCAATATATATTTTCATGTTTCTACATTATATAACTGTAGTGTGTTATGTCATTAACCATATACTGCAAGCATACGCATGAGGGAAATCATTATTATTTTTTTAAATATAATTAAGAAATAATAGAAACAAATACATTACATGAATTAAAAAAAAAAAAAATACTTTTTGGAGTTATGAGTAAAACCAATAAAGCACAATATATATATATAAATATATATATATATATATATATATATATATATATATATATATATATATATATATATATATATATATATTTTAGTTCTCAGAATTCTCCATTATATAACTTTCATGTGTTATATTATCATTAATCAGTTAACGTTAAACAGAGAAGCTTTAGAGGTAAATTGCATGTACATGAGGGAAATCATTAATATCTCTTAAAAAATGAATAAACAGCAAATAAAAAATATCTAAGAAATAATACAAATAAACTATTGAAATAATTTTTTGGAGGTCATCAGTAAAAACTAATGCGCCCCTATATTTTTTTTTCATCCAGAAATACAAATAACAATTTACTGCTGAACTAACTAAATAATAACACGTTAGGACAAGCATAGAAATCCAATATTTTGGGCAGTAGACAGGAAAAAATGAAACATGTACGAAGACATAAAACGCAAACCATTGTGGAAGGTTTATCAATTTACTATAAATACCTATCTACCGTTCTGACACAATACTGTTTGAATGTTATCACGTGTAACAGGCAACCTGATGTAATCAGCAACATCAACCCAATTAAATGTACATCTGGTCAAGCAACTGTCTACAAGCAGCACATGGCTACATAACCTAGCAGCCCCGCATCGATTGATTACCATTTAGTAGTGCGATTGGTTAATAATTAATACAATATATAATAGTCATTGTTATTTATAATTACACAAAGCATAAGCAATATAATAGCTTGTCTTATGCATGGCTTATCTACAATCTTGAGTTAATTACTAGTCCTTCTTTTACAAAGTGAGTAAAAAAAAACTGAAAAGAATTAAATAAAATATATTCAAAGACATTAAATATTTCTAATTTTAAAATGTTGAAGGGATAGTACGCATCCAGAGTGGATTCTCAGAAACCTCTGTTTAAAGAAAATTCAAACAATGATAAAGTTTTATAAGCAATTTAATAATATCTTTCAAATGAGTAGCTTGAATACACTGAGAGATATCTTTTATTTTTAGATTAAACCGAAGAATTAAAAGAAAAACTTCTTTTTTAAGCCTCTCTGCAAAATACTTCTTACCTAGTTGAGATAGAAAAATAGAAAAAAAAATAAGAGGTTTCCAGAGAAACAAGCAAAATATTTTCCAAACATGAACGTGATTCAATTTTTTGTTCTGCAGGACATTTAATCACATTTGAGACGATTCAAAATCTTATTAGAAAAAAAAATATTTTTTGAGAAATTTAATAAAATTTTCTTTTCATTCATTACATATACAAAAATTTAAAGGGTTTTACGGACAAAAGTTTTACATAACTACCAGTGCAGCTTTGGGAGCTGCTGTCTATAGAAAAATACATGTTTCACTGATTGCGAAACCGCTATTCTAAGTAGACAGTCCGGAGCCAAAACCCTCCCTAAAAAACAAAAAATGAAGTAACAAAATCAGTAAACTTTTTCAAGAGATTATAGTAATACAAATAAACAATCTAATGGCTGAAAATTCGTTTTTATTTTTTAGAGCAGTAAAACGTAAATATCTGTTGAAAAACGCTAATCCAAAATTTGACAGATCAAAATATTTTCTTAATCTAGTAGAGGCAGGGAAAAAAAAAAATAAATAAAAGGAATAGGAATAAGGATATAACACGTCCTTAAGGGATCCATCGGTGATGCGATGAATCATGACAATAGAATAATATTAGTATTATTTTAAAAGCCATATGTATTTTTCAATATGCTCATTGTTTAAAAATTTCATGTTTGTTTAAGAAAAATGCTTATTAAAATTTAAAAGCAATAGACCTCACTATAACCAATGTCCAACAGACAGATTGTTATAATACTCAATAAAAACGGCAGTGGCCTCGCGACCTTTTGTAGATTGTATAAATTGGAGTTCTGGCAATGGCCAGATTCTTCACTCAAGACATGAGTGTAAAAGCAATACGATACAGTAATTAGATTAGGATGAGATCACAATGTTATAGTTGGTATAGAGACGTCAAACCCTGAGATCATCAACGCCTATCTAATTTTCATTTCAATGATCTAAATAATAAATTGTTTTGGGAAGGAAAAAAAAAACACACACGAAAAACTCAAATTTAAATTTTGTTTAGCAAATCACTAACTTAAAGAAAATTTATCAACAATCTTATTTTAACTTTATCATTATTTAAAAACAACTGATGATTTTGGTATGAGTCCTTATTTGATTAGAATTGATACTGGAGCAGTGTTGGCATTTTGGTGGAGGCTGTTTTCTTATCAGATAATAGTGTGTAAGGTTTGTATGCCCTATACTTAGTCTAGGTAAGGCAACTTCCTTTCTGCTAATAGGGAGGTTTGCGGTGGTACATAACTTTACTTATAGTTTGATTCCCCTCAATTAGCTTGGTGGGATCTCTTTCCACATGGATTGCCAGGCAAGAGTTATTTTCTTTTTGATCGGGACATCCACGACCAGTAAAACGCTAAATCAAAGTCGAGAATGTTATCTCATTCACAAACAATAAAAATGTCGAACTTTTCAATGATCATAAATCATGATCACGAATAATAAATTAATGAAAAACGTCCCAAGATAAAATTTTAAACCTGTGAACATGGAACAAGGATAAAAAGCTGTACTACTCTGAGCAATCGACGAAAGCTTATAAATTAATAAATAACAACAGTAATTGTTTTAGATCGTTCCATAGGAATTCAGGTCTTCCATCGATTGCTGAATCATTCAATTCCAGAGTGGGCCACAAAGGAGATGAAACCATCAAAGTGTCAGTAGCCGGCAATTACAGGCAATGTTACTAACAATTAACACAATTGATAAACTATTGATTCTAATAAACCGTTCCGGGAACAGCTAACTATATACTTAACTTGAAAAAATAACTGGTTTAGGAAGCAATTACAGTTTTTGTTATAATACAACATTCGTTCATATTGATATATATGTATTTTATTTTATAATTATCTTCAACACATTTCTCGCTATGTGTATATATATGTATACTTTATTTTATTTTTTCATCTCCTAATCTTTACGCATAATCACATATATATCTTAGGGAACACATGTATATCACTTTTTTTTTGTTTTTGTTTTTACAATATCTTTCCTTACATATTAACAGTTATTATTATTTTTTAATTTTTATATTTCATCACTACAATGCTTTGCCAATAAAATTGATTTTGAGTTCCTTTCTAATTTCATTCAGTGATAATTATGCTATTGTTTTAGCTCCAATATTGCAGTAATGAACCCCTATTTCCCAACTGTTCTAGTTAATTTATCCTAAGAGCTTAATTAATACTTAATTTATTACTAGTTTTTTGTTATTATTCATTGTAAAAAGTCTTTTGGCCAGATTTATGGTTAATTTATATGAACAATACTGTTATCCTTAAGGGACCTAGTCCCAGAATAAAGATGATTTTTCTTTTCTATTCTATTCTCTTCTATATATACTTTATAAAATATTTTTAAAATATTATCTCATTAAAATAGTACTTAATAAATATAGAGGTAAGTAAATTTAATGTTTTATGATAGCATCAAATCACAATTGACTGTATCGTTGCTAAAATGAAAGTTTATTTTTCTTTCTTTTTTTTCTAGAGAATTCGGAAACCTCTTATAATCGATATATTTAATCATAAATTGTATACTTCTTGATATTTGAGCAAATAACGCTTATTTTACTTCACACGTTTTTTTTTTTTTTTTGTTTTTTTTATGAGTTTTATGAGAGATATGCTAATTTATCATACAAGGAGAAGAAAATCTTCAAAATTTCGGGTCAATAATTTTAATAGAACTGTTTGTACGTAACGTGAGTTCATGTCTCGACTCCCGAATGGTAGCCCTGAGGATGAGACACATGTTTCGGTAGAAACGTAGCCTAACCTAATACAAATTTTTTAATGTAAATATTGACAATTTCATTTCATCTAAATAATAAACAAATAAAGAAATTTGGGCTTTAGAGCTTCAGAGATGCATAAGCAGAATAACAAAATAAACAAATAGACATAATAAAAAAATATATAAGTCACAATCTAAATTTGATCAATTTAGAAAAAAGAATGAGAGGAATAAAAAAGAGGGGAAAAATAGATGTAATAAAAATAATTAAAAACGAACTAAAAATGTTTAGGGATATACATATTTAGGGAATCATGTATTAACAATTGTATGAAGAATAGACAAGAAGTGATTGTAGAATGATATAGTGTTGATATAGTGTAGAATGATATAGAGTAGAATGACTAACTCCAACATCAACATTTTTGAGTAGTCATTTTAGTGATATTTCTAGTTGGAAAATTTATAATATCTGTTCAGACAGTAAGTTGACTCCAGAATAGGTGATTCCAGTGTTGAAAAATAGAGTTGTGAATGAAGGTAAATAATTTCTCACTAGAAATATCTCTAAAATTAATAATAAAAATGTTGAAATTGAAGTAAAAAAGTTAGTTATTCAGCACAAAAGCTCATATAAAGATTGATTATGTCGTCGAGGTTTGAATTAATGGATCCACTATTTTGGACCTAGCAAATATATAACCATAGCTTTAATATCGGTTTATAACATACCATCTATTACTCCATTATTTAATCACCTAATAACAATAAGTTACCCTTATAGGGGCGCTCTACATACTCAACTTCATATCGCTGGTTTAAAACGAAACTGATGTAACGCATTTGCATTCATTTGGTTAACAGATGAAACTCATACTGTATTCTTATTCAGGTCAACTATGGGTATCGGGTTCGCAATTCCCCAATTCTCCCCAATACCTTCCATACCCCTATCCGGCCCAGATATAGAGAAGGGACAATAACGTAAGGTCAGCTGGGGAAGGGGGGAGGGCAAGGAGAGCGCGCTACCCCGGGGCTAAACGACAAGCCTTGCGCCCCCTCCCCTCCTTCATCCCCCTCCTCGATATGAAATGGAAAAGATAAAAGACGAAGGAGAAAGAAAGCAATAAAGATAAGAGGCCATCCTCGCTGGCCGCTATCTATACGCACTCCTTACTTCGGATGACCTCTTTTCCCCAGCTGGATCTGCCCTCTGTAAGCCATGTTAGCCGGGAGTCGTATCTCATATTTCCAGTGGTGAAATTATCTAGTGAAATAATAGTCTGCCCTGTTTTAATGGTGGTCAAACATAGTCTGTAATTACCCTAATGTTAGCACAACGTTCTCTCTCGGAAACTGATTCTATTTATGTTCGCCCTAAAATAAAACTTGAGGATTGAATGTGCATATATTGAACTGTAAACAACAGATAATATGTGTTTAAAAATAAAATAAATTTTAAAAACTAATCAGCACCATAAATTTTATATAATACTTACCAAGATATAATGGAGATTTCATACATTTTCAAAACAAACAACTCATCGTTTTGAAATTTACCTTTACCATTAATAGCGAAAAATGTACAGTGAGTTAAGAGAGAAAGGCTTTAGGCAGCGGACTTGTTCTCCGGAAGAATTATTTGGTTTCTTAAAGGGTTCTAACTGGAAAGCCTTAAGCAATTATGTACAGCAGGCCACATTGCAAAGATCTAAATTGGTCAGATAGTAAACTATTGATACAATATCGCATTTATTTATTGTAACGTTTGGTTTATTGTTATATTGTATTTGAGGGTTATTATTATTGTTGTTGAAATTAAATTTCTTATTTATTGGATTTATGTTGTTTTTTTTTTTTGGAAACTCTATTTAAACAAATGAAACAGTGAAGGAAGAAATTGCTAAAATGGATGTATAAATATATAATAATACTGTAGATATATTATTACTCACTTATTTTAGTTATAAGTGTAGTGAATATTTATTATTAATTCCACACAGACCTCAACAGACAGAATTTTCCAGTGTTGTTGCTTGTATATATATATATATATATATATATATATATATATATTTTAATGTATAATTTTTTTAAAAGTACAATAAACACGTTTTCATTCATTCGAGGGCGAAAAATACGTACAACCCTTTCCCAACTATAGAGACGGATCCTAAAATCGACTTTAGCGGAGCAAAAATAATAATAATAAATACTGTACATAGGACTTTATATTATATTGACCATACTAATGTTTTACAACTAAGTCCAATAAAAAATAAATAAATCTTAATGTTTTACGAAGAATATAGTGGTATTTGAACTCGAACATTTTAGATGTTAATTTTAAAATAAGGAATGAAAAATATTACAAAATTCAAAATAAAATTAATAAAATTAGTTAAAAAAAGAGTGTGTGTATTTATTTATAAATAAAATAGCAACATTAAGATATAAAGAGTAATTTCGATCTTGATTATATCTGCTGCTAACCTTAATGCGGCTTCTGATGTTAAAAAGGTTCAATATATATATAACAGAACAGTATAAAATATAACAGAACTTAATAAAGATATTTTTAAAAAAAAATCTACAAAATCTTTACTTGAACATTAGCAGGAGAGAAAAACTTTTACTTCCAAAATAGGAAAAAATGAAAATAAATAAATCCGTCAATCACAAACTGATTAAAAATAAAAGTTAAAATTTCATTTGAAGTCCTAATTTTCACACTGTATAAAATAATACCATAATTACAAATATTAAGTGGACATTCATACGCATGGAGAAAAACATAAAAAATAAAACTCCTACTGTACAGGGTTACTATGCAAGAGGGGAGGGGATGTCCTTGAAGAATCCCTGAAAAACCATGTCCTTGCTTTTTCAAAAAAAGGGTTAATAACCATACATACAATACTGCCATGGTAATTTTGTTAAACATGCAAAATAGAAAAGAAGTTGAAATTCAGTAAGAAAGGAACATTCTACGGATGTTCACGGTTGTTTAAAGCCGGCATCATCACAGACAAACACGTGATACTTTTTTGTAAATTTAAAACAACATCGGAATTTATTCAAGCTCGTTACCGTCCCGGTCTTGTTCCCTTTCGAGTTGAATCGTCGTCGGAAAGAAAGGGAATAAAGATCAGGCCAAGGGCAGAATGGAATACAAATGATCATCGAGAGAGGACGAAAGACTAAAATATAGCCCGGCAGCTATCGGGGAGAGTATTATGCACAGAGCTCGCCCGGCTGGGGACATTAACTAGCCCGATAGCCGACTGTCCTAATCCGTAATCACAATTCAACAGTGGGCCCCGTCCCGTTTTACATAATCCTCACCCCCCATCTCTCCAAATTGCACATTTACCATCTTCCTTACGCAAGCTATTTCTGATGGGTTAGCAGTATCGCCTTAAAGGATCAACGGGAACGATTTGAAACTGCTCCGAAAATGGAACGAACTGACAAAGGGTACTAATTCTGGTGACAATGAATACCAGAGGCGCAGGCTTTCCATTATCGACATTAACATGGATACGTACCTTCCCCACCAAAACAAATAGACTCCGGAGTTTATAATAAGTATAAAAATTGTGGGTAATAATTAACATAATCAAAATAATAATTGTAAAACGAACAATATAAAACTATTTATAAAAGTAATTTCACACAAACACGCATATATATATATATATATATATTCAAACTTCACTATTTTATTGGGAATAAGGTCACTTAATTATTATTTAATAAACTAATTAATGTTCATTTCTTCTGTTTATTGACGTTTCGATCTCGGTATTTTCTTTTTATTAGTCAACCATGGGATCCTCTTCAAAGCTAGAATTTAAAAAAATATAGAGCTTCGATCAGGCCAGGGACACACCGACAGCCTCAGCACCGTCCACTAGCACATATATTAAGCTACTCTATTAAGAGTAGAAAATGAACATTAATTAGTTTATTAAATAATAATTAAGTGACCTTATTCCCAATAAAATAGTGAAGTTTGAATTTAATACTCAAAGGTCGATGAAGGAAAAGTTGTAAATATATATATATATATATATATATATATATATATATATATATATATATATATATGTTTTATTTGTTTTTCGTATGGACATATTTGGAAATATGTTAACAGAGCTATATAGAACAAATTACATACTTTTATTTTTAATTGAGGCAATGAGATAAACTCTCAATTCTCCAATAATTCAAATTTGTGATAAGATGACAAACTTCATCCCCAATTAAATTTTATGAGGAGGAGGTCCGGGGATGCGGTCAAAAAAATACTAAATTTAAAAAAATATTAATTTTAATTATTACGCCAAAGTTTCGACCCACCTTGCAGGTCTTCATCAGGGCAGTTGATAGACTTTTTGCAGTATATCATCTGCCTCCTGTAGTGCCACATGTCACGCCCTGAAGAAGACCTCCAAGGTGGATCGAAAGGCGTAATAATTAAAAATACTACCTCCCGACCAACTCCTTCTCATAAAATTTAATAAGGCATGAAGTTTGTCATTTTATCACAAATTTAAAATATTGGAGAACGGTCAACCATCTCTACATCATTATTAAATTTTAATTGATTAATCAAATTAATCAAAACCTGGACAATAATATATTATCATTCCTAACAATATTTAACGAACATAGAATTTAATACCCTCACATTCCCACCGCCCGCTTCTTGGTGATGGCAAAATATAACTTTTTAAGTTAGATTTAGATCCATCTCTGAATTTGTCCCACTTTTCGATTCGTTTCAGAGTTCAATACGAGCTCTTCTACGAGAAAGAAAAATATCAGCTGACAAACTAGCAATGATTCGTGTTTTGCTTAAAGTTCTAATAGTATAGAACAGAAAAGTTTTGAAATTTTCATAATAACTCCTTTCTGACAACATTTTAAATAATTACGGACCTACTAAAAACAACCAAACCAATCTTGTTGTTTTTTCTTATTACATATACTGTTAACAGACACTTTGATTCATTCAATAATGAACTGCAATTCCTAATTGAAGAACTTCCTTTATTCCGAAGGGATCTAGGTGAACTACATAAGCCATCAGATGCAAAAAGTAATTATTAATTTACTTGAACACATTTTAATGGATACAACGAAAATTAAATAATATAGTGAGAAGAAAAAATGGATTCCCTTGATAAAGGTTACTATTCTGAACTTAACTTGGTGAGGGTCTTTACATTTATTTCGTAGGACCATTACAAATTTAATCGAAGAAGCATAGTTAATAACTGTAAAACGCAATCTTAAATTCAAATAAACAACTCACATAACGTTGATTCCGAAGTAAACCAAGTTCTCATACCTGAAAATAAATTAAAATACATTAGTTATTTTCTGAAAAAAAAAAAAAAACGCTGAGTAATTTTTTCATAATATTAATAAGGATGATTAATATCAGCATGCAATATAGGAGAGTAAATAAAGAAGTCTATTCAATTATTATATTAATCAGATTAAAAAATAAATGAAGTATATCAATTTAATTCAGGCATCACGGCATCAGGTTATCCTTAATAATATATTCATTTTTTATCTAAGAGAAAATAGATTAATTGTCAAAATAAAACAGTTTTAAATGAAATGCTAAAATGCAAACATAGAACAAAAAACCTGTCAACGTTTCGCCTATTCTGGAACCAGGAAGGAAAAAAAAAAAACTCTAGACCATATCACTCCATGACATCCGAGCGCATTGAGTGATGAAGCCTGATTTGGCCAAATGTTAGCTGGTTATTTTATTATATGCCTGCATTTTGGAGTCATGATACTGTGTGATTTTTTCGGTTTAACCAACATATATTTCCTGCCACTCCATGAGGATTTTATTAGTTGATGTTAACATTTTTATTTATTTATTTTTTTTTTTACTGACATTATCTAGGTTAAATTAGTGATAATAATTGAATAATACTATTAAATTAGGCGTTATATCTGCAAAGAGTAGAAAGAGGAATAAAGAAATTCACATAATGAAAATTCCACTCCAAAAATTTTTTTTCAGTGGGCCATATTTGTAAATGTGAGCGATCTGTTGTGAATTAAATACTTAAACGATCAAAATTGGTACTTTTTGAAATTATAACGCATTCATTTCAGCTAAAATGTGTAAGCACATGTGAAGAAAAAAATTATTTTTATACGAATTATTGTGTTGTTCCTTAACTAAGATTTTTCTTTTTTTTTATCATAGCCCTTTAAGAATCACTATTATTTTAATAATAATTATTATTATTATGATTTATTCCTTATCACTTTAAAAAAACGTATATTCCTGGAGTGGGGAAGAATTAACTTCAACTACTTCACGTCATTTTTTTAGTTCTATTGGATATTTAGGAAGCTCCTTACGATTGCTCAGCACATAATTGGAGGGAGCGGAGAACTAGCCGGTACAGAATACCTCAAGAGACATGACGATGTTGCAAAAATTCATCATCAGGCAATTGGTATAAAAAGAAAGTTAGTGAATGATTCAATACCTTGTTATAAATACAACACTAAAGAATTTATCCAGAAGGAAGGAGTGAAATTGTATTGGAATCAATCTTTCATAACAGACCATACAGTGACCCATAACAGAACTGATATCGTGTTGATCGACAGTATTATGAAGACAGCTGAGATAATAGATATCACTGTACCAAATGATGGGAACACCAACTCAGTCTGCGCCGAAAAATTCGGAAATATCAAACTCTTGCAGCCGAGTTAAAAGACCTGTACAGACTGAACAAAGCGACAGTAAGGGCTTTAGTGATCTCTAGCAATGGGCTGATTCCTAAATCCACTGTAGAAGCTACCGAGAAGTTGGCCCTCTCAACAGCTACGATAAATGAAGCACAGAAAGCTGTGCTGCTGAACACTGCGAGAATTGTAAGGAGCTTCCTAAATATCCAATAGAACTAAAAAAAAATGACGTTAAGTGGTTAAAGTTAATTCTTCCCAACTCCAGAAAAATACATTTTTTTAAAGTGATAAAGAATAAATCATGACAATAATTATTATTATTATAAAAAAGAAGTATAAGTAAAATCAAATTTAAAGAAACCAATTCCTCCCCGCAAAAACAATACTAGAAATTATAATAGTGCAGTTACTATAATTCACAATCTGAAACATCACTGTAAAACTCTAAATATATTACTTATGAAAATGCTGAAAGAAAAATTGTTACTGAAATTCCTGAAATTTTTTGTTTCATCCTTATAATTGATCAGTCGACTATTTACCCATATCTATTACTTATGATAGTATACGAACAATAAGGAATGAAGATTGGAAGACATGATACGTCACAAGTACTAAGAAAAATGTAACGAAACGACATAACAGGAACTGATGGTGAAGATATCGAGAATTGTAAGGGGCTTCTTAAATATCCAATAGAACTAAAAAAATGACGTGAAGTGGTTAAAGTTAATTCTTCCCAACTCCAGAAAAATACATTTTTTTAAAGTGATAAAGAATAAATCATGACAATAATTATTATTATTATAAAAAAGAAGTATAAGTAAAATCAAATTTAAAGAAACCAATTCCTCCCCGCAAAAAACAATACTAGAAATTATAATAGTGCAGTTACTATAATTCACAATCTGAAACATCACTGTAAAACTCTAAATATATTACTTATGAAAATGCTGAAAGAAAAATTGTTACTGAAATTCCTGAAATTTTTTGTTTCATCCTTATAATTGATCAGTCGACTATATACCCATATCTACTACTTATGATAGTATAAGAACAATAAGGAATGAAGATTGGAAGACATGATACGTCACAAGTACTAAGAAAAATGTAACGAAACGACATAAAAGGAACTGATGGTGAAGATATCGACCCGACCTTGGTAAAACAGCCGGTAAATGAGACAAAATAAATAAAGTTACTTGTATATCACCTTTAGCCTCGGCTAGCAAAAGGATATTGTATTAGGAGAGGGAATGAGGAGGGAAAAAAATGGGACATGATGGATCCGGAGGAGAGTGTTGGGGGAACTTTTAACAAATGGCCTTTGTGATAAATGGGCCCCCTCGAGTGAGATATCAGCTGCCCTACCCTTAGCATTCCATTCATAAGGGCGGCTCTTCCAGGCTCCGTTCATCTCCCAAAGGGGGTTCAATTCTCCAGTCCTTCGTGATCCTGGAGGATAGAGCTCAGGTAGGAAGTGCCTAAGGGGCTCTTATGGACATAGGAGACCACTACAAATGACCTTTACGAAAATTCCTCGAATCCTTCAGCTCTGTTAGCTCAAACTGCCTTCCATTTATCTAATGATGAAATAGGACATTTGAGAAGGTGGACTTTTTATATCATTGCGCAATAATGAAAACGGACTTTTGAAAAGGGAAGTTTTGTAGAATAGTCACCTTTAAAAGAATTATTAAAAGATTTAATTTTGACGTATCGTCTGGTTATTGAAAACAGTTATAAAATTAAACCATATACTAGTTGGCCCGTGCGAATTTTGTTTAGTGAAGAAATAGCAAAACTAATGGAAATAAGTAGATCCTATGTATTAGGTAAGAAAGCAATAAATATTTTTCCTTGGTTGATTACAATATTCTATTTAACATAATAGATCAAAATGTTTGTACAAATTGCTTTGCAAGGACCTATTTTTAGAAGCAGGCTGGAAAGATAATAAAAGTAATAAAGACAAAATAATGCCCCGATCATAGGATTTTCTAAATTATTTGAAAAAAATATAATGTAAGAACAAACAAATGCCTTTAAAAAATAATAATGTTAATACATCAGCCAGGAAAAAAAGTGTAGTAGACTATTCTATTCCTAAATGCAATATTTTTAAAGAGGAAGATATTATTAAGTATACAAAAACTAATGGACTGCAACTTTGTTAATAATTGTCCTGTTTTTACGATTATATGTTTGTTTTGTAAGTAATTTAGCAATCTTTATAATTATCATGGTTGAAATAAAAAAAATCTTACGGTTTGAATTATTCGCAAATAAAGTTTCTTTTTCTTTATAACTTTTTTTCCAGATATTACGGCAGATATTTCCGGATATTTCAAAATGAGTGGAGAATCATTGGATATGATGAATAATTGACGAAATTATGGTTTACCGACAAAAAAAATACCTTTTAGAAATAATATATAGGATACGAGGTATGGCGATTAAATAACGAGATGTCAAACATTTCATTTTGATTCATACCATCAATATACACTCATCAATATACCTCTACAATGCAACCATACATTGTTAGATTGATTCTAATGCGTCCTGCGTTTGTGTAGTTAAGAACAAAAATCATTTTATAGATAGACTTTTTGTCTAAATCAACTGTTAAATAAAAGTTTTTTAAAAATAATAGTTTTGTAAAATAGTGATACTGAAATTGATTAAAAATAAAAGTTATATATATGTGTGTGTGTGTGTGTGTGTGTGTGTGTGTGTGTGTGTGTGTGTGTGTATGTGTGTGGTATGTGTGTACTTTCACATTCATATTGGCATGATAAATATGATTGAAAAATTCATCAAAAGTTCTTGTTTCTTATTAGGACTATACAAACGTAAAAAAAGATCGTTCGGGGCACACTGCAACACGTAATCGAGGGACAAATTGAAACGCTTCAACATGCCCCATATGTGTTACATTGTACTTCATGCTATAATATAAAATCAATAATTAATTATCTTTTTTGTCCTTGGTAAGTTTAATATATTTTTTGTTCAGGAAAAAAGAATCAAGGAATATCGATATCATTTTAGATATAAAGCTCTATGTCTTTATATTAATATTTTTTTATTTTAATGTTTACTTGAAGTTTTTTTTCAGAACGGCTCGTAATCATGAAAGAAAACTTTAAGAGGGAGTTTCTCTGATGCAGACATGCAGACAACTTGTGGTGAAGAACAGGTGCATCATTCGGGAAAAAAGGAAATTAATAACTGGAATATTACTAATATCATAAACAACAACATTGTAATTAGATAATTATTGATCATTATTATTAACAATGTTTTTAGACTATTTATAGATAACTTGAAAATGAGCAAAGTATCTCGAAACGTTATAAATTGAATAAATAGTAAAATTATAAGGGCTTATCTATCCTTGAAGACTTCATATATAAGTACGTTAAGTGCCATTGAAAAACATTCTACCAAAGTAACTAAATATAGATAAAAGTTAAAATTTCGTTTTAAGCCCTGGTTTTTAAAGAATAATTTTTTTTCTTTACTTTAATATTCTCAACATTCATCAATGTTAAGTTTAAAACTACATTAAACCTATTTAATGCATTAATAACATTAAAATGTCTGTCCCACTCTTTTTTTTTTAGATAATATATTTAGTATGTTCCCATAGGTTTACTTTAAAATGAAAAATTCGAAGAATAAATGTTAAACTCAATAACGAACCATAATATATATTTGGTTGTTAATATCCACCCTTCCTTGAAGCCGGATTACAATCTCAATGTATTGAACAACTCTCAATGTAACGATCGGCAATTCTTTTTTTTTTTTTTTTTTTTTTTTTTTTTTTTTTTTTTTTTTTTTTTTTTTTTGTGGAATACCCAAACTCGGGCCGAGGGCCCCTACCGCTGAGGCCTGAAATGGTTCCGATTAACCAGAGGGGACCCATATCGTGAGGTCCGGATATAAATCATAAAACAGAAAATGATTTTGCCGACTGAGATTGATGGAGGAGGTGGGAAAGAAATTCCCAGCCAACGGGGTGAGTAATCGAAGGTAGCTGTTGAGCTCCTCGCTCATTTTTCCTCTCCTTACCCTCCCCTCCCCCCCCTCTCCACCCTCCCTCTCTCTCTCTCCTCGCTCTTTATAAAGAAATAATTCACTCTCACTCCTGGTTTCCATATTACCCTCCTGGAAATAATGTACCTTTCCAGGAATATTTCCCTTACTTCTGCCTCTCTGTATATATGATTCTGTAACAATGGCAATTGGGATTACAACTGCAGATATCGCTAACTTCTAGCTAATAGATGCTGAATTCCTACCAAATTATTAACGATCTTGTTTAAAAAAAATTATATTTTCAATTGAATCATTTTTTGTAGAAATGTGACTAGCACCAAAGTGATGAAATGCTTCTCAGTAGGAGAGGTTGAGGGAGGTATGAGTAGTCAGATAAATCAAGAAAAAAATGTATTTCAATGTTTATCATATGATACATCGTGATTTTTAAGCATTATCTGAAGAGCTAATACCCTTTCTAAAATAATAGATTAAATTAATTTGATAGTGAGAATAAACATATTTGATCGCATCAAGGTGACGGGATAATATTCCACTTTTCTTAAAAATATTTTTTAATACTGACGTTCCAAATAAAAAATATGTATGTGTAATAAAATGCTTCATATCCAAAATGTCTGAGCATCCAGTTAGTGCTAATTAGTGTATTGCAGTACTGCTGCTCACCCTCACTGGTTCTAATACCAGTATTGGGGCGGAGCGAGAGGCGTTGTGATCTCCGCGAGTCCTGCCTTTTCCTCCATGAGTGGCGGGAAAGGCTTGGCTTGGAGTTCTTCTGATCAAATGCATTTTGTATAAAAGTATTTAAGTTGTCATTTTGATTAGTAAAGTTTCTTTTGTTTATATACATTTAATTTTAGTATTATTATTTACTTTTTTATTTATTGTAAAAATATTAAATATATGGATTTCTTCAATGTTCCTTTTTCTTATGGATTCCCAAAGCAGCAGTGAATTTTTAGTAGTTTAATTTTATCAGTTCCTCTGCAAGCTGGAAGTAGGATGGGAATAAAAACCCAACCATATAACCGCTGCGGACAGACTATCGAGCTAATAGGAATGAGACCAGATAAATAAATTTCTAGAGGAGGATAGAGACAGGAGGAGCCGAGATTGATGAGACGAGCCGTTGTTTATGTTAGGCCGGTTGCGGAAGATCCCCTGATTAACGAGCCGGCCCTTAATGACCCTTTTACGGCCCTCTTTGCCGGTCTTAGGGCAGGATTAGGGGGCCCCAGTAACTGTGCCCTATCTGATCCTGCAACCTTTGTCCCTTCCTTCCGAGTTACTGTTTTTCTTAATTAATACCGATTTGTGGCTCTACTGTGTTATCCGGGCCCTTATCTTGTGTCTGGCAATAAGAAGCTTCAATTTATGATCTCTTTGTTCCATCTGGATATAGTTGTTTAACGTTAGAGACGTTAGAGAGTCAACCAGGCTTACACAGAGGCCTTAGATATAATTGAAGTTTTCAGGAGGACCATTATCGCTAAACACACATTAAATGTAATATTCATGATGACGTAGTGCTTCCATTGTTCTATTTGACTTCACTAAAACCCCAAAGTGCCAGTTTTTTTTTTTCTTTAGGAATGATGTATTGGAGTATTGGTGGATTGGTGTATAAAGTAGACGACCTCATAATAATCTATTTACATACTAGAATATGTAGAATCAATCAAGGTAGTCCTTGATACATAATCAGTTCTTACTTTTATATACATATAGTTTCAATATGCAGTAAGTGCTATCAATCATTATTTTGTTTGTTATATGTAGTGTTTCTCCCCGAAGTGCGTGAGATGTGGCCAAGGACATGATAGCACCGTCTGCACAAAGACAAGAGAGACCGCAGCAACATGCGCGAATTGTAGCGGATCCCATCCAGCAAATTATAGAGGTTGTGCAACTCTAAAACAACTGAGGGAAGTACGCAATCTCCGTAAAAATATACAAAGTCCCCAAAAAGCACAAACTAGCGCACCCCCAGGTATAGACGAGTTTCCTTCTCTTCCGCAAAGTCAGCATACCGCAAATTCAGGTTCTTCAAAACCCGATTCTCAATATCTAGGACCAAAACTGCGAACTTCTCCTACAGAAGTCCCAGAAAATCACCTTCACCAGCCAAAGCATCCAGAAATGAAAAAGGGCATTACTCAACCGCCACTACCGACTTACAATCACCCGGCTTCAGCTCAGCTCTTCAACTTGGTAAGTGGATTGAATAACCTCATCCAGCCTCTTTTCAGCCTTCTCCAAGAACTGTCTCACGTTGCACAAGCCTTATCCTCCAGTTATGGCTACTAATCGGCTGACAGTGGGCTCCATGTCCGTTCTTCTCTGGAACGCAAATGGTATAAACCAACACAGGACTGAACTTGACATGTACATACATGAAAAACGGACTGACATTGCTCTCATCACTGAAACACACTTGACTCCACATTCTAAATTTTACATTCCAGGCTACAAAATATATAGAACTGACCACCCTGATAAGACGGCACATGGCGGTACGGCAATACTGATTAAGCAATCACTAAAACACAACCCTTTACAATTACCCATTACACCTGACATACAATCCACAGCAATTACTCTGTATACCCAGCACCATACCATTACCTTCGCTGCAGTGTACTGCCCTCCGAGATACGTGCTAACATCTGCAATGTTTTACAATTTTTTCCAACATCTCGGTCGGTGTTTTATTGCAGGTGGTGATTATAATGCCAAACATCAGTCCTGGGGATCACGACTCTGTACTCCTAGAGGAAGAAATCTAAAGTCTGCCATCGATCAGCTTTCATTAAACACGATCTCACCTGATACACCTACTTACTGGCCAACTTCAAGACAGAAAACACCAGATTTACTTGACTTTTTCATTACTAAAGGACTCAGGACAGTGCCGTATACTGTAACTGCAAGCTCTGATCTTTGTTCTGATCATTCTCTTCTCAGTTTGGTACTATGCGATGAGCCTCGTACTGCATCAAAAAAACCAACACTTACAGATAGGATAATCGATTGGAAAGCTTACAGCGACTACTTAAATTCGACGCTATCAATCCCAATGTCCCTTAAGACCGAAGAGGAACTCGAAAAAGCTGTTGATAAGTTCACAATCAGCTTACAACAGGCTGTATGGTCATCATCTGTACCAAGACCTAGCAGAAATACGTCTCTTCCAATCTATCCGCAGTACATTAGAGACCTGATCAGAGCAAAGAGAAGAGCGCGCAAAGTGTGGCAGACTGGTCGACTTCCATCTGACAAACGGACTTTCAATAGACTTAACAATGAACTTAAACGACAGATTCAGAATTTTAAAAGAGCGAACTACGACAATTACCTCAAAAATCTTTCGACTGACGATGGAAGCTTATGGAGACAGACTAAGAAACTTGTAAAGCATTGTGAGGTGTCATCACCACTCCGAAACGTAGATGGTTCCTGGGCTGTGTCAGACCTTGAAAAATCTGAGCTCTTTGCCAACCATCTTTCTTCTGTTTTCATACCACATACTGACTTCTCTAATACTGATCACGAAAGACATGTACAAAACACTTTAGACATTCCTTTACAACTGTCATTACCTCCACTTTGCTTCACTCCCACTCAAGTTGCAGAACAAATCAGACAGTTACCTAAAAAGAAAGCTCCCGGTCATGACCTGATAAATGCTCAAGTGCTCCAGAAAATGCCAAGGAAAGCTCTAGTATACCTAACATCAATTTATAACGCAATACTCAGAACGACTAAATTCCCCTTACAATGGAAATACTCATTCATAAAAATGATTCACAAACCTAACAAAAACACTGACTTTCCTTCATCATACAGACCCATCAGCTTGCTCCCATTATGCTCTAAAATCTTTGAGAAACTTCTCTACAAACGACTTCTTGACATACTGACTACTGAAAACATAATACCTGAACATCAGTTTGGATTTCGTTCACACCACTCAACCATTCATCAGCTACACCGAGTGACAGACTACATTGCGACAGCACTAGAGCACAAATTATATGCAACAGGAGTATTTCTGGATGTTGCTCAAGCGTTCGATAGAGTCTGGCATCAGGGACTTCTTTTCAAACTTAAGACTATACTCCCTCCAACCTACTATCTTATTCTTCAATCTTTTCTTTCTGACAGATTTTTCTCTGTTTGCCAAGGTACAGAACTATCTACCATTAAACCAGCCCTAGCAGGGGTGCCTCAGGGGTCAGTACTCGCTCCTCTGTTGTATATTATTTACACATATGATATTCCAGATCCTCTCTATACTCTGACCGCGACTTACGCAGACGATACAACAATCTTGACAAGAAATCAAAATTCAGCATACGCCTCACAGACTTTACAATATCACCTAAACAATTTCTACGACTGGTGCAAACTCTGGAAAATTCGACTCAACCTTGACAAATCACAACATATCACTTTTACCCTTCGACGTGAAACTTGCCCCCCTATTTACCTTGACAATATCCAAATTCCTCAGACAGACAAAGTTCAATATCTTGGACTGACCTTTGACAGAAGAATGACATGGGGCCAACATATTAAAAACAAAACAAAAACTCTAAACCTAAGACTACGCCTATTGTACTCACTCCTTGCAAGAAATTCGAAATTAAAACTTAGACAGAAATTGAATACATATACTTACCTACTCAAGCCTATTTGGACCTACGCTTTACAGATATATGGGACAGCCAAAAAGACTCACATACGTAAATTACAGACTTTTCAATCTAAAACTTTCAGGACTATTACCAAAGCTCCCTGGTACGTCAGTAACATTACTCTACATAAAGACTTACAGATGCCAACAGTTAACGACCACATACGAACATACTACAAACGATTCCATAATAACCTACACGGACATACAAACTCATTGATTCGAGGCATGGCCACAACTAACATGCCCGATAGCACCCGAAGGAGGCTTAAAAGAAGCTGGATGAGGTATCTCCTCCACTAACTAGAAATATTACGCTCAAGACAGGAAGGACGCCGCTGGGTACTCCTCTCCCTCACGCCTATTCCAAGACCAATCTCTTCATCTTGACATCACACTCGCTGATTGTCGGAACTTCTGACAGGTGTGAGTTGAAGAATGAAGTCAAAAAAAAAAAAAAAAAAAAAAAAAAAAATATGTAGTGTTTGGTTTCATTCTAGGTCCTAAATCATCTCTCTACTATATAAAAAAGTTTTTAGAATTTTATTTTACATGCAAGGTGGATTATCCGCAAAACACAACCGCCGTGCGGGTTTCCGGATACTGCGCCCCAATCCCAGATTTTTATTAACTGTTCAGGAATTTTGTATGTATTCTCTGTTTTGACCATTTCTATTTTTTATACACCTTTTTTATTTGTTTAATTTGTAATTTCATTTGTTGGTCCGCCTTTAGACAGACTGAGGGGTGGTTTCTTACATATTGGGTTCTATTAAGTAGCACGCTACTTAATTGTTTTTTTACGTTAGTGTAATATTGCTTTAGCCTCTACCTCGCAAAGTAGTTAAAATTGTTTTGAAAATATAATACTGCGTTTTATTTTTATAAATGCTATGATATTCTTAGAAGTTATAGAAAGGAGGTTCCTTGAGAGGATTGAAGAATTATATTTTTTTCTTTTCTTCTAAAATTATTCAGGGAAATTAATGAAAATTCTTAGAACGATTCAAATAAAAATAAAATAATTTAAGGGAAGAATTAGAAGATTGGCCAATCGGTTGCGATAAAGCCCTCCCGTGGAGCACTGGCTTAAAATTCCATCTAGAGTTGGCCCGGAATGGAGCTGGGGCAATTCTCGTTTTTTTTTTTTTTCTTTCCTTCTCTTCCTAATGACCCGCTCCTTTCCAAAATAAATAAAACAGAAGACCGCTGCCACGATTTAAATCTGTTGAGAAGCCATCTGCATTACTCGAGGAGGCGTCCTTTTACTATACTCTTCTACTTCTGAGATAGCCCGATATATGAAGTCAGTAAGAGATAGTTGCTCACACCTGATATGGACTTTTGCAGGTGAAGTAGCCTATAAGTGGCTGTTTTTTTTTAATTTTTAATATGTAAACCCGCTCCGCCCCTCCTCCCCCTAGGTTATTCAGTAATAGAAATAATGTCTAGTATTATAGAAACCTATTTAAAAAAAAAAAAAAAATCTTTTCGCTTCATCTAGGAACGAGAAATCTCCTATTTCCAGAAGACGTGAGACCATAGAACAATGTCTACTTCTTCTGCACCTGGTTGTGCCAAAGAATGGTTTTCATTTAAATTCTCCCGCGATACGGCGAGTGGTGGGGGCAGATCTGAAAGAGAAAAGATAATACTTAAGCCTTGAGAGGGACTGATTGTATCTCCCCATTACATCGGCAGCCACTGGCCAAACACCATCTCCAGCACAAGAAGTCCCGTAAGGAGGGCTCTCCAGGTAAAAAAGATGTAGGCTGGCATATAGACGGTAAGCTATTTTTTTTTTTGCACAATCATTAACCTACCAACCCCTTAAGATAAACTTTACTGCTTGAAAACTAGAATGTTGCCTTAGAGTTATTTGGCCATAATTGGAAAAGTTGCCTAAACAGCACCGAAGAAGACAAATAATATCCACCAGAATGTCGGCAATTTTTACTCTGAGTATACCCATCATCTTTTTGATATATAAAATAACCTCAAGAAGTGATTTAGATGTAACAGGAACACGTTACCTGAAATAAATCAATTCCTATTATATGGTAATAACTAGTTACCATCTCTATTACGATTCCTGGGAATCGTAACTACCCCCCTACTCTCCACAAATTCAACTCCATTTCCTTAGAACACCCAGCCGACACAAAAGCCAAAGACGCCGTTAAAGAGAGTAACTAAACGGCTGCAGGACCGGAGGGATGTAAGGAGCGTTGTGCTGTCATTGTCTCAAAGGAGGGACTGTAAGGGTCCTGGTATTTATCTCCCTCCTCCTCTCCCTAAATCTACTTTACAAGGATTCACCTGCCTCTTTCCTAGGGTTACTCCTTTCTCTATTTCACCGTTTCCGCAACAGCGCCCCCGTCTTCCTTAGCAGGCAATATATCCTTCCCTTAATTATCCTTACAAGTCTCCCTTCCGAGTTTTACGTGTTATTAGTAACAGGGATTATAAATAACCAGATAGCGTCTCAGAACTATTAACGGTAACAACAAATGAAATGTCGTAAATTTATCCTTTCTTTTTTCTTTACATTCCATTATTTATTCTTAATAGATCGGAACATAATGGGAACTAAATTAAATGAAAAGACATTAGAAACTATATTTCTGACTGTAATGGCGATAATTTTTCTTTAAGATTCTACGTTAAAATTTATTTCAGATCTCATAGATAATCGACCTCTTTGATAGATTATTACCTAAATTAGGCCTCGACAAAAATATTAATAATTTATTATTTTAATAACATTTTTTTATTGAATAATATTACATTCTGTCACAACTAAGGACACCAGTAAATAGTAAAACAGCAGACCATTCATACCATTTGTACAATTAATACAAATAAATTAAATAGAACAACAGCAAAATAAAGATACTAAAAATAACTATATGCCAAAAAAAAATTAACTTGAACTGAAAAAAATAACATCTTAACTGGAGGTATACTCATAGAAGGAGGAGCCGGACTCTAGGAGATCCCAGTGCCTCTCGCATCTCTGATAATTATTTAATTAAAACCTTTGATTTAATTTAATACTTTACATAGCCTATAAAAGAATAAATAACTATATATCACAATTCTGAAGAGAAAGATAGAACATTGTTTTATTTTTTTCTCGTTTAAAAATTTTAGTTTCATTCTAGCATAGTATAGTTTCATACTAGCATTCTATAATATTAATAATTTCGATTCTTAGATCTGAAATCAGACGATGGACAAAGTTTATATTGTTTACTTTCTAAATAGAAAGACTAAAAAAATAAAGCCACGGTATACCCTCTTTATAAGTGCATAACATTTTCAAAAACACGTTATAAAATGAATTCTTGATGTTATTATTTAATGTAAATTTAAATTTTATAAAGATGAATATGGTTCTGAATATTCTCAAGGAAGGTAACTCAAACTTTAAAATGTAAATATATTTAAAAAAAAAAAAGAGTCAAATATCACCCTAATTATTTATATAATTAAATAGTACTTTATCAGGCTGTAACAGAATAAATAATTATGTGCTACAACCGGAGTCGAACTCGGGGCCAAGAGCATAGAAGCACAGTGCCATAGTCACTGAGCTAACCCGTTACGCACTTAAATGCAAACAAGAAAACATAACGTCTGCAAAAAAAAAATATATAAAATTATTATTGATAAAATTAATTATTGAAAAAAATAGTTCAATGTAATTATCTAATTTACAAACTCCACCGTTAGTTATAAACACTATGATTATAATTGAGAAAGAAAAGCCAAGAGTAAAATGAAAGCAATGTTAAAGATGGGAAATATTTGTTTGTATTTTCTGCAGTAAAATTATTCAGTTCCTTGTGTTCATTAATTTAAACATATAATTTATTTAACTTTTAAAATAAAATAAGGGAATTCATGAAAAACCTCGATAAGGCAAAACAAATTCTACGGACACTTGCCCAGAATGAATCCTTTCAGGGTCAACAAACAAATAAAATATTTAACATGAAAAGCCTGAGATGTTATACTAAACATAGGTTATCTATAAACAAATAATAGAAGAACTCGAAAAACGTAAAATTAGCAACAGATTCTACATGGACAGAGATAAATTTAGAAAACAAATTAATAAACTAAATATTCTTGTGGGATAAAATACGAATATCGGCAGGAAATGGACAAGGCCTATGATAAAGAAGGAACGATGAGAAGCGGATAAAAACAGAAACGATATTTGGGTGGCGTGTTCATAAAAAAAATCTTGATAGAAGCGGAACGTAATTACTCAATTGAATAAAGTTTTGCAAAAAAAAAAAAAACAATTTTTAAGGTTGCACAAGACATAACCGCTTGACCACAAAGACAGCCCATACCATCGTAACAAGTGAAATAAGTTGTAAGTGAATGAATATAAAACGAATCAGGACCAAGAAGTAAATGAGAGGATTACGCTAAGTATAAAGATTAATGTATTGTTAGGTTACAATGGAGGAATGTGCATATATGATGCTAGGGTACAGGCTGACCATAAGAATATTGAAAAGATGTCGGCATAGATAACATTAACCTAATAGATAACATCAATAAATTATTAATTTATTTTTTCTATATAATTATTTTTTTAGAGAAGCGGGATACCTCAGTGGGTGAGCACTGACTTGCAGAGATCAAGGTCCCGGGTTCGAATCCAGCTGATGACTAGTAATGTTTCATCAGACGAGGGTCGACCCCGGGGCGGGAGACCCTCCTGGGGCAAACCCAGCCTCTATAAAGGGGAAGAAAACCTGGCGGTTGAGCGTGATATTGGCCCGTCACCTCCCTGCACAACCGTTGGCCTTGTAACATTACTTCCTCACATTGTACTGCACCCAAGACCCTTCATGGGTTGTTAGAGCTACAGGTCAGGATATAATAATTTAAATTACTTTTGTTCTAGAATTCCTAGAACCCTTCCCAATAATAAATTTAAAATAAAAAAAAAAACTTTCACAATATACTCTTTAAATCTATTATAGAGTACATTATCTAGGTTAGTTTTTTTAATAATACAACTTTTATCTAGTTGAAAGGGAACATCAGGAACAGTTATAACACATTGTAATTGTGTACAATGACTCGGTTCGGCCGAAATCCAGCGAACAATGAATTATTTTGCTGGGCGGTTGGTTTTTCAGATTTCCCATTGCGGCTCAGCGGCTATGAAAGGCTGAAAGAAGTTAAACGAACCGTTAAGCTAGAAGTCCATGTGGGCAGGATAACATAAGAGCGTAGGCTGTGGAGTCGCGATAGGGGGAGGGCCGCTCCAGGTAGGGCTTGCCGAAGTGTAATGATGAAGATGACATAATGCCTATTGATTCTCTCCCTGCTCCTGCGCTAATTTAAAAATATTCATGTATGCCATAGCATTTTTTAGATTTCATTAGGAATTGTTTCAATACGAATTACAAATCAAATCTAAATATATTTGTTTTATTTATCAACATAAATACATGAAACATATTCTGTCCATCTTCATAGGCCTATAAATTATTATTTTCTAATATGTTTAATAGTTGTGATACACTAAATATCTTTGCCATATTCCATCGTGTGTGGTTTCTGCATCGAAAAAAAGTTCATAAGCACAGTACAGATGAATGAAAAGAAAGTATCTTTTTAATTTGTCCATTTCACTTATTACAATTTTTTGTTTAAATAGAATCACAAGCATGGATGATAATTTTCGATTTTTTCTGCTAATGTATAGTTCGGAGTACTTATTTATTTTCTGTAATTATCATAGTTATTTAAGAAATTTCAATTCCATTTTTGTAAGTAAAATAGAGAAGACTTGATATTTAATACCTTGTTCGTAGCAACTTTTTTTTTGTTCCATTGTCTGAGATTTTCTGCACAATTATAGTTAATTAGGAGATGTTTATACATGGTAATTAACATGATAATAAGTGTCACACATGCAATAAGACCTGTCAAAGATCACGCAAAACATAATTGAGCGGTGTTACTACCAATAAAACATAAATAAGTCTACTGTTGTACAGTTTCAATAAAGAAAAAACACTTGAAAAACAGCAAATGACAAGTAGAAAGTAAGACAAGTGTGGAATAGACGAGAAAATACTACCATTAACTTAATTTTTGTTTGTTCATAGTCCCCTAAAAAAATAAAAATAATGCAAGGCAATTGAGTAGCTTCTGCGTTGTTCCTTACTAACCACTGGGTCATTAGATGCAATAATAACTGAACGTTTATATTACAGATGCTACAAACACTATTGATTATTCGTAGATTGTGTTATTAAAAATGAATAGGGTACAATTTACTAATAATTCATTCAAGGTCGCTTCTGTTGAACCGATATGCTGGAAACCGTTGCGATAACGGTGCCTGCTTAAAATATTCGAACCCCAGTTGACATTGCTAATTAAATATTTTCAACGCGAGGTCACGATTGTTGGAGGGTGATGATGTACTATTAGTGCTCACGCAAGTGGACAGATGCCGCTGTTGGTCTACTAATTAGGCAGAACTTCGCTATTGTCGGTGCGCAGAGGCAGTCCATAATTCTATTCATCAATAAACATATGTGTAGGAGCATAATGTATATGTCGAGGAAAAGTGGGAATATGTGTCTTCACGTCAGTTAGATTGTTAGAACGAGGTTCAATGCCGTACCACCAGCAACCATAGGTTTTAGACATCATACTCAGCGGTCTAAAGCATAGAGTCAATACATATGCTAACTATCGAATCTGAAAATCACTACTCTAATATCATTACCAACTCAGTCCAAACAACGATAATGTTTTAATTTCCACACTAACATGTGTTTTTATGAATGTTTGAAGAATTTTGTATCCAAATTTAAAAAATATCTAATTATAATCAGATATTTAATTAATTATATAAGTGCAGGAATAAAATTTAGCTTACGGGAGAACATAGAGATCGGGAGAACATAAAAATAATGGCATTGGCCCGAATTTGTCAATTGAAAGAGTATTAAACTGAACTTGTTTTGTCCATTTTCATCCAAGAATTGTATCATTTTATATAATGTAGTTAAATCATTAATGTTTGTTTTAGGAATGTCATTTTGTCCTTTCCTGCAACCAGGAGTGTCAAAAAGGCGGTCGCATGAAGCAAGGCACCATCAACATTTTTAAAGAGAGTACGGTTTGACGAGTTTTTGAAATTTTTAGGCGTTTTTCGATGGGACTATAAATTTTTGGAGGGAACCATATTTTTGTGAGGTATTAATTTTCAGGAGAATTCAAATGAGATAAAAATATGAAAAATATGAAACTGTAACAAGTGAAATTATATATGATTTGCAACTTTTCGCTTGCAATGATTTTAAGAAGAGGAGAGCTACAACTTCTGCTTCCTATATTTAATTAATTTTACTTAAAGTTAATAATTATATAAACGAGATGAAATAATATAAAATAATCAAGATAATTTGGTGAAACGACTAAAAACATTTTTTTAAACAAATAAATCAAAGCTGGAAAACACTGGAAGCCTCGCTCTTTGACCTAAACGGCGCCGGTCTTATCTTAGTAATATATCAGGCACTCTTAAGAAAACGAAACGAACAAGATCAAGATGTAAATAAGATCTCTTTAGAAGGAGGAGGAGATATATCAGATCGTGTAGCCAGTTGTATAAGACTACACTTAGAGGACATCTACCTGCGCCGTTATCTGCAGCTGGAAGAGCCCAATCTGCATTAATTAACTCCAGGAGACCTTCAGAAGAACACAGTGCGAGCGGCCCTCCACATAAAATCCGTCCAGAACACGCTAGGATCAGTTTGGAGCACCTTTCACACAGAATCGTGACAGAGGCGACCTTTGCCGATCTCGCCTCCAGCCTAGAATATCCATTCCTTGTTTCTTCAATGGGACCAATACCCGCCGAGAGCAGTATCGGCCAGGAGGGTTCACGATGTACCCCATGTTCAGGAGTCGGTGTCCTCCGGGCTGCCATATAGGGCTCGGGTACTAACGGACTGGTGTAACACTAAGGCTATACGTGACTGGAAAGTCACCTGCAACGAGCCAGAAGCTCCCCAAGGCTTTGGTTATCCTCGATAACGTCTCGGCAACCTGTATCCTTAGGCTGAGTGTAGTAAGAAATCTCGTCAGTAACGTGTCCTTAGCAATTAATGTAAAACTTTAAGTAGACTTATCGCGGTGTTCTCCGAGAAAAGGAGAAAGGAGATTAGAAAAGGAAAATACACACAAATCAGTCATCATCAATGGCGGGATCTATTGGGACTTTCGACTAAAGACTTCTTAAATAGAAACTTTATTTTTCATGTAATTTAATTATTATTTTAATTAATCATTTGTGACTCATTAGAAATCCTACTGTATCCTGTATTAATTATGGGTGCTAAGTTTTGGACCTAGCGGACAAAACTGAGAGGGAAGAAAATGAGAAGAAAGTTGTATAAGATAGTCCCGTAATACTTTATCTTATGCCTTCTTATTTATTAAATGGTATCGATTATGACTGAACAGTATATGCTGAGTGAGTTAGCAACTCCACACAGCTGAGGAGCCTTACACAATTTTATTCTGCTTTTCTCTCTACTTTGACCTCAATTATTCTTTCTCATTCAATCAACCAACTAAATTTGATTGCAAAAGGATTAAGGTAGGTTTAAAAAAAAGGCTTACGCTATGTTTAAATTAAAGGATCGTAAAATGCGTACAAACAACAATAAGTATAAACAAATAAGTTTACTAATACAAACACAAATGAGTCTGTGTTCCTGTGCATCTATCTCCGGCGATATTGAGCGGGCCTAAACGGACAACAATACGAAAGGTAGAATATGACCGACCGGAGATCAGAAACTTTCGAAAGCAATTAGTAAGTCCACAATAACACGGAACGGCTTTTAAAAATGGCCTCTACCATTGACAATACTTGATATAAAAGTTCCACGTCACAAACTTTCCATTGTTACTTTTATACCTTCACTTTCCTCCGAAATATTACTTCCTTCACTTAGTTGAAAATTACAGATAGAATATTACAAAAATCGATTTGAATTACTGTTATATCGATTTATATTTTAAACTGTAGAAAACATCAAATGGCGATGCTATATAATGTAAGTTTTACAAAATTTCTAATATAATACTTCATAAGGATATATATATATTGTCATTCTAAATTTACAAAAACGAGGAATATTTTAAATCCATTTTCTAAAAAAATAACTTGATTGTATTACAATATATGACCATGTTTCTGGCCACATTCGCCCATTTTCAAGTCTCTAAAAGCATATCTGTAAAATTTATAGCAATATTATTAATATGTAGACAAAAATTATCAACACAGAAACAATAAAAGAAATTTTTTCAACAATCACTATTAATGAATTAAAAAACCAAAACAGTTCATACATTTTTTTTATTATTTAACTTGCAACACACTAAAAAAATATCTAAATAAAGAAATGGTCCAAAAATAAGTTTATTAAAAATTATTGCGTAATATTATTTTAGTAATTGTTACCTTAAGGTCGTCCTAAAATTTAAAATTAATTCAATGTGATATATTTCAATATGCTATTTCAATTGCTGTTAAAAATCATTCCATAAATTTATTTTTATTAATAATTTCGGATAATATTTATTTTTAATGGATCATGAATAATTCGTCTAATGAAATAACATTAATTTAAAATTTACAACTAAATGGATAAAGATGATATTTTTTACCAAATTGCATTATTTTAAGTGTTACACAATTACAGAATGCCATCTTTCCATCACTGAAAGTTCAATATTTGATTCAGAATTGAGTTGATAAAGGTGCAGATATAAGTTTGAATTATAGTGGATACAAATATTTAATTTTATCATAACTGAAAAAAAATGTAATTTATCAATGTATAGGGCATGAACTTTTCTGTTCCGTATATATGACATGTATACGAAAGAGAAAAGTCCATGCTTCATACCTAAAATAAAACAAAAATGTTTTCTTAAATAAATTATAAACATTAAATAATGCAAGAAGTACACTCTGCTATACAGTTCGGAACGTCTTATCAACAAAAAAATGTAATACGTCACTTTTACTCGTGAAATAACAAAAACATGAAAATACAAATATTGCAACAGGAGATTAACAATACTTTCTTAGACACGTGCATAACTGAGATTGAACATTTTTTTTTTAATCTTGGTTTTTTAAACGGTTGCTGACAATATTTATCTTTTTTTATATAAATGAGGTGGAATTAACTAAAACTGAATAGAATTAGATTTAAGAAAACGAAGTTTAATTTGAGAAAAAACAACAAATAATGGAAATAATAATGCTCAAACATAGCAATTATTTGTGACCTTAAAAAAAAAGATAAAACTAATAGTCAATAATTTACTAAAACAAATTTAATGACGTTTGGACTTTATTTAAAGCAATTATTAGTCTATTATTAGCCTTTCAGTTGAAAGAATGACTAACTGCAATTACAAACTTTTTTATTATTAATTTTAGTGATATTTTGAATGAGAAAATGTATATCTTTATTCACACTTCTATATTTCTATATCCATTTAAGTTGTATTGTGTCTCTATTCATAATTGTAATAGTTCTGGCCAGAAGTAATTATTTCTGTAATTACAGTTACTAATTATTCTAAGGATAATTAAAAGAAAAAAAGTTTAGATCAGGTATGTTCTGTTCAGGTATGTTTACGCTTGCACCATAGAATATCAATTATTTTTTTTTAGCATTGCCTGTAGGGGTATATTTCCTCAACTTGGCAGCAGTGTTGGGCATTTACTCGAGTAAATGTCGAGCAGTGACGTCACGAGTGATCACTCTTGGAAGCTTAGCCATGAGTAATTTTGAAAATTACTCGTGAAATATTTTTCCTTCATGAGTAAATCACTCGTGAAAAATGTTATCTCCATGAGTAAATTACTCATGAAAAATTTTAACGCCATGAGTAATTTTGAAAAAAAAAATGTTTTTATTTTATTTAACCTAATTTTTTTTTTCACCTTTCCGATTTATTCAATATCGGGGTCGACATATATGTTTCGGGGGGCGCTTTTTATGAAAATGATATCCAATTTGAGATTGGACCCCCCCGCCCCCGTTTTTTTTAACTTTTGGGATTAAATCGATATCAGGGTCGACTTATAGGTTTTGGGGGCGCTTTTTATGAAAATGATATCCAATTTGAGATTGGGCACCACCGCCGCCCCCGTTTTTTTTTAACTTTTGGGATTAAATCGATATCAGGGTCGACTTATAGGTTTCGGGGGGGCCAATCTCAAATTGGATATCATTTTCATAAAAAGCGCCCCCCAAAACCTATAAGTCGACCCTGATATCGATTTAATCCCAAAAGTTAAAAAAAAACGGGGGCGGGGGGGTCCAATCTCAAATTGGATATCATTTTCATAAAAAGCGCCCCCCGAAACCTATAAGTCGACCCTGATATCGATTTAATCCCAAAAGTTAAAAAAAGTCGAGGCCCGGGGGGGCCAATCTCAAATTGGATATCATTTTCATAAAAAGCGCCCCCCAAAACCTATAAGTCGACCCTGATATCGATTTAATCCCAAAAGTTAAAAAAAAACGGGGGCGGGGGGGTCCAATCTCAAATTGGATATCATTTTCATAAAAAGCGCCCCCCAAAACCTATAAGTCGACCCTGATATCGATTTAATCCCAAAAGTTAAAAAAAACGGGGGCGGGGGGGCCCAATCTCAAATTGGATATCATTTTCATAAAAAGCGCCCCCCGAAACCTATAAGTCGACCCTGATATCGATTTAATCCCAAAAGTTAAAAAAAGTCGAGGCCCGGGGGGCCAATCTCAAATTGGATATCATTTTCATAAAAAGCGCCCCCCAAAACCTATAAGTCGACCCTGATATCGATTTAATCCCAAAAGTTAAAAAAAAACGGGGCGGGGGGCCCAATCTCAAATTGGATATCATTTTCATAAAAAGCGCCCCCCAAAACCTATAAGTCGACCCTGATATCGATTTAATCCCAAAAGTTAAAAAAAAACGGGGCGGGGGGTCCAATCTCAAATTGGATATCATTTTCATAAAAAGCGCCCCCCAAAACCTATAAGTCGACCCTGATATCGATTTAATCCCAAAAGTTAAAAAAAAACGGGGGGGGGGGGGCCCAATCTCAAATTGGATATCATTTTCATAAAAAGCGCCCCCCGAAACATATATGTCGACCCCGATATTGAATAAATCGGAAAGGTGAAAAAAAAAATTAGGTAAAATAAAATAAAAACATTTTTTTTTTCAAAATTACTCATGGCGTTAAAATTTTTCATGAGTAATTTACTCATGGAGATAACATTTTTCACGAGTGATTTACTCATGAAGGAAAAATATTTCACGAGTAATTTTCAAAATTACTCATGGCTCAGCTTCCAAGAGTGATCACTCGTGACGTCACTGCTCGACATTTACTCGAGTAAATGCCCAACTCTGCTTGGCAGTAGTAGTCAGGAACAAAAAAAAATTGTCATATTTCACTTTAGTTTGGAGGAATGCAATCCCCAAAAATGGGCGAATTCACTCGTGTTTATTTGAAAATTGGAATTCTAAGAATTAAAATGGAAAAAAATAGATCTCACTGCCACGTCAGTCTTTCCTCTCTGTTTTTTTTTTTAGTTATTCAACCAGCCGTTCTAATTGACATGGGGCAAAAACTGACAGTTTTGTTAAACTTGAAAAAAGAAATAAATTTACAATACTTTAAAAAGGCAAAACACTATAATTTGGGATAATTTTCGACAAATATTTTTTTTGGCTTAAAAAACTGTAGAAGCATTTTTATTATTATTGTTATTATTATTATTATTATTAAATTACGTAGGTATTCCTCCTTTTGGACGGAGGGGTCTATTCGTCCCCAGCTATTTTGAATGGACCCAGACAAGCATAAAATAACTTCAAACCTTAGAAATTTGCATTAATTAACGCATACGCATAGTTCACCATTATTAGGGACGTAGTATTCCTTGGTGTATGACAAATTCTGTTAAGCCTCGTTATAAAAAATACTCGAATAATGGCGAGCACGAGCCTGCACAAGTGTACTTGTGCTGGGTTGGTTTATGTTTCCCTGTGTTTAGATCCGAATCGAAACACAAAGGGATGTCAAAACAGAAGCATGAGGAAAGCGCAACAGAAGCTCTAGTGTTCAGCGATATTTCATCAGGTATTCGAGAATTAACAGCAAAAGATTAAATCTATAAGCCCTACCAGCAATCTGAATTCATAGTTTGAACTATGCTATTATAAACAGAATTGATGTCTCAATATGCGTTTCATTGGTATCCTTGCTATCAATTACAGGGAAACTAAGCCTGTGTTATAGTCTCTTTATTTCTTATTTTTCATAGCCTATAGATACTCCTCAGTATCTCTCTATCTATTTTAGCTGTCCCTCTTTGATAGTGAAAAAAATTATGTTATCGATTTACATTTAAAGTTGGATTTTGTAATCTTGCTTTGCCAAAAATTTACTAAAAAACTGTAAGGTCAAGAATAACTAAATTAATTTATAATGTTAAGTAATGCACGTATCCATAATTGTCAGTAATTCTGCCAAACGATAACGCGGTTAAATAAACAAACCCATAAAAGATTAAGACAAAGCTAAGAAGGAAGAGAAAACGGAAGAGGAGGGGGAGGAGTGAGGGATACTTAGCGGAGGGAGGAGCGATAAGGAGGGATAGATAATGAGGGAGGTCTTACACGGCCATTAGTGGTGCCTTAGAGATAGCGGGAGGATCTTCTAGTGGGGCCACTGATCTAATGGTTTGTCAGCCCTGAGGTGGTGGCTTGGCAACGGGTATGGGGTGTGTAACAACATCGAAAGAACGAAAAAATCATAACCTACACGCTTGAGGTATGGATCTGGTAACGTTTATCAGCCGCTGATTATCAGTTACTCAGAGTTCATTGTTACTTCGATTTGATTTCAAACATCGATCGGCAACATTCTCGCGTAACTCAATGGACTTCTAGGGCAAAATCAAATCTATAAGTTAAAAAAATAAGACCTCTATAACTGTTCCTACTATGCCAACCCTAAATGATAATCGCATGTTATCATACATCGTATCTTGCCATACATTGAAACAACTTTTAATCAAACTCTTTCTAAGAAAAGTCATGTATCCAAATCTTCCGGCATGCCTTTTCCACCTGATAGTGACAAAATTACCTCCGTCACCTATGTCCTAATGGAACCCGTAGTCTTAAAATTTCCTGAGTTTAGCTACTGTTGTACAGTGTCTCTGAGGATCTTGAGGCAAAACTAAAATGCCTGATAAACTGCAATGTATATATATCTAATATGTTCTAACCTGAGCCGAGTAATGGTAGATGGCAGTAGTCGAGTATCTTCAAAGACATTATTCATTTTCTTAGTGTTGGTATTAATCTTGGAAAACTGAAATTGAAGAGAAAGTTAAGGCTCGGTTAAAGGCGGGCAGGAAATGCTTCCTATTTTTTAGTTGAGAAACCACTTAGCTCGCGACTGCTGTACCGAAACTTAAAAATCAGATTTCACAAAACCATTATCCTTCCTACAACTCTTTATAATTGCGAAACGAGGGCGCTTACATTAAGGGATGAGCAAATTCTTAAGGTTTCTGAAAATAAAGTATTGTGCAGAATATTCAGACCGAAGAAGGATGAGTCAACCAGATAATTTAGGCGGTTACTCAATGCTGAATTGCGTGAACTGTACCCGCTTAATATAATTGATATTATTAATTTGAGGCGAATAAAATGGGCATGAAAAACGCTGGGCATAGTAACAAAAGAATTCTCAAAAAGTTAATATGCGCCATGCCGACTGGCAATCGTCCGAGAGATAGACCGAAGCGAAGATGGGAAAATTGCATTAAGGTTGATCTGGCGGGGTTGTGTTTAGACGGTGCTCACTGGGTGGAAGAGTGTGGACATCGACAGTCGGTATCGGTATCGAACCTTCGGGTTCCCTAAGCCTTATTATGATATAATAGGAATCTTGAACCAAAAGTAGCATAAAGCTTCTTTGTGGGAAGTTGAATCAATATAATACTGATATATTGAAACTCTACAACACCGTGTTAAGTTTGCGTACAGTATGGCAAAAGATTCTTCGGTACCTGATACATTACATGATTAGGATTTTTTTTTATTAGATGGATTAGATGAAAAAATCAATAGGATAATTAGAGAACTGAAAATTTTGAATTACCTTTAGTGAAGAATACGAGTAACTCCAAATGAGAATGTTAATGAAGGAGATGGTCAGGGGTGGGAGTCAAGAATAGAATAAATAGTGGCAAAACTATTTTATTAAAATCCAACGTTTCGATCCGACTTTGCAGGTCTTCTTTAGGAAATGGTAGTTCTAAGTGAAACTCCTAGCTGAACACACCTCCCTGAAGAAGACCTGCAAAGTCGGGTCGAAACGTTGGCTTTTAATAAAATAGTTTTACCACTATTTAGTCTATTTGTGACCGCCATCCCGGACCATCTCCTTCCTTAATAATGCAACGGTCAACTATTAGATATTCGAGAATACTAATGCTGTTCATTTCAATACTAATGGGTAGGCAAATTACATACATTTCAGAAAAGAATACAGAATAGATGGAAGGAAGACAACGAACATCAGACACGGTTAAGAGATTTCATTATATATTGCCTAAGCCGAGTAATTTTTTCAGAAACTAAGCTCCAAGTCATACAAGAGAAAGGGTTCTTAAAGGAATATGAATTCAATCGGGACAATTAAAAACATTTGAAAAATACCCCGAGTTATGGATGAGGCAAACAAAAAAAAAAAAAAGACAAATAAAAAATAAAAGGGAGAAACAAGCGCGACGGCAAACTTTATCCTTTCAAGAGGAATACTAATAGTGTGCTCGCTCTTCATGGATATTCACAGCCTCGTTAGAACTTTCTTTTTTTTTTCCTTTCTCACCGTGTTTATTTTTTCTAACTAATGTAAGCGTCAATAGGGCGGTCGGGGCCCCTCTTTCGCGAAAGACCCGTTAATATTTCAATCTGAATAAATTCTATAGGCTTTCAAGAGGAACTCTGCCTTACAGCAAATGAATACACCCCCTCCTCTCCCCAACATCACCACGACATCTGCTTAAATAGTAAAACCACTTTAAAAAAAACACTACTTTTTAAAAATTGTGTTTTAAAAATTCCGCAGTAATAACTGCTTTTCGAAAAATATTTTAAATATTCCTTATTTTTTTAACATAAAAAACTAACTGAAGGGAATAACAATTTCTCCATTTTTACTTGCTCATCACAGTCCAATCCTCATGTACATAATTTCGACTCACTTCATTTATAAGGTTTTTATTTGATTGAATTATTTCCACTTGTTGCCCAATTGTTCAGCATCAGTTTCGGCTGTATGGGCACTTTTTGGTTAAATGCTTGCCTTCGAACTAAACAATGATAGTCGTATTATACAAAAGTACAAAAGATAATAAAGATAGTCATTGAGCCGAAAATTGGAGGTACTTAGAATATTTAGAAATTTATTTAAATATCTTGGTCGGTTACTGATTCCTAATTTATAGGCGTTTTATTTATTTTGTCCATTCTTTCAATTAATTTTTATTATTTTTGTGTTTAGTAAGTATCTCACATCATTTTTTTATTTATTGTTAATTTGCTTTTTAACTATTCTCATATTCAGTTGCGTTTTTACCTTTTTTTTAAATATTGTCAATTAGTTATACTTTTTATATATAATTACATATAACTGGTTTTATTTAATTTAATTGGAACTTGGTAATCGTTTGATGTTTTTAACCATTAATAAATATATATTTTAATTTCCCGTTTTATTTATAGCATCATTTTTCAATTTATGACTGTGTTTTTAATTTACTTATCTTTAGGTTATTTTATTTTTTTTGTTGTACATAGTTTTTGATTATTATTTTACTTTTGTTAATTTTATATTTTTTGTATATATGGTGTGAATGTGATCATGTATCACTCACTATAAACTATTGTCCACGTGACAGATTGCTATAATGCTAAATAAATAAATAAAATTAATTAACTTTTTTTTTTATTTCAAAACCTTTTGTAGACACCCGTTGCCTACAAAAGGTTTTTTGTAAACATGTGCAGGGTAATTGAATATTTTAAAAGTTTTAATGCATAGTTAGAGATCTTTTCATCACATATTCTAGGTTTTTTTCACTGCATATCTTGCAGCATATTTGACGGTTTTTTACTGCATAAAAATACAGGATCTGATAATAACATATCATACGATCAATTCACTTACTGGCACATAATGTTTATATTTCCAAGCATTATTACTTAAAATAAAATTGAATATATTACAACCGCATGACTAAGCATCCAACAATTTGTACACAGGACGACTATCTTCATATTTGCTAGAAACCGTACATGCTGGATCTGGGTCGAATAATTCGGGACGAAGATAAGTGTACATAGGACCGTATATTCCAGGTATAATATTAGCATCTTAGTCGAATGAGGGAGTGACGATATTGCGAGTAGGCCTCCAGCGAAAAGACCATGGTCGCTTCATATTGGGTTCAAAATCGCCTGCATTCTGCGCTGGAATGTACATTGCCATTAATCCTATGTTATTTGATTGAATTGATTGTTGACAAAGAATTGATGAACATGACGAATTTAAGGATCAATTTTAACAATTATCGCCATAATTTTTCTATTAGTTTATACTATATTTTATACTAAATCAATAAATAACTCCCTAACGCATTCGATGTGAAAGTGACATCGGTGAAATATGTTTATTTTTACATAGAATTAAATTATGGTATAAATGGAAAATCCGAATTACAAAGCAACGAGTCTGCAATATTTAGGTGAATAGTGAACTTTCAAACGTCTTGCCAATTCAAACATGATCAGGACAGAAAACAGAAGATCACATATATGCATTGCTGTTGACATCTATCCAAGCCATTCAAATACATACTGAAGGAAAGAGAAGGATTCATCACAGCTAAGAAAGGTTACATTGAATAGCTGATTAGAAAGAATACAGAGAAGGAGGGGGGGAGGGAAGAGGTAAGCATAACTACAATAAAATAATACAAAAAATGTAAAATTAAATAAAATTAAAAAAAAAAGCTCGAAACTATACAACATCCATTTCTAACAAAACTCTGTGGACGGCCACACCTAATATTACTAAAATAAGAACTAAGCTAGAATAGAGTCCATAATTTTTTTTCTTTTTCCTTTCTGCATATATGTGACCTTGCGTTTTCTTAAGCATTAGCTTATTGTAGAAATATTACTTGTGGAATCGCCGTGTATTAAAAATTCAATATATTCAACAAAGTATTTTTTAATTAAGTTTTATTATTATAATTATATCATTTTTATATTGGATTTCTACTTAAACGACCGTATAGAATAAAGTAAGTTAAATAAAAAATAAATAATAAATTTTAAAAAATTGTTTACTTCTTTTTTTTTTTTTGTCTTCAATTTTTCATCCGCACCTGTCATGGTAGTGACAATTTTTTTTTTACAATTAAATTATTGTATTAATATTTGTTCGTTAATAAAACCAATATAATGTATCAAATACGTTATTATATCACTATAACTAAGCCATTTATGTCTATGTCTATACGGCCCAATATTTTTGTAGGCCATCTTTTATATCTATTTTGTGATCAAACTATCTTACGATCCAAGTAGAAACCAAATGAATATTTACGAGTTTTTAGTTCCTAATTCAATAAACGAAATTTGCCCCCCTCCAGATTAAAAACGCCTCAATTACAAGTGTTTTCGTAAATAAAATAGTTGTAGGTTACGATGAGATGAAACTATTTATAAAGTATCAGACGGTCGCTAATAATTCAATAAAAAGGGGTCTGTATCACGGACTAATATGCCAAAGAGAATTCCGATATTCAGAAGATTATCTTCCATTTAGCTTTCCAATTGATTTTTTGGCACATCAAAGACTATTATTGATCCAAACCTCATAACCTTAATATAATCATAAAAGTATTTTTAGTTAATGCCAAAAGTAAAGATGAATTAATGAAAAGAATGTTATTTTATCAGTAACCATAGCTTTCAAAAAAGGTCATTTCTTAGTCATACTAGACAATTCAATCTTTGAAATAGGAACGGTACATGTTATCTAGATTCTAAAATGATGACATAATCATTATATAATCCATTTCCATTACAAGAAATATTCATTTTTTCATTTATTTAACAATTTTTACACTTTATAGTTAAAAAGGCTAAAACTTCAGTTTGCATTAAGGTTAAATGCATGAGATAATAATAAATTTTTTTTCAAAATATAACTCTTATACATAAAAGTAACATTAAAATGTTCCTTTTAACTAATCGATTAATTTCATAATTTAAGAATTACATATAAATACAAAAGAACTCCTGCGATTTAAATAATTAAAGTTTACAACAACCAAGGTAAGGTACTTTGACTTAATGTAATATGAAGACATTTCGTTTTAATTGTGCCATTGATATTAAGAGAAACTGGTTAATTAATATTTTTTTTATAAGTTGCTCTTCAACTCTTTTAATTTACCTGCTATTCAGTAAATAAGCAATGAATGAATTACATATAATTAAAAACTCGCTGAATAGTAAAATTTTACTTTAATCCAAATTGAGTGTTTTTCTAGAATTAGATAATCCTCATCCAAAGGTCCTCTTTTTACCCCTAGTCATAAAAAGTATATAAAATTAACTTCTATTTTAGGAGTATCTTTCGTTCAATAAAATTTTATTAAAAATAAAAAGTTCTGTTATCTAAAACGCTAAGAATAAAATTACTGGTATATGTGGATAACACAAATATTCAGAAGATATACGTATTAATACGTACAGACCACTTTTTATCAAATTATTAACATCCGGCTGAAACTTTCTAACTAGCTTCATCTCATCGTAACCTACAAATATTTTATTTTACGAAAATTTTCGGAATCGGGGCTAGTTTTCAATCTAGAGGTCGCCAAACTTTGTCTATTTAATTAAGTACCAAAAACTCGTAAATACTTATTTCCTTTCCACTTCAATCGTGAGATAACTTGAGCACAAAGGCGAGAAAAATGTAGCCTTCAAAAACGTTGAGCCGTTTGGCGTAGCCTAAATCCCCAAATCGCCAAAATAACGAGGTTATATCGGCGAAACGGATCTTTGAATTATCAGTTTTTTTCTCGACTTTGTGTTCAAGTTATCTTACGATTAAAGTGGAAAGTAAATGAGTATCTAAGAGTTTTTAGTACCTAATAAAATAGACAAAGTTTGGCGACCTCCAAACTGAAAACGCCTCAATTTCGAGAATTACCGTAAATAAAATGTTTGTAGGTTACGATGAGATGGAGCTTTTTATGAAGTTTTAGCGGGATGTTAATAATTTGATAAAAATGGGTCTGTATCACGGGCTATAATCATATATTGTTGGATAACTGAGAATTTTAGAAAACAATATATAATATCGTAGTAGGTAATACAGAATGACGAAAAATTTAATAATACGAGTATTTGAAAACTAGAATTATTTAATGGAAACCACGCGTTTCCAAGGAAATTTCCTAACGAAATGTTATTTTTAAATTTATGTTCAATTTTGAAAATAAATATATAAAAACACCGAAAAAAGGCAATGCCATTGTTTAAAAAACTATTTCATTGTATTTGTGTATAAAAATATTTCATGGATGCGTAAAATATGTTAGTAACTTTAAATACATTTACTGTAGTTAAAGATCTCAAGTTCCGATATTATATTTAGATAACATTTATTGAGCTTTATTTTAATAAACTTTACAATGGAAAAATAAGACTTTAATAACTAATAGTAGTACAATACATAACCATTTATTGGTTAAATATAGAGATGTACTTGTCAAATCTCTCTAAGCATTTATAGCTCAGATACTAGAGATATGTGGTTTGCAAAAATAGGTTACGAGGTTTTCTTGCCGACCATAGATATAATAAATAGGGTTTGTGTTATTTAATTATTCTTAATAAGTTGTTAGCTGTAAGGTTTAAACTTTAGCTACGTTAAAAATGCACACATGAACATGACCAGAAAATAAGTATAGCATAAGTACATTATAGCAGAAAGTATAGCGATAAGTGATGTGTGATGCTTGCACCAGATTTATTTTAAGTATAATGTAATGCTATTAAGTTGAACGAGTTTGAGCAAAATAAGACATTTACCTAAAAAAAAAAAAAAACTGAAGTTGTCGAAGAATTGAATTTCCATCATAAAAAAGAGGTCATACATTTATTTATTTAAAATTAACATATTGTATTGGAGGAGATAAAAGATCCGAATGTATAACTCTTTAAATATTTCATTAATAAAAAATTTACAAAAGAATCACGGACACTTTAATTGCGTTTAAGTGATTGGAATGAATAAAGCTCTTGTCAGGTGAAAAAAATGAACTTTTTGAATCTTTACATGCATTTTAAACTGTACCACCGATAATTTAATAATAAGCTTTAAACTAAATTTACCTAATAGTGCATTTTTACCAAAATATTCTGTCCAAATTTAGTACGACTAATGAAATATTCTGTATCTTAAATTTAAAGTTTAAGTAGCTAGTCTTTTTTAAATCAATTTTTAAAAACTATACATAGGTACAAGTTCCAGCAACTTTCAAAAATAAGTATGACAGTTTTTATTTAAAAAATTAAAATTATGTATCATCGGTCATGGAATGATTTAGTTTAGTAAATGTCGATATTATTGAAAACTAGATAATTAAAAAATAATAGAATGATTGATATTTTGTTTTAAAAACATCATTGAAGATCTCCATTTAAGTATTTTCATAATTATGCATCAGTGGGCCCACAGTAATTTAGCGACTATAATAGCCGTTTAATTAACAAACATTCACGTTAGTTTAGATTGAAAGCAATTAGTCTAGAATTAATCTCTGATGGAGAGTATATTGATTCACGTTGTCTGGCTGTCTCCTCGCTCACTGATAAAGCATACAAGCGACAATGAAATACAGTATTTTAAATTTAATACTACTATTTTTCAATAAAAGGTATAGTTATTAGGTTTAGTATACAAAGAAAAATTACAAAAAATGAACAAACAAATATTATCTCACCGAACAGCCATCGATATATGAAATGATTGAGTCATACCTGAAACAAAATAAGCCAAAGTTATAGATAACGTTTTTAAATTTTATTTATTTATTCATAATTAAACATGAAAAACTTACCATCACGTAATCCACGACTATCACTATTTACATAATAATGGTTCAACAAGAAGAAATACTATAAGAAAAAAAAAAATCAAGGGCCAAATTCAATGTTCTGGAAACAGATTAGAAAAAAAAAACTTTCCCATTCCCAGAATTGGGTTTCCAATTTTCCCCTTTGCTTTTCAATAGACCCTTTTCAAAAGGATGATGAAAGCCGGTTTCAAATACACAAACTAAAACACACAATTTTATCATGCATTCATTTTCTGTGGGAAAACCCAAATGAAAGAAAAAAATCCAATCTTCCATCAAGGGAAGTACGCTATGATCAAAACGAAAAGTAAAATAATATGTGAACACACCAGAAAGATAAAAATAATTGTGGTCAACGCTTTTTTTTTTTTTAAATTTATATTACTATCAATTAAAAGGCTTTGTTCGCTTTATAAATAGTGAACCTAGATAATAACCATTGATGGATTTTTTTTTAGTGAACAATTTTTAATATTTCAGAAATTGTCGGATGTTGAAAAAATGGGTCATCAGTACACCATTCTTCAAAATAATGACAGAGAGTAGCGAGATTATAGACAGTATTTACTTGTAAATGTATTACATCACACCATTTCTTAGAACATTTAGAGAGAGAAAAAAAAAATGAAGACTGTCCCTTCAGAATTTTTATCAGTACCTGTTTGTCAGTAAGAGTATGAGCTGCTTAAAACCATCGCTAGACAAGACGGACCATTTTGAGAAAAATTACTTGAGAATCGGTCCAGTAATTTAGCGGTTAGTAGTTACAAAGTGTCCCTTTAATACATATATTGTTATTTTACAAGTAATCAATTATATTTTTATATCACCTATTTCTGACATTAAATCTTTTCTAAACCTTTATTTTAAGACTCTTTTTATAAATTTGGTTTCAAAATTATGATTAAATGTAGACCAATTTTCGTTTTGAATGTAAATTCTATTCCATTATTACATATGGAAACTAAAAATATTGAAAATAAAATATGAACGGGGCATCTAGTTCAGAGCCATCCATCGGGAAGCCCCAACATGACTATGAATGCCTCAAACCTTAGACAAAAAAACATTCGGAAGTCCAAAAACCAGATGTATAGATCCAACCAACAAAGATTAAATAGCGGTGCATGCAGATAACTGGAAAGAAACCGGGCAAGATAGGCGACAAAATATCCACAATAATTATGTATTGCAGCAGCTTACGTTACAATAAATCGAATACAATAAGAACCATTGCTAATTAATATTACTTATTAATACTAATTATTAATAATTAAAAATATAAATAACAGTGTTGGAGATATCTCAGGATTATAATCCTTCATTCGAACTATAGTAAAAAGTTTTCACATTTTAGGAGTATGTCCATTAAGCGAATAAAAAACAATTTTAGCGGGTCATTCGTTTAAGAAGAAATGGTAATAATTCGTAAATTGATGGTTCACTTATCTTCATTATATCTCTTTTATTACAAAAATATTAAACGTTTAGGGAAGTAAATTTCGTTCCAATTTTTTTTTTCTTCGAAAATCTCAATGCTAAATATGTTGATTATTCAACAGAAAAATGTTCTCAACACCGTTTTTTCTATCATTAGATAAGTAATCAAAAAATCAGTGAAAACCCTTTCAAATCGAAAGAACCATTGGGCGATCATAAATTGAGTAGGAAAAAAATCAACATTTTAACATTTTTACCAAAAACTAAAAAATTATATTTATCAGAATGAGCAGGTATTTAGTAAAAACAGTTGCGCAAATAAATTGCGCCGTCTACGGTCGAAATAAAGCGGACTCCGTGCTCAGACGGATTTCAGAGAAGAATTCAAGAGTCCTCGGAAGAGGATTGAAGAAGAGGAGGTAAGGACGGTCCTAGTTGGGCGAATGGCGGCCATAGCAGGGATAGTTCTGCCTCCCCAATAAGAATACTTCCTTTGACTGTAGCCGAGGTCGAGGCGTTGTCCTCCCCAATCGACTCAAGGGCGAGTCTCTGGTCGAAAGAGTACCTTCTGCTGGAAGAAAGTCTTTTTTGATTTTACAAAAATAGGTAAATTAACAATAATTTATAACTGGAACCTATGGAAATTTACAGCATCAGTTATGCCTTTTAAATAATGAGGGGGAAAACATCCTAGTCAGTTTTCTGCAAATCGGGTACTTGTGTAGAAAAAAAAAAATTGTTTATTTGAGCTTCAGTAGCATTCAAGTAATTAAGAACATATATAACATACGTGGGAAACTTGTAGGCATTTTTGTAATACGAATTTCATTACTCTTTAAAAACAAAAACATTCCAGGAACAACTCTTGTGTAATGACTCGAGTTGAAGGAAATACTACATAATGGAGAACCCTGCTCCTAAAGAATAATCCGTCTTAATGATGCTTGAATCGGCGGGAAGTTGATTGCATTGTTATATGCATAGTTGTTATCTTTAAGATTAATACTTCTTTTAGATATTACTCTAAAATGCTTTAAGAAAGAGTAATTATGCATTTACATATCTTCTTTCACAAGGTCCTCTTCGTAAGTTTATTTTGAGGTCGTGCCTCTTAACATAAGAGCTGCTTATGAATATGTTTTGTATATTTTGTGAGATTAGTTCCAGGTTGTTGCTGTCATACACCGATAGATGCCCGCTCCTCGGACGCCGTCCTTGGAGCTTTCATGAATATTCAGGAAGCAGTGGTAAACACCAGCAGAGAGGACAGCTCGGTAACGAAGCGCCGTCCTTCGCTACGCTCCGCGGTGACCGGTGAGCTTCCCAGGTGAAAGTACATCCGTGGGAACTGAGGCACTCCCAGCATTCCTCCTCCCTCAAGGACCCTCCGCTTCTTCAGCGGTACCCTTCTTTTCCAGGAACACTTTGGTATAAGGCTTGAAGGGATTTAACTCAAATATTGCTCATGTTTGAAATTTGGTAACTGGGATACAAAATCTTAGTCTTTCAATTTTACGAAGTTTATAAGTATAAGTTTATGTATCAGTTTTGCTGCAATATGCAAACGACATTTCGAAAACACCTTCTGTGAGCACGAGAGGTATTAATCAGTCCCATAGTAACACAATATGACACAAGAACTGTAAATTGCCATAAAAAGTAAACCAAGAACATGTTATTTAGAAAAAGTATATTGGGAAGGAACACTCTCTTAATGCCTTGTGCAAGGGATTATATCACCACACATTTCTTACAAGGGGAGGTTACGGACGTGGGGTCATTGATTTCAATGAAGCTTTTTTTGGTGAGGGTTCCTAGGGGTACGAAAAATGAATATACTTGTTTATCTCAAAAATATATATTTCATGTTGTAATATGTTTACAGTATATACTATACATGCTTTATTCTTATTTTAGTGTTGAATCTCGATAAAATACTATATTTTGTGCAAATAATATTACTTTTGATACACGACCGGTTTAGAAAAAAATGTATTATTTGGAATACAGATATAGTATGTGTTCAATATTGAAATAAATAGAACTGATCTAAGGAGTAAAGTGGGTTCAAATATTTTTTAAGCAGAAACGAAGTTGAGATTTGAATTTCGCACCTCGAAAAACTCTTAAATATGAATTTTCATACCAATCAAAAAAATTAAAAATTTTTGCTCAAAATTTTCGCCTAGGCTAGTTGAAACCTTAATTTTCTTTCAAAAATCACAAAACTCGTGGCCAATAACATACACAAAATGGCACAAACCAGAACTCCGCAAATACATTAGGCTCGGAGAAAAAAAATAAAACGTTTGGAGAGTTTTTATGAATTTATTCCTCATAAAGGCGTGAAATAAAAAAGTTATCGATTTAGTTTTGGAGATCAATAATTTAACTTTCCAATGGTTGTAGTGGCATTGACTTAGGAGACAAACCTGAAGAATTAGGAATATTTTAGCAAACGGCATGATAAATAATGATCCCATAAAATAACGTCCAAAAATTAATATTTTTTAAAATTCAAAACAAACTCGTATTTAGGAGTTTTAGTGGACCCTAGAAACGAATCTGAATCGTTTTTTAATGACAAAAAATTACTTGGCCTATTTTACTCGAAGCGTCTATGGGTGTTTGTAATTTGGTGAGCCTTATAATTCGATTAATACAATTAGCAATATGTTTTTCTTATTTTACAAAAAAAAAACCTATCGATTGATATATAATAACTTATAAATTCATGCAGAACAAAATTAGAAAACAGTAACATAAAAAAACAATAACATTTTATAAAACATTTTCTGTCTCTCGGCTCCTATGGTGCATTGGCAAGAACCATCGGACATGGGTCTAATATTTATCGATCTAATATCACCAAAAAAAGTTTCATTTGTGTAAGATTCAAATCCGCAGGAAATGGAGGAAAAAATATTCAAATCAGTATTGGACGCAATTAGTAATCATTCAAATTAAATTTAAATTAAATAAGTCAGCTATTGAGGTATCCAAAAAAAAAAAAAAAAAAAATACAAAGTATGAACCGTAACATGAAAAACATTAATATAGATGTAATGCTTAAATATAGATATAGCAATTATCTAAACTATTAATAGAACCATTATTAAAACCTGAACAACTGTCTGAAGTCTTTTTTAATGACTACATTCATCGGATATTGATTACAAAGTTTCTTAACTGGCTTAAATTCATAACTTAAATGAAGGATTTTATACCTCCCTTCCAAGACTCTATTGTATCTCTTTAATTAAAAGAGAAAGAAATATACAAAGATATATTGTTTAAAATTTGTTATAACAACTATCCTTCTCAAGAATCTTCTGAATAAAATAAAATGGGAAAAATGTCGATCCCCTTTCTCCAGGAAATAACCTAACCGTTTAGATATCATTCCTGGGGTCCATTGTCTTCCCAGGGTCATACTTGCTTTTGACATGACATCTTCCCTTTTATATCTCTCTATTATTTAGAGCTACACTGTTTTGTCATGTGTCAATTGTATATTTAACAGCCCTGGAAATAACATCTCTAAAAGAAATTTCTCCAAGATATATAAGAAAAGGATTCGAGAAATCTTGGACTTCAAACCCAGGGAAGACGTTAAGAACCCACAGCCATTATAGTATCCTAACTTTATTATTACATGACTTTTACAACAACATATAACCTATACGTGACTTTTCAGTAAAAGTTACAACGTTAAATAGACGAACAGATCAGGCGGTAGGAACACTGACTACCAACTAAATACTTGCTGATGAGTAAGGCACTTCCAGTCATCAGAATTTGGCAAATCTTTATATTTTGAAAATTAATTCTTTATTGTATATATTATTAATGATAAAATTCATTATTATAAAACTTCTAGAATTTTAATTGGAAATTTTCTTCAAGTACTTTAAATCTAGTACTTTTATCAGTGCGGGGAAATGCATAGCCGTACGTAGTGGAGGGCAGAAATGCTGGGCAAAAGATTTGCCGAAAATTCGAGAAAATCGGTTTTAACATATTGTATTTATAGGAATGTATTGTATTCCATATAAAAATATTTATAAATTGTAATAATAATAAACTTTTCTGAAAAAAAAAAATCGCTTTGCCCACACCTTAAATGAACGCTGCGTACGCCCTTGGGGAAATAAATTACTTAATTAAAGAAAAAGTTAGAAGTTAAATTTTAAACCAATCAGACCTCTGTCTTGTTTCATTTTTTATTTTGGTGGTCTGAGAGACATAGACATTATTTCAAGTGTGGTTCTGAAGTCTGGCATTTATTAGTTTAAAACAGTGCAAAATTATTTTTTTTTTACTTTAGAATTTATTTTTTTTAAATATAAAAAAAATCTGTTTACTCCAGTATGTGGGTTCTATTAATGGTACAATTGACGCTAACAGAATTTTCTGAGATCTTTCTGATTTTTTTCTATCCGATTTATTGAATTGAAAAAAAATACTAAATTTCCCGTCATTTAAACTTATATACAAAGATCCAGTATAAGAACTAAAGCTATGGTTTACATCAATGTTGAAATTTCTTATAAAGTGTCTATTACCAGTAAAATTATCTTACTATACCAGAAAGAAAACAGATTACGAGCTTTTGTACACAGTAGCTTCTCTAAATAGTACGTAGACCACAAAATTCATTTCGAGAAATCTCCAAATAGTTATCAATGACGATTTAACATTTTTCAAGACGTAATTTGGAACAACTTGTTTACAATATGTTAACGTGAAACATATATATAAGACAGCAACGCAGGAGACCACGAAGAAGGAATAAGTCGCGGAGTAGATTTCTACAAAATGAATTATACAATAAAAGCTGAAGGTCAGTCTACCTACCACCTCGAGGACTGGTCAAATTTTAAAAGGTTCCTATTGCAATTGGTTCAGCCTCAGGAATGGGCAATTACCTGCCTGCAACGGAAATTATTTACGAGGGAAGAAACTTGCCTAGACTAGAGTTGGCTCTAGCCCTGCTGCATTCTTCATTAGATATTGATCGCATATCGAGCTAGGAATTCTTTATTGTCCCTCCAAAACGATATTCCTTCAGACCAATCGCCAAAAATGTGTTTTTTGGACTCAAGGGACACTGAAACGTAAAGATCCAGTAGAAGGAAATTCGACCCGATTTCAATACTTTCTTCACCTAATAGCGGTAGGAATATAAAAATATATTAAATATAATATATATAAAAAAATAGAGCAAATCACATGTTTTACTTTATTTAAAATCACATAGATTGTAGCGCCCTTACTCAGCCTCCGCTGGCTTTTAATACCAGTGAAGTGGTTAAGGGAGAAGGGCAGGGATCTCCTGAAGCCTCGCTTTTCCCTCTACAAGTGTGGGGACAAGTCTGGTTCGGAGTTCCCCTGACCGATTGTAAATAGTGTAAATGTTTATTTTTATTACTTATTTTAAAGAAAATTTTAATTCTATTTTATTTATTAATTTTAATTTTATTATCATTATTATTATTATTATTTATATTTTCTTTTCTCATTATGATATTTTATTTTGTTCTTATTTCGCTGAATATTGTTTTGAAATTATCTTATTTATTTATTGATTTTGTAACAACGGTGTGAATGTGCTTCCTGAACTCTATTATAAGTGTCCTTTACTGAGACTGATTGTAATATTTATCAAAAAACAAGTCATCTAAAAAAAAATCACATAATGAAAGATATACACGACAGCTAGATTACAATTAAATGGCAATACGAGGGCGAACTTGTGTAGCACTAATTGTCAGTTGAAACAAAAAAGACGTTGAGAGTTCTATTCTCAATTAGTTAATATTTTTATTAATTAATATTTATTTCTTAGTTACCCCGAGTGTGAGCATTCTTGTTGGTAGGTTGTGGTAATCTTTAAGTAGCCAAAAGGAGTTGGTAAAAAGAACCACTAGCGGGTTTAGTTACTCCCAGATGATACAGTTGAAATCATCGTATCTTGTAATATATCCATAAATTTGTAAATATTTCGCAACTTATTGTAATACATAGTGAGAAGTGTGGAAGAGAAAATAAACTTAGTTTCAACTTGGTGGGTAAAACGATAGTGGAAATATACGATTCAGAGCACAAACAGTTTTTTAACCTTCCGCAAAAATAGAAAACTTCTCTACCTGCGGTAGTGAGAAATAAGAGTTATTAGTCACAGTAAGAGAAATTTAATGGAATGTATATAGTCCAGAGTTTTGGAAACTCACAAGAGTGTGACTTATAGGAAATGGAATTAAAACAACTTGCATATTTTGGATGAAATATTCTTTAATCCATCATAGCTACATCGCGTAGATATACATTTTTATGATATACAGATAGAAGAATACCATAGAGCATCGAAAGCAGTAACGAATAAATAGGAATGGAAGGGGTAGGGAGTGAGGGACGTAGACCAAATGATCTATCGCTCGGAGATTACAGTTAGTGGCCACAAGGAGATTATCCAAATCCGATTTAACATCCAACCATTAGCCCACTAGCTTACCTACTCTCCTGCCCCTCTATCTGATATATTCTACATCGTTCCATCTACATTTGTTTGTTTATTTAGATATCATTAATAATCTAGCACACAATCAACATGAGTATACAAAATAACAAAGCTTCGTATTATTTGTATATTATTTCAGGAAAAAAAATCAGAATCGGAATAATAAACTATCATACCATCACTTAACAAATAATCTTCAGAATTTTATCGTTATATTTTCCTATTTTATAATTTTCAAACACCATCATATGAGCCTATTTTTTGTTTCAACGATCATTATCTTAAAAATCTGGTGCTCGCAACACACAACTTTCACTTGCCGTTCAACTTTGAATAGAAGTTATTTTCAGGCCATGTTGGGCTATTATACAATTTTTGAATTGCATTTTTAACAGAGCTAAAGCTAAAAATTTGCAGTGACAAATCATAAATACCATTAAAATAACAATAGTCCTGTTTATTATATCGCCCGTTGATATGGATTGAACGATCCGTAAATTATAGATTGTACGAATATTAGTTTATTTGTTTGTTTGTTTGGATGTATTTTGATCCAGGTCATGTCATCCGATGAACTAAATAACACTACTTTTATACTGTTTGGATGGTTGTTACAAAAAATAAAAATAGAAAAGGATAAAAAAAATAGATAAAAGGATTGATAGAATAAAATAAATAAATAAAGATATATAACAGGCACTTATAGATAATAAGATAGAATAGACAAATAAATAAACTTAAAAAAAAAATAGCAATAGAATCAATAAATAAATTGAAATTGATAAACAAATGAACTTTTAAAATAAAAAAAAATTAATTAATTTAAAAAAAATATATAATAATAAATCTTCAAAGGATCATTTAACTTGTCATATATGTTTTTTACGTCTTTCATAAATATTATTAGTTATTAAGGATTTCATTACGACTATTAGTTATTTTACTGTAATTTTCGATTCCTAAGTTTACTAACACGGAATTAAGAGATTTTCATTATCTGCCATAGAAAGGTCAAAACTTGTCACACTAAATGAAAGAGGATACTGTTGCCATATAGTATTACCGACCGGAGATTCGTTTTCGACCTGGATAAGCATTTTTATTTTTTTCTCCTTTAGTCAATTATCAAATTCATTCAAAAGTTATATTTAGCATTTTTTCGTAACTCTTAATAATTAGAGATAGTTAATTATTTAAAACAAACCAAATTAAAGGTACTTTAGAGGAAGACGCATAAGAGCATTCGGCATTTAAGTCCTATAAAATGACATCAACGGGGATAAGAGCTAAATTATATTAAATACCGCTTAATTACACAATGATACACCGAGTTTAATCAAAATCGTTAGCGTCGTTTTTGAGAAAATTATAAAAATGTTTTTCAGCGTTGATATAAAGTGGCATTTCCGATTAGCCGATTTTAAGGAAAAATTTGCAGTCACATCTAAGGCATTCACATACCTATCTTAATATCAGTTTCGTGCAACTTTTCGTTTTTGAGCTAGACTGTTAACATACACACACAGATCATTTTTCGGGAACTGGTTATTTCAGTTGAAAACTCAGATTCAAAAATATTACATATATAGGTAATTGAAAGTAAAAATAAACCCATACTTAATTCGTAACGGTATGTACAGCCTGTCCCAAAAGTAAAGGGAAATATTTACATGAGTGATAGCATACCACAAGAGCTATAAAAACGTTGGACCGAATTTCAGCATAAAAATAGGAAATTTAAGTTTTTTTTTTTTTTAATAAGTCACCTGTTTTGTTGGATAGAAAGCGATAAATAAAAAAATATTTAATTTAAGTAATTAAAACTTCCTTCACAATAAACTAGACCAAAAAAATAACCTTTCAGTAAAAAGAATGACTAAATCCAATTACAACATCTTTTATTATTAATATTTCTAGTGAGAAAATCAATTTATTCGCTGTCACAAAATGCCTTTATTCACAGTTCTATATTTCAACACTACAATCACCTATTCTGTAATCAACAGATATTATAAATTTTCCAAACATAAATATCACTAAAATGACTTAAAAATGTTGAAATTGGAGTCAGTCTCATATATGTCTAAAAAATATTTCTCGAACAAAAGGACACATGCCCATTAATGTATAAAACAAATAATTATTATAAATTCAAATTACTTTAAATTAATTAATTTCCTTCTATACTAGAATTGTCAGCATATATACAATTCACTTGAAAAAATCGTGATACGTTCGCTTATCTCTTCATCATTATTATTACACATGAGTATGAGTAACTATGAACTTATGTTTTTAGAACTTGGAAGACATTTAATATTTCCTGTTTGATTTAAAAATCATTCTTACTTAGTCAACATTGGGGGGAAATTGTTCACCGAAAATAAGGCGATAAACCTCAGCCTTAATTCTGAACATCCTCCTTTGTTTAACTTTCCTTTACCTAGTAATTCCATAAAAGAAAATATCCGACTAAGAGTTGAACGGAAGTTTGTTGTAAGTATAAGCATAATTACTAAGATCAGAATCAGGTTCCTGGTTCAGTACGATTTAGGTATAGTGGGAGCGCCTTTCTGAAGCTACTGCTGCAAACCAGGATAGCTCCTTTGCAAACAGGCTTACCGAACGCTGCTAGGATTAATGTGAACAAGTACTTGAACTGTATGACATCTTCACATCTTAATAAAGATGAAATAAGACATCTTCACTCAACTCACCAAATGAAATGATACTAGTTGGCTCGTGCGAATTAATATTTTTTCCTTGTTCGATTACAATATTCCATTAAACATAATAGACAAAAATATTTATACAAATTTCTTTGCTAGGACCTATTTTTAAACGCTGACTGGAAAGATAATAAAATTAATAAAGAAAAAATAATGCCCCGATCATGAAATCTTCTAAATTATTAAAAAAAAAAAATTAAGAACACCCAAATGTCTTTAAGAAATAATAAAGTTAATATATCAGCAAGGAAAAAAAAGTGTAGTAGACTATTCTATTCCTAAATACAATATCTTTAAACAGGAAGACATTATTAAGTCTACCAAAACTAATGGACTGTATCTTTGTTAATAATTGTCAGATTTTGTTTATTTTGTAGATAATTTAGTAATCTTTCTAGTTATCATGGATACAATCTAGAAAAAAATACTCACTTTTTGAGTTATTTGCAAAAAAAAGGTTTTTTTCCTTCATAACTTTTTTTCCAGAAATGTGTTGAGGTAGGACTATTTTTCGTGAAGGAGAAGAATATCTTCAACATGAGTGGTCAATCATTGGATTTGACGAATAATTCACGGTTATGGCGTACCGACAAAAAAATACCTTTTAGAAATAACATATAGGATGCTTGATAACCAAACTTGAATTCTTTAGATCACATGTGGGTAACCTTAGGTTAATTCATGCTTAAAACTTCGGTAACTACCAATGGCAATAGCAATGAAAGAGATAATTATCGAAACATGAGATAATACATTCCATGATGTCACAATGTGATTAAGAACATACTGAGGAGAGTTTAAGCGGTAATTTAAGCTAAAGATAATCTAGCATGATATTAATATGCTAACGCTATTGAATTCTATCTTTATACATAATACGATATTATTATGCAGTGTATATCACTTTTCCAACTTTGAGGAGCGATTGAGTTTAATGAATGATGTATCAAAAAAAAGGATATTTCATAGGGAAATGACGAATCGTAGTCACAACTCCCCGACATTTTCGAAAAAAAAGTTACGAAAGAAAAGAAACTTTATTAGAAAATAGCTCAAAAGGTAAACATTTCTCATCATTATTTAAAAGATTACTAAATTATTAACGAAACAACAACAACAAAAAAAAAAAATCATCGAAATCGGATCGATATTAGCAAAGTTACATCCCATGGAGTTGTATAAATGTTTTGAGGAAGGAGATGGTCCGCGGTGGCGGTCATAAATAGTGGTAAAACTACTTTATTAAAAGCGGACGTTTCGACCCGACTTTGCAGGTCTTCTTCAGGGAGGTGTGTTCAGCAAGGAGCTTCACTTAAAACTATTAACTTTGATAGTTAATAGTTTTGCCACTATTTAGTCTATCTATGACCGCCACCCCGGATCATCTCCTTCCTTAATAATACAACGGTCAACTATTAAGTATCCAATACAAATGTTTTGGTTTATTATTATAAATGAACTAACGTGATTTGACAAAGAAAAATAAAATTATTCACTCTATCTCACAATACATCGCATTTCTGAATTACATAGCTTATTCGTTATAGATTATTCGCACGGGCCAACAGGTTGAATATACTTCAGTTTGTTTTAATACACATGTCAAAAGTTGTAAAGTTTGTGTCATTGACGAATGAACAGATATCTGGGCTATTTTACTTGTAATCTGCGCCAAACAGTTGACAAGCAGGAGGAAATTGATAAAACGAGAGGAATGAGGTGTAGGCAGTCAGGAGCTTGAACGAGTAGGTAAGTAAACAGAAATACGATTCCCGGGTATTCCGCTTCAAACGTTCCGTACTATGGATACCGAGAAAAATAAACAGTCAGGTATAGTCCGGCTATTCTTTGGCTTGAAGGATAACAATGACGCTGGGCAATCAGTTTTGGGGCAAACACTGCATTAGCGAAAGCATTTGCACGTCAGATGAAATTAAAACAAATGCGACGCCCTGTTTAACAATTCTGACTCATTTGCAGACTAATCCGGGTGAATCATCCCGTTGACTCAGCACGCGGCCTCAAACAAGAGCGGCGAATACATGATTCATATCGCTAACTAGCTACATGCGCGGAATCCTATCACCAGCAAAAAGGCAAAACTTTATTATGACGATGAAACCATGAACTGGAGAATACAAATCGGATAATTAATCAATGAAACGGTAAATGGTGAGAACAAGATTTTTTTTTTCTAAGGAGCACAGATGATATGACCTCTGTATAATTTTTTTAAAATTTAAAACGAGAATTTAAGTCATAAAGAAAGTAATTAATATTATTATCCTGTGATTACTGTGTAATAGAGAGTACTTTTATTTCATTTTGAATATTTTTTTAAGTTAATCGACTATTTCTGATATCTAAACAGCAGAATGGGCAGAAAAACTGACTTTCAGCAAAGAAAAGTAATTCCTCCTCGTGTGATCGGCTAAAAACAATACAAGATAATAGTAATATTATTTTATTTCTCTAAGTTTAGTATCCTTTATCCCTCTCTGATGTATAAGAAGTTAAATATTTCAATGTATAATCAGCAAAAAGTAAAAAATAACAGTTTAAATTAAAGGAGACAATTGAAAATAAATAAAGTCTCCTTTTATTGAATAGTAATAATTTAACACAACTTTTAACCTAGAATAAGGAGCAGAGTGGCTCCGTGGCACTGTTTTCCTATGTTCAAGATCTCGGGTGCGAATTTGGCTGTATAGATAATTATTTATTCTGTTACATCAGTCGTGGATCGATCTTCCGATAAGGATAATCTTCTGGAGCACACCCAGCATCTATACAGTGGTTACTCATAATTAAATAATTAATTAAGTGAAAAATTCTGGCGGTTGATCATGATTTCGCCCCAATCACGGCCTTGCAGAACCATTTACTATATATTTAGAAAATCACCCCGGGGGACAGAAAGATTTTCTAACATTAAACGCATCTAATCCTTTTAATCCAAAGTCCTCCGAAAAATAGTTGGTTGCACCATTCTATGTAACCAACAAAACCCTATATCATGACCCTAATATCCCATTTGTCCTAGACCTTATCCCTGAAAATTTTTAGAACCTTACAAATCATCCAAATCTCCTTGCAAAATCCATATCTAGTTGCAGGCATCCCTATAACCCTCCTCGAAGGTTGAAGTGGCAGTGGTCCAGAGATCTTTTGTAGTATATATAGGAGTTCTAGCAATGGCCAGATTCTCCACTCAAGACATGAATATACGTGGCTGATGCGCTCTCGCTCAAACTCCACTGGCTTTAGCACCAGTGACGCGATTGAGTTGCATAGGGATATCTTGGAGCCCCGCTTTTCTTTCTATGATTGGAGGGAGAATCCTGGCTTGGTGTTCCCTGCTTGATTGTATATATTTTATATAGGAGTGACTGTATTTTTATGCTTTTAATTTAATTATCGTTATGTTATTTTATTTTTTATTCTAAATAGTTTCCATTATTGTTTAGTTATTATTGTACTTGTTTTATGTTTTCTGTATATATGGTGAGAATGCGTTCATATATCACTATAATTATTGTCCACGTGACAGATTATTATATTTCTAAATAAATAAAATCAAAGCATTTAAAGTAAAAACTAAAATTTTTAAATGGGACGGATTTTTCAGTGCTAAAAACTTGCGAAGTCAAACAAGAAAATATTCAAAAGCCCATGGACCTAGTGATCATGGAAATCATATCAAATTATGGAATGAATTCTTATAATTAAACATTACCACAAATCGGCAATATACCTCTCCGTAGATTCCTCCTCTTAACTCCTTAATGACGACAGTAACAGGATATTGGGCATGTCTGAAGCGGAAGTGGTAGTTAGTATGGCATAAGAGGGATTGTAAGGATCCCGTAGCGCTCCCTAACGTGGCCCCTGATGGCGGATTGAGTTTAATTTCAAGGCGACGGCACCGCCCTTAGCCCTCTAATACTCAGCTTATGTTCCGCTATATCTCGGCATCTTCAATTTGATACGGGGGAGGAGGGAGGTGGATGTTGCCATCAAGGGTGCAGTGACGCCGCTCAATATGGCCGAGGGATCGGATTAAGTCAGCATTCAACTAATTAAAGACAACTGGGTCAGGTTAATTGATTGGGAATCGTTTGCGTTATCCTGTAGAACAAGTATTGAAGATGAGATAAGTAGTAAATTAATTGTAAACTTAGTTTACAAAATTTTCGAGCAATTCCTAAGTCGCAGATACTGATACTTTGTACAGGTATTTGTAGATACTTGGCTGTTTAAATAATAAGAAAACTGGTTTTTGTTTCAGATTTCCTAACACGCTATATCGAAGAAAGGTGAGAGAAGGTGCTCATACTGCGTGTTCGCCTATTAAGGCCTAAAGCTGATAGGATTTTTCTTTCGGAAAATAGAAAGATTCCCAAGAAAACGTTCAATCGTTCCTTCAAAGGTGTTTTTTTTTTTCAACTATGTTTTTTAGATAGAAATAAACAACAGAATTTCTAATCAAATTTGTTTTGTTTTTTTATTATTCTTATCGTGTAAACTAAATTATTTGGAAGAAACATCTTGAGTCTTTTGTTCTAAACGACAATTAAGTTATATGAAAATATCATATATCTCATAAGATATAAATAATAATCTTCCTGTCCGAATAATTAAATCTCAGCAGTTTATCCACTATACATGCCCAGCCACAAGAGAAAAATGTATATACATTATGAGAAAAATAGTGGTGGTTTAATATATATTTTAATAAAGTCGTTTCCATCAAGAGAGAACAGATATAACGAACAACATGAAATTAATAAAAATATTTCCCAGCACTCCAGGGGAGTTTGTTCCATAAATACCCCTCCTAAATCCTCGCGTCAATTTTCCTCATTCCAAGCCTCCCTCCCGCACCAGGCACGAGGAGTGCTCCTGACAGTTATCCGCAAGCCTTGGCACCCCCACACCTCCTCCATCAGCTCCTTGGGGTCAGCTGTGCGCTAGTGCGATCCAGGGCAATTAATCTATAGTTTTAGTTATAAATAAATAATAATAATAGGACTAGCAAACCCGAAGGTTCGATGCCGACACCACCAATCGCTTATTACACATCTCTCTCCATCGTTCGCCGTCCAAACCCAGTCCCTTCAGATCGCCTTTAATACAATCTTCCCACCTTCGCTAAGGTCTACCCCTCGGACGCTTACCATTCGGCACAGCAAATATTAACCTTTTAGGGATTCCCTCGTTACTAAGCTCAACAATTTTACAAGCCCATTTGATTCGCCGCGATGAAATTACCTCAGTTATATTACCCGGATACAGTTCACGCAATTCGGCGTTGTGTAACCGTCTGAACTCTCCGGATAATAGTTTTCGTTATACATATATTATTTATTTATTTTGAAATATAATATTTTACTCATTCAACAAATGGTGGCCAATTTGGAAAACAACTAACCGAAAAGACTCAGGGTCAAAAAAGAGATTAGTCAACTGTCTTGGAACCGTTTATTTGGTTAGTCCTTCTTTAGACGTTAAGAAAAGCACTGACTCTTGTCTAAAATATATACATTTTAAATAATTTAAACTCTTTAGTTGTTAACTTCGGTAAACCGAAAAAATGCTGCATTTTTATACAAACGATAACTAGAGTTCTTTTCGTAACAAGAGGAGAAGTGAATGTTCTATAATTCAAACAAGACCACTTCCCATCTTTATAATTCGAAATTTTCCTAGTAATATTCTTTACATATAATATATATATATATATATATATATATATAATATAACATGGAAGTAGTTGGAAGAACACGGATGGCTATAAAAGATACTTTCTTAGCGCAACAAGGAGTAGCAGCGAGAAATGGCTTAAAGGTCAATGAGAAGAAAATAAAGTTTATGTGGATCAACTCAAAGGATGGAGGCCACAGAGAGGCAAATGTAGAAATCGGATGGACGACTTTTGAAGATGTCTCGGAATTTATATACCTTGGCTCTCAATTGGATGTAAACAACGACATGAATTCTGAAATACAGAGGCGCATCATGGCAGCAAATAGAGCTTATTTTGGTCTTCAGGGACATCTCAAAAGTAGAATGGTCTCTCGTAAAACCAAGCTGCTCCTTTACAAAACCCTGATCATACCAGTACTAACATTTGGGTCTGAGTGCTGGGCAATGTCAAGAGCCCAAGAAACCGCTCTCCTTCCATTTGAACGTTGTTTCCTAAGAAGAAGACCTCGGCGCAATAATACATATTAATCAGGAGCGACGAATGCGATCCAATAATGAGCTGATGCAGCTATATAAAGAAGCTGGTGTTGTGAAGTTAATGATAATTGGCAAGACACATTCCCCATATGCCTGAACAACATGTGCTAAGGAAGTTGATGGATGAGCTGATCTTCGCCACAAGGCGGGTAGGCAGACCGAGACTCAGATGAGCTGATGGAGTGAAAGTCGACGCCCGAAGTATCCTTTGTGTCCACAACTGGAAGGCAGCGGCATTACTTAGAGAGGACTGGCGGTTGAAATTGTGGGAGGCCTTGACTCTGCAAGAGTTGTAGAGCCGTTCATGATGATGATGATATATAAAATTTATGTAAACACTTACATTTTTCCAAAAATATAATAAAAAATCTCAATAATTTGATTTTTTTCTTCTTTATTTTCCCCTGATAAGTCAAATTTATCTTACATTATCTTGCACTTTTTTTTGTTTGTCACTCAATTGACGAACTTATCACATATTTATTTATTTATCCTTATTTTAGAGAATTGCAGCTTCGTCTTGTAATGATGTGGAATAACAACCTAGTAGTAAAGCATGTAAATTTATGTTATGGTATCAAGAGTATAGTACAATCTTGGTACCAAAAACAGAGCATCAAGCCACTAGTAAATGCCGCACACTTTCTTCATTTTTATCGGTTATTCAATTCGTGAATAATTTTACAACGGATATTCTCTATTATGGCAAGATGTTATAAATATGGAAGGCTGTCGATTATGATTTATGCATGCTGCTTTCGTTGTATACCAGCACCGCTCACCACTAAATTGTTTTTTCGACCCGCCGTCAAGCCACGGGCACATATGGTATTCCGTCGATAACGCTCCATTGTAATTTTTGTAACCGGGATGAAGTGACGTTGAAGGAAAGAGTTAATCCGGATGGGATTAGGCTGGAGAGGAGTGATGTGATTTGGGGGGAGGAAGGGGAGGGGCTGCTCCTGACAGCTTGGAAATATGATTTAATCGGCTTGACGTCGCTCCGGGGCACTTCGACAGCACCTACCCGCCCCCCCCCCCCCCCGCGTCCTCTGCAATATAGCCCTTCCTCAAAATGTGGGAAATTCCAAAACAAATTATATGCAAATTGGAAAACATCAACACGTCCCGTCCTCTTGTGACTCCGATTAAACTCGATGGACAAGAAATAGCCTAGTAAATGGAATAAATTAAGTGAAATAAGCCTGCTAACTGGGTCATTATGGGAAACCATTAAAACCACCCAAAAAATTGTAAATAAGCTTCCATGTGAGACGTGTATGCGTAATACTCCATTTTAACATTCACTGATGTTTCGAAAAAGTATGACTAAAGCTCCATGATAATAATTCAATGAAAAATAAATACCGCTTTACCAGTTGCAAAATATATGGTTAACGTTATACGTATCTCCGGGATAGGAATGGCAGACATTAATGTTTCCATAACACCACATATACATCTAGCTCACTGTATTTTTCGAAATTTCGATCGACACTCATCAGACGAACTGGCAATTGTTAACTTTTTTTCTAATACTACCATAAAATAAGTGAGAAAAGAATCTTAATTTAAATATAATATACGCCCTAAGACTTTTTTCATCTTTTTAAAAAACCTACACACCAGAGGAGCAAGGCAACTACTCATCTCTGCAATCTAGGCCTTCATCCTTTCTTCTTCCCTGCAGCCATTCGTCTAGCACCTTCCTCGGCCATCCTTGTCACATCCCTCTTACAGTTGTCGATTTTTCTTAATGACGGTGATGATGTCAAGGTCATTATAAAAGATCATCAAATAACCATTTTAAAATCCTATATCAGTAGAAACCACAGCATAGATTCGGCGCTCAAATCTTGCAAAGACCAGCTCTAGGATTTTAGAAAGGCTCCAGTATTGAAATGTTATCATAAGAATTTTATACAAGTATACCTTGGGAGTTCAGAATACATCTTTGCTCATAAGTTACTTTGGTAGGTCGCCGATGGATTTCGAATCAACTGCTGTTTCCGGATTCAACATTGGTGAATTCTATAACTCTCTCATTATTGTATACACATGGTCATCTCACCAATCGGATTCGCAGGCATATATTATGTTTATAGCACAGTATCCTCATAAAGATGTATTAGGCGCCCGAAAGCAGCTATGTTTCAAAGTAATTAGTGCATACATGTAGAATTCCTTTGGGAATTAGACATAGAACAATTACCCACCACTCGCTACTAAATTCTTCTCTTCTTTAAGCTGACCGCTCACATGTAGCATTAAAAATAATACGCCAGTTATATGTTTTATAGAAAAAATACAAAATTAAACTAGTATCAAATTGTTTCGTTGTCAATCAAATTTCCTTATTAACAAGAAGCATCTTAATTTCATACTTTTAGAGACTATAGGATCTAATTTTTTTAGTTGGAGAGATATCATCGGCACTATGCTAAAGTAACGAATAATAACCTACCCAGCGCTGCACATTCGCTACTTTAACATGGTGCCGACAGTGTGCACATGTGGCTCTGAATTATTAATAAGATTGGTTATAAATAAAACGTTGGTTATAAAAAAAAAAATAATACAGACATTTATTCATCTTTATGTGTTATAAATTATTCAGGTATGACACAATGAACGGACATTCAACAGACCATTATAAGAAGATATGACTCAGAGCGAAGTAAGTCACGTTGGTAGTAATACAGTAAAACTAGGAAAAGAAATCACTCGGAGTTCGAACATCAGAGTAACAAAAAACTTTTCAGAATCGTGCATTATATTCTACTTAGCAACTGGTAAAAAGTCCTGAAATTTTCCGCATCGGGTTGTGACGAGGGAAAGGGGTAAGAGACAGAAAAAATAATTCTCTATATTTTTTTTTTGTGAATATATCAGAAGCTATTTTTATAAATTTTACAACATACGAAATTAACGAAATGAAATCAAATTGATATGGCTAAAACCGAAAACAAAAATTCACATTTCCATTTCAAAAAATATACAGGAAGGGTAAATAGTATAATAAAAAAGAAAAAAAAATTAATCAAACATGTCTCAGAATTCAGTTCAGAAAAACAAACTAAGGTGTGTACTTTAGACCACACGATAAAAACGAAAACATCAACAAGGTTAGATAAATAATACGAAATATAAATTATAAATAATAATAGCTCATTATTAAGAGGATGAAATATTGAACATTTCCCCTGAGTATGCAGGTCCGATTTTCGATTTCTTAGATATTTTAATTCACATATTCAATAAAACTCGTTATAATTTGGTTGTCGACACTATTTTGTTCCTTTTCGCCTCCCTTACACAACGTCGCGTTAAGATACAATTTTTAATAATAGCAATACAAAATATAAAAAGGATGTAAATGATTAAAGTTTCACTTTCTAACAATATGCAGGTCTGATTTTTAGTTTTAAAGATATTTTAACGCATATGTAAAAATATGTCAATTCGTGACGACTCCAAGCCGATTTTATTCGAGCATTAACTACATCGGAAAAATGACGGCCCAATCTAATTCACTCTCCACAAAAGAGTGGTAAACGAGCCTAAAGAAGATTACCTTAAGACTAAAAAGAATTTTCCTTTGCAATATTTTTTTTAATTTTTTATCATTCCAGTTGGCTAATACTAACTAAGGAAGAACTATTTTCGTTCTGAAACACGCCCATCGCCTTATATGGCACGCTGTCACGAACAGCGTAAATGGATAAAGACCGAGCGTGAGTCAGGACTTATAATTACAGTTTTCCACCTCCTTTCATTATTCCACATTTAATAAATGAACTTCGATTTTCGCCAAGGGTTTTCCTCTTCGATTCGAACCCCATTGAAAAATATAAATGAAATAAGAAGAAATATACAATCGTTTCGCGTTACTTAACGGTGGTACAAGAACACCAGCGCCGGAGGGAGGAAATAAAAGAAAGGTAGTCGCTATCAATCAGCCTGGAAGGACCTAAAGGAAAAGGAAACAAGGACCGGCGGAGGAATTGAAAGAGAAAGCCAGCAACTTGGGAAAAAAAATATAGGCTCCGATCGAGAAGCCGTATAAAATGTTGGCAACAAGGAAACCCCACTCAATGCCTATAATAACAGGGCCAATAATGGAATGGAATCGAGCGAAGGGGGGAAGAAGTGGAAAGGGGGGCGAAGGAAACAACACCGCGGTTAATATCGCTAAAAGGATCTCACCTGTTTCAGCAACCCAGCCCCCCCTCTCCCGGGTCCTATCTTTAACTGCCTAATGAGAGATTTATTAATTATTTCGCAGAATTTCCTCCAACAATTTCTGTCATAACAAAGAGTATTGTAATTATAAATTACCACCGTAGTTAACTCTCAAGTCCGTATAAGGTTAAAGGTATCGGTGCTCATTATACCTACCTACCGACCGCGTTCAAACATTTTGAGAACAATTGCTGATTGTCGAGCTCAAATGTTTGAAGTGAACATAAGTAATTTTATATATAAAATAGCTTTACCCGGCCACGCATTGCTATGGCTCTGCAGACTGCCAAAATGAAAAATAAATAAAAAACTATAAAATAAAATGAAAAAAAATTGACCTGTATAATGAATTTTTATATCAGGGATTTAAATTATCAATTAACCTTTTTTTTTTATTATTTATTTATTTATTAAAGATTACAACATTGTGTCACTTGGAAATCGGTTAAAGTGAGTTAAGATGATATTAATACTACATGTACAAAAAATATAAAATATACAGAAACAAAATAACAAATAAATAATATTCAAAAAGTATGTACAATAAATAACATTAAAAAAATAAATACATTTATTTTTAATTTTAGTAATTTTTATTTGATTTTTAATTTATTTATTCAATCAATTAATTAACGACCAAAAAAATAAACTGTTGTTGCAGAAAAAACAGTACTAAATGTTTAAAACTTCATATCTCTGCACCAAATCGTCCGAATTCGATAATTCATTTTTTTCATTTTGTAGGATTTCAAATACTCATATAATATATATAATAAAATTGTGTACTAGTTGAGCCATCAGCAAATAAAAGTTCTGAATTCATCATAACTTTTATTTTTTTTGGCGTACAATAGGCCGGCCTTCAACAGTTAAAAAAAAATATAAAGGCTTGAAATAGAAGACTTTAGTCACGTTTCATTAAAATCGTTAAAGCCGCTTTAGGATTACAGTCTATAGCAACACGCATTTTTCGGCCGCCATTTCGAATAAAAGGCCTGATTGCTAGAGATGGGCAGTACTCGATTACTTTCATGATTTGAGTAATTTTATTAGGAAAAAGTATCGAGTAGTTTCTGTACTCGACCTGGCAGCGGCGAGTACTGAGAGTACTCACGCTGCGTCAATCATGATTTAGTGAAGTACAGAAAATACTCGCGCTGTTATATCGAATTACAGAAAGTACTCAGCCGAATTCCTACAAAGAGTACTTTTTATTTTTCAACTACTCCGTCATTATTATAAAGAGTAAAAATGTTTTCTTTTATTTCCTTCAATAATAGCAGCCATATTCGACCTGACCAACCCCGAGGCCCCATTAATCGATATTAGACTAACCATCATGTTTTGGGGGGCGCTTTTTATGAAAATGATATCGAATTCGAGATTGGGCCCCCCGGGCCCCGACTTTTTTTAACTTTTTGAATTAAATCGATATCAGGGTCGACTATTATGTTTTGGGGGGCGCTTTTTATGAAAATGAAATCGAATTCGAGATTGGGCCCCCGGGCCCCGACTTTTTTTAACTTTTTGAATTAAATCGATATCAGGGTCGACTATTATGTTTTGGAGGGCGCTTTTTATGAAAATGATATCGAATTCGAGATTGGGCCCCCCGGGCCCCGACTTTTTTTAACTTTTTGGATTAAATCGATATCAGGGTCGACTATTAGTTTTGGGGGACGCTTTTTATGAAAATGATATCGAATTCGAGATTGGGCCCCCCGGGACCCGACTTTTTTTAACTTTTTGAATTAAATCGATATCAGGGTCGACTATTATGTTTTGGGGGACGCTTTTTATGAAAATGATATCGAATTCGAGATTGGGCCCCCGGGCCCCGACTTTTTTTAACTTTTTGAATTAAATCGATATCAGGGTCGACTATTATGTTTTGGGGGCGCTTTTTATGAAAATGATATCGAATTCGAGATTGGGCCCCCCGGGCCCCGACTTTTTTTATCTTTTTGGATTAAATCGATATCAGGGTCGACTATTAGGTTTTGGGGTGTGCTTTTTATGAAAATACTGTCGGATTTGAAATTGCACCCAGTGGATTCACTTTTTGGAATTAGTCGATATCAGGGCCGTCTATTATGTTTTAGGGGACGGATTTTATAAGAAAAATATCCGACATCATTTTCATAAAAATTGTCCCCCAAAACCTCATAATCAACATTGATATCGATTAAATCCGAAAGGTTACAAAAAGTCGCGCCCCGGGGGCACTATCTCAAAATTTATGAAAGTGATTCGTAATCTGATATCATTTTCATAAAAAGCGTCCCCCAAAACCTAATAGTCGACCCTGATATCGATTTAATCCAAAAAGTTAAAAAAAGTCGGGCCCGGGGGGCCCAATCTCGAATTCGATATCATTTTCATAAAAAGCGCCCCCAAAACATAATAGTCGACCCTGATATCGATTTAATTCAAAAAGTTAAAAAAAGTCGGGGCCCGGGGGCCCAATCCCAAATTCGATATCATTTTCATAAAAAGCGTCCCCCAAAACCTAATAGTCGACCCTGATATCGATTTAATCCAAAAAGTTAAAAAAAGTCGAGGCCCGGGGGGCCCAATCTCAAATTCGATATCATTTTCATAAAAAGCGCCCCCCAAAACATAATAGTCGACCCTGATATCGATTTAATCCAAAAAGTTAAAAAAAGTCGAGGCCCGGGGGGCCCAATCTCAAATTCGATATCATTTTCATAAAAAGCGTCCCCCAAAACCTAATAGTCGACCCTGATATCGATTTAATCCAAAAAGTTAAAAAAAGTCGGGGCCCGGGGGCCCAATCTCAAATTCGATATCATTTTCATAAAAAGCGTCCCCCAAAACCTAATAGTCGACCCTGATATCGATTTAATCCAAAAAGTTAAAAAAAGTCGGGGCCCGGGGGCCCAATCTCAAATTCGATATCATTTTCATAAAAAGCGTCCCCCAAAACCTAATAGTCGACCCTGATATCGATTTAATCCAAAAAGATAAAAAAAGTCGGGCCCGGGGGGCCCAATCTCAAATTCGATATCATTTTCATAAAAAGCGTCCCCCAAAACCTAATAGTCGACCCTGATATCGATTTAATCCAAAAAGTTAAAAAAAGTCGGGGCCCGGGGGCCCAATCCCAAATTCGATATCATTTTCATAAAAAGCATCCCCCAAAACCTAATAGTCGACCCTGATATCGATTTAATCCAAAAAGTTAAAAAAAGTCGAGGCCCGGGGGGCCCAATCTCAAATTCGATATCATTTTCATAAAAAGCGCCCCCCAAAACCTAATAGTCGACCCTGATATCGATTTAATCCAAAAAGTTAAAAAAAGTCGGGGCCCGGGGGGCCCAATCCCAAATTCGATATCATTTTCATAAAAAGCGTCCCCCAAAACCTAATAGTCTACCCTGATATCGATTTAATCCAAAAAGATAAAAAAAGTCGAGGCCCGGGGGGCCCAATCTCAAATTCGATACCATTTTCATAAAAAGCGCCCCCCAAAACATACTAATCGACCCTGATATCGATTTAACACAAAAACTTAAAAAAAGTCGGGGCCCGGGGGCACTATCTCAAATCCGACAGCATTATTATAAAAGTCAAGTGGTGTAAAAAAAAAAAAAAAAATGGTCCCCAAAGTTGATTAAATCCAAATTATTTTAATAATTCTTTATTTTTTCGATTTACATTAATATCGATACTATTTTAAAAAACTATACCCCCATAAGATAATAATGGACTTAAACATGGAAGAAATATTAAATATTCTACTCCTGTAATTTTTATAATGAAATACTCGATTACTTTGAAAAGTACTCAGAGTAAAATATTCCCGAGTAGATTTGAAAATAGAAAGTACTCACGAGGACAGCTGATTACTTTTTGTACTCGTCAATCATGAGGTCGAGTAGTGATTGAAGTACTCGATACTCGAACCGGGCGAGTATTTGAGTAAATTACTCTGTAATTGTACTTTTTACTCAGAGTACAATTTTGCCCATCTCTACTGATTGCAAATGAAATGTATATAAAACACTCCTGAAATCGATCACAACATTGTAACAAAATTTTAAAATTAGGAACTTTCGGAGATTAAAGGTTTTGAACAAACGAACACTACATTTTTATTTATATATTGTAGATATTTTACATTTAAATAAAGTTTTTCTTCTACATTGTAGAAACAAAGGTTTTATTTGTTCAATCAAATAAAACCGTACAGCGCATAATAAGGCTACTTCATGAAATTATTTTAAAAACAATTAGTTAATCATTCGATTCAAACCTTTTTTTTCCTATATAAAGCTAATTCCAAAATATAAATAAACTCGCCAATTAACAATTAATTAATTAACAATTTAAAAAAAAAATTGGACAACTTAATCGACTCACTTTTTTCCAAAGTGAACTCAAGTCAATCTTTTGTTTTTTGCAAATCCAGATATAGATTTGCATGTATATTTTTTTTACTATATGACTCGTTTGTTTCGAAAAGTGCCAAGAAACTCGTTCCATACCTTCATTTAAATACCTTAGTTTTCAAATCACTCATAAAATAATCAACGAGTTTTCGTAAACATATGTTACAGATGAAGTTTTCTAAAGAATTAAATTACTTAATTCATTGTTCTAAAAATATTGATTTGATGGGCACAATCGAGGTACAATTTGAAAAGAAGATATAGTTTTCGCGTACTAAAAATATTTCGATGATGGGTTCACTTTGGAAATAAACGACTCAAGTTTAAGTCAACTCGCTGTGGAATAAGAAAATATACTCGATTCACTTAATATGAATTTACACAGGTCCTTCTACAACACTAAATTCCAATTTGGTTTCATCCATCACTAAATTAACTCTTAAGGTCTTCTGCGGCGAGTATGAATCTCCACTTACTAACTCCAACAAGTAAAATATCACAGCAATAAATTACCGAAATCCTTGAAGCGAACCAGAATCCTTCACATAAATCTTTATTTTACCAATGATAAAGGCAAACCGCAAAGGACGAGACCTCAAATAAAAGGGCAAGCCTCAGCTTTATTACCCCGAAATAAATAAATATGAGTATTGTATGTGAGGGTGGATATGGTTAACGGGGCTGGAGGATGGAGGGGTCGGCTTGTGGTAAATGGAGCGCCCTTGGAAAACAGGAAGCCGAGAATACATCCTTCCGGAGTCACACAGACAGATGGTCCAACGACACAGCATGGATGACTTCTAAGAGATTCCGGTCCAGGGAGAAGGGTTATTTTAGAAGGGCTATATTTTTTCCAACACCGACTAGTTCCGGTTCCGCTATAACTCAGGCTCTTCCGAAGCCTGGCAGTTCCTGCGCGATCGAGAGTTCTGAAGAGGTCTTATATGGTTTTCCGTATTGCGCATGGCAACTCCATCACTGAGGGGGGTTTCTTTACGATGGTAGTATATCTTTAGATATGAATAACTGGGCGAAGTGAAGCTGGAATTCTTAAGTAGGTTTCTTAGTTATAGTTTAAAAAATATATATATTTTTTTTGTTAACTCCCCTCCCCTACCATTTCGACTATTGGGGATTTTCCTGGGCCAGGGAAGATAGCGGAGGATTAATACCAGAGTTAAATTTCCCAACCACCAGTACTCGTATTCGAAAACCTGAACCCATTTGGACTATAACTTAGATTCGCATTCTCAATATTTTATTTTTTAGCATTGCTTTCATTCATTACTAATATTAAATTAATAAGAAAACCTGCAGCTTTCCTACTATCGTCAAAGTTGTAGGTCTTAATTGCATAATTTAATATTTACATTAATACAGCTTTAGTTATAATTTCATTTACTTTTAACTATCGAGTAAAGCTACTGATAAAATCTAAAGGCATCTGTAACAGTTGTTAAATTCTAAAACAAAATAAAAAGGAGGGTAGGCATTTCAAAGTACTTCATTGCAGTAAAATGTAGTAATTATAGAATAAAAAATGTAGTTTGAGAAGGAGTTGATCGGGGGGTGCAGTGAAATAAATACTAAATTATAGAAATAGTATTATTTATTTACTTTTATTAAATTTGTATTTTTTTTTTAAGCCAGTGTTTCAACTGCCTCCCGCAGTGCTACTTCCAAAACCTCATGGAGACCTGCAAAGTGGGTCAAAACGTCGGCAAAAAAAAATTAAAAAATACTATTTCCATAATTTAGTATTTATTTGACCGCACCCCCCGATCAACTCCTTCTCATATTTTATCACGGTCAACCATCTATACATCATTAAAAAATGTAGTTGTTGAAAATTCTTTATAATCCAGTTTATATTATTCCAATTATACCATAACTAGTTATACCAATTCAAGAATTATTATACTTATAGTAATTCATGCGTTGAATGCAAAAACAGTACAACCATTTCATAAAAAATAATATTTAAATAAATATTTAAATACCTAAAGTTAATAATTATATTCAGGAAAATAGGTACGAGAGAGACTGAAGGGGAAAGGAGGAAAGACGTTGAATTTATTACAAATTTCAAAACATTGGCCAATTTGAGAACCTACTTAGTTCAAAGTATCAAAACAGTGGGAACATTTTATGCAAACAGTTGCTAAAATTTAAAACCTATAACAATACTTACCATTTTAGCTAATAAATTTTACAACAAACATAACAATGTTATGTTTCGATACAAAACAAAATAATGTTGTATAATATCAATATTTTCAAAAGATTAGTGAAAAGTTAAAATACAAAAGATAAATTAAAATAACTCAATATGAAATAAATACATCATATATTTTTTTAAATTAAAGTTCAAAGTATATTAATTTTTTGAATTTTTTTTAATCACTTCCCAAGCCCAAGTGTGGAAGCCGTTATGAATTATATTTAATTTTGTTACCTTCAAAAGAATTGTGATAAAGACATCAATGATATATACATAAGTAAAATACGCATGGAAATATGTTCGCCTAATGAAAAAAAAAAACTAGTCACATAGACTGTTTAGGGAACATAATAAATTACTTATTTTATTTCAATTAATTGAGCAAAACCATGCGACGCTGCTGCCATCTCTGGAAAAGCAGGGGAAGCTTGAGAAGAAGATTGACCCCTAGGGAGGAAGGGTCTTAACAAGTAATATGTTGAAAACAACCTATCTAACCATAAAAAGAACAAGAGAATATATATATATATATATATATATATATATATATATATATGGTACAGGTTTCGCCAACTCATACATCATCAGGGCATGAAAACAAGACCACATAAAAGCAGAAATAAAAATAAAAATTAAATAAAAAAATAATAATATTACAGTTGACAACTGACGAAAGCATCCGAATATATACTGAAAGAAAAAGAAGGTTCTATTAACACAGCTAAAGAAGGTTATATTGAACAGCTGATTATCAAGAATACAAGAAAAAGAAGAAATATATATATATATATATATATATATATATATATATATATATATATATATATATTCTTACTTTTTTTCTTGATTCTCCACTGCAAGAATTTTTTTCATAATTTCCTCAATTTTTCTCTGCCTCGGTAGTCTTCCTCTTTGATACCCATTGTTTTACTTCTTCTTTTATTTGTTCCAGATATCCTTCAATGTTTTCCTGCCCCATCACTTTATTAAATATTAGCTTCTTCAACCAATGGACATTCCTTATCAAGTTTTCGATATGTCCATGGAGCTCCGTGTTATTTTTTAATAGCTATGTTTTAAACGAAAAATGTACAAGGACTAGTATTAAGATTGTATTATTTTTTTTTGGTGAAGTGATAGGGAATGTGGACACACATGATACAAAACTATTTGAAAATAACAAACTACGGCGTAATAATTTGCAGCGTTGTTTTTTATCTTTTTTCGGATCGAGATAAATTTTCGAATTGAATTTACTACACCAGCCCATTCATTTTAGATGTAAATGGTTGTGCTATCGTAAACCGTGTAATTAAGTACCAAATCAAGTACCGGATCCAATATAGACACCGGCGTGGGCTGAAGACTAGGCATGAGACATGAAACATCATTTAGTGTGTGTAGTTAGGGGCTTTATACAGGGGTTTATGCTCCAGCCGTAGCCGCCCGCTCCATTGATTAACAGCATAAAATTAATGACGAGACGTTAATAGCTTTAAGGCAATAATTTCGACAGCAGATGGCAACATCGTATTAGGCTCCTGTTTATATAGCTTTTATGACCTTCAGCAATATCCTTTTATCATCGCTTTTATTAGCGCAAAAAACATGTTATAGTTGATGAAATGGTCGATTACTGCTTATTGCCTACTGATCAGTACATCTTGTCTACATAAGAACGTTCGATAATTATCAACTAAAAAGGATACGTTTCTTTCGATAGATAACATATTAGGTTTGTCTTAAAAGGAGAGGTTACAGACGTGGGATCACAGATTTCAATGAAACATTTTTTGGTGGCACTAGGTCGAAAATTAATATACCCATGTCCGATGGTTCTTCCGACACGTGTGTTGATCAATAATGATCCATTTACTATCGAAACTGGAGGATTAAAATAAATTCCCACAGCCCCCTCAAAACCGTGTACTGTATCCTTTAATAATACTCCATTTATCCACTGAATAGATCAACAACCTAGGACTCGATCTGGACAAACGTATTAGTTGGAATCGCCATGCAAGACTAAAAAGACAAATAAAAATGCTGGACGTTTCTGACTTCTACACTAGACAAACTCTAAACTGCCAATTAGAGAAAAGTACAATAAAATTGTGCGGCTACTTGAGTTGCTAAATCACCCATCATACGGATTGTTATGATTATCCAGTATTGATTGTTAATCGATACAATCAATAAGAAAGAACAATAAGGAACTGGATGTTATAATTTATCCATTCATTCATTCATGTATGGCACAACATCCCGTCACCGAGACTGGGCCTCCTCCAAGAGCCTCCGCCAGTTGGCTCTATCTTCTGCTGCAGCTCTCCAATTCCGCACACCAAGCAGGATTCTCGCATCATAGGCCACGTTGTCCAACCATCTCGTCCTCGGCCTTCCTACCCGTCTTACGAGGTGCAGCTCCTCCATCATTATTTTTTTTGGGTATTTCAAGGGTGCTCATTCTGGCCACATGCCCTGCCCACCTTAGTCTGGCCAGTTTAATATACGTGACTACGTCGATGTCTGCATAGAGAGAACTGAGCTCCCTATTTTTTCTTTTCCTCCAGACATCACCCTCCTTTACTGGACCATAAATCCTTCTGAGGACTCCTCGCTCAAAGACACTCAGCTTCATCTCATCCCTTTTGGTCATCGTCCAAGCCTCTGAGCCATATGTCAAAACAGGCCGAACAAGGGTCTTGTATATGATCAGCTTGGTCTTCTTTGAGAGGTACCTACTTCTTAAGTGTCGGCCAAGTCCAAAGACACATCTATTGGCAGCCGTGATCCTTCTTTGTATTTCTTGAGCCATGTCATTCTTGCTATTGATTTCAGACCCAAGGTATATGAAACTTTTCACTCTCTCAAACTTAAAAGAACCTACCTCAAATGGAGAGTTCAGATCAACCTCACCGCCAACTCTCATATACTTAGTTTTCCTCTCGTTGACTTCTAGACCAAGTGGTCTTGCAGCTGCTTCAAGGCTTATAAACGCTTCTCTGAGAGCCCGTTCAGACCTACCTACTATGTCAATATCATCAGCAAAACCAAGAAGCTGTGTCAGGCGATTGAAGATTATATCTTTGGTCTGAATACCGGAGTCTCTTACAGCTTTCTCCTCTGCCAAATTGAACAATAGACAGGCGAGGGCATCCCCTTGCCTAACCCCACTGCTCACTTTAAACTCTTCGGAGTCGTCAGAACCGACGCGTATTCTGCATCTCGAGCTGTCCATGGTCATCTTGATTAGGCGTACGAGCTTCTGAGGGATGCTTAGCTCCTCCAAGGCACAGTATAGTTGCGTTCTATCAACGCTGTCGTATGCTGCTTTAAAGTCCAGGAATAAATGGTGGGTGACTACCTTACGCTCCATAGTCTTTTCTAGGATCATCCTCAGAGAGAACAGTTGATCAGTCGTTGAGCGTCCTCTTCGAAATCCAGCCTGATATTTCCCCAGTTCCTTTTCAGAATACGGGAGGATCCTCTCAAAAAGAATGTTAGAGAGCAGCTTATAAGCACACGAAAGGAGTGAGATTCCTCGATAGTTAGCGCATTCTGTTTGATCTCCTTTCTTATGTATTGGGCAGATAATGGCTGTTGCCCATTCCGTAGGCATAGCTTCCTTCTCCCAGATGGTCAGCATTAAATCATGCAGAGCTTTCTTGAGTTCTTCACCTCCACATTTCAACAGCTCTGACTGGATTCCGTCCGGGCCTGGCGCCTTTCCATTTTTCAATTTCCTTAGGGCGTTTTCCATTTCCTCCTCATCCGGGGGTTCAATAGAATTCAGGGAGTCTTCCTTCATTACACCTACTTCTCCAGGCACCGTTCCTCTGTTTAATGCGCCTTTGAAATGTTGTACCCATCTCCTTAGTACGTCATCTTTGTGGCTTAAAAGAGTTCCATTTGTGTCTTTGCATGCCGTCACTCTGGGCCTAAAAGCTGCCCTACCCTCGTTTATTCTCTGAAAGAACAGGCGACTTTCATTTTGGCCTCGCAATGCCTCTGTGTCCTCCATGTTCTTATTTTCCCAAGCTCTTCTCTTTCCGCGGAATAATCTCTTCTCTTCGCGTCTTTTTCTTCTATATGTTTCTTGGGAGAGCCTTGTGGGACGCTGAACCTTCTTTCTGTAGGCTTCATTTTTCACTTTTACTGCTTGAAGGCACTCAGCATCAAACCATGGGGGCCTTCTAGATTTAGTCTCGTAGCCAAGAGCTTCTTCTGCTGCCTGTTTCATTGCGTTGCTGCATCTCTTCCACTGTTCATCGACCATAGAGCTGTCATTAATTACTTCTTCGTTAAGTTTCGTCTCCACAGCTTGTTGATACGAATATTGGTGGTCCGAGTCCTTAAGTTTAACCCATCCATTCTTTGTTATAACTCTCTCCTCATTTTCCAAATAATATATTTCGCCATACGCTGCAGATGTCTCCCTTCCGCGCCCAGCTGTTCAAAAGAATCAGGAGTTAAAGATGGAATAGCTCCATTACTTCCGAACCAAAGTCCCCCGAAACGGAAATTCTCGCGCCAAATTCCTCTCTATATTTCTCCTAATATGTACGGAATGCATTTTGTGTAGATTTTCTTCTCGTATTTCAAGATTTTGATCCTCATCGTTTGTTTCTAGCCTAATTGTAGGATCAACTATCACAGCCTCTTTACCTTTCGCGCAGAAGCCTAAGATATCTACCAAGCTCGGTGAACCTTCCGCATCAAGGCAATCTACTTTGAAAAAACATAATTTTTGTCTCCAGAAATTCGGGCGACAATGAGCACGGATATATTTGGTTATTCGGTTATTGATATTTGGTTATATGGTTATTCGGATATTTGGCGAATAGGTGAGCTGGGATTTATGCCTTTCAATTACATTTGCGGTAGGGAGGGTCAAACATCTCCATTCGCGAAGAGGAGCATAAAAGATTCAGTTATCTGACTATTATAGGCCTATTTCGACTTATGAAGTCCACTAAACCATCCTCTCGTATCCAGTTGTCACAATTCAAAATCCTCACTGCTCCTTACTTCGTCACAAATAAAATTATCCATAATGACCATAATGATCCATTTGTTGCTGATTTAGCCTAATCCCGATACCTATCCTTTTTTTAATAAACTTCAGGTCCATTCATATCCACGAGTTTCTAAACATCCTCTTCAATTCTTGACAACTCTCCTGAATAAAGATGGCCTCGGGACCTTCTAATATGAAACTATAACTGGACTGCTACCAATGAGTAGTTTCTGTACTAGTACGTGTCATATTACCAATTCATTTTTATTTGATAAAGATGTGAATTTTAATAAATAAATTGAAAGATTTTCTACAATTTCTGGAAATAATGTTGAGATGCAGTACAACATAATAATAATAAATTAATTATCAGTGAAGATGAAGTCCGAAAAAATGTTAATACTTTCCTTTTACAGTAAACAAAATAATTTCTCATCTCATTTTAAATAGGATAGATCCAACAAAATAGTTTTGATAAAAACAAACCATATGTTACTTTTCTTTTTTTAAGTACCGACGATAAATTCTCATATCAAGAGACGTCATTTGTTCCCAAGGAATACACACTACTCCGAGCCCAACCGCTCGTAAAATATAGCGCGGCGGGCACGAGAGAACAATTTTGCTAGCAACATATGATTTAACTCGTCCAATATTTCCCAGCCGGCTAAAAGGTAACGATAAAACAGGTAATAAATCCGGGAGCATCATTTGTAAGGAGCAATCTGAGACGGTCTAAATAAAGGGAAAAATAAATAACAAGAACCGCTGGCAATGGAGTCACGCAGATCAGATTATAACCCGGCTCGGGCATTAGGCTATGCCATGGCCGACCGAATACAGAACAATATTCACTCTCGGCTTTAAAAATCCTATCTCCATTGTAAAGGAATACACTTTAAATAAAGTTAATGACGATTCTATCAAATATGTAATGGAATTGATATGTTCATAAAGACATAACTTGGAGACATAAACCATACAAGAGCATTTAAAGAGCGATATTTTAATTAAGAATAAGTGATAGATAACATAATCTCGAATTAAATTAATTGGATCCAAGGGAATGTATTGCCATTTATCTTTTAGTCTCTGAGTTAGCTCTTGTGTGAGTTGAACCAATTCTGAGATTAGTATAAATCAACATTGATGGACCAAAGAATTACAGTGACTTATTGTAAAATAAAAAGAGACATAGCTGTCTTTCGAAATGATCAAGAGGAAATAGAGTCTCGATAAGGATCTGAAAATATAACCCGCAAATTTCAAAGTTAGGATAGAAAAACGTTTCCGCAAACAGAGGTTTAAGTTTTCATTAAAAGTTATTGAGGATGTAACACGCTATGATAATGCCAGCACATGAATGAAGATCTGATATTATATGATGAAGCTCCAAAACAGCTTGAAGAGCTGTATAAAACCATTAAATGCTAAAATCTAAAATATTTTCTAAAAGATTGAAATCAACGAATGTGTTCTACTTGTAATTCAGGATGGCCGAGCGACTCAAATTAAGAATTTGATTTCCGCTGTCAGAGAGGTTTAACATTGGCTGCTGGAAGAGGAAACAGAAGAGAAGGAGTGGTTGTGACAAGGATAAGAATTTGTCACACTGACCTGACTCATGTCCATTTAATAACAAAATAGGGCCAACCATATACCTGCCAGTCCCCGCTAACAATAAAGCATATAATAGAAGATTGAAGGTAACTACATAAAGCATTTGTAAAAAACAAAATACCTCGTTGTAGTGAAATAGCATTAAAAGACTCAGTAAATTCAATAGAAAATATTATAAAACTTTTAACACAAACACAATTGTACCATAGAATATCACAATTAAAGAAATACATAAAAAGAAACATTTTTTTTTTGCATTCAGAAAGATAAGTTACAAATAATATCATAACTCAAGGGCGAAATAACCAAGTTGTTGATCGCTTAGGATAACTCGTAACGTAACATAACCTTAACATTGGCACCCAGCCCTCTCCCCTTGTCCGGGATAAATGCCATATAGCATACTGTTCTATTACGATGAAATGACCATTTTCTTAAATTAATTAGGAATTCGTAAGAACTAAATGAAACCATTATTTTTCAAAAGGAAGGGAGGAAGAGATCATTGAAGAAAGACAATTAAAACATGGAGTAGACCTTCAAAGATATATATTCAACCCTGTTGTAATTAAAGCAGAAGAACAAAGTGAAGTTTACATTAAAGAAAAAATATAAATAAGGAAAGCGAGTAGGATTTCAGCCTATCAATTAAACAAATGAAAACAAGGTCTTAGAAGCGAGGGGGAAAGCGGGGTTTTATTTCCCTTCGCAGGTAATTGAATTCTGGAGAAAGGGGAAAAAGAGTAGAGGCTTCATATTGGATCGTTCCAGTTTCTTCATGATATCGCTATCAGAGGTGCTCTTCCGATACTCTATACTCCTTTGAGGGGCTGGCACAAGGACCCTCTTTATACAGAGGAACGGCCCTTGTCGGAGGAATTTATACACGAGCAATATTCTTCAGGATTATTATTGGCCGACGAACGCTAAGAGATAGGATAGGGGGTTCTTGAAAAAGCAAAAGGACGCCTCGGATAGATAGATGGGAGGGGGAGTGGAAGGGAAAAGAAGTAAGAGGATCTCCAAGAAGTTAGATTAAAAGGATCCCTACCCGGGATCCGTTTGTGGTATTTTGAGAACATCTTCCTTCCTATCCCCATCGACAGGGGATGAAACGCCGCTATCTATATTGATCTAGCAAATCTTCCACGAGGGTAAGATTTATTTAAATATAAGGTTGAGCGATTTAGGGACCGAATATTTATACCAGAAATTCACTACTGCTGAAGTGGATAACATTATCTGATATTGTATTTATTCGTCAATAGTGCGTAAATAGATATTAGTTTAAAAAAAAAACGGGAAACCAAACATTTTTTATATAAAGTAAACATAAATAACAGTAGAAGCACTGTAGGCCGTACAACTAGTTGTATATTAAGTTGATTATAAACCATGAAGAGAGTTCTTTCAGTGATTAAATAAAACTCAAATAAGAAACCAATTTAAATATATTTTCGGCCTACATTTTAGGCTTTGGTAAAGTAAAAACAATATATGAACCGGAAGAAACAAAGGCAAAACAAGCCAAAATATATTTTTGACCGACATAAAATTATAATTTTGTATCAACGAGGACTTCCAATCAGAGAAACTTAAAATGTTATTGAAGGTTCTATTTCTGGGATTCATTATGTCAATACAGAGTTGTTAAAAACCAAGAAAGCAGATTTGAAATATTCAGGCAGGTCTAAAAAACATAGTCCTGTTGCTGAAAAAAAACACCTGTACCACTACAACCCATGAAGAGTCTTGGGTTCAGTACTATTTAGGGAAAGCACTGTTTCTAGGTCTAGGGTTGTGCAAGGAGGTGATTTGACCAAGATCACGCTCAACCACCAGGTTTAGCTCCTCAATTAATTATTTTAATTAAGAGTACCCACTTTATAGAGACTGGGTGATCCACGGGAGGGTCTACCTACGGCCAATGAAACAGAATAAATAATTTTTCAACCATGAGCCGGGGATTCGAGCCTGGGATCTTTAGCATTGGAAGCTCAGCATACTATCACTGAGCACATGCTATCACTTTATGAAATACAGAAATTCGTAAAGAAATTAAATAAATTATAAGTAATAGAAATAAATAGAAAAACATTCATACTTAAATACAATATTTACAATTAGGTAAGAGATCTCCGAGTCCAGCCCTTTCCCCCACGTGTGAAGGACAAAGCGAGACTCTAAGAGATCCCAGCACTTCTCTCTCAACCGCGTCCCCGGCATTACCAGTCCGGTGGAGACTGAGAGAGGGCACTAAAACCGCAAACACTCATGACTTGAGTGGAGAAGCTGGCCATTGCCAGAACTCCAGTGACGTCTTTACAAGAGATCTCGAGGCTACTGCCGTTTCAACCTTCGAGGAGGGTTGTAGGGATGACTGGAGCTAGATAAGGATTCTGCTAAAGGGTTAGGATGGTGGATTAGGTTCATGTGAAAATTTGAGAATCGGGATGGAATAACGTAAAGTTTCTCTACGTCAAGGATATAAGGGATGTAAAGGTCATGATGTAGGGTTTTGTTTGTAACGTAATAAGGAGCATTGACTATCATACGGAGGACTTTAGACTGAAAGGATTGGATGCGTTTGATGTTCAAAAATTTAGTTGTTCCCCACAGTTCAAGTCCGTAGGTCCAGATGGGTTTGAGTATGGTCTTGTATATTAATAGTTTGTTTTCTATTGATAGATTGGATTTTCTGTTAAGTAGTCTGTATAGCTGGCCAAATCGTCGGTTAAGTTCTTGTCTTTTAAGTCTAGTATGTGGGTTCCAAGTTAGTCTGAACAGTATTTAAAATTATATTGTTTGTACTACCTCAAAAAATCTAACAAAGAAATACAAGGACCAAGTTTTTTCCTCCTTAATCAGAAGGAAACTTCAATCATCTGGCCTTAAAGATTGAATTGCCAGACAAAAACCATTTTTTCGATCTCGATAACAACAACAACGCCACAATGTGTTAGTGAGTTATCATATTTTTATTTGTTTATTAAATAAACAATACGTAAATTGCCTGGATGAAGGGGCACTCCAATGGCGTTTTATTCTATTTGATAGAATTAGTCAAGGAAGTGGCATAAAGTTGAAAATAAGGCAGAGGGCCGGACAAGGATAATAAAGTCCCGGCTGCAATGACTGTAAGAGCCGTAAAAAGGTTTATAAAGGCAAATCCACATCGGCTCAATAAAGTTATACTGCTGGGATTAGTACCCTCTTTACGGCCCTATTAAGTAGCCTAAGACAATTTATTTTTAAAAGTAGAAATGAGTTTAATTGTTGATTATTTCCTTTATCAATAAAGACCAGCCAGCGATGAACCTGATAAATAACTACTCGACCAGGCAGAAAGTCTATGAGAAGATTTAAAAACAGGACTATTTTTCATAAATGTGGGTTAATGGTTGACTGTAGTGAATAACTGAAGAGAAGGATGGTTGGGGCGATCAGTCAAAATAAAATGATAAAAATAAATAAGTGTATATAAGTATATGCATTAATGTATAAATAATACATTAAAAAGAAATACATAGAAATGTATAAATAAATACATTAATTTATTTCTACCATTTTATTTTGACTCATTACCTCAACCACCCTTCTCTTCAATTATTTTTCATAAAGCTCTTCGAGATTATTAATTTAATGTTTTATTTCAGAAACGACATATGTGCCATTTTTGCCCACTTTGAGTAAAAAGTACGGCTCTTTTCTAGTTCCTCTTCTACAATAACACATCACTGAATTTTGTTCACTTTAGTTATTTCACATCAGTCTCCACTGGCTTCCAATTGCGAGAGAAGCATTGGGATCTCCTGGAGTCATACCTTGGCTTCAACATCTGGAGAGCAATACATGACTAAGAGTCCCTTAGGCGAATGTAAATATTGCATATAGATGTCAATGTGTTTTATCTATTTTAATTTCAGTTAGTTCCTATCTATTACTTTTTTTTATGTACATACGTATATTGATTTTCTTATTTTATTTTTTACAATTCTTTTTCTTTTATTATCTCTATTTTAGTTATCATTTGTATGGACATATTGGGTGAATGTTCAACTTAGCCCTAATATTAATCCCTTTAATGTGACAGAAAGTATTAATTTTCAGCTAATACAAAAAAAAAAAAAAAAATTCACAGTTCTGAATAGTTGCTTGGACATGTTGCAGAAATCATAAATGATACCACAAACATCTGCTTTATTAATCTGAGGACTTCTTTCTTTCATAAAACACACTGACATTTGGTTTAATCTATAACTCTGTGGAGTCATTATTAATTTCTTGTCCTAAGACGGCAGTTATGTAGAATGAAGTTATTTCTTGAAATAATTTCTGACTTGAAATAAGCTTTAAATGAACTATTCGCTTCATAGTTTGATAAAACAGATGTTTGTAGTTTCGATTATGAATTACCTAACAGTAAAACCAATTCACTGCGATGTTTCAACTAGAAACAAGTCAAGAGTTCGTTTATATACAGTGTTCACATGGGTTTACGGATTTTTCATATTTTAACAAAAACACCCATGATCCATTTCTCAAAATATAAATTCAAAACATTATCAGCAAAAAATCTAGGAATAAAATTGTTTGAAGTTCTATGTTTTAAGATAAAAAAACTAAAATAAAATTTAAGCCATCGGCTGTTTTTTGTATCAAATAATTTTTTTTTCTTATCCCTTCCAGGTTTAGTGCATTACTATTTTCTTAAATTATTTCATTATTATTTTTTTAAATTGTACTTTTCAACTTTTCTTCTTTTAATATTTTATTTTCAACCGTATTTTTAGATTGTGTTCCAGAAATCATCAACCTTTTACTTAAATGTCTTTGTTAACTGTTAACTTATCTTTTTTTTTTTAAGTTATTTATTGAAAAATATTACAATCTGTCTCTAGGACATTTATAATAGTGTTCACAGATCACATTCACACTCTATGCACAATAAATAAAATAAATTATACAGAAAAATAATATATATACAATAAATACGAATAAAATAACATAAAAATAAATGAATCAAAAAAAGAACACAAACACACCTATATACAATATTTCTAATCTTTAATATTTAATTTTAATGGTGTTAGTCAACTTTTCTTCCGGTTCTTTTTAATATTTAAACTGTACTTTAACTTCGCTTCTATTAGTATTAATTTTTATTTTTTATAAACGCACTTTTATTTTTTTTCTTAAAATCATAAACCTTTATTTTAATTCTCTTTGTTAAGTTATCTCCTTTTAAATCTTTAACTTTAGGCCAAAGGTCGCCAAATATACACAGTTTTTTCATCTCCTGTATTCTTTATTCAACGTTTCGGCTTCAGGAGCCATTTTCAAGATCCTGCAAAACTAATTTTATTTTAGTTTTTACCAATCAAATACAGACACATATTATTTGATAACCATAAGTAATATAATTAGTCCAAAATTTATTGTTAATTTTATTTTTAATTTTGAATAAATTTATATCATCCACCTACCATGCACTGCGCCATAAATTTTTAAAAATCTATCATTGCGATATGATTCGTCCCTAAGTCATTCTTTTATTTCAAAGAATGTCGTTTTCCATTTCTAAAAATTGTAATATATAAATAATAAATAAAAATAGATTGTTAATATTATTTTTAAAAAGAATATTATTAATTCTCGATTTATATACGTCTATTTGCAGACGATATCAAGAAATTAATTTTGGACTAATTGTAGTACTTATGGTTTTTAAATAATATCTGTCTGATAAGGATGTATTTGAATGGTAAAAACTAAATTAAAATTAGTTTTGCAAGATCTTGAAAATGGCTCCTGAAGGCGAAACGTTGAATAAAGAATACAGGAGATAAAAAAACTGTGTATATTTGGTGACCTTTGGCCTAAAATAGATATATAAAAAATTATTAAATTTTTAATTGTATTTGTTAGCAGTAGTTCTGTTAAGTATGTAGTAATCGATCAAATATAGAGTGAAAATGACCCAGGTGACTGAAGATCCCAAACAGTTATAAAAAATAAAAACATTTATTTCAGAAGAAATACTTTAACATTAAAATCCTATCGTTGTAACGTCTGTTGTAGTTATAATTATAGCAAAAGGGACGGAATATAGTTTATTAATAAACAACAAACGTGCAAAATTTTCAATGTTTATTCCGAACATCTAATGTTACTTGTATTGATAACAAATTGCAATGTAAGTAGCATGGTCAAGAAATTGGCAAAACAATAAATGCACATAATTTCGTAAAAAAAATAGTTATTTAAAAAAACGTTAGCTCGTTTCTTCATGGGCAACCTATTGGCCCATGTTGTCTGAGAAGCAATATATCCATGTTGTAAGCGACGCTCTGATATAGCACCTCGTCAACCGGTTTGCGTCACCAAATAATTACAACTGGGTTAGGTAACAACCTTCAGCTCACAATGGTTGAATACACTCTTTGTCGCTAACAATGGCCCGCTAGGCTTCTTTAGTTAGAACTCGCTATCTGGCTTTTCAGTATTTTTATTGTAATACAGAAAGATTTATCTAACGAAGCTGATGATGCACTCATATTCCCGATTGTTGAATAATATATATGCTTCAGAAGGGCTGTGTTAAGCTCCCTCTTAGTTTAAACCAACTTCGAATGAAGCCTAACTATTATTCAAATTAAACTGATTGTAATTTAAAAGAAAGTGGACTGTATTATGATACATTTACACTTACTAATAATGAAAACATAAAAAATACAATGAAATCAATTTTACATTGGTATCAATAGATTAAAAAAATTATAATAACTTCTAAAATGAAAATAATGATAAGCTGAATACAATCTTAATAATAATTATGAAATATCTAATAAAATAGTTAGATGTTTGATTATGGAAAAATTAACAAATATATATTAAACCTAATTTAGGATTTATACAAAATTGAACGAAAACAAATTAATGAAAGTTGAACAAGTTTACGTGGTCGCAAGCAGGTGACGGTCGTAGATATGGACGAACCGCTGGCACTCCAATTCTTCTTCAGCAATTGGACGTAGTTTTCAATATGAGCGCTCATATAATTAAATCTGCAAATGGACAGCGGCGAGCATGACGAGAAAAGTACGTCTCTTCACCACAGAACTGCAGTGGCAATATTGAAGTAGGCAGTACTCAGCTCAGTGACGGCGGAGTCAGACTGTCTATTGTCAATTCTACCGCCTTAGGACTCGAACCTAGGCATTTGTTTATAGCTAGGGCTACAATCGATACCAATCTATGTATTAACTAATGACCTGATGAATTTACACAAAATAAGCTATGGGCCTAAGAATATATACATATAATTATTAATTGGTTTCATTTTATGAGACAAATCAAAATAACAATTAACCAAATATGTTGAAAATAAAAATAAAATAATTATTACGCAATCAAATAATCAATAATTTGAATACAGGTTAAATAGACACTTTAAGAGAAATTTTCAACAACAATGCGAACCATGTTTTAATCCTGGCGGTGGATCTTGGCAAATGGGTTTAATAGTTAGCAAATTTATTTTTTATAAATTTTCATTTTTCTAAAGTCAATTAGTTAATTATTCATGAGAAACGTTTGAAACTCTGGCAGCGTATAATGCACCATTAATAGACACAGAGGTTTTGTGCCAAACAAGTATTTCAACGTAATTCGGATGCCGAAAAATCAGTAGTATTCAGTTTTAAACCAAAAATTGCTAAAACGAATGGAACAAAATTGCACCAAATTTGCACACTTAGCTACTAAAGAAAGGTGATAAGGAAACATGTCTGGAACAAACACTCGTCCGTGGTACAGACCCTTTTTTATCAAATTATTAACATCCACCTGAAACTTCGTAAATATCCTTATCTCATCTGAACCTATAAATACTATATTTACTGAAATTCTCGGAATTAGGACGTTTTCAATCTGAAGGTCGACAAACTTCGTCTATTTAATTAGGTAATAAAAAGTCGTAAATACCCATTTGCTTTCCACTTGAACATAACATAATTTGTGCCCGAAGTCGAGAAAATGGTGGCCTTCAAAAATATTGAGCCGTTTGGAGTGAGCTACACCTTCAAATTGTCAAAATAACGAGGTTGTTACGTAATAATCAAAATAAAACGTTAGGCAAGGCTAATTTAGGGTGCTATTGGCGTTTATCATGTGACGTCGAACAGTCCATATTGTGTAACCAAATAAACTGAATAATATACTCGTATCTACAACCAAGAATCGGAGGTACGTGTGTGGCTCGATCGTGTCATGTCGATCGAGTATTGTCATCTAACACGCGTTCCGATTTTTAAAATTTATTTTATTGTAGCATGAAGTTCCGTTTCTTAAAAAGCGACTTAAATTTAGTAATAGTAAAAAGTTAGCACCATAAAAAGGTATTTGTCTAATGCTAACCATAAGATTAGTTTTATTAATTACGTTTGTCATTATCCTTATGATAATAAATCCGAAATTATTACACACCGACATTATGTGGAAGGAGTGAAGATTGTAAATTACGACCAAAACTGTACCACAAATGATTATTAATACAATTAATAATTCCAAGAAAGTGTTTTCTTATCACTAAAATTATTAATGGTGTTACTATAATTGCTAATGATCGAATAAAAATAAGTGACATTTTTAATAAAAAATAATTAGAAATCTAGTTATAAATTATTTGACAATTAAATTGATAGCCTATTTGTTTTTGTTTTTTTCCCAAGCATCGAACGAGGCTCAATTAAAAATTATCATTTAATAACGACAAGCTCGATACTATCGAATAAAAAAAAATAACCTTAAGAAAAACTTTAAATGAATTTTGTTATTTTAATTTCATCAAATCAATTATAAGATAATAACCAGAGCTATTAAAATACGATACTTGGGTTCAACGAAACCATCAAATTACCCTTGGGTCTAATTTTCTAAATTCGAAGTAATGTGCGAATTTAACACTGCTGATGACATTTTTTTTAAAACATTTTACATCTTAAATACAATTTTTCATCAACAGTATAAGAAGCGTCACTAGAGGATTGAGACTTTAACAAATATCCTTCTTATCATTGAAATAAAAAATATTTTGCATATAAGACGCATTTCTGTATCTCCCATTAACAATGAAAAAAAAATCATCAATGTAATGATTTAGAAATGTTAATCATGATGGACGCATTTGAGCTTATTGCATGAGGAAACGAAGTTATATCTATTAGCAAGCATCATCATTAACATATTACAAGCTACAAGTCTTTACACTAAGTAACTAGTAAAAAATCTTAAAAGAGGTTTTGAGTAATTAAGAAAAAAAATCATTATTCAACATAATATTTAGAAGAAGGAGATGATCCGTTCCGGTAGTGGCCCGTCATAAAAAAACTAAAATAGTGAAAAAAATTACTTTATTTCAAGCCAACGTTTCGAATCAACTTTTTAGGTCTTCTTCAGGGCTAAAACGAACAAAATCCAAAAGGATATGAATGTGAAACATACATTATATTTATAAAAAAAATATCATAAATATTATTATTATTAGCGTTGTGCAAAAACGATCTTGGTCTTGCAAGACCAAGGCCGCCTAACTGTTGCAAAGACCAAGACCAGGTCTGGTAAAAAAATTTATTTTTAAAATAAAAATTAAGGCAAAGTATTTACTAATTACTAATTTATTAAAAATATTTACTTAGTTACTATATGTTAATAATCGGTATAACCAATATACTTTATTTAAAATTATACTTTATAATTTGATTCCTCTAGTTTTTCATTCGGGCTTAGTTAGGTTTCTTGTATCTAAAAAATTATAGCAATATCTCTATAGTAATAAGCTAATAAGTAACTGCAAGACTGTTGCGAGACTGTTACGCAAGACCAAGACCATAACCAAGACTGAGTTTGCATTTGGGCAACACTAATTATTACAATATTATGATATGATATTTATGAAAGTTACATTTATCATGTAACTTTCACATGTTTATATATTTTTATATGTTGTTCGTTTTAGCTCTGAAGAAGATCTGCAAAGTTGGGTCGAAACATTGGCTTTAAATATTTTTTTTTTTTAAGTTTTCAATTCTTTTAAAACTACAATATCTAATTTCATATGATTAACGATTTTTAAAACTGTGCCCCTTGAACCCATGATCCTGCGAACCTCTCCGGACTCTTTACCCTACGTGGAGGCCCAGGCTTTCAAGCTTTATTAACAGAACCTCCCAATCCTGTTGATAGAAGGCTCTGAAGCACATTCGCTGGTTGTAGTTATATTTTTCTATTTAACTTGCGAACATAAAAAATAAAACATATTATACAATATGTGGAAGATGTAGCTCTTTCAACCAGCAGAAGAGCGAGCTATAGGAGCACTCCCAGATCAAATGCCAAGCGCCGCCTTTCCAATCGTGGCTGGAGAAGGTCATCAAAATGTTACTCCCTCCCCCCTCCCCTTGCGAACAAAGGATCACAACTACAGGTTCAAGGCTACACCTCCAACAAGGATCCAGATGAACCCGGTGTGTTCTACTCAGCGGGCTGCGAAGGGATTATGACCACTGTTAGTGAAATATGGCGTGGTTGTACATCTACCAAGACCAGACATAGTAGTAACATCTAAATACAAATAATTATAGGGAGCACCTGTAACATACGAGTATGAATTCATATCAATACTGACAGGAGCATTGTTAGATAGAAATCAAGCTTTTGATAAGGTCATACCAGTATCTTCTCTTTAAACTAAAAACATCCACAATAAGAAGTTGTGACTTATTTTTTAATCCTTAATCTCTCCACCGGCTTTAGCACCGGTGAGGAGGTTGAGAGACTAGCGCAGGGATTTGGGTTCCCCGCCCGATTGTATATATTGTATATAGGTATGATTGTATTTTTATGTTTTTAATTTACTTATATTTAGGTTTTTTATTGTATATAGTTTTTATTTATTAGTATTTAGTTATTGTTTTACTTTGTTAATTTCATTTTATTTTTTTGTATATACGGTGTGAATGTGCTCATTTATCAATATAATTATTGTCCCTGTGACAGAATATTGTATGTCTAAATAAACAAATAAAAAAAAAATCCTTAATCTATGTGAATTTCTTTTCTATTCCATATATTTCAAAGATCAATGTCCACTAGTCTTTCAAGGCTAAATTCTAGCCCTTTTATGTACTTAATGACACAAAAGAGTCAAACCAAAAGTAATACTAACCGTATAAATAAATTTAACATCAAAACTTCGTCAATCGCTGCTTGCGATTCACAGTATAGGAAGTATCTTAGAGAATATGGTGGTCTAATAGGATATCTAATGAACATCTTTTGGAGAACATAAGAACAACTTCCTATCCATGTTAAAATAAAGGGGGAAAAAATAAGGAAGATAATAGGACACACTTAATCAAACCGGATGTTGACATGAAAAAAAAAGCTATACATTGGTATCAGAAGAACAGGACAAAAATACGATAGCATGTTTTAGGGAAAGCAAGACGGATTGTACCTTGTACAGGCCATAATCTCCACTATGAGTCAAATGGAATGCTGATGACATAGAAATTACCAAAGCTAGTCATTAACAAGACCTCATAGACCGATTTAAGTAATCCCGGTGCCACAAGTTGCATTCGAATGATCAACAAATAGTTAAAATGACAACAATATACATCAATACAATCGATGGAATGATTCAATTAATTGTATCCCTCATTGAACAAAATATAATTCTAACGACAATCTGTAACATTTGGCGTTGTACAACAAATTACCGAATTTTTTTTTTGTTATATCATAAATAATGTAATGATGGGGAAACGGCATACTGCAAGATATAAATTTTAGTGAATAAAATTGGTAAGGAATAAATAATTAACAGCCACTAAATGAATAAAAAAAAGTTGGACATTATTATAAGCCCGCGTTGCATCATGGTCTTGCGGGTTATGTATCTTCACAAAATAAGACGGACCTAGAAAACATTTAGCATGTTTTCTTAATTTATATCCCGAATCCACGTTTAAATGCCAATTTGTTTTAGAAATATTTAACTAAACGCACATTTTTCAAGGATATTGAATGGAATTTTGTTTTAGTGACAGAAAAAAAATAGTTACAAATAAATTGATCGATAAAATTTTTTAAAACAGATACTGATGCTGTTCGTAAATATTTACTATTCCATTGTCCTTAAATACACTCTAATTAAAAACTCAACTAACTAGCTCATAATAATAATTAAATTTTAAATTATACTGGGGTAATTCCTAGATCATAGGCTATTTTTAGCAATAAAATTTAACAAATAAAACTAAGGTGTGTGCTATAGACCACACGATAGAAGTGAAAACACCAAAAAGGCGTGAATCAAAAACCAAACATAAAAAAAAAAAAAACTCTGTAAAAGTCCCTCGGTTTTCTTATCTCGTGATAAAAAATGAAAAATTCTATTCCTACGAAAATATAACGTAACTTACGTAAACACCAGAAAGAGTCACATACCTGAAACAGAAAAGAGATAATTAAAAAAATGTTATAGATAAAAAATGGTAATATATTTTTGATAAAAAGAAATATTTTATTTATGAAAAGAAAATGTTTTAAATCGTAGGTTTATTGTAAAAAGTTACTTATGTAAGTAAGATTTCATTCAATAAAATAACTAAGCACTCTGTGAAATCAGAAATTTGTATACTTAGTATATCTAACTATTTTTGAATAGATCAATAAGATTCAAATTCACAAAAAAAGAACTTAAAAGAATAGCTCCATTAAAAATGTACTTTGTGACATTTTGCAATAAACCAGCGATATGGTATATTAAAAATATATTTCTAATTTATTTGATTTTCAGCACTTAACATGGTTTTGCTTTTTAAGATATCACTTGGTGTTCGACCATGTTTTCCTTACTCGTCTGTCTAACACGGCTCTTATATTATCTTAATATAAGTAATCATAAACTTATGACATTCCATCTAATATAGAAAACGAATTTTTAAGTCATAAAAAATGTATGTAAAATCTCTTTCGGAAAATAAATTTGAGCAATGTTGATATTGCACAAGGCAAGATAACGAATTAATCACCCTTCCATGCCCTCCCGCTAAGTTATAAATACAATTTTTTTTTCGGCACTTGAAAGCTGAAGACTTCCTCCACCCCCGGAAGAAATACGTTACATTAATGATGGAAGATCTCGGCACACCCCTAACTAAAATAAGGTGATGGGAAGTCAAAGGGTAAGATAAAACATGTAAATCTACCCCAAGAATATCCGGCAAGATAAAAATGAATTATTACCTTTTAACGCTATTTATGCTGAATATAAGAGATGTTGGGCGGAGGGGAGGGGGTATTTTCCGCTCGGTTTGGGGGACCCACCCCATTTTTCATCTTATTTTAAACCGTTTTTCCACGAGCAGCCCTAAATCAGGGAGCGGGTCAACACACCAACCATCCCCTATATTATCATTAGAGCAGCCCTTGTATGTTTTATTCACGTTCGCTCTCCTCCCTCCTGACGTCTCTCTCACTCTCTCTCTCTCTCCCTCATACACACACACACACACACACACACACACACACACACACACACACACCCTCTCTACCAATTACAGTGATTTTTGTTCCTTTGATATAATTTCAAATCGATATTAAGTTGAATGTTTTTTTTTTAAATATTTATCTTCCAGACTAATAACTAATAAGTATGACAAGTCAAAACTCTCATATTAAACATCCATACTTCGTCCTAATGGATACGACGTATAAGCCTCATCAAGCATAAATCTAATAGTTAATAGGACATAGCAATCCTGAACTTATTTTAATCCATTATTTCAATCTCTCAAGACCTATTTGGTTGGTACAGAAGGTTTGCATTTATTATTATTTTATATTGTGTATTAGAAGCCTAGGTTTTTATTTCCCTTATTTATAAAAAGTAAAGGACGTCAATTATTTGTAGTATAAAAAGCCATCCATAGATCATAGATAGTATATTTAATTCTTAAAACGTAAACAAGTAACAATTGATGCCTGAAAAGGTAGTAAAGGTAGTCATGAAAATATTATTTTACAGGAGAAGCAAGAAACCGTTTTGACACTTTTTTTTAAACTTTAATTTTTTTGTTATTATTTAGTTGTTATTTTGCTTTTGTTTATTTTACATTTTGTATACATATAGTCTTCTTAGTCTGTATATATAGTCTTATTTTATCGATATAGTCTGACCTCACTATAATTATTGTCCAAGTGACAGAATATTATATTACTCAATAAATAAATGAAAAATCCGTTCAAAGAAACCAAACCACTCCCAGTTTTGACTTACTCCTATTTCCTTACAATTGGCATGACTAATTACTACTTTTTATATGGAAAACTGTCAAATGGTTTTCTTTTTTTTTTCTTACTACATTTTGCATGTCAACGCCTCAATTACTCAGTAGCATCTAAGAGGCATTCGGGAAGAATTACAGTTTTTTTCTAAAAAAACAGGGCATGTTAAGCTAACATCGGATCTTGATTTCCGCTTCGTTCATTGTAATTGTAATAAGGGCTTAATTTTGTATTTGAAAATATTTATTAAAGGTAACCAACCTTAACTTAACTATATTACTACTTAAGAACTAGTAATACATACAAACATATATATACCGTATTATATACAGTGTAGATAAGAAATGATTGAAAGTGATAATACATGATGTGATATGATACTAACAATTGTCATAATTTTTTTTTTTTTTTTGGAATTAGAATTTTCTATATAGACACTATAAAATTATTTATTTGTGTTCCTATTCTTCACTATTTTCATTTAAAATATATCTATTTATTGAATACAAATAATGCGTTTCATTGATAATTTCCTCAGAGTTCTTCGATGTTAATATTTTTTTATGTAGATGGCGTCTTGAAGTTTATTATATAGTCTCTCCTTTGTTCCCTATGATAGCACACTGGACATAAAACTTAAATCCTGTATATTTTAATTTTAGAGTTTTTAAGACAGAAGTCGAAAAGAGGGTAACTTTATGAAACTGAAATCTACATCCAAAAATTAAATAAGTTTCGAAGACATTGAGATAGGACCGTGAGTTGAGAAACTCCAGAGGGGTCCTTTTTCGTTCGGGTTTTAATCTGGCCTGGGTTCGTAAGGTGGAGTTATCTTTGACTTCTCTTCATAACTTGTAATGGCTTTAAGTTACTTTTCCTCCACTCCTCGGGCAACTTGTCTATTTTCGTTAGTCTCGCTTTCGATCGCCTCCTCTCCCCCCCTCTCTCCCTCGGAAGGCCAAAGGCATCTGTTACATTAAATGGACTTTCAAAAATATGACTTTATTCAGTACGAAGAATAGTTCAAGTACATTATATACTTCTACACTGATATACAATACTGAGTGAGAGAGTCAGAACTGTGACTCTTTTCAATAAATCACGAACTCAATCCCTTAGTTCTTACCTCAAGGGAGTATTGGCCACTTAGGTCCTATTCATACCAAGGAAATCTAGTTTGATCGTATCATTCCAGCTGAAACAAAAAAACAGTCCATTGTCTAAGATCACACTAACGGAATACGCGAATTACGAAAAATTTTAGCTGCAACTAAATAATTTTCAACCCGTTCGTTAAAAAAAAAAAAATTATTTTTATTTGTTAATTGCTGGTGCACAGGGTCACCTACAGGTATGGTAATCCAACTTCGCTACGGACCATAGTTTCTATAACCGATACCTTAGGGACCAATTAGAATTGTCTTTATCACCAACTCGCTGAGGTTCTAGAGCAATGAGAAACCCGTACAGATCTATGGATTGTGGCTGTTCAGAGTTAGGAGACGAACGAGTGCCAATATTTTGCAGAAAACTATCCCGGGACTAAAACGTCTGGCGGTTAGCTGAAATCTTAAATAGTAATACAAAATTAGTCCTAGCAGCAGATATAAGGGGCATTATATAACTTAATCATTACTAAAGCTGACAAGCATTTAAGAAATCTTTGGAGTTTTTACGTTGTTTTTTATTTATGTAATTATTTTAATTTTTCGTGCTTTTTTTCCTATCACCACTACCACCCCACACGTCTAGTAAATTTCCGAACATTTCTTGATTCTGTTTCATCCACTAACTATATTTTGTCATTTTTTATTTTCGAAATAACATATCTACTTCATTAATACTTCAAAACCATAATCTATGCCCCTTTTTTTAATCACACAATGTAACTTGAGTGATATTTTGATGTATACGCTTCAAATACCTCGGGTAATTATTTCATGCAATTTCATTTAGAATTAAATTTATAATTTATTCAAAAGTAGTGACGAATTAGAGTAACATTTTTAAAATATATTTGAATTTAATATTAGCTATATAGTAATTTATTTTTTAAGCTATCACTTTGTATTTGATTAAATTTTTTTTTACTTTATTTTTAATTATTCCTTCCTTTCTTATTTCACCTGTTTATTTACTTTACTTATTTATTCACTACTTTTTTTTCAATTATTCACATTTATTTATGAAATATGTGTATATATTACATAAATACTAACTGCCCTCTTTAATTCCTTCCAGTCTAGAAGGATTGCTCATAATTAGGAAAATTAGTGTAAATTAAATTTATATAATATTATGTATAGCATGTAGGCAAAACACGTATATATACATTAAAGGAACTTGAGACTCTTGTTTGAAGATGTGATGAATTTAAAGATTTTTAAAGCAATTTATATGTAGAGTTGTGAACTTGATTAAGAACTTTAATATTACGAAATATCACAGTTATCTCTCGTAATAAAAGGAAAGTGGGTAGCTCTCCGCTCTGTAAAATGAAAAGATAAAATTCAAAGGAGCGAGAAAAAAGGATGTTACCCTCCCCTTAAAGGGAGATTCAATGAGTTTTCTTTATTCTAACTTTATTTCAGAACAATTTTCTTCAACCATGACACAGCGCCAATTTCGCTTTTCTCTCTTGTTCGCGATAGGACAATACAACCAGGGTTTTACTCTTCCTATTTAGATAAAGGATAAAAGCCACTTCTGACGGAAAACAGAGTCTATTCACTTAATACCGTGAGTGCTGGAGAAGGGAGGAGGAAGGAGGGGGGGGAGTTAGGTGGTTATAACAACTTAATAAACCGAGCGAATAACTGTCCGTAAATAATGTTTGCATTGCCTCTAACTTACAAAATATGAGTGATTTTATTTTCTTAAGATTTTTCTCTTTTAATATTTTTTCAAGAGGTATACAATATAATCCACATAAATGTTAAAAGGAATATAAGCCGTGATGTTACAAGATTCAAAGCGATGTGGGTACAATTCCCATCTCCTTCTTGGGTTCTATTCTTATTTTCCAGCGGTCCCGAAAATAAATTTTGACCCTTCCAAAATGTGGGACGTGAACAGCCTCTACTTTAACCCGTAAATTATTATTTTTTAATAATAATATAATCTGCCAATCTAAGAGGTCAATAAGTATTAAGGCTAAAAGTGTCCTTAAGGATTGATTTGCATAATTAGCACGGAGAAACAAGCTGTTGATATATTTCATGGAATACAGCAAATATATCAACATCTTTGAGAAATGAGGAAAGAAAGGGTAAATGTGGTATTGTATCTTTTCTCTCTGAAAAAGGTATTTATAGAAATATTTAAAACATTATGTTTATCTTTTTTTTTTCTTTATATAACTTTTAAAATTTTATTATTTATCCTAAAATATATTTTATTTCCATCAAACTCCACATTTAATTTATTTTTGTTTACTATGCAAAACGTATAATATAGAAAAAAAAAAAAAGAGGAAGAAAACAGTATAAAATAAATATTATTCAGTAAAGGCTACTAGTAATCGTTATAGAGTAAACAAATATTACAATACATAAATTATTTTAACTTAAATATTTTATTTGCACCTGTAAAGTATAGCAATCAACAAAAAAGCTTATGTACATCACAAATAGAATGGGTAGGCATGAGGGAGACAGTCATACTATCAGGCATTATTGTCACATTAGGAGATCCCTCACCCAACTTCTTTTCAGCCTTCGCCGTGGTACCTCAGGAATGTCATTTGTTGTATAAATTTCTTTATAAGTCCATGTAACTAGTCGTGAAACCTATTTCAATTTTTAGAAGTGTGCTTTGTAGCATTCGGAACACATAAGCCGGTGTAAAGGGCTTCGTTCGAAATATAAATTGGTGAGTCAATTTATCAGTCTTCAACATTGAAATTGAAACATTCGTATATTCTAAATGAGTATATAATATGTATTTTTGTATTAAGATTAATATGAGAATAATAAATAAATAAATAAAAAACGGAGCACGAACCATATTACATTCGTACATGGCACTGAAATACGCAGAGATAAATAAAACTATTCCATGTACATGACGTGTTGGTATATCTCTATTTACCTCCGATATAGAGATGCGTGGCAGACCCACCCCCAGGCATCCTGCTTTCAGAATGCTGTCAGTGTCAGCAAACGAAACGTCAAGCCGCTTAGCATATATGACAACCAACACTAAGCAAATGGACTGTCTATCCGCCGGCACGAAACATTTGCTGATGGTATCAAAATAACTCTTCATGCACGTATATTGAATTGAAAAATATTTGATGAAATCGGTTCAGAAACAACAACTTACTATTAGCACAATATTATTTAAAAAATTCTATTCCTATTCCGTTGTAATAGACTAATCTACAATTTAATTTGAAGATTAAACAAATAAACACTGAATTTTTTAGTTTACTTTAAAGTATCTGCAACTGAAGTATAATTTTTCATCATTATATTTCTTATCATTATAAATAATTTTCATCTATAATTTTTTTTTTCTTTTTTCGTTGGCAAAAATTCACCGCAGCCAGGAAGGCCTATTGTACGCGGACCAATTACTTCTTGATGTTTTATTGTTTAATCAAACAATACTGAATGAATTTGAACATAAAAAAAGTTAACCCTTTAAAAAAAAGATATGCAGATAGAACCTTTTTTACTACAAAAACTAAGATGATTTTCAACAGAAGTCGTTTGATTACATTTTCACTTAGAAATAATGATAAATCATTCGTCATAAAGAATTTATAAAAATCGAAATAATCAGTGGAGCTATATTTACATATTATTATATTTCGTAGGATTATTCTGTACAAATTTAATTTTTTTATCTAATATTGTAATGTATTTATTCCAATGTGCATGTGACGTGTGTTAAACCGCCTCATTTAAACCTGTAAATAAACAGATTCTAGTTCAAATAATTTGGAAAATAAACTTCATTTTACCAGGCAATAATAAACCAGGTTGTAGGATTTTTTTTTTTATTATTTGCTTTATCATATATCCATCAATTATACTTTATTCTATGTAATCGTTGCTCATTTTGTAAAAGCCGTACAAAAACTCAAGAAGTTTTTAAAATAATAAACCATATAGTCCAAGAGCCGGGTCGACATTTTGTGATTTTCAATGCACGCCATTTCGAAAAACTTCCACTTTGAGCTGGCAGACTAGTAGAAACTGAATGATTGAGGATGGACGTCATAACGGTATATAACTAAATGTTTTCTTTAAATCAGCCAAAAAAAAAAAACAATTAATAACATAATAAGTGTAACTACAGAAAAACTAAAGGATTTTTTTTAAGTGTTTAATTTACTTACATTATTAATTGCTAATATAAATAATAAAGTGCTAGTCGGGATGAATCATAAATTCTCGGATATGCAGATGATACAGCTGTCCTTCGAAGCAATCAAGAAGACATTGAGAAACTCGTTAAGATTCTGATAAGAGAAGCAGAGCAAATCGGCCAAGTAAATTAAGACAAAACTGATAAACCGAAAATTCCACCTCAATAACAGGATATGCATGGAACAAAAATCGTTCCAGAGGAAGAACAATTCAAATAGCTTGGATTCATAATAACCTCAATGAATGACCAATGGGCGGAAATAGAAATAGTGTACAACAAGCACCAACCGAACTTTCTTCTTTTTTCAAAGGCATAGAAATCACGAAAAGTATGAAGAAATCTTAAATTGTAATATACGTCAGCAAGACCTGTATACTAGGCAGCACTCTAGAAAGAAGTGTTGAAAGATATGAGAAAAAAATGGAGGAGGAAGACCAAGAAAGAGATGTTATAAAACTGGTCAATCAATTATTCGTAAGATGAAAGGAATGAGGTTAATACAAGACGGGGCATGTAGCTCGGAGTAATTCACCAAGAAACCTTTACAATATTAGGCAAAATATTACGAGTAAAATCCAAACAACTGGAAAAAATTAGCCTAAGATAGGCAAAGATGGAAAAGGATTGTTAAGCCGTCAATAAGATTCACAAGGTCAGTAAGGCAGAAAGAAAACAAATATTAGAGAATAAAACATGATGCACAAATTTTTTTTTTTTTTTTTTAAATATATAATTCATCTATAAATAAAAGAATAACAGGGTAGGCAGAGATTCATTGATCTAAAACACTAAAAATCCCCAGGAGCAATTTATCGAGAATGCAGAGGTTTGAGTTGACTTGTTGGGAATCGGTTTGGGAGAGAACTTTGATTTATATTGAGTAATTTACTGGATAGAGCTGAGTCGGCGGGAGAAGGCTTAGCAATATGCTACCGCCGCTGTTGCTGCCTCAAATGAACAACACCGAATATCGAAGGCGGAAATCGATACCTCGCCAGCTCTTGGGTTTCCCGGTTAGTCTTCCTGTTGGCCCAGCAACCGTCCCACAGGAGTTAATCATTAAATATAGTAAACGGAATAAAAAATTGTTTATATGTTCGATAATAATGTATCATGACGAATAATTAAATCTATAGTTATGTCATTTCTACTATACTTCGTGGTACGGACTCCTTCTCATCAAATTATTAATATCCGTCTAAAACTTCGTGATTAGCTTCATCTTATAGTAACCTAGAAATTATTATCTGCCAAAATTCTCGGAAATGGGGCGTGTTTCATTAAATTAATTAATTAACTAATACCGAAAACATAAACACAACAGATTTAGCACATCACAGCAAAAATTGCAACATAAATCAAACTTCAATAAACCACAGATATTAGGCACAGAAACAAAAAACAACAATAGAAAATTACTTGAAGCCATACACATCACGAAAAACCACAGAACAACAGTAAATTATAAAACAGACACTAAACATTTAGGGACAAATTATGCTGACATATTAAAAAAAATTAAAATTTAATAAACATAAAATTGTAGCTACATAAAAAATAAACATTCATATCCAAAGGCCAATTGTATTCACCATGGCAGACACCCAATAATTGGTCTAAAAGCATGATGATGTTCTGGATATTAAATACTTCAATTTATCATAACATGAATTTAGAACCTGACAATGGAGCACATCAGATTTAAGGTAAATACGAATTCAATATAACAACCCAATTCTAACATTTATTGTAACATGCATTATATTTTGACTCAATTTTTTAGTCATGAATCGACAAAAAAACATTGGGATTGTAGTTCTGAAGGTGGGAGTAACTATCCCGAAACGTTAACATGTAAATATGTAAATACAACAAATAAATCAATTGTTGTTTGATTGGAAATCATCATTGCCAAAAACAAAGAAAAATTGATTAGGTTTTATAAACTCAAAAATACCCACTTTGTTTCTACTTGAATAATAAAATGATTTAATCACAAAATCGGGGTGAAAAAAAAAGGGTGGCATACACAGATATTTGGCCGTTTGGTCTGTATAACCTCGTTATTTTGACATTTTGGAGGTGGATGTCACGCAAACGGCCCTCTATTTTCCTAGAACATAATTATTATCGATTTTATGACCAAATTATATTACGATTCCAGTAGAAAGCATATTAGTGGTTCGTGAGTTGTTAGTACCTAATTAAGTAGACAAAGTTTACTAAACTCCAGATTGAAAATTCCTCAATTTCGAGAATTTTCGTAAATACAAATGTTGCGATGAGACAAAGTTATTCATAACTTCACACACAATAGTTAAATAACTAATGCGAATAATCAATTTTGAAATTATTTACTTTTTCTTCATCACCGGAAGCAAATAAACACAAATCTAAGACTCAAAGAAGCAAAAAGATCAAGACAAAAAATACGTATATATATTCCTAATGCAGAAATTTAAAGTAAAACGTAAAGTTCATTTTTCGTCTCCAGAAAAGTAACTACATATACATTCATTGAAGAAAATGTGTGACGACCTTAGTAAGAAAAGAAAATAAGGCCACATATCTAATTTAAGAAATGGTTCAACAACGTAAAAAAACAAAACAAGAAAACATATACATTGGATATTTAATAGTTGCCCGTTGCATCATAAAGGAGGGAAATGGTCCGGGGTACAGGTCATAAATAGGCTAAATAGTGGCAAAACAATTTTATTAAAAGTAAACGTTTCGACCCGACTTTGTAGGTCTTCTTCAGGGAGGTGTGTTCAGCATAGAACAGTTCTAAGTGAAACTCCTAGCAGAATACGCCTCCCTGAAGAAGAACTGCGAGGTCGGATCGAAACGTTGGCTTTTAATAAAATAGTTTTACCACTATTTAGTCTATTTATGATCGCCACCCCGGACCATCTCCTTCCTTTAAATATATATATATATATATTACTAGTTAAATAATAAAAGTGATTTAATTAAGGAAATAATAGGAGAGTCAGTTCACATCATCAAACTGAAATCAAATAGTGGAAAATACGGAATAAGCACCAGTTTAAAAGTGCTTAGTAACGAAATCCGTGAGAGGATGAATCTGATTAGATACATTAACTTAAAAGCTTTGCTAAATAATTTAGAAGCGGAAAGCAGCTTTATTCCAAAAACGAATAAATGGAGATTTTTAGTTTAAAAGAAAACAATCAAAAATTTAAAAATCTATTTATATTAAACTAACTCAGCAGTGAATCAATAGTTTAATAAGTAGATACACATCATTAAATTCTAAACAAACTATTAATTCAGAGGTAATTAATATATTTCTAACTTATTCATTTCGCCTAAAGTTAAACAGATAGAGAAATAAAGAACACAACTACAGGCTTTAAACTGTTATCGACAGAACTTATAAAAAATTCTAGCGGCCCCGCTTAACCCTTTAGAAATTTAAAGAGGAGCAGGCAGCGATGTGTAAAATATTAACCAAAGCAGAAGAGGGGGAGGGGGAGTTGGTGCGGCAGTTGGCGGAGGAAAGTTAGCCAACTAATCCACTAGCTCAGCCATCATCAAAGAAGGCTGAATCACTTAAATGTTCCCCCTCCCCCTCTCTCTTCTCCCCTCCCCCTCACCCTCCCCACGGCCGCTCCTTGTACCTTCGTCTAAATACATGAAATGATTCAACTTTCATGCATCTATAGTTTAAATTAATTTAATAAGATGGAATTATTTTATTCAAAACGACTCCAAACTGTTTCATAAAAGTATTAACTTGATATGACCGTAGAACGGTGATCGATTTCATAAAGATACAATGCAAGGCGAGTTAACGACTTTTCTAATATTTCAGTACAAACAATATTCTTAGCTCTCCATACTTCTCTTTCCTGAGCAGCCGTCCACTCAGTTCCTGATTCTAAGAATTCTGGAATCAGCATTATGCCGATGACACGTGTACCCTATCAGTCAATAACGATACATATATTGCATCCCAAACTCTTCAATCACACATCACAACAAGTCCTGAAAAAGGGTGTCAAAACTGGAGTATTAAAATAAATCCCATCAAATTATTTTAATACTCCTTTTTTATTACACCCACTCTTCGTCGTAAACCTATGACTTCCTGTTGTCAACAATAGTCCACCTACCCCTGTTGAACAAATCCGATACCTAGGACTCCACCTGGACAAACGACACGCTTGAAACACTCATACCAGACTGAAACGACTATAGACCGCCCGACGTTTTTCACGCTCTAAACTTCCAACTATTTACTAAAGACTCATATATATTACTATAATAAGGCCTATTTGGACTTACGGTATCGAGCTTTGGGACACTACTAAACCATAAAATTCATCTCGTATCCAATCCCTAAAATCCAAAATCCTTCGTAAAATCCTCAATGCTCCCTACTTTGTCACAAATAAAATCATCCATAACGACCTTAATGTACCATATGTTTCCGATTTAGCTCAATCCAGATACCTATCCTTCCATAATAAATTTCTGAACCATCCCAACTCTCTTGCTTCCTCTTCTATTCCTAATAACCCTCCGAGGCGTCTGAAAAGAAGATGGCCTCGGGACCTTCTAATATAGAAATATAATTGAAGTGCTACCAAAGGGTAGTTTCTCTTTATGTTGCACATGTCATGTTTCATATTTCGTATTTATCATTTAATACAGTTGTAAATTTCAATAATAAAAAAAAAAAAATTTAATAAGAACTAGATATTGGTACTTACTATTCTTCAAGTGGAGGAATGAAAGGGCTGAAGTATGAAATATACGATAATTTATAAAGCAATATGCGGTACACCAATGAAGCAAAAAAAGGACACTTATTAAAAGCACCAAATGTGGATCCAAATAGTATAAGACCTAAAAATGCACAGTAGGTGTTTACAAAGACGGAGTTTACTGGTATGTTGTTCAAAGTTATAGTGCGACAATAAATTTACAGCGAAACATAAGAGAGAGACTGGAATGGTAAGGAGGTGACGGGGTTTAATCTCCGTCAAGACGTAGTCGTTATTTGGATGAAGGTAGTCAGCTAGTCGAACGGTTTTACCTGTTCTTTTTAAGAGATGGATGTCTAAATTAAACCTATATACTGTAAACAAAAAATTAAGGTGTGTGCTTTAGACTATGAAATGAAATGAAAACATCAACAAGACGATATCAATAATATGAAATATAAATAGTAAATAATAGCCCATTACTGGAGAGGATGAAATGACGAACTATTCCCTAGCTTACAGTATGCATGTTCGATTTTTAATTTATGAGATATTTTAATCCATATCTAAAATAAAATTCGTTCTCATTTGGTTTTCGACACTATTTTTTCCCTTAGGGCCTCACTAACACTGGGTTGCATTAGGATACAGTTTTGAATAATAGCCCATTCATTACAAATAGGATGAAATGATGAACATTTCCCTTGCAACCGTTATTAGGCTGGTACGAATTTTTGTTTTTGAGATATTTTAATCAAAATACAAAAATGCTTCAATTAGTCGACTCCAGCCGACATTACCCGAGCGTTACACATCGGAAATCTAACGGCTCAATCTAATTCACTTTCCACAAAAAAAAGAGCAAACCGCGTCTAAAAAAGTTTCCACTTCAATAATATAATATATAAGTTTGGTTATAATAGAAAAATTCAACCTCACACTTATGTGCAAACACCACAGCAATGTGCCTACTAAAGCAAACTAACCCAGAAACGCATATCATTGGCCCATATTTTTCTATTTGAGTAATATGTGCCAAATACTTAAAGAATTGAAATATATGGTATCTTTGTTATCTTTTCAAATTATAATGCATACATAGCTATTGAATGTAGGCACGTATCAAAAAGAAACGCTGCATATTATTACACAATGGCTTATTATTTCCAAACAATTATACGATTCAGTAACATTACTTTCCTGGTAAGTAAGGAAAAATAAATAAAGGATTTTCCAAATATTGCCTTGAATCATTTTTGTTTCCATAATTAGTAATTTAGTGAGAAAATAGAAAACCTTACTCCAGTTGATGTAACACTTTAAAAAAATTAAAAACCAAACCAAAGAATAATAGTTCGTGGTACAGACCACTTCATTTCAAAATATTAACATCCGGCTCAAGCTTCGTAAATAGCTCAATCTCTTCCTAATCTACAAATATTATATTTACAAAAATTCTCGAAATTGGGGCGTTTTCAATATGAGGCAAACTTTGTCTATTTATTTAATTAGGTACTAAAAACTCGTAAATATTCATTTACTTTCCACTTTCATCGTAAAATAACTTGAGCACAAAGTCGAGAAAAAAGGAGGTCTTCAAAAATATTGAGCCGTTTGACGTGGCCTAGGCCCCCAGATTGTCAAAATAACGAGGTTAAATAGGCCAAACGGCTCAATATCTTTGAAGGCCAGTTTTTTTCTCGACTTTATGTTCAAGTAATCTTGCGATTAAAGTGGAAACAAATCTAAGAGTTTTTAGTACCTAATTAAATAGACAAAGTTTGTCGAACTCCATATTGAAAACGACACAATTTCGAGAATTTTCGTAAATAAAATATTTGTATGTTACGATGAGATTAAGTTATTTACGAAGTTTCAGTCGGATGTTAATAATTTGATAAAAAGGGATCTGTACCACGGATTATAAGCTTTGCTGTAGAACATATGAAATATATTTAAAACACCTTGTCTTTGCGCCAAAGTGTCCGACTTAAAAGATTTTATTTATATTTTAGGGGATTTCGTAAACTTTTAAAAAGCCATGACATCAACAAATATAAAGAATTAAATGTATTTACCTCTATCTGACTCTGAGCTCCTTAATGAACTATTGTTTGGTTAATGTATTTATTTTTTCTCTGGTTTGTAGCATTGATTTGGTAAAAATTAATGATGGTAAGAATGTCAAAATGAACTGCAAAGCAGTCATATAATATAGATAATGTAGAATATATCTCATTTTTTAAAATAATTTATTTTGTATATATTTTCTCCTAACGGTAATTATCCTGGAAGGAAACAAAATAAACTATTTCAAATTATGTTATTTTCAATCATTGTCCTAATAATCCTAATCGTCCAATTCAAATCAAATTCAAAAACTTAACCCTTCTCAACTAAATTTGAGGCTTTAACTTTCAGGATTCGTAGAACTCTAAAATCAATACACAACTTTTGTCTTTAGGCCATCCGCCCCTTTTCTCCGAGACTACTTGACCGATTTTTTTTCCTATTAGGAATCTGAGTCAGAGGTCACCTCGACGACAGTACTATCCGCCCTTTCCTTTCGAGTTGTGGAATGAAAAGCCTGTCTTGGTATACCGTAGCGCCAAAACGAATGTACCCATTTCAATGAAATTTGCCTAAAGTCTTTCCTCGATGACTTGTAAATATTTGTACAAAACAGATTTCAACGAAAAGAAGCTGGACAAAAGTTACAAAGGAAGATAAAATTAGAATTTTTAGGGGACTGAGTAGTAATAACTGCCTGATTCTTCTTTCTCCCATGACTAAATAATGGTAAAGGATGGTTGTGCTCTTAAAATTTATATTCTTCGAAGATTTCTTACACTTCGACTAACCAAGTCAATTACAATTTTAGAGAAAAACTTAGTGCGGCTTAGTCGGAGACAGGAGTCGTTTAGCATTGGAGAACTTAAGAAGGCATTTTTTTTTCTTTCTTTTCTTCATACATACTTGATATTAATAAATACTACAAAAACGGCCTGAAACGATTACGGCAAAGTGTTAACGGCCGTTTCATAATTATACTTGAATAAATATGGGTTTAAATATTATATGAGGAGCGAGGAAGGTTGACAGGTGGCGGGTGAAATCTATTTCCGAGAGATAGTTAGCCGTGTAATGGGCCAACAGCTGTTAGCAGCGGGATAAATTACGAATTACCAAAGGTAGTATGAATTATACAAATGGGGGGATTAGACCCCCTCCTCCCTCCCCCCGCCATCCTCCCGACCTAAGGAGTATTAGCCTCTTCTCGGCCCATTAACTGGCAAATAATTCAGTATTTTCCCTGCCACAGGGCTCCTATCGCCCGCTATTGGCAATTACATTATTTACCCTTGATGCCCTTTGTGAATTCCCGACTATTCTTATCTCCTATCATCTACCTCTTCTTTATTAATAATCACTCACTTGATTGCAACCATAATAATTTATTGAATTTATGTGTACCGTCTATGGATGTCAACCTTCTATGGAAACTAAAGACATGCTGATCACTCGGATGCTTGAATAGAGAACTTATGAGGATTTTTACACTCTTTTCTTATGTTACAATCGTACAAAACATTAAAACAGATTAAATTCGAGACTGAGAATCAATAGTAACTTTCTGCTAAAGGGCGACCTCTAAAAACGTACGTACCTCCCTTAACAATAAAAAAATAACCTGTACCACTAAAACCCATGAAGGGATTTATTGAGTATCCATTTTATTGAGGATGGATGTGCTATAGGAGGGTCTCCCGACCCTAGGATCGATCTACATCCGATGCAAAATTACTTGTCAAAAAAAAAACATTCCTTACCCTCTGAGTAATCCCGCTCCCATTACAATCTGATTACAATACTTTACAGAGCTGTAAAAAAATAAAAATACTTATCACAAATTGACAAAATTACTGACAGAGCGAAAACCTTCATTTAAAAAGATTTCATTTCACAAACACAGATTCGTGCAACTGTGACGGATAAACTCCCACACATTTAAACACAGCTTGTACAAGCACACAAGGTACGACGTAAGGCCACAGAGGGAAAATATAACGATCTTACTTCCGTTTCTTAAATATTAATTTGTATATATACATGTGCATCTTTATCTTGCATAATTGCATATGTGCACCTATGGATAGGTGAGAAGTTAGGAAATCTCTTCCCCACCGTTTCAAAAGTCGTCGGGGTTTGATGTACAGGTTCGTGATGGAATTAACTATTTCGGCTGATGGGTTCATGTAGTTGAATATATAATTTTTTTTTTTTTTTTTTTTTATTTCAATGGAATTTACAACTGTATTACATAGAGAATACAATAAGTAAATGAGAAATATATAATCTAAATATTATTATTACAATGTATATGTACATATATATTTTTAACTCTTTAAGAAGTCATAGTAGCATATAAATAAATTAAACTTTTTGTTTTACTCTAATATATTTTTCATATGACTTAAATTTCTACTGCTTTCTTTAAAATGTTTTGTTATCTTACATTTTTTATGATAAATTTCAGCATTACAACACTTTAATACATAAATTAATTTCAAAACATTTACTTTCGATTTTTGGATAACAACCGTACGTTCTATATTTTATAGTAAAGATGTAGGTTGTTGAGATGTAAATATTGAAAAGTTTAAGTTCATTTTTCTTAATTACTTTCATTTTCACTAGCAATTTCATTTTCAGACTTTCTATTGAATTATTCTATTCTTTCATTATTTCCAAAAGTTTTTTTATCTTTAATCTTGACTTTCAGTTATAAATGCGATCAAGACGTTATCCATAAATAAAGAGATTAAAAAAAAGACAAAATAAGAGCATGAAAAAATAACTGATGAAAATGTACATATTCCGAGAAATTAATTATTAGCAAACATAATTAATACAAGATAAAACTTGATAATAAGCTTCTCGATAAATATAATAATTCTCAGAGGGCGTTATTTGGCTTAATGCTAACAAACCCAATTACACTGCTCTAACAGTATTAAAACAAATACTGACTGTTGGTAAAATCAACACAACAGAGGCCCTCAACTAAGATGGCGTGGCCAAAGCCCTTAAGCAGATTCCGCTCAACACGTACTGACTTGCGCCCCCTCATCGCTCAACTTAAGCTTGAACACGTACTTTAATAAAACGGGGGGTATGTGCAAAGGGATATTAATAATTTTGAAATCATCAAGTTTTAAAAGAAATGATAATTAACACTTATTTTTAAAAAAAATTAATACCATCATTTAACATTTTAAAAATCAATGGTAGTAACCCAGTAGCTAGAGCAATGGATTAATAATTTAATCCATTAATAACCTAATTTTAGCGACTTAATCCAACAATCAATAATTTAGATGAAATTTATAATTCTAAAATAAATTTTTAAAAATGGCATATAAAAAATTTTAAGGTAAATAACAACAAAGATCATCCAAGGTGTAGTTTTCTTAGCTGTCATAATTTCTTCGATGTCTACCAAAAATAAAAACATAATTAAATACTTCCAAAAATAAAACTATCTGGAAAGGTATAAAGTCAGTAATTTTAGTCAAATTTTTACTTTCTCACCGCTGCTAGGTAAGAAAAGTATCGCGTTCGTGTGAAATTTCCGATTTGCGGTCTTCAACTAATCTTTAAGTTTCAGAGCCCCTTGATCCGACAAACACATTTTCAGCTTTCGGTATGTCTGTCTTTCTATACCAAGATTAGTTCGAGAACGACTAGACCGATTTCTTTCGCTGCTTCTTTTTTTCTGTTGTAGGGTTTTCAATACCGATGCCTGTGACACGAATTGGATAGCTTCTTTCGTGCGCAATCACGAGAAACAGACGGCTATAATGATTTTGATTAAACTTTTCTATAATTTTCTACTTCCCGAGTAGTAAATTCCCGAGAAAAAACAGAGAAAAAGTTACAAAGAAATGAAAAATGTTTTAGGCCTAACTCGGAAACTATACATTCTTTGGTAAACTTTATATAGCATATTTTGAAAGGTAATTAATTTCCCTATAAAACGAAAAAAATTATTGAAATTGATACATCCATTTAGGTGGTACATCTAAACGACGGAGGTCATTCAGCCACCATTTTGAAAGGAAAGTACTTTTCGGTGAAGTATGTCATCTACATTAATTTAAAGAGCATTGAGGAGAAGACATTGGTCAAGTATCATTAAAATTGGTACAATAAATGTTTAAGAAGAGGTTAATTTTTTTCTCTGTCAATTAAAAAGGTTGATTATATAATATTATAAATAAAAAAGATAGGACCTAAAAAATAGAAAGGTTATAGTTTATCCTCGTTCTTGTTCACATTGCTTCAGTTTATCAAAAAGAAAATCGTATTATTATCATTTCTCTGACCGATTTTCAGGGAAACTACAAAAAAAAAAACTTTTTTTTGTTGAGATATTTAAAGTAGTATACATTTTTCTAAATTTGTTAGGAAAGTCGTGTGAGTGGACACACAAGGTTTTTTTTATTCTAGATATCGAACTTGTGAAGTCCTATAAGGCTCAGGGTTAAGAATTAAAAATTAAATAAAAATATAAGATAAAGGTGTAAGCAAGCTAGGGAAAAAAGATAAATGGTAAACCTAAGATAATAGGTATATAAATATAAAATAATAGAATAACAGCAAAGGAAAAAAATATATAGCTCATTCTATTTGTTCATCTCCCATGAGATCTCTTGTCTGCTTGGACATTTATGGTTTTGTCTTGTAAGCCCTTATATATTGCTTTTAAGTACATGAGCAAAACATATTAACTTTCTCCCATTTCCATCTTTAGTGACAAGTACCAGTATAAGTAATTCATGAGTGACTTCTCGTTATCTGGCATATTTTAGTGATATGCCACGTCTTCATCCAGCGAATTATTTTTATAATATTTAACAACAAACTTGAATTCGAGCTGTTTGATTATAATCTTCAACATCTACGTTACTTCATCTTTTTACAGATGTCATGGAGTGATGTGATCTTGGGTTTCTTTTCTGTCCTGATTGGCGGGATTATTATATTCCTTATCTGCATTTTAGAGACACTAGGATGTATCTATAGAATTTTCTAATTATAAATTGACATCAATTATGTTTCTCTTGGCGAGTTTTTTTCGTTCACATTAAAGTAGCAATAAGTTTCGTTACTATTCTGAGCGGCATCAAAGAATAGTTCTTAGTAGCAAAGTACCTAAGACGAATATTTGAATGACAACCTGATTGGTGAAATCGGCTGAACCCGAATAACCTACATACAACATTTATAAAATCGAGAATGTAGGAGATATCCAATCAAAAGAGAGTTCGGAAAGGACGGATCCGAAAGGAGATAAGACTGACAGGCGCTGGCAAATGACCAGAGGATGGGAGCAATAAACGTCAGTCCCTTGAGCGACTGCGGCGCACGTGCGGCTCACCCGCTCCGGATTCCAGTGGCTCAATGTTGCATTCCGGGTTGAGCGATTTATTTCCTGGTGTGGCCTAAAAGTTGTCAACAATTTGTTTCATGCACACTGTCTTGCTGTAATATATTGTTAAAGAATACCACAGAAGAGAAAGGGTTTGTCTTCATATGAGAAACAAGCATCAGCGTTTATGATCTAAAAAAAATACATAAAATTAAAACAAAAACAAAAATAGTAGATCCTATAATTTATCTTTTGTTGGGTGTTTCCATACATTTTTATCTTTTTTGCGGTGAAGATTATGTTAAAGCAATAAAAATCAAAAAAAATCCTGATGTATATTTGCAAAGATAATTAGCGTCAAAGAAAAATGATAGGGACTAAGTTAGGGTGAGTCTCTGTCTGGCTATGTCAATTTCAAAACTTCCATCAAAGAAATATTTTCCGTTTTGTATATTATATCAATTTTTATAAATATATATTTGTAAAGAAAGGGCTATTGGTACTAATGGGAGAAAATAGACCGGAAAATGGGCCTCTTTGCCAACTCCTGACGGCTACCTGGAGATACCTGCCGCGTACTCGCCAGAGTGGAAGTATCGTGGTTCATTTCCCGAGGAAGAAATAAATTAACTAAGTGGGAATCCAACCCACAACGTTCAGAACAGAACACGTTGGGGCCACGACCCAACATGTCCTGAGTCCCAACAATGAGGCCACTATGTCTTCAAGATAGAGATAAAAGATGTATTACTAGTAGAATACAATCTAAAGAAATTATTTAAGTTAAAAAGTCAAATAATCAAAAATAATAAGAGGAAAGGAGAAATTTAATAAGTTCACAATTCATTAACTTGGATAGTTATAAACTAAGTAGAGAAGAAATTCAAATAGAACGTAGAAAGATATTGTTTTTATTTTCTATTCATAAGTGTATACCTTAAGCCACTAGCGGACCCAGGATTTAATTTTGGGGGGCTTCAGCCCGAAAACTTTTTTTACATATGTCACAACAATTATTTTAGATAAAACAGAAAGAAACTAAGTAACTATATGAAATGGTGTTTAAATGATTCTTGAGGTCCTATTAAATGTAATTAAATGAACAATACTTGTAGAGATAAATAGTTTACATTTTTCATAAAATATATTTTACCATTTTGAGGTAGGGGGCTTCAGCAACATAGTCCTCCTCAGCCTTTTTCTTAAGGTCAATAATAAAAAATCAAAATTAACTTTAGATACCTAATTATTATTATTGCCTATACCCAGTTATTTATTGAACGTTTCGGGGAATTTGTGTCCCTCCCTCACTTCAGCAATATTTTATTTTTTCAAAAGAATTGTGTAAGCCACAATGGTATAATAATTTTGGTACGTCTGATTTACAACAGAAGTTAATTGGAAAAATAAATTAAAATTTATTTTAATTATATGCCAGGAACCAGTAAAAAAAATCTTTAAAATCTCAGCTTTCTAGATGGAAACGGATCAACAATATTGGATGTTTCCCACAGGGTGGGAGCATGCGAATAGCTCGATGTGGTGGCACAGCATATGCCATCTCAGCATGTGATTAAGCCTTTGTGACGGAACATATGGCGCTGCACTGTTCTTAGGGCACAGATGAGCCCGTCGGTTTGTGTTGATCAGGGCTGTATCCTGTAGTTGGCAGCTCCTATTGTATCTTATACTAAGGATATTATTGACTCGGCAGCACTTCCAGCATAGGGATTTTTTTTTTACATTTGAACTTGTTTATTAAGAAATATTACAATATGTCTCAATTAAGGATATTTATAACAGTGTTCAATGATCACATTTACATCCTATGTACAATAATTACAAATAAATTACACAACAAAATATCATAGCTACAACTAAATGTATATTAAAAAAAAAAAAAAAATAATCAAAATAGTAACTTAAATGCAAACATGCTTTTACACAATATTTAAAAAATTCGATCAATCAGGGAAACTCCGAGCCAATCTTTTTCACCACTCGTGGAAGGAAAGACAGAACTCTAGGGGGTGTTATAGGGAATAAAGACAATAAATAAATTCGAGGATCTATTTAATTTTCTAATTACTTATATTCAGTACAACACTATAACAGTAATAATGCAGTAATATTATTTTATTGACATTTGCTAAACAAAAAAATAAAAAAAGTTTATTACAAAACATTACAGTTGTTTAACTATTTAAGTAGTTTAGCCTTTAGTAGGGTTGAGTTTTATTATCTTTAGTTAGATTTAATCAATAAATGAAAAAATAATGTAATTAAAAGGGAATTAACTGGCATATCTACTTAAATCTCTTGATATATTTTTAGGAAAATCGAAGTGAACGAATATTTAAACTTGGTGTAATGGTCGGGTGCCTTCTACACCAGAACCAAATTCAAAACTTTTTCGGTTATAAATATGCACCAGTACATGGGAAGAAATCTACTTAGCAGGAGTCGTAATGTATCGTTGAAGGAGCCTGACTATTAAACCAAGTTTAAATACTCGTAGAGTATAAATATCTATATGTATTTATTTATATATATTTTGACAGCAAAGATAAGATACGTCTGGTTCAGTGGGGGTAAAATTCGTTGCAATCAGATGGAGGTCCAGTAGTAATTATAGAAAAACCAAGTGATCTGGTCGTTTTCAGCTGAACTTTGGATATAAGGTACCTTCAGCTTGCAATTAATGTACTTTCTCTCGCTAGAAATATATTTATTATATTTTTTTCATTTTCAGCTTTCTTTATTTTTTTATAAATGTAGCTTCTCTTGTTTTTTATTTTTGTATCAATTTTTACTCATCAGAAATATTATCATCTTAATTTTAAGCTTCTTTTATTTTTGTATAAATTATTTAGAACTTTATTCGATTCCTTGCCAATTTTTATTAATTTATCTAGACCAAGGAGAAATTTATATTTTCTTATGTTATAAATTAATTTCATTAACTGAATATTTATTTCGAAACACCGAAAATTTATTTTTTTCATCTCAAAGTTTATTTTATGTAAGCATTGTTTTTTTTTTTTATATTTATAAACTTGACATTATGCTTTAAAAATGCTATATCCTATCCTCCATCCTTGATAATTTTTTTTTTCTTTTCCAAAATCCTACTTCCCAACCCTCCAGTCATGACTAATATCCTGAATTCCTGTCACACCAATGCACAATCCCTTACTGCACACTAGAATGAATTTCAGGAACATTTCCTTGATAATTTCTACCACATAAAAGCAATATCCAAAACCTAGTTAAAACCTTTTATCCGTTACTCCCAGATTTCCCTACCCAATTATTCCTTCCTACTATTGTAAATATGTATATAAATTATTAGAGCGTTCTTCATTATTTTTATTTCATGTTTATTTTCAATTTATTGTTTTTTATTTTTATCTAAATTAGTAAGTAACTTTTATTTTTTCTATTATTTTTTTTATTTTGACTATTTAATTACTCTATATTTTTGTTTATGTATCTCTAAGGCTCCTTAGCCCATATTATTGTATTTTTATATTATTCTAAAGGGACTCGTCCCAGAATAAATAAAGAATTATTATTATTATTATTATATATATATATATATATATATATATATATATATATATATATATATATATATATATGATTTCCCTGCTATGATAAAGCCAGTTTTAATATATGGCTGTGAGGCTTGGACAATAATAAGGACCCTAGAAAAAGTATTGAAAGATTTGAGAGAAAAATTCTCGGCACGATAAACAGAGCGACACGAGATCAGAGTACTAACACATGGAACAGAAATACCAATAACGAGCTGCTTACAGAAACTATTCAATCAATATCTCATGATATGAAGGCATGGAGGTTTAGATGGGCATGTAGTTCGTAGCAATCCATCTGGAAGCCTCTACGTAACAATGAATGTTTCAATAAAAGGCAAAAAGCAGATGGATAGATAGAATCATCAAAGATTCAATAGAGCTGCCCACAGATAACTGGAGAGAACTAGGCCAATACAGAGATGAAGCAGGCTTGTTAAGGCGGTAAAAGATCTGCATTTAGTAATTTTTATTATAAACATCATAATTTTTATTAAAAAACAATAAGGATTTTTTATTTTTCCACTTTTATTATTTTGTTTTTTTAATTTCATATCTGAGAAAAACGTGATATTCACTATTATTTGTGTTCTCAGGTTTTTTCCCTTATTTATATTTTTTTAATTTTAGTGTTAAAATAATGATTTTGAAAGACTTTTAATACTTGCTATTAATATTAAATAATAATATTCAGTAAAACATTGTTTATTTATTAATAGGCTTATAGGAATTTATGGCTTATTGTTGGCAACAGCTAAAGGCAGTAATAGCAATAGAAAAAAATAATAATAATAAATTACCTAATAATATATTAAGGTGATTGAGTAGAAATACAAGTAAATTCCCTTCGGTTGATGACGGTTATATCTGTAGAATCATTACATACTTTTTCTGTATGTTTTTTCGACAGATAGATTAAACACATTTAATAATTTGTTGTTGTCTTGAGCCTAAATTGTTTCACAACAATAACGGGATCACGCAAAATACTTGAGCCACCAAATACTTAAATATCGGTTAAGGCCATTCACTGAAAGAATCGTTACATACCTTTTAGAGGATTGATTAGACACATTTTATACAATAACGCGAGCTGAAATTGTTTCAAAACACTTACCGAATCTCGCTGTGGCTACCAAACTTAGAAATCAGTCCAGTCTCTCGCTAAAACGGTCACTACATACCTTTTGGTAGATTGTTTTAACACATTTCATACAATAATTCCTCAGTATTTCGAGCTCAAATCGTTTCTTAACACTCACGGAATCTCACTAAATAATTAGACCATTATGCTTACAAATGGACTAGCCGTTCGCTCAAAAAATCGTTACAGACTTATTAGAACATTGTTTATACTCACGTTATGCAATAACTTTCTATTGTTTTGAGCTCATATTGTTTCTATTCATTCCCTGCATCTCACCCAATAATTTGAGCGTTAATTAATTAATTAATTAATTTGAGCAAAAATAAACATTACTCTAGAATATCTCTCAAACATCATCCTAAACACATAAAGTTCTGCATGACTTCGCCACTATTATTAATATATTTTTTCAAATCAAACAAATAGTTATTTATTTTAACAAAAGCATCCCTTTGTTAGAGAAAACTCTCCCTCACCTTTGGCCTTAAGCTCAACATTGCAATGGAAGAGACAAGGCTTGGCGAACCTGTAACCAAATTGTTGTTAGCCAGAGATTACCATAGTTAAATAACCGAGACCGGACTGCTACTTGATTATTCAAGTGTCTACTCAGTTGCCTCACCCCAGGCCTTAATGGACTCGGTTCCCAATCGAACCCTCTGGATCCAAGGGAGGGGATTAAGCGAAAACTACTCCCACCAAAGGGAAGATCAGGTTAACAATTAACTAGTAAAACAGAGATTTCTTGATCTAAACCTTAGATGGAATATTGATCGGTGAAATTAAACAATAAAATAGGCAATGAGTTAGTAAAAGCTTTCTGATTACAATCTTTTTTGGGTCTCCGCCCCTCTTGATTTAACATAATATAGTAAATTTCAATCAAGCTTAATTCAATTGTTTATTTTTTATTTTATTAAGTAATAATGCAATCTGCCAGTTTTGGAGGGAAATAACTATAAATATTAAAAAAGTAAATAAATCAGAAAAATAAATAAAACTTATAAACACATTCACACCTATGTACAATATATATATACGCCCATCTCCTAGCAAGGCTTTGTACTACACGTGTGGAAGACAAAGTAGGACTCCAGGAAAAATTCAAAGCTTAAAGTTTTAAGAATACCGAGAGAATGAAACTGAAGTAAAATGCCTGAGATCCATTTTTTAAACTTAAAATATGATTTCATGATTCAGATTACGACTGTTAGAAAAAAAAGAAAGTATTTTTATAATTAAATAATTGTTTATTAAGATGATAGTTTCACTTCGTTCGAAGTAGGGAAGTAAAATTGTCTTGGAACGGATAAATACGCCAATAATTGAGCGGAATATAGATATAAGGAATTGGTTGAGGCAAAATATTTGGTATTATCGGCAATGAACCTTCGGTTATCTTATTTATTCATTAACAGATTATTAATTTATGTATTTTATTGATTTACATATCTAGAACTAATTAATTTTTTTTAATATTATGTTTTACCGACGAATTAATTTTATTTCGTTTTCATATTCAAATTAATTAGTCAGATTCAATGAAATATCAAATTTTAAAAATATAAGATATATGGCTAGTATTTTTATGAAGAAAAGAAATTTTATAATAAAATTTTCACAGGCAATATTTAGCAGAAAATATATTCCTGTTATTATTTCTTTATTTACAATTCCTAACTTTTCTTCTTTTAATATTAATTCTGTTTTTTTAAACTGTATTTTTAGATTATATTCCTGAAATCATTAACATTTTATTTAAATGTCCTTGTTAACTGTTAACTTATCATTCTCTAATCTTTAATGTTTAATTTTAATGGTTCTTGCACTTCCTAATGTTTAAACTGTATTCTTTAACTTCGCCTCTATTAGTACTAATTTTTATTACTTAAAAATGTATTTTTTAGCTTTTATTCTTAATATCATTAATCTTTATTGTCTCTGTTATCTCATCTTCTATTAAATCTTTAAGTTTCAATTTTTATAATTTTAGTTCAATTGTACTATCATAATCATCTGTAATTATTCTTAACTTTTCAAACTTTAAATTGTATTTCTTAGCTATAGTTGAGTTATGTGTGTAGTAATTCATCAAACTGTAATATAGGGCGAAAATGACCCAAGTGGTTGAAGAGCCTAAAACATGTATAAATAAATAAATAAATTATTTCTTTATGATTTTTTGGCATAATTTCATATTTTATTTCCCTCTGCTATTTTCCTATTTAGCAGACACTTATAACAGTTGGTGACTACAAAATGCCACCTTTCGCGCAAGAGAATAAACATGTAAAAGTGCGACCTTTTGCACTGACAGCAGCGATATTTAAAACATTAAAAATTTTCCCGAAACCTTTGAAAGGTAATTTAATTGAAGTTTTGCTAAGAGTGTACGACAATACTTCGAAGTTTGTTTCTGTTCTGACTTAAGCCTCATTCAAAATGTAACAAATCAGTGTGCTGCATATTTTAAATTGACGCGATATTGACAGAGACATGAATTGAAGAATGAAAGCGAACGATAATCGTTATTTCCTTAATTGAATTATATTCATTATTCAAATTAACGTCAGGTGAATTAGAGTTTAAAAATTATTTGAGTAGTAAAGGTAGAAACAGCCATGATGTTTATTACAGAGTAGTCTGACATTAAGGTACGAATTAATGAAATTTTTTTTTAACACCCATGTTAAAGATGTATAATAACTATTCAACTTTGTTTTGCTCCAGCTCAGCACAGTATTCATTATTTAAATCTTATCTTCTAAAATTTGTGCTTTAGGATGCTTCTTTTAGACGGTTATTACCATGTATTTACCTCTCAGTTGTTATCCACTGAACATATGTAAATTTATTAGAAATAAAGCTATTATTACTCATTATTCAAATTTCCATGATTATTCCGTGACGCTCTCTAAAAACCGCAATACACCTTTCCAAACTTAGAAACCTTCCACTAAAGGTTGTCATGAATTTTACTTTTCACAAAGTCCGATAATTACTTCGCATTGGATAATACGTTATACATATTCGGAAAGGGATGATTTCGAATGGTCTCCAAAGAAACCCAGGAGTTCCACTTGGGAAATCAGGGGCGACATATGTAAGTTGTCGAGGAAAACTGTCAAGAAAAGCAAACAAGCAATCATGGAAGGAACACCGCCCACGACCTCTCTATATCTGTCACAATGTTGAACGGAACTCCTTCCCACTCAAGATAAATAATGGAAGGATAGCGGCTAGAGTAATACATTCATAATTACAAATAAAAGTATGCTATTCTATTTCGTCCAAAATAATACGGTATATTAATTAAATAAACAATAATGTGATGTCATAATCAATATTTATAAAAGTTTATTACACTAATACAAAGAATATACTGAAATATCATTGAACATTATATCACTTTAACATTACATATTTACATCACTTTAATATTACAACTTTAACATTATAACATCACTTGTTTAAATTAACGTAAATTCGTAAACTTGTCTATACCCAGTTGTCATAGACGGTGAACCTGCAGTCTCCTAGAACCATTGGATAACTATGGAACATAATGTGCCAACGAAAGTTAGTATTTTTGGAAAATAAAATAAAAAATGAATAAAAGAACTGAATATAAGTAGGAATTATTTCATTTACTTCATTATACCAAGGACTCCATCTGGACAAGAAAACAAGAAATTTGAAACGACAAGAAACCGCTCGACGTTTCCAAATACTTCAGTACTTACTAGAAAAACGCTCTAAACTTCCAATTAATTACAAAAGACTCATATACATGACTATTGACTACATTACTACTCATATACATTATTATGACTAGGCCCTATTTGTACTTACGGGCTTGAGCTAAAAGGCTCCAATAAATCATTAAATTCCTCCCTCTCAAATTCAAAATCCTCAATGTTACAAATAAAATTATCCACAGCCACCTTAAAGCTACTCATGTTTCGGATTTGACCCAATCAAATTTGACCTATCCTTCCGTAATAAACTTCAGAACCATCCCAACCCTCTCGTTTCTAACCTAGCTTCCTTTTCAATTCCTGATAACACTCCGATATGCCCGAAAAGAAGATGGCCCCATGATCTCCTAATGTAGACATATAATTAGAGTTCTACCAGTGAATAGTTTCTCAACAAGTGTTTTTTCATCATTATATCCATTTGTAAATATTTGCTACATGCATTTCTCTATTACGGATGTAAATATCATCAATAAATAAACAAATAAATCTATTAATCTCTCTCTCTCTCTCTATATATATATATATAGCGAGCGTGGTTAGCACTTGGATGGGTGAACGCCCACCAGGTAAAGCCACGCTGCCCGAGATCCCCCCTTCCCTCCGGGTCGATGTGAGTTGCTTTATCCTACTGGAGGCAACTCACGCCGACCGGGCGTAGGACTGATGACCCTACCCTCTTGTACTTAAATTGGAAATCGGGATGTTGTCCACAGGAGACCACATCTCGCGGACAAAGATCTTCACATGGTCTGCAGCTCCAACCGAATGTATATATATATATTAATAACGTTCTGAACCATCGGATAATAATGAATAAATAATATGTTAATATAATCCAGATTTGATTGAATTAAAGGTAATAGGTTTCTTCTCAGAAAAGGGAAGCCCTTATTATTAAAGGGGCAGAGTTCCAACAACCGGACCTTAAAAGTGGCGATATTCCTTTGGAGCGTAAAGGATAACAAACTGAATTTAAAAAGGCAAAATTGAAGTTTTATTCGGTAAATAAAAAGACAAGGAGGGGGAAAGCTGGATTAAGTTCAGTCAGCCAGGGGCAAGGAGATGAAAGGGCACTCGCCTGTGAAATTATAACAGTTCCACCGGCATACAAAGTAACTGGAAGGAGCATGAAATTAGTTGGAGAAACCGAATTTGCATACTTGGAGAAAAAGGAAAAGGAAAAATTAACATAACTCCTTGGAAATAAACTTTCGAGTGTTTTTTTCTCCGAATTGGAACCATCGACGGTTAATCGGGTATTACAAAGGAAAGTGCCATGTGTAATACATTAAAACCAAGATATCCGATATTCATATTTATAATAATTGTTAAGAATATCACTGGTTTACACTTTTTTATAATAATAATTATTAATAAGCATTACAAAATTTTGAAAAATAAAAGAAGTAACTCGAGTGGTGAATTCGTAGGATACATTAATAACTAAGACAGTGGAGGATCCCTATGGGGAAGGGAGAGAGAGAAAGATAGAGAGGAGGGGAGAGGGTGATGACAGACTGACCAGCTGCAGATGGATTGCCTCGGTAAGTCCTCCAGGCGTCTCCAGAGGATGAGACCCTCTGTCAGCTCATATCTTACCAACAACACCATATAGAAAATTCAATGACGCCAACTAGAAGTCGAATTGATAAATATAAATTATTTAGATAACTAAAAATAATGTAAATAATATGGAACTATTTAAGACTTCATTTCCACATCGGTATGTCTAGTGACTTAAAAGACAAGATCTTAACCGACAATATGGCCAGACTACTGAACAGAAAATCTTATCATTCTATTGCAGAAACAGTAGTAATGAACAAGACAATCCGAAAAACCTATTTGGACATACGGACTAGATATTTGGGGGATAGCTAACTTTTCTAGTATCAAACATATTCAATCCTTTGAGTCCACAGTGGATGAAAAAAGTCAATACCCCATTTAACCAATAAAATCCTATATCATGGCCTTAATATCCCATTTGTTCTAGACCTCATTCAAGACTGAATATCCAAATTGCTCCAGAAAATCACATATCGCCCAAAATCCCTGCCACTCCTAGAATCCTCCTCGAAAGTAGAAACGGCAGTGATCCCGCGACCTTTTGTAAATATGTATATAATGAAGTTTCGACAATATTCAGATTCTTCACAAGATGAATTGTGCGTGACGATAGCCTTTTGTTCAATCTTCACGAGTTTTTTTAGCACTACGGATAATTATTTTGTATTTATGTGACATGATATATTTTAACAATATGTGAATAAATAGTTTATAAAAAGAGTTGGTAAAATTCTCAATATTCCTTACTTGGTTATAAATAAAATCATCCATAATGACCTTAAGTTTCAGATTTGGCCCAATTCAGATACTTGTCCTTTCATAATAAACTTCATAACCATCCCGACCCTCTCGTTCCTAACCTTACTTCCTCTTCAATTCATAATAATCCTCTGAGACGTCTGGAGGTCCAGCTGTTCCCACAGCACTTGCAGGGACATTGTTGGTTCAGAGTTTCCATGGCTTATTATAAATAGTATACCAAATAAATGAATGCTGGTATTTAAGGCATTATTTTATTTTACTTATATTTGCGTTTATTTTATTTCGATTTGTTGTGTATATTTTTTGTTTTCCATAATATTATCTTGCTTTATATTACTTTTTTTTTGTAAATATGGAATGAATGAACCCTTTCTCATTACTTATTTTTAAATTTATTTCACAAAATGATGCATTATCTTAGATTACATACCTAAGGTTTACATGAGAACATGAGGCACTTTAACGTTTGAAATAGTTATAATAAGTTAACAATTACCAATACAGGATAAAACGTAACGGCTTTGAGGAATGACCTAAAGCAGGAATCGACAAACGAGGGCCTGCAGGCAAGTACTTACGATCTGGCCCGCGAAAGTTTTATTGATTACATGGTATAGTTTTAAAAACTATTAGAACAATACAAAAATTAGTAAATTCCTCATACCAGAGGTTACTACCACAAGAGGGTTTTTTTCTCTTAGAAAGCTCATTTCACAACTGAAGCTTCAGCTTTATTAATTGAACAAGATTGTTTTTTTCTCATTACAAGCCGTGGCCCACGGGATCTTAGATGGAGGTCTCAATGCGGCCTGCAGGACTAAGCGGAAGTCGCAATGTAGTCCGCGAGCAAAAAGGTTTGGAGGCTCCTCACCTAAAGTAAAAACAGACAGTTGAAACCGAATCCATTTATCCATTTTTTACAATTTTTTAAATAGTTTTAGACAAATTCAATTATCTTGCCGATTTTAGTCAAGAATACAAATACATGTCTAGTATGTAATATGGTAATTATATGTATTAAAACTAAGACACGTACTACCAAAATATGCGAGAAATTAGACAAAAATATGACGAAAAGAGAACCTCACGCTTTATCCAGATTCATGTCAAAGTAGCGTTATTTCAACATTTTTCTATTACTCGAAATCCATTTGCTTCACTGCTTGAAACCTTCCGTTACAATATTTGTTGCACTGGTTCGAAGCGATCGATGGAGACGCCACCTTCAGTAGAAGAAATGATGCCTGCAGTTGAAGCTCTGCATCCTCCCACTATAAATCTACTTTAGATTGGCTGCTTGCAAAAGGGTACTCCAGCAGTTGAGTGTATTTGTTGTTAAATCTCCATCAATAGTGTCAGGTTCTGATCGTACCACTATATCATTTACAATTTATTCTTAAAAGAATATATTAACCATTTTAACTGCACTCTAGTTCCTGATATATTGACCATTTTTCAATAATCATAGTTATCCTCCGACGCATTATTTTTTAATAATTTTTAAAGGATTATATATAGACCGTATTTAAAAAAATATAACATTAATATTTATGTTTCAAAAACTAATGAAAAGGCACTGTGTGCCGATTTTCCAGGTCCTGAGTTTGAATCCGGCCGTGGAAGATAATTATTTATATTGTTACATCAGCCATAGATCGATACTCGATCGAGAGACTCTACCTCCTGGGGCACACCTGGTCATTATGCTCATAATCCAAAAATTAATTAAAAGAAAAACCTGGTGGTTGAGCGTGATCTTAGTCAAATCACCTATTTGCTTACAAAGTACTAAACGCGAAACTTGTTCTAAACTCATAGATTGTTGTGTTACAGATTTTTGTAAAAAATAACTAATAAAAATGTGCATGTGTATGAATGTGTTTTAATTATCTTGTATATATGTATATTAATCTGATTTCGCTTATTTTATTTTATTTTTACTTTGCTTATTTATACATTTTTTCCTTTCGTAGTACATATTATGTGAATGAATACTTTCGTAGCCATAGTACCAATGCACTTCAGTGCGGCAGACTGTATTACTACTCAATAAAATCATTAAATTTGTTTTAAAAAAAACAAAAATGTGACGACGCAAAGGCACATAATGGAATAATTCCTGAAAAAGTAGGTTTCAGGTATTAAGAGTGTACCGCAACCCATTCAAGAAACTCTCAACAATGCTTAAATGCTTAAGGCTGAATGAAACTCATACTAGCACCAATGTTTTTAGGAGAATAATACACATCAAAGCTCAAAAGGTTGTTATCTATTCATTTGAAAGTTGCCCTATTCGGTATTTTAAGGTGAATTACCCGATATTTCAGAATTGATTAGAAATGCGGTCAGGAAAGAAGAAGAAAAAAAAGTGATGAAGTGTTAGAAAACACCGATAAAGATAAGCTGTTCCAAGATTGAAAAACCATCCAGAATTTATATTCTAGATATAAGGAAACCAATAATGAGGAAACTCAATAAATAAAGGCACATAAAAAAGTTCTCATAGATTATCAGTGAGATAAGGAGTGCATACTTGCTGTGAATATGTATTTTACAACCTGGGTTGGCTCAGCCCTAAAATCTAGAAAGTATATAAATTATTAGTACATAGTACTGATAACATTTCCAAGATTACACCAGAAGGTATCAACTGGATTTGGTCTGTTGATACCGGACACGATTAAAATAAAGAAAAACCTTACTTCAACTTAATGTAATAAAAATGGGAGGACAAAGTCGGTCAAAAAATAATGTTTTTTTTTTTTTAAACTATTTCCGTTACAGGATGATCGGTTGACCCTAGCGACACCTGGTAATGACAGTTGCTCTAGGCGTTAAGTATATTTTTAAAATAATTATCCCAGGGACATGGGAACAATACTACAATACACCTGGGCTTCAACCAGATGTTATTTTCGTTAGATCCACGATCAGATAGCCAAGCTTGTTCATAATTTTTACCACCGACTGGCATATACTCACGCAACAGGATCGATGATTAGATGTGGAAATGAATACTCTCTTAACGAAGCAATTCATACTGAGGACAAATTATCTTAAACATGGATGAAAATTCGTTGTGAAAGTTCCAAAAAAAAAGGGAGAATAAAAAACGTAAAAATCCTCTATATCCTCCCACTCCAACAAAAAGGGTTTGCTAATAAAACAAAAGTAGTGATCTGGGGATTTCGTTAGAATCTTAGTTCTCTCCGTAACTTGGTTCTCGGTACAATACTGATGCAAAGATGATTGCATTTTAGCGTAAACGAAATTTTTCGCACAAATATGCCTTACGAGGATTGGCAGATAATAACTATACAGATGATACAGTATAGTAAGTTTTGAGATCTAAATTAGCTCCTTTTCACAAGTTTTATTCATTAGCAATATCCTGCTGGGAAATATTTTTAAAGTTATATTCAGGCAGAACGTTGCCATCAATAATTTCTGCTCCTGTGATCATAGGCGTAGATTTTACACTCTGGTTGGGGAGAGGGCTCGATGGACCCCTTGGATGCAGAACATGAATAAAAATTAAAGATAAGAAAAAATAAAATAATTCTATCTTGTCACACATCCACTCCTTTACGCAATATTTTCATTCAGCATAATCAACTGTAAACTGAGCTTTGAAAGCCACATTTGAAAGGCAAAGCTGGATTTCAAGACATCTCTGCTCCATTACTGGTTATAAATTTCTTAAACTATATAAAATGAGTTTATCAACTATTTATTTATTTGTTAATTTGCCTCTTCTCGCTAAAGTCATTGGCAATCCTTCACTCACTCACGCTTCTCATATTCCATAACCTTCTATCCATTAATACAATTATCGAAAGTTGATATTATGTATATAATATGATAATTAAGATAATCAATATAATTATAGTAAAACGAACAGTTTAATATTATATAAAACGGATGGATTCCAAAATAAATGAAAAACTATCGACAATAAACTTTTAGTGATATCGAAACTTTGAAAATAATATTTTTTGAAGAGAAGATTGGTTGGTGTAAAAAAAAGGAAAAATAATTAAATTTATAAATAATTTATATATATAGTTTTTTTTTTTACGAACATCCCAATCTTCTCTTCAATAATTCACGAAACCCAATCATCAATGTACAATATGAGTTTTTTTTTATTCCGTTTCAAGTCGTCTGAAAAATTAATACAGTCATAGAGAGTTATAATTTAAATACTGGACCTCTACCTACTCACTAACTATTCAATAACTATTGAGATTGTTGTACTAACCTTTTCAAATTTTGCACTTAAAGAAAACAAAAAGGGATATAACTAATCGGACAAAAAGAGCGGTTTGCTAAAGTAAATATTGGCTAAACGGGACAACTAATGGAAGCTACCGTCGTGACGGTCCCGGGTGACAAACGACCGAAGCACTAATCACCCAACGGCCGAATCTTATTCCACGCTCTATCCGTCTCCTTTCCTTCTTGAAGAGATTTATCTCACCAATACTCACTGACAACACATCCCCTCCAGATCGGATAATGTATATTAGCTATAAATTATAGCCATATTAACAACCCGTTTTCTTAAAAGAAAATAAATCCAGATGGAGAGGACGAGATAAGTCCAAGAAGATTGACGTTAGTACCATTTTATTAGTGATTTATTACCGTTAGTACTCATGAACGAAATAAAAAATATTTAACCAGTGACTTAAATACCTAAAGATACAATTAATGAAAAAAATCTGGTGTGTCCACTCACACGACTTTCCTACCTATTTCTGAAAAGTTTTTATATCTTTACATATGATCATGACGAAACCAAGAAAAAATTTAATTAGATTTATTTTCCTGAAAATTGATGAAAGAAAGGATTTGAGTACGATTTATTTGATAAACTAAAGCAATGTAAACCATTTAAGATAGATCAGTGAAAAAATTTCAATACTCTCTAATATTGCTGATCAAAAACTTTTTGCCATAGCGTAATTTTGTTAAACAATAATTTCAGTTAAAAGTAAAGGAAATAGTGAAGCTTGTGTGATGCGGGCAACAGATTTTCTTACTTTCACTTAGTCATCTTTTTTCTCTTATTCATCCCTTTCTGACACCCCACAGGATATGAAATCGTAATCTTACATTCGAAATTGAATAGCAGTAACTTCGTTAAGAGTTGTCCAAAATTAACGATTTTTATATGGTTTTGTAGAGAATTTCATTACCATTAAAAAAAAAACAGGTTTAATGTAGTATAGGAAATAAATTAAAACACGTGTAGAAAACAGAATAAGCTGTATCATCGCTGATACTGGTTCGATTCCGATGATTTTTTTTGGTAATTTAATTACCTTAATTAAAAAAATTTATTATAAATTTTACCGTATAATATATACATAGCGAGTTAGGCCCTAAAACATATTTCTTTTCTTTATAAAATTTTTCCTGAATTTTCTCGGAAATTTAGTCCATATATGAAAATTGAAAGGACAATTATTAGACCATTACAGGAAAGTTTCATCAAAATCGTTAGAGCCGTTTTCACGCTACAGTCTCTAGAACATGCTTCTCATTTATTGCGCGCAAGCTGTTGGGCATGGATCACCGAATTTCTGTCACAGGCATTAGTAGTCAAAACCCTAAAAATAAAAAAAAAGAAGCAACAAAATCGGTCCAGTAGTTCCCGAGAAAATCTGTGAAAAACAGACAGACCAATGGCTAAAAGTGTGTTTTTCGGACTCAGGGGGCTCTGAAACATTTAGATCCGTCGAAAACTGCAGGTCTGAAATTTGATCCGATAGCAATACTTTCCTTATCTAGTATAGGTAGGAAAGTAAAAACAAGGTGTGTGGCTGAGACCACACAATAAAATTGAAAACATCAACAAGAAGGTATTAAAAATATGAAATATAATTTTTTTTGTTCTATATTCACAAAGTAATAACATTTACAATATATACAATTATAACTGTGTATAAATATTTATACATCGTAAACAATGAGATGTCAATTAGTATAAGGCAATTACGGAGTATTGCTACTTTTTTTTTTAATAAGAGGGAGGTGAGTAATTTGTCGTAACACTATCGAGTGCAACAGAAAATCGAATACAAACACTTATTTTCTTCTTTTTACTGCTAATTAAAAAATATATCTAAACTGACTTTTGCAAATTAGTGAATGAATTCTCCATGGTATTAAAATTCACTTACAGTAGGCAGGACAGAATTTTAGTTTTTGAGATATTTTAAACCGAAACCAAAAATTAATCGAGTCGAGCCGACTTTATCCGAATAACCGTTCAGTCTCATTCAATACCTATATTGGAAGTGCTAAGCGCGCCTAAAAAAAATTTTACTTCAACTAAAAAATAATCTGAAAATAAATATATTCAAGTAATTATTAATGAAACGTACATATTGTGTAATGTAGAAATAAAGTAAACGCAAAGTATGAGTACAGTACGCGCATCACTCGTTCACTTACCTCTAAGGAGAGTGATGGGTATTTTCACATAAGGGAAAGTCAAAGTGAAAATACAGTATATCTTAATTCTAAAATAATTCATTACCATGTTTTTTCTCGTCCAACAAATCAGTTATACTTATACGTTTGCAACACTTTCCATTTCCTCTTACAACTATGTATTGTATCAAACAGTACTAATGATTTTGGGAAAAAATTGGAAACTGGATCTTTTGGTAAAGTGTGAGTTTTATAGGAAACATTCTATCACGAAACTAGTGGGAAAAATGAGATAAGGCGCTCTCTTGGCGTTTCGGTATAGCTTCCAACCCTTATTTCTCCTTCAGTTACCAATAAATTTTCTTCATTAATTATATTTAACCATTTTTTAAAGCAGATTACAACCTGAGACGCTTAATTATTTCAAATAAACAAAGTTAAAGCTACTTTAGAAGAAGACATTTTTAAAATTAGGCATTTAAATACTGTTAGAAAATAACAAGAATGAAAACTACATTATATTTAAAACATTTTAATTTTATACCGATATAATGAATTTAATCAAAATCGTTAGAGCAGTTTCCGAAAAAAAAATTGTGTGAAATCCATAATATAAAGTGGCACTTCCGGTAAGCTTATCTTGACAAAAACGTTTTCTGTAACATCTCAGGCATGTAAACACCTTAAATACACAAGTTCAGTTTCGTGAGATTTTTCGGTTTTGAGCAAGACTGTTCACAAACATGCCAGAAAACTCGGATTCGAAAATTTTCATGATCGCAATACTTTCCTTTATTATATATTTCATATATAGTCAAGTGAAATTAATACAACGTTGGGCAATCATTAATGACACTGTTACTGCGTATTGGATTAATATACCTTTGAATGTATGCAGAAGAGCATTAGTCAGGCAAAATGAGGCCATGAAACCCTCAAGCCAAGATAGAGGCGGCTTGATGACTAAGCGTAAAATTTAAAAGAACTTAATGGGGAAGCCCTTAAGATGGCCGTAAAGGCCTAGGCTACATAAAATAAACGAGGCAATGAGATCGGAAAAGGCACCAGTCTAGGAATAGTTTTAACTACACCATAAATATTTCACAAGGTTACAAGCTAAAATTAAGCAACTGCTTGAAATATTTTCATTAAAACTTAAACATTAGAATTAGGAGGAATTAGTTAGTCACTTAAGACAATAAGGAACAACTAGTTGGCCCGTGCAAATAATTCGCAGACAATTTTGCTAAGTGAAGAAATAACAAAACAATATGGAAATAGGTAATTTAAGTAAGGAAGAAATTAATATTTTTTCCTCGGTCGATTACAATATTCCATTAAGAATAACAGACAAAAATATTTGTACAAATTGTTTTGCTAAGACCTATTTTTAAACGCTGACTGGAAAGATAATAAAAGTAATAAAGACAAAATAATGCCTCAATCAGGGGATTTTCTATAAATTATTTTTAAAAAAAAATGTAAGAACAACTAAATGTCTTTAAGAAATAATAAAGTTAATATATCAGCCAGGAAAAAAGTGTAGAAGATTATTCTACTCCTAAATGCAATATCTTTAAACAGGATTTAGTATACCAAAATTAATGGACTGTATCTTTGTTAATAATTGTCCGATTTTTTTTGTTTTGTAGGTAATTTAGTAATCTTTCTAATTATCACGGGTACAATCAAGAAAAAAATTGCATACTTTGTGAGTTATTCGCAAATAAAGTTTGTTTTAATCCATAACCTTTTTTCCGGAAATTTCGGGGGATGGGACTATTTTTCGCATGTGAAGGAGAAGAATATCTTCAAAATGAGTGGTCAATAATTAGATTTGATGAAGAATTGACGAAGTTATAGCGTACCGAAAAAAAACACCTTTTAGAAATAATATGTAGGATTCTCATGATAGAGTTCTGTGGAAAAACATTTGTTCATTACGACTCAAAATGATATATTCACTTTTTCAAAACCATTGTTTTTAACATTATTTTTTTAACAAATAATCAAAACCGTATCTTGTAGGGTTAATTTACCACAATACATCCTAGACCTTAGACAAATAAGAGATTAAAACTTCATAAAGATAATTTGAGATGACATAATATCAAACCACATAATATAATACTTTAACATAAGTTGAGATAAAACTCAACTTACTCCATCATGTAACTCAATTTATTTAATACGAACTTGAAGAATATGTTTTATTTTGTCTGCAATTTTACGATTGAGGTTACGTTTTTTATCTAAATGCCACAGTAGGCAAAACCTTGACGAATTAATTTATTTTATTTCTTCTTTTTTCTGGGAAGTTGTCTAATATTCTTAGTTATTTTGCAATAATTACTTCCAATTAGCAACAATTGAATATATTTCTTTTATTATCAACGTTACGTGTTAACAAGTTTACGTTTCGGGATATTTACTCCCATCTTTAGAACTACAATCCCAATGCTCTTGTGGATGCAAGCCTAAACAATTTTTTCAGTCAAAATATAGTGCATGTTACATTACATGTTAGAATTTTGTTGTTACAATGAATTTGTAATTACCTTAAAATAATAATAATGTGCTCCATCGTCAAATTTCTAGTTCATGTTATAAAATATTTCATCTAGAGTAACATCTTGCTTTAGAACAATAATTGGGTGTCTGCCATAGTGAAATACAATTGACCTTTGGATCTGACTGTTTTATCTGACTATTTTTATACTATTGTTGTTAATGTTTTATTTTATGTATCTGCATGTGTTCATTACGACTCAACATGATATATTAACTTTTTCAAAACCATTATTTTTTAAAAAAATAATCAAAAACGTATCTTGTAGGGTTAATTTACCACAATACATCCCATATCTTAGACAAATAAGAGATTAAAATTTAATAAAGATAATTTGAGGTGACATAATATCAAATCACATAATATAATACATTAACATAAGTTGAGATGAAACTCATCTTACTCCATAATGAAACTCAATTTAATTATTATGAACTTAAAAAGGATATGTTTTATTTTGTCTGTAATTATGTTACTGAGATTACGTTTTTTATCTAAATACCTGAATGTGCAAAACATTGACGAATTAATTTATTTTATTTAAATTTTATGGACTCAAAGTTTTATGAAATTTTGCTCTTTATATTCATCATTTTATTTGATTTAAATATAGATTTGATCATGATTTATATATATATATATATATATATATATATATATATATATATATATATATATATATATATATATATTTAAATTTTTTTGTTTAATACCGACAGAAGCAAGTATTCCTTCGTTGCTATATATGTTCATGGAATACCTTTGAAGAGGATGTTCTTCAAGAGAGCGTTCTTCCTTAGCGACAACAGAGAAGAGACCTCGTTATGGTGACTTATGTAAATGCCACTATCAACCTCCAATTTGTGAGACCCACTCGTTCCTTTTGTGAGGAACCCAACGACACCAATCGTCTTGCGGGTTACCACCGCCTCTGTGGTGAACCCGTTAGCAAAGCAAACTGCTCAAATTATGTAACGCTTATAGCAAGCTCAATTATTGCTATTGATACCAAACCTCCACATCACATACGTGTCCCTAACATCCAATTAGATCAAAATTGTAAGAGGGACTAAATAGGGGTCGGTCTTGTAGAGGAATGGTAGTCGACGATATCAAAAATCCATAATTTCGGGTTCAATAAATTGTCTAACCTCAATCAATTGAGTTTTGGCTTATTCGTGTCTCTGAGCTCTATTCCTTCTTAATATGTAACTAACGTGCGAAAAATTCACAGAAAATTTTGTTTAGTGAAGAAATAGCAAAATAATATGAAAATAAGTAGTTCCTATGTATTATGTAAGGAAGGAATTGATATTTTTCCTAAGTCGATTACAACATTCCATTAAACACAATAAACCAAAATATTTATACAAATTGCTTTGCTAGAACCTATTTTTAAACGCTGACTGGAAAGATAATAAAAGTAATAAAGACAAAATAATGCCCCGATCATAGGATATTCTAAATTATTAAAAAAAATAAAATAACAACCAAATGTTTTTAAGAAATAATAAAGTTAATATAAAAGTCAGGAAAAAAATGTAATAGACTATTCTACTCCTAATGGGCTGTATATTTGTTGTATCTTTTACTTCAGATTTTTATCTTTGTTTAATTGTTTGAGAAAAAAAAAACACCTTTTAGAAATGATATATAGGATAATATTTGTGAAGATTTTTGTGATACATTAAAAAAATAAATAAGCGTTTTAATGGGACAAGTATATTTCATGATGAGTTCCATCGTTTATTTATTTTATTATCCGTGGTAATTTTTTGTACACAGCATGAAACTTTCAACACAAATCAATAGTTGGCTTCAAAATAAATCAGAATTAAAGAAATGAAATCCTAGGTCAAAGCACAAAAAATACCCATCAAGAAAAGGTTTTTTTTTTCGCTGGACAACAGAAACGAAAGACATTATGACTAAAGTTAGTTTACCTTCATAATGAACACAAAAAAACTTTCAAAGAGGAAAAACCTGATAATAACAGATTTTGAAAATTGAAGAAACCAATTAAAATAATAAATTCATATTTTTAAAAGTAACAGCTTTATATTGTCATCAGGGCGGATTCAGAGGTAATTTTTTAGAAGAGAAATATCCGGGAGGAGTGACCACAGAATTTTAGATAAATATCCCTATGCAACAAAAAAAAAAAAATACTTTTTACTATTAATAATTCTATTAATTAACTATATAATTATTTCATATATTTCACATTTTAAAATCGATTTTCGTAGGGATAAAAATTTAACTTCACTGATGAGTATAGAACGATCAATTTCTCACAAGGTGAGTCATATTTTGATTTCCCACCGTCTAATGTTGATGATTTATTCACGAATTCTGGTAATATAAAATATATTTAACCCACCGTGTTTTTTTCTATTTTTTTTTATTTTGGATGAAAAAAAAATCCCGCTTCCCTCTTCCCTTGGATCCAAAATATTTATGTTATAATTAAATTAACATTGTGTTTTATTAAATAATATTTAAAATTATACATCACCAAACGAATTATTTTAAAGAAGTAATACCCAGTTTTATTAAACGTTTTAAAATTCAAATTATCTTGGTTTCGCGATTTTCTTTAGAGTCGTCAATACGGATAATAAAATTAATTTGTAATTAAGTAATATCTCCAAACAATAAAAAACCTTCCATAGTTAATAAGGATTTTAATTTTAATTTATTTTTTTTATTTGCTATATGCCTCCTCGTGCATGATTGTCAGAAGATCATAGGGTAATAGGGTCGATAGAATAGATTAGGGTCGATCAAATAGAATAGGGTCATTGTTTACAACACATTTGCTATATATTAAAATGCCCTCCCCCCTAACACGTATTTTGGTTTTAAATAACATATGTTGACTGATAAGTATGCTGTGTGATTTAGCAAATTAACACAGTTAAGCAACTATGGAATATTGTACTTCTATCTCACTTAAAAATTAAGGGCAAATGAATAATTTGTATTCCAACACAGATAAAATATACTCACAGATCTTGAATGAAAAAGCTGCATTAAATACCTGAAATAAAAAATAAAAAAAATTAAAAATCAATATAACAAGGTATGTTATATGCTTGTCAAGCATATGTGTCACCATCAGGGCTAAAAATTAAAAAAAAATTACATCATAAATATAACATATAGACGGACATAAATAAGACAAAACAAAAACATGTAAAACTAACAAAACATAATAGCAATATATACATAATAATAAGAAATGAAGAAAAAATACAATAGAACAAATAAATTAACTAAATGTACATAAATAATAAGTACATAAATTCAATGAAATTTACTAATAAATAAATAAAAAGTAAGCATAAATCACAGGAATAAGTATAGATGAGACAATTTTTTAAATAACATTATATTGAATAAAATTGTAAACCTATTCCGAAATTCACCTCATTTGTTCTTAAACCTGTTGTTTTAGGCATGTATTCTGTTTATTTTATTTATTCACGCTATTCATTTCAGTGGCATCATATTAAAGACGGAAATTTGTTATCTTTGAAAATTTAAGAAAAACAATTCTTTTGTACATAGTTTGAATTTAAATAAATTTTAACGATTTTATTTTTTTCATGATTCAGCTAGAACATTATTAAATAAAATCATCAGAATTAGTTTGAGTTGAACCTATAAAAAGAAAGTTCACTTTTTCTCCAATTTCCAAAAATTATAGTTGTTTCATTACGATATGAAACCACTAATTTCATTTATTTGCACATTTTATACACTTATTTTTGTTCCCTTGGTGTACTATCATGTTTATATTACTGTCGTCTTATTTGTACAATACTTTTTTTTATCTGAACTTATTTATGGACCTCTGTCTATATATTCTATTACTGTTGCAATTTTTTTATTTTTTTTTATTCATGATGAGAACTCTCCGTCCATGCTAGAGTCGAAACATCCTCAAGGCTTATCAGCCTATAACAATACTAATAAACAATATTAATAAACAATACCTAAAATCCCCTGTTTTATAAAATAAGGCTGTGTTTATTTCTTCACCATATTTATTTCAATTTACATAGCTACGTTTCGGCCGGTAAGCCATCTTCAAGCCATCTATAAGATACACACCATTAATTTTATATTTTAATGTAATTCTACACTCTATGAAGGTGGTATTGGTCCTATTTAATTAAATATTCTATGAATTTTAACTCTAGGTTGTCATTTTTTTTAACACTACCAGTTAATTTGAAAATAAACAATACCACTAGATAGAATTAGGTTGCTTTTTTATTCAAATCCAGAAATATCGTCCTGATAAATTATTTTGTATAATTTATCTAAAATTAAAAAAATAAATAAATCACAAAATTATCTAAAGGAAGTAATCATTAACAAAAAATAATTAAATACACATTTCCGAAACAGGTGCACCTCCAATATTGATCCCTATTCCTCTTCCGATAAATATAAAATATTACGATACTAGTAAGAGTTCGTCGTTTAAGTTAATGGGAAACTAAAATAATTAGTTAAGAGGAAGCAATAGGCCATTATGGTTTAATACAGTGGGTTCGGGTAGGTGAAGGTAACGCTCTAGTAAAGCCCCTAAATTTACTGAACAAAATGAAAAGCTCCCCTGAGGCAACTAAAATCCATCTCCACGACAGCCTAATAAATTCTAGCCTGCTTTAGGGCAACTGGGAAGGCTTTGAGGTATTTATAAATAGCGGTGGAGCGATACATCGGCTATGCTCCATCATCTACGGGTACGCTTCTCTGAAAGCCAATGTGGGTTCTACCAAGCGTTTGGAATGATATGTACTTCCTCTTCCATTGGTGAATGTTACTGATGAAGCTAACACATCAAATCGGAAGAGGTAGACTGAAGTAGTATAGACCGATTCGCTAATGGGAGTTAGTCATTGAAGGGAAGTGGGAATTCCTACATATTATACTACTTGTAATATAAGGAACGTTTCCTCAAAAAAGTTAAAATCAAACCATTACTCTCTGAAAAAATTTTCTAGTTTGACAAATATATATATATACCTTTGTTAAAAAAAATATATTAAAGTTTCTATTTACAAATTAGTATTTTCAAACAAATATTACGCAAATAATATTATATAGGTATATAAATTAGTACCTAATCAAACAGACAAAGCTTGCCGATCTCCAGATTGCCAACACACCAATTAGAAAAAACTATTGGATTGTCCGGAAAATAATGCAGGATTTTGAGTTTTCTTTAAAACTGGATATCTTACGATAATAGTAGACGTTCTGGACGGTGGATCCCGACTCATCAAAGAAGGTTATGGTTGCTGTTTGGTGGGTTTCATTTGGTTCGATACACTACAGCTTCTTAAATCCAGGATAAATCATCAATGCCGAATCGTTCCGTAACCAAATGAATGCAATGTAACCAAATTGATAATAATGAAGACACCGTTGGTCAATCGGAAGGAGCCCATTTTGTTGCCTGACGGCGCCCGGTCACATGCCTCACGTGTGACATCACAAAAACTGTTGGAGCTTATATATGAAACTGTCACATCTCTTAATCTGTTAATCTCGGGACATCTCGCCTACGGATTATCTTTTTTTAGACACCTACACCACTACTTACATGACAAAAAAATTATTGCACAAAGGGAATTATAAAATGCCTTTTTCGGAGTTAATCAATCCTAAAGAGGCGAAATCCTATTCCCAAGAGAATAGAATGCGTTGACAGAAATGTATTGAGTAGTGGAGGGAGACTAGTTTGATTAAATAAAACAGTTGTATATCTTTCTTATTTTATTTTTAAACCAAATCCTGCATTATTTTCCGGACAACTCAATATTTACGAAATTTCAATAGAAAGTTAATAATTGGGTAAAAAGGGGTCAGAACCCCATGGATTAATACGACTTACAACAAAATAAATCAAATTTTCAGACATTACTGATTTATTTTTATCGTTAATAATAATATAATGAAAAACTAAAATCATAATTCATGCACCAAAAAAAAAAAAAAAAAAAAAAAAATCACGAAATATATCAAGAGTAAGTTGGCACGATTGATCATTTCGCATTCAGTATCGAAGCCTTTAAGGCAGGAACCCCCAAGGGCAAATTCTTATGCCCCGCTCCCCTCCCCCCCAATATTCAAAGGCATTTTCCATCAGTATATTGAAATTTCTCTATACAACTTTCATGCAATTTTCTGAATATATTATATGATAATATGTTTCTGCATAGGCAACAGCTTCTTAACCTTTCAAAGAAGGCAAAGCTATTTAAGCGAGGAGCCCTTCTCCTACTCCCTTATTTATGCAGAGCTTGAATATACTCAGAATTTTAAGTACAATTTCCAATATTATCGGAGGGTTGTGTACGTTCTGTAAAAAAGACGCCTTGAAAATATCTTTGTAGCATTTATGAAGAGGCGAAGAAAACGTGGTTGAAATATTTAGGAATTCTAAAATGTTCCCATGGGGATTTTAGTGACATACCTCGCATATTTTGACATTTAATACTGTAATTACGCATCATCAGCTTACAAATATGTGCAAATACCGCCAATTGTGGTATTTAGCCCACGTTATAGGTTTTTAGATATATTATTTCTCCAAATAATTCATGTTTTTTTTTTTAGAAGGTGGTGTAGTTAGTTCGCAATTGACAACCAGTGTTCAACTGCAGACAAATTTATTTTCGGTATGCTTTCTTCTTCAGTATATAAAATTCTATAGATAACATAATATAATTCAACATACATAATTTTAGAAAACACATAAACAGTTTCCATTTTTTTTTTTTTTTTTTATATTTATGTAAATTCCACATCGGACCAGTTCTTTTTTTTTTTTAAATCAACACATTTTTAGTTTAATTTAATTATTTTTTATAAAAACAATAAAATTTATTTACTAACAGTGTTGGATTAATTCTAAAACAAGTCTGCTCAATAATTAAACATCCATTCTATTAAAAAGATTAAACATAGAGTTGAGGTACACATATGTACGGGGGTGAGAAGGGAAATTATTAAATTTATTTTTTATTAGTTTATTCCATTTATTTGATGTAAACTTTATATCTTTCTACATATTTCCTTTCTTTTTCAGACATTTTTATAAATAAATTCTTTATTGTATTTTTTTCATTTTCCAATATTTTAACATATCGAAGACTAATTTGACGAGTTCTTTAACTTTCTATTACATAATTATATATATATATATATATATATATATATATATATATATATATATATATATATGTATATATACATATATATATATATATATATATATATATATATATATATATATATATATATATATATATATATATATATATATATATAAAATGAGCCTTTCACTTGAAGGAATGACTAACTCCAATTTCAACATTTTTACTTTAAATTTTAGTGATATTTCTAGTGGGAAAATGTATACCTTTATTAGCAGTTCTATATTTCAACACTGCAATCACATACTCCAGAAGCAACTTACTCACTCTCCGTATAGATCTTATAAACTTTTTAATTATAAATATAAAAATGACTTTACTGAAAAATATTGAAATTGGAGTTAGTCATTCTGTCAACTGAAAGGCTCCTATATTATCGAGTTTCTGTATTTTTCAAATGACCTATAACCTAAAAAAATATGGAGAGCAGATAATGCATTTTTTAAATAATTTTAGATGCAGAAGAGGAAGGAAGGCAAAGCATCCACGAAACGTGGAGATAAAACTAATTTAAAAAAAAAAAAACACAAGTATTTATTTTTATTAAATTATAACTATGAGGAAGGAGTGAGAATGAAATTTATTTACTTTTTCCTAGTTCTTAAAACCATCATAGAGACGTTTCCTCGTATTTATATAAATAAGAACAAGTATGTATTGTTTATTTTGTACTTTTCCTTCTTTTTTCAAAGCATTTTTTTTTATTAGTAGATTAAAAACAAAATCTAGTTTTCTCTTAATATATTAATGTCATCTACTTAAACTTTGGTTCAAGAACTAATTATTCATAAAACCTTCTCTAATTATTGTTTTCTTTAAGGTCTCTTAAACGAAACGAATAAAGATACACAATGCATTAACGGAAAAACAATAAAGATAAACCAATAGCAAAAACAAGCCTGAGAGTGGATACATTCAAAAGAAAGTATCCGCAGATGCCGGATACTTTCTCAATATAAAGGGAAGCGTAGATAGGGAAATTGAAAAGGAGGAAGAACACTGATAGGATACGTTTAACGCGGGATAGTAGTTTCCTCCTACGGCGCACTTCCAGTGATAGGGTCCCCGGGGTGCTTTTCCAGGACTGGAAGATTCACCGGATGGAGGTTAATGGATAGGGAAAGAAATCCAGATTGTTTTTCCGAGATGAGCCGGCTAAGAGATAGCAGAAGATAAAGAAAAATGAAAAACCTTTGGCTGATACAGTGGGGAAGAAGAGGAGGAGGAGAGGGGACATTGATCGATGGAAATTAATCGAACTAAGGCCCTCCTAGGAGGCATGCTTAATCAGTGGCTAATCTGAGCCACTGCCTCAGCTCTTTCTTAGCCAATAGCAAACTGCTGACTTCCGCGGCCTCTCTAGTGGCTTCGGGAGGGGGCCTTGACGTCACTGGGGTAATTGGGTCAGTTTGATATTATCCTCGTCCATTGTCCTTTGATTTGTTAATTAAGTAATAGCTGATCATATTTTTTATCTTAAAAGAGCAAACATGTATTCATATTTTCATACACATGTTTAATTTAATTCTTTTAATTTTTATATTTTTAAATACTAAAAGAGAAGAAATAATATTGTGCCGGATGCGAATCGGACACTGTCTTTTCACACATGGATACCTACTTAGAGGACTTGAAGCGCCAACCTGCGAAAACTGTGACAATACACCTCAAACAGTTAAACATCTACTATTAGAGTGCCCCCAATATAAAAAAAAGAGACAACAATTAAAGTTATCGACAACATTGAAAGATATTTTGGGAGGCAAGGAGGAATCATTCTCTTTCAATATTTATTGGAAACAAATCACTATAGTAAAATATAAAAATTAAGAAAAACCGCCAATGACCCTCTAGGGTAGAGGCGAATACAAAAATAATAAATAAATATACAATATATATATATATATATATATATATAATACTAATATAGATACAATTTCTGCCTCTCGGGGAGATGGATTTTGGTGATTGAGTTTGATAACAAAAGGGAATTTCATGGAGAAGTGAATCATGCTTTTAAAACATTAGTATAAAGCCAACCTTACAATCAACGTCATTGAAAACAGTCCGCGCTACAGGCCCCATTTTTTAAAATTATTAACATCCGCCCGAAACTTCGTGAATAGCTTAATCTCATCGTAACCTACAACTGTTTTATTTACGAAAACTCTTGAAATTTTGGCGTTTTATATCATGAGATCGTCAAACTTTGTCTGTTTAATTAGGTAATAAAAAAACTCGTAAATGCATATTTGCATTCCACTTGGATCGTATAATAATTTAACCACAAAATCGAGAAAAACAGTAGCCTAAAAAAATATTGGGCCGTTTGCATATATAATCTCATTATTATGACATGTTGGGGGAGTAGGTCACGCCAAACGGTTCAAATGTTTAACGCCACATTTTCCCTCGATTTTGTGCTTGAATTATCTTCCGGTTCTAAGACAAATTATGTTACTATTACCGAAATATTTTATCACTAGAAACAGAGATATTAACGAAACTGATGGACTAAGTAAGGCAACCTGTCAAACCATAACGGGAAATCCGCCCGAAATATTATTTATTGAAATGGATTCGATTCAAGAACTCCCCTCAAGAGGACACATCCTACATGGAGGATTGATTCCTGGAAACTCAACAATTCATAGCCCTTTCTCTTGTATTATGCATGAGCCGAGTTGCCTGTTAGTTACCAGGCGCCGGAGTCTAACTGGTGATTGCAATAGCCTGACTCACTCAAAACTTTTGTATTAATATTCAACTGAGGGGGTAATCAAAAAGAATCTTAAGCAGACTCAACAACGACACTTTATGCCTACGCATCGGTTAACTGGTTATACATATAAAAAAATCTACGGTACTCTGGGGACGGAGAGGAGGGTTCTTGAGGCACATCCATATGCTAAGAAAAAAAAGGAATACTAAGGTACGGCAAGCTCTTCATTAGGTTGTAGGATAAACCATGCAACTGAATGTAAATACTATCCATATCACACACTTATATAACGGTAGTTCAACAATTACTAACTACCTTACCAAATTAATTTACTTGCGAACCTAAGGTTTCTCATGTGTCCTAGTTAGTGTTGCCCAAAATCGGTCTTGGTCTTGCACTTTTCGAGACCAAGACTAAGGCCGCTTAACTGTTGCAAGAGCAAGACCAGGACTGATAAAAAAAATCATTTTTTTTAATAAAAATTAATCCAAAAAAGTTACTAATACTTGGCAATCTTAGTTACTGTATGTTAATAATTGATATAACTCATATACTTTTGCATTCAACTCTCCTAATTTTTCATTCAGGATTCGTTAGGTTTCTCCTATCTAAAAAAATACAATAATATCTCTATAGTAATAAGCTAATAAGTAATTGCAAGATTGCTGTGAGAGTCTTGTGAAAGACCTAGACCATGACCAAGACTGAGTTTGCTAGACCATGACTTGTCTCGGTATCGCAGTTGGGCAACACTAGTCCTAGTGATAATACAGGTTCTAAAACTATTTTAACTGGTTTGATAAAAAATTCTGGGGAGCCATAACATTTAGATCATTCAAGGTTTACTTTAAATGAAACTTGGTCTGCCCGGATGTTCGAAGTTAAACACAGCTGCACACACCTACTCCCGTCCACTGGATCCTGTAGTAAACCCAAATTTACAGAGCGAAGCCAACACAACCATACCATTAATGTCTAGGTTAATCAATAAGTCTGACTACAATTACAATAATTGACTTAAAGATTTAAGTTAAGTGAACATGTTTATTAAAGATATATATAGTAGTATGCGAAGTTAATATTATCTTTTAGTTTATCTTCGTAACAGTCGAACTACACTAAAACATTTAACACAATCGAATTTATTATTTATTATCATACAAGAGAGCAATACACAGTCAGAAGCGAGTAGGTTCAATGAGTCTACTCTTTGATAAAACTTGGAATCTTAGCATTCACGATTGGTATAATGCAACATTTTACCGTAACTGTTAATGTACAAATACGCGAGCATCTTGAGGGACGAATAAATCTTTACTATCGAAAAAACTCGTGTAGTTATTTAAACAACTAAAGTTATAAATTTTTTTTTTTAGATATAAGACATATTATCAATTGAAATTTACAATTTGGCATAAGGCGAAAATAAATTATACATGTTTTGGTGCAAGAAAGTTTTGCATGGCCTAGTGATATGGTTTACAATTTTTGTATAATTTATATATAAATAGTTTTAAACAACAGGAAAATTAAAACAAGTACTATATAATAACAGGAAAAAATAAATAAATAAAGCGAAGTAAAGTAAATTATCACAATTATAAATAACAATCTGAAACACTACAATAAAAACTAAGCTATACTTATAAATTATTCCTTCATATGCTTGGTATCGCCGGAAGAAATTCAGATTAGTCCTCTCAGCAAATCGACCCTATTTCTCGCTCTAAAAACATTTAAGGAGCTGTTCTTTATCCAAGAGATCGAAAGTAAAACAATTATTCGGCCAGTGTTTGCATACGATTCAGAATGTTGCGCTATGACTAGATCCTAGAGCAAGTCCTCCTCAGGTATGAAAGGAAAGAGCTCCAGCCATACAATGGGATAAGCGAGTTAGGCACCTGGAGAAGGACGATTGCGGGATTAAATAAAGAATATAAGAGAGTGGATGTATCCAAGTCCATACTTCGCTAGACTGGTCACATTATAAGAATGGATCGAAACGAAATATTTCTCAATTGGGACAAATTTAAGAGATATTTGTTCACAAAAAAACTTCCAATAAATGGATAAGTGATACAACTAAATACAAAAATCTGGTGCGGTGGGCGCATCACACAACTTTCACTAACCACCCTCTTCTTAGCAGAAATAAGTATTTTCAGACAAAGGGAAGTAATTGTGGGTATTTTGTTTTTATAAGTAACCGCATTATACAAATTTTAATATTTATAAGGATGTGATCTAAACAATTAAATATTAAATAACGACAACAATAGCATTTATGAAAACCACATATGTATATTTATATAATATTATCGGAATCCTAATCATACTAATCTCGCGCTCGTATTCCTTCAGTTCTTCAATTACAGCTATTCTCCGTTACGATCTGTTATTTCTCCTTTAGTTATTTATCAAACTCTTTCATATTTTATATTTAACCATTTTTCATATTAGAAATTAATGTGATATGGCCAATTGTTTCAAATGAAAAAAAATAAAGGTACTTTAGAGGCAGCTAATATTGAAAATTAGCAATTTAAGCCCTGTTAGAGAACATCAATCACAATAATAACCACATTTTATTTAAAACTGATTAATTTTACTCTGATATGATGAATTTAATCAAAATCGTTAGAGCTGTTTTCGAGATAATCATAAAAATGTGTTTAGTATATTATTATATAATATAATAAGTGCCACTTCCGGGTAGCCGATGTTGACGAAAAAGTTGCTATAACATCCCTAGCACATGAAAACCATAAATATACTATTTCACTTCAATACGACTTTTCGTTCTTGAGCTAGACACACACGCACATACTATTTTGTGGGACTTGGTTATTTGGACTCAGGGGACCTCGAAACGTGTAGTTCAGCTGAAAACTCAGATTCAAAAATTTGAAGATCGCAATACTTACCCTTACTATATATTACATATATAGGTAAGTGGAAGTAATACAAGATACAGTTTGCAAGAGAAATTCAAAAACCTCCGAACCTTTGCCAAGGACGAGAACAATACCATGTTGAATAAAAGAGAAGTTATTGTTCCAAAGGTTTCATAAGTTTCAAAGTGAAAACGTTCCTTTGCAAGTTCTGCATCCAACACAGAAGTGGAAAATATGCAAAGGAAATAGGAAAAAAACAAGAAGGGAAAGAAAATAGGCGGTACCAGAAAAGACGTTAATGATTGCCGGTTCAGTTTTAATTCTCACTAAGAGCGAGCGGAGGGAGCGAGGCCTTATAATCTGGAGGCTCCTTTGTACCTCGAGGCTCCACCCCGAACCATTCTCTTTCAAGAGGGAGGTCTCTTGAGCCGTCGCTTCTTTCATTATGTCTATAGAGCTCGGTCAAAGGGGGTCCTAAACCAAACACCTCCTTTCACCGGCCCGGATACATTTCGAAAAATCCTACCTTTTTCCAACGGCACTTATTCTAACGAGCTGGTTTTTCTCAACACTTTCCCTAATGAGGACTATCTCCTTCACGAAATTTTCCAAGAAAAAATATCAATTTAATAGATGGATCAGAAGGGCACTTGAAACGGTGTAATTGAGAGTGGAGGGAGGAAGGATTTTTTCTAATATTATTATATTATTTGAGAACGCGTAGTCCATACTGTGAAATACTCATAAAATCTTAGAATATCCCACAGCAATATTATTTATTCCTTATCCCAAAGATTAGTGGTTGGGATTTTCAAATGTTTCTTTATGGGCTGGAGTCCCTTGTACTGCAATGGCCTCATGCATTTTAAGGAAGTTTTGAGGAGTTTAAGGTTTTAAAAATTGGAACGTGTTGAGTCATTAGCCCAGTGAGGGGGCTCACTAGCTGTCTTGTGAAATACCTATAAAATCTTAGAATATCTCAGAACAATAATATATTTGATAGGTGAGGGTAGTAATTAATCTATAAGAACATAGTCAGTAGTGCTAGTCAAAATAAAACAAAATGTAAAATATTTTTAATAAAAGCCCAAATTCTGACCCAAATATAAGTCTTTGGTACACAAAGAAGATACAATAAAATATAACCTTATAGTTTTAATATTTTATGAATATGAAGCCGTAACTACATAAGCCTTTCAGTTGACAAAATGACTAACTCCAATTTCAACAATTTTCAGAATTAATTTTGGTGATATTTCTAGTGGGAAAATGTTTACCTTTATTCATAGTTCTATATTTCAACACTGCAATCACCTACTATAGAATAAACTTACTCACTGTCTGTACAGATATTGTAAGTTTTCCAACTAGAAATTTCCCCAAAATGAATAAACTCAAAAATGTTGAAATTTGAGTTAGTCATTCTGTTGACTGAAAGGCTCATATGGTAGTTTAATATATCGAATTTTTTCATGTATTATGACAAAATCCATTATCCTCATAGATAATTTTTTTCAACGCATTACAGGTTCATAATATTTCACATATCGTGCCATTATATACAGTACATATATTTACTTTATTTCAAACAATGATTGTTATCCACTTTTGTGTATTTATTAGTTGATAACATTCTATTTTTCTCACCATACGTATTTTTTTTTTGGTAATATTATATTCTTTTTCTTACTATCTCATTATTATTACATAATCATAAGAAAAATAAAGACACAAAGCTGATATAACAAATGCATGAAGCCGAAAGAAAAAGTACAATCGCAATAAAATTTATGAATGTGCTAATATCACCATTCGTAAGAATTCTGTTCAAAGCCTCAGTACGTGTAGCGCTAATGAAGCTCTGAGTTTGAGGGCGAAACGTTGGCAAAAAAATGTTTTTTGTGTGTTTCTCAGTGTGACTGCCACTTCCATCTAACTACCCAGCCAGTCATATTATCCACAGCCATGCAAGTATTTCTTCATCATTAAATTTTATTTTAAGTTTGTTTTAACATTTTACTGATTAATATTTTAAGATTTCAATACTAGATTTATATAAATGAACTTCGATGGACAATGCAATCCAAATATCATTCTGATGGCAGCATATGAAATAAAGTAATAAAGTAAGTCAATAAAAGAATGCCTGGCTCATTATGTCCCATCATCCATCATTATTGCCCGACCGTCCTAAAACGCTGGAGCGACTTTATGTTTAACTGATCACCGGTGGACAGCAGAGCTCAACCACAAAGCACCGGGCCAAGCGAATGGGCTCAGTTAATAATGAAGGACTGACATTATAGGCTATTCAGGAATCGTAAGATTAAAGACTTGTTTAAAACATTCATTTGTAGTTGTCATGTCACTGCCAGAGGATGGGAAACAAAGGCGAAGTACCGCAATACATGCCGATCAATACACGTCACTATTCACTATGACGAAATGGAAAAAAAGGGACGTTTGTGACCAGCGTCGTATTCAATGCTATACAAATCATGAAAACTAAAAATTAAATTTCTTTTAAACTACGAGATTTAATGTTTATAGGTTTACCACCTGTAGATGTACAGGATTTTTTTGAGCGAACTGCTAGACCGATTTTTAAGTTTGAGAGTGTTCAGTGAGTACTCATTAGTGTTTTGAAAAAAATACTGTAATAATACCAAAATAATAATGTAATAAATAATGATAATTATATATATATTAACCTGATTATATATATAATATGAATATTATTAAGATTTTATGTATCTTACTACAGTATAATATCTTACAGTACAATATAATATATAAATGGCCAATACTTTAACAAATAAAAAGGTAAAAATAAAAAAATATTTTAGTAGTATAGTAAAAATTATTATTTTAATTTAAAAAAAAAAAAAAAAAAAACATCGGACTAGTTTTTCTCACATGATTTAGAGCGGCCGCCGGAATAATCATGTCCATCGTAATCTTTATTCGTTCTTAAATGTACAATGTAATTCGAAATATGAAAAATTGTTTATTCTATTTTGTTTAATTCTTTATTATATTTTAGAATTAATAGGTATTAATTCTAATTTTAATTATAACTCTAATGATTACAATCGCATTTTTTTCCTGATTATTGTTTTTGGAATTGATAGTATAAGAGGAGAGAACTCTAAGGCAGAAATTTAGGAAATTAACAAATTTGTGGAATGAAGTGTGAGAAAAGTGCAGTACAGGAAGAAAATCAGCAAAATAAGAATTCAGTTTTTCGTGCGAAAGAATGTATTAAGTACAGAATTAATCAAAGAAAAATCATGGTTGGCGTGGCAAATAACTTGGTCTGCCACTAGAGATAATAAGCTAAGGGTTGTGGAGCCATACGTCCGGAGAGTCACTCCAAATATCCTGCTGACCAGAAGGGAAGAAGTGGTACTGACCCGGCTAAGGATCGGACACACTAGGCTTACTCACGAGTACTTAATGAGGAAAGACTCTCCCACTCAATGTCTTTCCTGCGGGGTACCTCTTACAGTGAACCATATCCTAACCGAATGTTATGCATTCCAATCTTCTAGGGATCAACATCTTCTCAGAAATAGCCTTGAAGAATCACTCCAAAAGGACCTCAATGCTATTAAAAACTTAATATTGTTCCTTAAGGAAATCAAAATATTTCACAAAATTTAATCACACCTTGTAATTGTAAATGTTAAGTTTTTTTAAGTTTTATGTTCCTCTTTAATTTGTAAATATACCTGTTAATTTTTTATCTTTTAATCATAACTTTTAACTATAATGGTTTTTCAATTTTTCTTCTTGTAATTCTTAATATTTAAATTGTACTTCCTAACTTTTCTTCTTTTAATATTAATTCAGTTTTTTAAACTGCATTTTTAGATTATATTCCTGAAATCATTAACATTTTATTTAAATGTCCTTGTTAACTGTTAACTTATCATTCTCTAATCTTTAATGTTTAATTTTAATGGTTCTTGTACTTTCTAATGTTTAAACTGTATTCTTTAACTTCGCCTCTATTAGTACTAATTTTTATTATTTAAAAATGTATTTTTTAGCTTTTATTCTTAATATCATTAATCTTTATTGTCTCTGTTATCTCATCTTCTATTAAATCTTTAAGTTTCAATTTTTATAATTTTAGTTCAATTGTACTATCATAATCATCTGTAATTATTCTTAACTTTTCAAACTTTAAATTGTATTTCTTAGCTATAGTTGAGTTATGTGTGTAGTAATTCATCAAACTGTAATATAGGGCGAAAATGACCCAAGTGGTTGAAGAGCCCAAAACATGTATAAATAAATAAATAAAGTACAGAATTTGAACATTTCTTAGATTTGTATACTTTGTTTCTAATAAATACATTACATAAATTATAGTACTAATATTATTTTTCCTTAAATAACATGATTGATTACAGTTACATGTTTTAATCTATTTCATTAGAGATTGAATTGAAAATGGGCACGTGAGTTTCGAACATTTAACAAGTAAAAAACGAGTTAGGCCGAAAGGTGCATTGTTTCTCCACAAATAAGCATTATAATACAAGTAGCTAATTTTAATAATTGATAATAAGAAAAATTAAAAAAAAAATTAAACAAAATTATTCCTGGAATTAAATTATCCTATTTATTTATTATTCATGAATTCCAGTTTAAACGGCATGCTGGAATGGTAAGGGTAGAAAGGAAAAGTTCAGTAAACGTGCACCGTTTCTTTTTTTCTACCATGATACCATAGCGCAGGTTTAAGAACAACTAGTTATGGCAACGCATAGGACCTAACACACTACTTTAAACAAAACTTAAACTAAGAAAGACCTAGACCATTTATTCGTTTAAATAAAAAAAAAAAGGGCAGCTGTCCAGTACCACATCCCTAGATGGATAATCAGCGATATGCAGCCGTATAGTAGGTATCCATCGTTTTTTATGCGTATTATTATAAAACCTAATGCCCCTTTTAAGAAGCCTGCCTCCTCGCCTGGTTTATTCTTAAGCGTTTTTTAATGGCTTTCGGCAGGTCTCATGAAACTTCATGTTTTAATGGTAAAGTTCGTAATGGTGTACGCAGTCAAACTTGTTTCCTCCCCAACACGTGGCCCGATAAGGCCGATATCGACTTTCCTGGACCATTTTAATATTAAGTTGTTATTTATGAACGGGCACTTCCTTCCATACAGACTAGCGGTCTTATTTATAGAGGCAAAGTGAACAATGAACCGTAAGATGAGGCTTACAAAGGCAATTGATTTATTATATTTTAATAAAAAAAAAAGAGCTTTGGCAAGGGAGATACCCACCCACCCGACTGCAATTCTTGGGCATGGTAGGAGTAATTTTGGTCAGAGGCAAGATGTTATATCCTAAATCGAAGTTATTTCATGTTTTAAGTGAAATTGTAATAAACACTACACTAGCCCCCATTTTAATTCCAAAATTAGCTGTAAATTCCTTAATGGTATAAAAGACCCAACAGAAAATTAAAAATAACAGACATATTTCTTTCTTTAAAACAAAAAAAAAGAGAATTGGGCTTTTCACGCAGTGATAGATACTCCTAACAAGTTATGTTGCTAAGCAATTAGCACAAAGCTTGACCCCACAGTGCTAGCTGGTTAAAAGTATTACGATAACTTGAAACCACGAACTCCAGTAAACGAAAATTCATTTTTATAAACCATTTTTAATAACTTTTAATTTTACCTTTGTTTTAATAAGAGCTACTATCCAAAATTTGGTGACCCAATATTTATAAGAAATTGAAAAAGAAAATTATTCACCTTAAATTGAATCGGAATTTCCGTTAGGTAATTAGGGAAGATATTTGTATTCAATATTCCAACGTTTTTCGGTGTCTATTCTTAAATTCAATTCAACTAAAAATAAAAGCAGTACGCCTCACAATTACCCGTATAACGTCTCTCATAGATATTAAAAAAACAAAACCAAGGAGTACCCATTTATTTTCCACTTGAATTGTAAAATAATATGATCACGAAATCTAAAAAATAAAAAAAAAATAAAATAAAATATAAAGGTGCCTTACAAAAATATTGGCTTGGCCTATATAACTTCATTATTTTGACATTTTGGGGGTGAAATTCACGCCAAGGCCCAATATTTTTGTGGCTACCTACTTTCCGATTTTGTGATCATATTATATTACAATTCAAGTGGAAATTAAATAGGTATTTATGAGTTATTAGTACCTAATTAAATAGACTAAGTTTGCCCATATCCATATTGAAAACGGCCTAATTCCGATAATTTTGACAAATAAAATATTTTTAGATTACGACGAGATCAAGTTATTTACGAAGTTTCAGGCGGATGTTAATAATTTCATAAAAAGGGGCCTGTACCATGGACTATTAGATAAATACTCCTTTTCCAGGAGTTTGTCAGTAAACCACTACCTTCTATTAGTCATCTATTTCCGTATTTATTCTATTCTTCAGACCGTTTTTTAACTCTTGATACAGAAACCGTCCTTCAGTTGATCTTATCGTTATATTTTAAATGTCTGTATTGAAATCTTTAAAACACGGTTCGAACTTCTACTTACTTTAGTTGAAGTTTTGAAATCACTAATATTTTTCAATCACTGTTGTTAAAGTTGAGGTAACAATATCAGAATCCAAATTGGCAATCGTCCCTTTTTTCGTGGAATCCTCCTTCTTTTTTTTAATATTTAAAAATATTATTATTTTTGTTATAATTTATTTCTTATAACTAGATTACATATATGATTTCCTAGATTAAATATATGATTTTAGCATTTCACATGTGATCTAGGCCCAAGTGGTGGTAGGAGAGAAACTACGACAATATGGATTGTACCATCGCGAACCAGCTCATGCTCCGGCTTTCTTCTATTCCGATATTCCCAGACCAATCCGGAAATTGGAAAACCAAAACTAATCTTTAACAGAGGGCGGGAGATGGTACGTCATTTCCGACCAACAGTTCCCGATTTGGAACCTCGATTACGTCAGAGGGCTCAAGTTCTAAATTCCAACTACTTCCCCATTATTAACTACGGATTGAGTCAAACTAATACCTCGACTCTCTTGAGCGTAATTGGTGGTGGATTACATTAATGCCCTCACCAGCAAAGCTATGGCTTATGTTTTATGATAAAGTGCATTAATTTTGGAAGTAAACTTGAGCCATTAGCGTTATGCGAATAGGAGAAATTAATATTCCTAGTAAAGGATCCTGTGAGGAAAATTGGTAAGTTTTGGATGTTCGACGCACGCGGTTACAACAATAAAAATAAATTGGACATTGTAAGGAATTATAGCGACGGACGTAAAAATTAGGGTGAGGACCAGTTATTATAGTTGAAGCTAAGGCAAAGATGATTACGTTGGAGGTTAAAATTAGTAGTGTTAATGGAAAAGTGAAGGAAAAAATTTAGGAAACATTTCAAACACAATTCGTTCAACGGCATAGCGGGAATATTACATTAAATTAATCGGTAAAAAAAAAAACTTACTTGTAGATATTTGACAGTTGTGAATGTTAATGTAATAATAAACAGAAAAAAAAGTTTATGAGAAAAACATTTCTAACAAGAGAGTAAACGAGATTTTTTTTATTTTTATTTATGGTCTTTTTATAGATATTTTGCGATCATGAACAATTTGAAATCCGAGCTTTTAACGGAATTACAAAATTTTGAAGTCACTGACGAATATATGCAGACTTCGCGGTGGAGGGTAGTTAGGTCCTCTATATCTACTTTTAATGTTGATTGTGAAATGAATAGGATTTAAACAAGAAAATTAAAAAAAAAAAATATTTAACAGTTCCACAAATCAAAATATATATAGAATATTTAATAGTTAACTGTTGCAATATCAAGGAAGGAGATGGTCTGGGGTGGCGGTCATAAATAGGGTAAATAGTGGCAAAACTATTTTATTAAAAGCCCTAGTTTTAGTTATAAGTAAATAGTTTTGCCACTATTTACCCTATTTATAACCGCCACCCCGGATCATCTCCTTCCTTCAAAATATATATAGTTTATACCATTGTCATACTGTATATTAATTGTCGTAGGCTTGTATTCATAATCAAAGTAAACATTTGGAAAAATTAATATCTACTGAAGGGTAGTAAATAAATGTCGTGAGACGCATAGCAGTAGATTTTTAATATTAATTCAAAAAATATTTTGTTAAATACATTTAATTCAAGCTCCCGACCAGCTGCCACAACCATCCCATACAACCTGGACAGTGCTACGACGCCCCCAGCCTAGACTGGACAGCCCAGTAGTAAATAATACCAACACAGACAGGAGGCCCCTACCTAGGAAGGGAGGACGGAATGGAAAAGCAATAAAGGGGGGATATCCAACTCCCACCGCTCATTGTCTAATGGAAATCCATTAGTTCTCCAGCCTGGCCGGCCTCCAGCAATCCTCCCTCTCTTTTTTATCGATAATTCCGAGGGAGTCAGCTCCTAGGTGGATTGTGGTCGATCGGCGGGAGGAGGGAACTATTTGTATATCCAGTGGATGTGGTTCCAAAAGAAATGGGTTCAAAATAACCAAGAGGCTGGATTTTAGTCCAATAGTGAACATAAAAGGGATACTTGGAATCACGGGCAGACTACGGGGGAGGGGAGGAGCTTTCGCGATGAAGTCCCCCCCCAAAATGGTAAAATATAACCATGTTTTATGGAAAAATATATTAAATAATTATCTCTTAAAGTATTATTGTTCGTGTGATTACATTTAAAAGAACTTAAGGAATCACTTTAACAACATTTCATATAGATAGTTCCTTTATTTTTTCCTTAAGTAGTTATCGTCATTTTTATGAAAAAAAAAAGTTTTCGGGCTAAAGCCCCCACCTCCAAAATTAAATCCTGGATACGCTAGAGCTTGGAATCAAGGGAGCAAGACATATGCAAATTTCTATAATATCATTTAACGGGAACCACTGTTGCCGTAGAAACAAAAAAAAAATGTTCATACTAAACGTAAACTTTTATGGGTGATAAATATTCAGGACGCTGTCATTATAAACATTTTTCTTTGTTATTTTTTTTTATATTTTTTATTATTTTTTCTTCTTTAAAATTATTTATGATTGTTTTTGCAAACTTTTATGATTAATTTTGATCTCGACTGACACTACCGAAAATACGTGATGCATCGAATTTCCGTTCTGGAATTGTTGAAAAACTAGTTTATATTAATGTGAGAAAATCTCATACCATTCAGTATATTTCAAGCTGCTTTTACGAATTGATGAATGACTTTTAAGGTGGAAAGCAAATGAATATTAATGAGTTTTTAGTACCTAATTAGATAGATAGGTGATAAATGTCAGGACTCAGTTATTTTTAAGGTTTTTGTTTATGGGTACGTTTCAATTCAAGCTTGTGGGTCATCTTCAGGACGTGTTTAAAGCACTAAAGTTATTCGAATAACTTCAATTGAAACGATTGCGGAGCTTGAAACATGTTCTAATGATGACCCACATACTTGGGTTGAAACATCGGCACAAATAAAAACCTTAAAAATGGCTGCGTCCTTTCTAAACTAATTAAATAGACACAGTTTGCCGATCTCTAAGTTGAAGGTTTACGAAGTTTCAGGCAAATGTTCATAATGTGATAAAAAGGGGTCTGTACCACGGATCCTATGACATGAAGGAAGGAAAGATAGACTTGAAAATTGATGTGATGTCAAGATGAGTCATCTCAAATATTTCCATTAAACTATGAAAAGTTTAAGAAGTTAAATTTATCTCCCATTTATTACCAATGATCCAATATAAATTAGAACCATAAATTAATTATTAGGATCAGATAAGCTGAGCATTCGGCAAGCTGTCAACGAATATTCTTATCGCTGAAAAGGTTAAAGAAGCAATTAAAGCTGTCAATTATGAATCGAATTCATGTAAATTGGCAGTCAGGATCTGATAGGACTTTTTTTCTATAGTAAAATAAGCGATGAAATTAGGAACTACGGTTCGTACTCCAGCAATTTTAAATTAAACAATTGGGTCAATGGAAAACATAATTGTACCTTAACAATAGTAATTATTTATGCTGATGATACTTATTATGCTGATACTATTTATTTTATTTGATATTAATAATTTATCTATAACTGCATAAATCAAATAAACATATAAAATAATTATTTATAATTGATATTAAAATTATTTATGTAAATTTTCATTTACTGCTATTTGGTAGCATTGAGAGATTTTTTATTCTTTTTTCTATTGACACATTCAAAACTGAAACAACTCGAAAAACAATGGTTTTCAGTTTTCTTCTGTAATCTCGTCTTCTACTAACTTAACTACTTCTCATTATAATTCAACAGAATAATACCCACTAAAGCAAAAAAATAATTTTGTTTTATAGACTTTGTTTTATGGCAGTTGATATATTGAACATTTTCTGAGCTACTCGTTAACTAACTAACTTCAAAAATTGAAATAATTTTAATACAGAATAAATAATTTATTTCTTATTTTATGAACACGATTTTTCGTTTAATTTTTACAGCATGCTTAAAACTAATGCTTTAAATAACGTTTCTGGTTGTTATTTTTTAATATGCTCGAAGCTTTTACTTAAAGGTTTAATTTAAGGCTTTTAAAGTGTGGCTGTAAATAAATATATTTCTTTTCTGGAAAAATCCATAAATCTGGTACATTTTATTTACGAAAACCATTGGAATTGGGGCGTTTTCAATCTGGAGTAAATATTGAAGTTTAAAAACTCGTAAATACTCATTTGTTTTCTACATCTATCGTATGGTAATTTGATCACAAAATCGGGAAAAAAGGTGTCCTTCAAAAATATTGAGACGCTTGGCGTGAACTACATCCCAAATGTTTAAAATGACGAGATTATATAGGACAAACGGCCCAATATTTTTGTAGGCCGCCTTTTTTCCCGATTTTGTGATCAAATTACCGTACGATCAAAGTAGAAAGCAAATTAATATTTACGAGTTTTTAGTACCTAATTAAATAGACAAAGTTTGGTCCCCTCAAGATTGGAAACCCTCCCAATTCCAAGAGTTTTCAGAAAGGAAATAGTAGTAGGTTACGATGAGATGGGACTATTTACGAAGTTTCAGACGAATGTTAATAATTTAAATAAAATTCTGCAACGTTCCTTAATATGGAATGTGGTACTGTTAGATACAAATATTTAATTTAAATCAGATGATTAAATCAATAGATTGCCAGGCTAGGATTATGAAAGAACCCCCAACAATTAAAAGGGAGTATACCGAGGGACTAATGGGATGATACCTACAAATTCCCCGCTCAGTGGAAGCCAACGTTACAACTTTATTTATCACTCTTTAAAATAGCATTTTGTCCTGGCTATCATAAAGCCCCGCAGCAGGATCGCAAGTATTAAAGATCCTGGCCTGGGAGAGGAAATTGAATAGCGACCTCAGCAAGATAAAGAGCCATAAACTGGGAAAAACTATTATTCCAGGCCGTGATGTAAACGAAAGGAAATGTCAATAATAAAAAGAGAATCTGATCAAATAAAGCAAAAAAGACCGTCCATCATTTTGATGCAGCTGTCTTCAGAAGCAATTGGAAAGAAGAAAAAAATGCAATATAGAAAGTGCTTTAAACTTAAAAAAAAAAAATAAATAAAAGCTATCACCAAACTAAAATGATCAAGATATAAATATAAATATATATTAAATTGGTAACAAATTAACCAAGAGACAGCACATAAATGTCAAGTTACAATCGGAAAAAATCCAAACCACAAGCCTTATGTCTCCAAAATGCAGCCAAAGATCTAAACCCGTCAACGTTTCACCAATTCAGGCATCAACGGGACAGAAAATAACAGCAAATCGAGCATCACTCGATGATATCCAATCGCATACTCTATTAATGACAAATATTTTCATATTAATACGAAGTATGTCATGGAGTGGTGTTTGATTTGCTGTTATTGTCTGTCCTGATGGTGCCTGAATTGGCGAAACATTGACTGGTTTTTTTTGTTTTTTTTCGTTGCCTGAATTTTGGAGACATAAGGCTATGTGATCAGGATTTTTTTCTCATTATCCTAACATAAATCATATCATAATTATTTACGTTATCAATAATAACTGTTATATTACTAAAATAATTTACGAAACACAACCTAGCGAAAAATTATAAATACTTCAAGAAAAATAACATAAAAAAGTTAACATTTTTAGTTTATACAAAAATATTCACCTTATACCAGATTCACACTTATAATTATTATACAACACTCCACTGGAAAATTTAACGGAAAATATATCTTAATAGGTAAGAACGCTCATGCACAATGTCATGTATACCAAATGAATATTTATTCCTAAAATGAAAATAAAAATATGCTTTTAATACCACAAGAAAACATAATAATAATAATAATAATATAATAAAAACAAACAAGAAACAAGAAACAAGAAAACATAAGAAAAAAAAATTGGTTTGACATGATATTTATAAAAATGTTATCTGAATTTTAGTCACAATCACTTTTGTAATAAGATTCTCATAATAGACGAAAGGAGTTTTAGTAATTGTAGATACCAATGATACTCATTGATGCAATTTCATACCAGAATGCAGAAAATCTTATAGAATAATCATTCCTAAACGGACACTTCAAGAAATAAATTTTTCACTTACTCCTAACTTATAAAAATATTTATTTTTTCCGAGGAAGATTTGAAATGAAAAATTTCAGAGACCGATGAGCCAATCCTCCGTAAAGTCGATGGCGCATGAACTCTCCACCCATTTCCCAAATTATTTTATTACTCTTCTCTTTGTAATAACATTGCAAGCTAAGTAGATTTTTAGAAATCATAGCTCATAAACAATTAAACTTTCAGTGGTATGTTCCATTCTCTGCCTGTTAAGTAGATCAGGAAGTTTTATATAGCTCCCTCTCCATTATTTATATAGGGTATTTCAGGATTAAGTGGCCGAACTGAAAATACGATCTAAGAATCTCAAAAAAAGAAAAACCTTTGCTCTGAAGGTATGTACGCAAATTTTTTTTTTTTTTTTTTTTTTGTTCTTCCCTACCTCGCCTTTTAGGCTATACGGGATTTTCCCGGGCCGGGGGGTGAGGGCGGGGAATTTAAAATCCCCTCCGGCACCGGGACGCGAACTCGTACTTTTTATATCATCTCAAATCTCTGTTATCCGGTTGCCAGGCAACTGAGGTTATGCGAGGTCAAATAGTGATATCACATTTGTACTAATCTGATTATCTAATATCTAGTTTTCTGTGCTTATTTTCTTGTTTATTTCGTGTTTATTATCGTTCATTAATTTTCTAGTTAGTTTGTGTTATTTTTTGTATGTGTTTTGTTGTTATGGCTTAGTTTATTGTAAATATTATAAATAGCGAGGTTAGGAGTGGGACATTTCATTAACTTTCATACAGAGTAGATTCTTGTGAACTATTCTACAGTGGGTGGAAAGCACCATAGGAAGCCCTAGTGAAGATAGTTTATTTACTTGCTTGTGTAGGAACAAATTTAGTAAGTATATAGAGTACTAGACTTTTACTTTTACCACTAGTGATTCCTGCTGTTCGGGCAAGCCCATTCTAATAAGACATTTAAAAGTGTATTAAGAGACCCCTTAAGGTAAATGAAAACAATTTCAGGTGAATATAGTACTTCATTTAGTTCTTTATTAGTTATAGTTTAAAAGTGGAAGGTTATAAATTGCAGATAACGTTATCTCAGTTATAATAAACCCTATGGTCAATATCGAGATGGAGGGGGTACAAAAGGAAGGAAATCTCTCAAGAGCAGTGGCAAAACGACCAAGGAGGGGCTCTTCTCATTTACCAGAGGATTTGGAAGAGACTAGTACTAAAAGCAAACTTTGCCAGGCTAAAGATATACAGGAGAGCATCTCAATGGCCATTGAAAATAATGGAAAAAAATTAAGCTCTAGTGTCCGAGACCAGATTAATATCAAGGTACAATGCCTTGTTGATATTATTGAAAATCAGGAAAAGGAAAAAGAACAAGTTGGAGTCTCGGCCATAGTTCAAAAGGCTATTTTGGACACGCTTTCGTCACAGAAGGTGCATGATGTATTGAAACAAATTTTAGTAGATAAATCTCCGCAAAAATATACCGATACACTCACCACGTCAATTGGAGCACCTCACCAAGAACCTAAACGTTCGAAGGAACCTCAGACACAAGCCGAAAAAAACATTAATCAGGCTGGACCCTCAGCTGCCTCTGAATCCTTCACGGTGGTGGTAAGTAAAAGGAAAAAGAAGAGAAACAACGCTACCAGCAAAAAAGAGCCTGATGCAAAGGAAAATCCAATCGACAAACAAGGTACAAAACCAAAATCAATAGCGGAAATAGTTAAATCATTGCCAGCTAAACCGACTCAAACGCCAAGACCTACATATGTCACTATCAGCGGAGTAGGCAAAACTCCGGTAGACATTATTAATGGCTTGCCATCGCCGGATGAAATAGGTGTGAAGGCGTCCATAGTCCGAGCGACAAAGGCAGGCTCTGTCTTGGTTCGCATGGATGATAGGTCCGAAGCCACCAAAGTAATCGGGTGGCAGGGGCTGCGTGAAAAAGGACTTCAAGCAAAACTTGCTATGAAGAAGAAGCCCAAGATGGAAGTAAAAGGTGTGCCTCAAAGCTGGACATCTATGCAGCTGTTGGAATTTCTATGGGGAAGAATATCTGAAAAATCGGGCGCCACAACACTTGTTCCTGATGACATTCGGCCTCTTTTCTCTTCAATAGCAAGGAATGGTTTTACTAAGAATTGGGTGATCGAAGTTCATCCAATGGTTAGATTTATACTCTTAGAGACAGCCAGCTTAGATGGAGGATGGTGGTCGATGTCCTTTAAAGACTACATCGACGCTCCACGGTGCACTAAGTGTCAGGGCTACGGTCATACTAAAGCAACTTGCCCAGTAGATGGCGTAGTCTGTATCTGGTGTGCAACTATTGGCCACATGCTTAAGGACTGCCCCCAAAAAAAAGAGTTGACTGGTCCGACCTGTATAAACTGCGAGCGGGCCAATGTCCCATCTAGCCAACGGAAGCATAAGGCAGGCAGTCGTGAATGCCCTGTGCACTTAAAGTGGGCCAAGGAGGTGGCAAAAAAGACTTTTTATGAATAGAATCACCATCCTCCAACTGAATATGGGCCGCCGACGCATCGTGGCAGATGAACTTCGAGCTCTCTCCCAGCGATTCGACGTCATGGCGGTCCAAGAACCATGCTGCCGTGGGAACATGGTCACGGGGTTCGGCCTCGCATCGAGGGTTATCGCCCTGAGCAGTGGAGAGAGGAGGCCCAGGGCTGCCATAGTGGTCAATAACCCAAACCTCGATGTGATGGATCTGAGGCAGTACACCACGCCGGATAATGTCGCTTGCTTCATCAGGTGGAGTAACGTTACTTTTACGCTTGTATCGGCTTACCTACCTGATGGAAATGATATTAACGAAGACATATCCGCCATGGAGATGATCACAGCTTGTTCTCGAAACGTGATCATATGCTCAGATACCAACTCCTGGAACACGGTTTGGGGGTCCAATCGAACAAATAGAAGGGGTACTAAGCTCGGTGATTTCATATCTAGGAGTCAGCTAGTAGTAATTAACGATCCTTCTGCCATCCCTACATTCTCTAGTGCTAGGGGACAGAGTTGGATTGATGTGACTCTGGCATCACCGCAGCTGGCTAACCGCATCACCGATTGGGCCCTCGGATCTGATACGAGTTCCGACCATCACTCAATAGTGTTTAGTGTCGTAGAAAATGCGACACTTACAAGTTCCCACGGCATAACTAAAGGCTATATTACAAAAAGAGGAAACTGGAGTGCCTTCCGGTCCACGTTAGAGGGAAAACTCGTTGACAATGAATGGGATGCGGCGGAGACGGATCTGACTGATGACCTAGATTACAGAGTCTCCAGGATAACAGATATCATCTGTGATGCTGCAGAGGAAACCCTCCAGCACCGGAAGGCAAGAGCTCGACCAGTCCCATGGTGGACGCCGGCCCTCACTATTATGAAGAGAGAACTCTACAAGGCACGGCGGTCGTACCAGAGGTGTAGTTGTGACGAGAGGCGCACTACACTTCGTGACGAGTACAAGTCTAAGGCCAGGACATACCGAAACGAAGTGCGGTCACTAAAGCGGAAGTCTTGGGACGAGTTTATCGTCGAGGAGTCATCCAAGAACCCCTGGGGTATCCCTTACAGAGTGGCCCTGGCTAAGATGAGTCCACAACAGGTGATTGCTGCAATGAAGAGCGGCGATGCCCAGGCGACCACTCTGGAGGAGACGGCGAAAAATTTCATTATAGAGACCTTCCCCAGAGATGATCCATCCCAAGATGACGAGAGAGACGCGTTTATTAGACGCACTACGGTATGCCCACCCGGTACAGACTTGTGCCCACCCTGGGACATATGGGATCTCCGTACTGCCGTGGATAGACAAAGGCTTGGTCGTGCCCCAGGTATTGACAATATTGATACGGCAATCCTCCGAAATAGTATTCCCTACATTGAAGATCAACTCCTGGCAATATTCAATGATTGCTTAGATAGGGGCTACTTCCCAAAAAAGTGGAAAATTGCCGATCTCAGACTTATTTACAAGGGAGGTGACAAGGATAAACAAATGGCAAAGTCTTATAGGCCTATCTGTCTCCTCCCTGTTATGAGTAAGGTGTTGGAGAACATGATGGTCACGAGCCTACAGCCTATTTTTTCGAGAGCTTCCCATCCACGGCAGTATGGATGTACCAAAGGCAGGGGAACTGCAGATGCCCTGCTGAGAGTACGCCATGACGTTGAAGAGAAGGCGGAGAAGTATGTCATGCTCCTCTTGTTTGACATCACCTCCGCCTTCGATAGCGTATGGTGGCCAAGTGTACTCCAGCAGCTGCAGAAATACGAGACTCCTAGCAACTTGTACATTTTGATGAGAAGTTATCTCCAGGATAGAACGCTCCGAATAAGAGGTAATTTCTACGAAGTAGAAGATAGTATGGAGAAAGGCTGTCCACAGGGCTCTGTCCTTGGCCCTGCTCTGTGGAAACTTGTCTTCGACGAGTTGCTGGGTGTGCTCGAAGAAGAGCAGTTCTCCGCCACAGCTTTTGTGGATGATTTAGCCGTTGTGGTGGCGTCGAACAGCAGAGCCAGGTTGAAAGAAGAAGCTGAGCGGTGCGCCAACCTGATAGAAAGATGGTGCGAGATGAAGAAACTGCGGATGTCAGCTGCTAAAACACAGGCTATCCTCTTGAAAGGCAAGACTGATAGGGCTCACCCTATTACAATGATAATCCAAGGATCGAGAATTCGTCCGAGTGAGGTTGTCACCTACCTCGGAGTCAGAATAGGAAGAAATTTCAACGTGTCACCTCACTTGGACTATTTGAGAAGTAGGGTGACCCTAGCGCTTAATGGACTCAGTCGTATCGGGGGTGCATTTTGGGGCCTCAGATACCCAGCGACTAAGACAATTTATAAAGGTGTAGTTCTGGGTATTCTGAGGTACGCGTCCCCAGGTTGGTTTCTGCATCTCTCGCACCACCAGAAGAGGAGGTTGGCTTCGATTCAGCGGACGGCTCTGCTGCGCGTCACCAGAGCTTTCAAGACAGTGTCTCATGAGGCAGTACAGGTCCTGGCAGGAGGTGTTCCTCTCGACCTCCTGTTGCAGGAAGACATGTTAAAGCACCAGCTTTCAAGAGAAGGCTCGGCAGGTCTACCAGAAAATCTCCGTGAGAAGATTAACCAACAGCCAGGTAGATGGAAAAAGATAATACAAGACTACACCCTTGACGAATGGAACCAGCGATGGGTAACAACTCCGAAAGGAAGTACTCTTAGAAAATATTTTCCCACCATCGGTTCCCGGTTAGCAGCAAAATGGGTGGAACCTGGTTATTGGGTCTCCCAACTACTCACTGGACACGGGGGCTTCCGAGCAAAGCTCTTCCAATTTGGAAAGAATATCGACCCCTTGTGCCCCAGTTGCGGAGTCCCAGAGACTGCCGAGCACATTGTCGTAGCATGTACTGCCTATGAGGCACAGAGAGCAAAACTGCTCAGGGAAACCGGTCTCTACATTTTGACTGAAAGGGAGCTCCCTCAACTCATGAGTGAGGAAAACTATCCTCATTTTATAGATTTCATTGCAAAATGGAAATCCATTATAGGCCCAACTCATTTCTACTTGGGAAGAAGAGGAGCTGCACCGCCTGGAAGGCCGCCGGACGGAGTAGCAGAAGAAATCCGTGACCAAACTTAGAAGAAAGGTAGTTGAAATATGGACCCAGTCTATAAATATTGTTTTTCTAGCAGCAGTGTGTTGTTACGCGGAAACGCTTAACATCTCACTGCTGCTAAAACCCGTATTGCCTATCAGGCACGGCAGGGATGTAAATAAATAAAGGTTGCCAGGCAACTAGCGGTGTTGTGCACACGCTTTAGCCTATTCGGCCACCCCGCCCCCTTATGTACCACCCCGTATGTACGCAAACGCTTTGTTTAGGAGATATCCGCACCTAATGATTTTCACCCTCTTGTCCCTGGTTTGAAACTTTTTATTTCGAAAATTCATAACCCCCTCAAAATGCAGCTCCTCAAAAATTAGAAAAAACATCAAAAACCTCAAAAAAATTTGATGGCGCTACTTGTGCCATGACACCCCTTTCTGACCATCCCTGCATGGACGTATAATAGACAAAGTAAAAATGAACATAAACTATTTTGGAACTGCTTACAATTTCGATATTTTTCTCGCTAGATTTGATTTTCAGCCTGTACAAGGATTTATTCCATAGAGGGAGGCTGCTTAATGAGGAATATTTACTCTCCTTAGAACTAGAGAACAGCTGCTTGAATAAACAGCGGCAATCTTCAGGGTAGAAATCAAGGTGTGAGAGAGGTATTACGCAAGGCTGATTAAGGGGGTTAAATGTATGATCTTATAAACCAGGAGGTTACACTGGCAAATAAAGCCCCGAAAGATGGGGAGCGAGGATAAGCATGGGTTAAATAAGGATAAGATATTTAATTAAAAGGACACACTGGCAAGGCTAGGACAACACAAAGCGTGTTAATTAAAAGGGAAGGAAACCAGGCAGAACACATTGCTTAGTTAGGGAGCCTCTTCTAGTCTAACCCTTCCACCACCATCCTGCATCTCCTCCCCCCACCCATCCTCTCTGCCTTAATACTTGCCAACCTTAGTTCTCAAACTTAAATACAATTTACAATCAAGAATAGAGGAAAATAATTGCCGCACAAACTATATTTCGCCAATATAGGCAACATTACGGCAGATATAAGCAAGATAAAATAAAGGCAGAACAGAGGTCTTACATCTTACATCAACGAGAATTGGTCATATGTTGACTCTGATTAATTAATCTTCCCAATATTTTTTTATTTATTTTTTTATACAATAGGAAGATATTCTAAAATCCCTAGTAAAGTTTACAGTATGGAATAGTACTTTCATTTTATGACGAATGATATAGTAAAAATGTATAAAATCAAAAGTTTAGCAAGCATCTTTTTTGGGATAGGAATTGAGACAGATCTGTGAGAAGGAATGTAGAAGTCAGAAGGTCGAGATCTTGTTGAAAGAGAATGGACTAAGGACTTGAATTGGAGAAGGTTGTAGGCGTAAGAAGGACAATGGTTGTTGATGATTTGATAAAGGAACGTACCTAGGAAATATAAGTATACATATAGGAGTTAAGGATAATTTTGTGTCTTTCTTAAGATGGTTAAGTTTTTTATTCAATACGAAGATATTTCGCAAAAAAAAAATTCAAGATAATTAAATTCTAAGTACACCATCGTAAAGCAGAAAACAATTTTCTGGTTGAAGTGGTACAGTTTATTTTTAATTTTTTCTCAAATATTAGAAAGAAATGTAATTTAATTTAAACTTATTCAGTAAACTAAGAACAAATGTATTAACATGCATCATACAACAATGAGTCGGTCGAGATATAAACTAAAAGATGAGTAGCCCATACGTTAGTCTGAAAGAATAAAAATAATGAATTACTATAGAAGAGTAGCTTTTCAATTATATACACGTTAGTTATTTATATTTATAGCGATTCGGGTCAATTTATCCCGCATTCTATCCAAAATAAGAATATTTACACTAAAATATCATAAATTCCTTTTTTTATTTAGGCTAACACATCCTCAGCTCAATCGTTACGTTCTGATATTTTAGTTCTATCAATCCTCAAATCTTAAAACCTTAATCTTAAAAACGTTATTCAACTTTCGCGTGGAACAATTTTTCTCTTGTTGATCATTGCTAGTTAACGTAATGAGGTGTAAACTGTTCAGTTCAGTACGAGTCGACCAATCGTATTTTTTTTTTTTTTTTTTTTGTTTATAATAATAAGAAATTTATTCATTTTTGTCACTAGTGGTCCGCCACCATTATTATATCACTAACGCTATAACGGTTTAACGTTATTCATCCACATTATTGCCAAACCTGACTAACCAATTCTGTCCTTATGTAATAACGGATAATTAATACTAGAACCGATATTAATATACGATTGGATCAACCTTAAATTGGTAATTACCAGGCTGCTGTTAGCTCTGAAATTAATCCTTAGATGATTTCCAGAAAATTACATAATTCACCGGAAGATATTTAGCAGCAAGGGGGAAATCAGACGTCAAATTGTGATGAAAATAATCTATTCATGAATTCACGTGTTGCGGCAACACGCGGGCTTGGCTCAGCCGCATTTTAAAACAGAAAGAGAGGCCAAAGGCTCAATTGAACTGTTGAATAATTGAAATAGCTGAGGGGTACAGTTGTGCACAAAAATGGAATTATAGCTTCCGGAGCAAGCAGGAATGGGGAAGGATGAAGGGAACCGGAGCAATCGAAAATACTAACCAAACACTCTTTTTAAGAACGTTTGACATTTTACAACAAGAGTAGAGAGACAGCCGGTTGGGATAGTGCAGTAGATAGTGATAACGAAGTTAACAGACCAGAAAAACACTCACGTCGTGTTATACATAAAAAAAAAAAAATCCCAGCAATAGTTTGCCAAAAAAAAAAGCTATCTACCAATAAAAAAGCAATGCATTCCTTCAAGTTAAAAAAAACATGGACCAACGGCGATTAACTAAAAATGTTTATTATTGAAAAAAAACCCACTAAATTGGACGATTTTTAACAAGATAAAGTTGTAATATATACATATTATTTTTAATTAAATTTGATTCATCTCATAATACATTGCATCTACGTATTTCCATATTATAATGTCACTTACTATTTTCCTATTTTTTTTATTTTAAAAGTACAATCTGCCACATAGAGGAACTTAATAATGTCTTACTAAAATGTAAACCGAAATCAACGCCTGGTTCTGACCAAATTCCATATTTATTCCTAAAAAAGCTCCCTATGGAAGCGAAAACATATCTCATAAAATTGTACAATAATATATGGGTAGAGGGAACCACACCTGACTTATGGCACAAATCAATAATCATACCGATTCCTAAGAACAGAGCTAAATGTGTTCATTCATACCATATATACATATAATAGGAAAATAGAAAATAAAAATAAATAGATGAATAAATAAAAAATTAATGAGTAAACTAAGAAAAAGTAAATATAAAAATAGAATAACAAACATAAATGAAATAAAAAATTAATTAATAAGTAAAAATAAAATAAACCATCTTAACACATTCATTCCTAATTTACTCTTTTAGCTATACACTATACAAATTACATGCACGGAAAAATTAGTTTATTTGTTAATATTTTGTAAGTAATGTCAAAGAGTCAAGGAAAAAAATTTTATTTTCAACTAAGATCCGCATGAATTCGGATTCGAATTACGATGAGAGTAAAACTAAAATGCGAAGAAATGTGTGTATATATTGTAAAGGAATACGAGTAATCTTATCTTACATGGTTTTCATTTCCTCAGTTTTTCAATATATTAATATATAACGCTTATATAGTAAAACGTATAATAATTTGCATTACAATTTATGTAATTATAAGAAACACTGTAAGTTGAATCTTGTAATTTTTAATTACGTTTATTTTATTTATGTTTGTATTATATTTATGTTTGTTACAATAACGTGTAAAAAAGTAAGTTACTAATTAGTTTAGTTTATGTTAATTGATAAAATGTTATAATTAAGTTACATAATAAACATTTCTATAGAATGTAATAACGAAAAAACGATCCTTTCAAAGTCAAAGGGTTACTTTGAAAGAAAAAGAAAAAAATATGTATATATATATATATATATATATATATATATATATATTATATATATATATATATATATATATATATATATATATATATGTGCATGTATACACATTTTAGTTTTTCTCTTATCATAAATAATAATTACATTTTTAATTTCTTTTTTTCCAAATATGTTTCATCTGTCTATTAATTTACCTGTTATGAAAAATACTAAGAAGCAGGAGTGCCCATCCTCTCAATGGTAGATGGCCCATGCCCATCCATCCATTCTAATACATTTTATTGATCTCCACTTCTTAAAAATAGTGCAAGCGAAAGAAGATTGAGAAAAAATATAGATCTAACACTTACTATTTTTCCCTTGTACTCTGGTTTAAAAATTCCTTTTAATTCAAACAAAAGAAAAAAAAGTCGGTTACCCTGATAATGATAACCCTGTCAAAATTCATTCCCTCAAAATGCTAAGCCCATAAAAAGTGCTCTCTCAAAATATTTAATGACGCAAACAAAACGATATGGCAGGGGCTTCTTAGCAAGGGTGTAATATATATATATATATATATATATATATATATATATATATATATATATATATATATATATATATATATATATATATATATATATTACAATGTTTTTTTATAATTCGGCCTTTATATATTATAACTTAAGATATGAATTATAATCGGATAATAGGTCATGAAATACACTTGGATGACTTAAAACAACTTCTGTTTATTCCGTTTTTTCAAAAACGTTTCGATCCCTGTTTTTTAACATAAATAATGGGATCCTCTACAGTTTTTTAATTGAGCATCGATACTCCAAGCCGGGCAGCACGCCGGCAAAGACCCAACAGTACCCCACAAGGACATCAAGCTACTTTATTTCTTAGCTACTTTATTAGGTATTTCATGACCTATTATCCGATTATAATTCATATCTTAAGTTTTATATATATATATATATATATATATATATATATATATATATATATATATATATATATATAGAGAGAGAGAGAGAGAGAGAGACAGAGACAGAGAGAGATTTGGCCAATGCCGCGAGTTTTCCCTTACTTGTCCCGCTGTGCGACAGTCAACTCTTGCGACACTATGCTGAAACTTACATTTTGTTTTTTCCCGAAACTTCCGATATTACAAAATATTCACATATATTGGAAGATGGTATCGTAATCTTTTAATTTATGTACATGTTACAAAATACATGCTAATAACCAAAATTTAGCCCTCAGGAAGCCCAACTAATAGCGGCCGTACCATAACCTAATGGAACCATATGTGGAATCATTCATCCTTTTGCAAAATTGGTTGTTACCAAGCAATTATTTGTAAGTAGTCACACCACGATATTTCTATGTATATTTCATATAAACTGAGGATAGGAGAAATAAGATGGAATCCAGGAGACTCCTTGCAGAGGGTAAATCCCTGAGACTTGGCTATGTAAATGGCGGCTGACCTCAGGAGTAGGACTGCGGTGCCTAAGGATCCCACTTCCTCCCCCACTTTTTCACCTAAGGGTTTCTTTTTTTTTTTTTTTTCCTTTTTTCGTCAGTTATAAATCAGAGCGAGATCTACCCCCGAGGAAGAGAAATAGTTCCATCTGCTCCAGGGCTACATAAATTACAGATCCCAACCTCTCTATTTCTTACACTCCTCCCCACCCCCCCATTCCATTAGACTCCTATCAGCTTACCTTTTCCTGCTTTTCGGACATTAATCTTATTATTGGCCCCTCAGCGAATTTCTTATGCCTTAAAGAAAAACACGGGCCTTGTTTGTCGGCCCGACCCAGCGTCCATTACTTAGGCGGTTACATGAACTTTTCTCCGCTGTTAAGGAACACGCCTTGGATTTCTAAAGGCTAAATATTATTAATTAACCACGTCGTATTGTAATTATTTCAAGCACGCGAAAGGTTATTCAGCATGCGACCTCGGCTTAAGAATTATTTTCTAAAGCATGGAATTACAATACGATTATTTCGCTGCTAATAATTATTATGGAAAAAATCCTATTATGCTTAATGAATGAATACAGAATTAATGAAAAGTAATTTGAAACTTAATAACTGATAATCAATAAAGAACTATTTTCACGGGCTCCTCAGAGATGGAAAATATATTTATATAATAAATGTAATCCAAGATTTAAAAAAAAAAAATCAACACAGGTATGAACCAGGTTGACTGATGAATAATTGATAATATTGAAACAGAGGACTTCAATTATCGCTATCCAGAGCTAGGCAATTACTCAGTAATGAGTACGATTAAATTAAAAATTACTCTCATGGTAATGATTATGTTGCCCAAAATCGGTCTTAGTTTTGGAAAGTGCAAGACCAAGACCAACACCGTTTAACTGTTGCAGGTCCAAGACGAAGAATGTTAAAAAAAAAATCTTTTTAGGAATAAAAATTACGGTAAAATAGTTACTAATACTTCACAATTTGAGTTAGTATATGTAAAGAATTGGTATAGCCAATACACTTAAGCAATAAACGACAATTTTTCATTCGGGCTTAATCAGCTTTTCCCAATATGAAAAATTACCGACAGTGTTGTTACAAATGCTAACGAACTTGTAGGAATTCACAATAAAAAGTTTAAAATTTATATAAATGAAATAAAGGTTTTGCCTGTACATTGAATAGAATCAACTGAATAGAAACCGTTTCATGATATCTTTCCGTTTCATACATTACGGACACTAAATCCACTTTTAAATTTTTTTTGTCTGTCTGTATGTCCGCACTGTCCAAATTTTGTCAGGGGTAAGCTCAGCAATGAATGGCTAAAGGTAGACTTTCGAAATGTTGACATTATATTTTTTAGGTTTGCTCGACTTAAAACATAGGCTTTAGATGAAAACAAAATATTGAGTAGAACCAAAGTTATGAATTCTTGAGTAATTTATCTAGAGCCCGCTTGGGCAGTTACTTACTTCGATTCTCATCCCAACCTGCTCTACCGCGAGCCACATTTAAAAGTTGTACTATTCAACTGATAGAAAATATTATCACGACACGACGAGAAAACTCCGAAATACCGAACATGTGTAACGCTTTGTCCCGTATGTTTTACCACACTCATTTTTCAACTTTGTCCGATCTTACCGTTCAAGATGCCATTCGATTCAACTTCTAGAACCTAATAAATGTTGTCGTGTACATTTTTAGGATTAACCAACGGACTAGACGGAAATCGGGGAGAAAAAAACTTCTAAATATTTTACCCTGCCCTCCACAAAATTCAGATCAAGTTCTAATTTTACACGGATGTAGGTGACTCAATGTCCAATGTTATTGTGGTTATTTTGCCAGCGATGAGCTCAGCAAAGTTTAACGAAGTGGAGAGACTAATCTTTTTGATTATTTCAATCGACTCCAAAATCTCCTCGCTTCATCATAAATGAAAATTAAACACTCGGTTTAGTTGTGCGCCACCTAAACAAATTTTTTATTATGCCTATTCCGAAACCTTGACTTCCATAAGCCCCGCCAAAAATAATTATAATACAACCCCTCTCCACTCAATTTTATGAAATTAAGTTTGGATCTTTCCCCATAATACAAAATGCATCTCAAAAAAATATTCTTGAATTTTAACTATACACCCGTCGACAGGTATATCAGCTAGTAAATTCTATAACCATAATAATAATAAACAAGAATTTATAAATAGATTGAAAGTTTTTATAATTTTCATCCCTGTGAACGGGCATTGTTATAACTTATGTAAACAGTCACGTGAGGTTATAAATGCTACGAGTGTTCGTTAATAATTTGGCAAAGGAATTGATAATTAATACAGAGGAGGAATTGAGACGGAAAAAGTGGAAAAGGAAAAAGAGAACATGGACATAACCCCTACAGGCAGCTCGCTTTCCGCGCCTCTGAGTTTACCAGCTCGCTCTGTATCGTCCGTTTTATGTTTCGACCTTTATGAAGTTACCCGTAAAATATGAAATATTTCCACTGGCCCATATTTTCTCTCGTGTTCATGGGGGACTACATTTTTTTTTTTATTTGAATATTTCAAAACTTTTTCCTGTCTCGAATAAAAACAAAAAAATTCAAAGCTCTCTGAATTTATTGCTATTGTCAAAAACTGTCTGCACTTGCTACTTTTCAATATTTAAAATTATCGCTTTTACATGTATATCAGGGCGAGATACATTTAAATTTTATTTAATATTTCTTTAATGTGATTCATAATTATTTAGCATGTTTTTTTATGAACTGAACGTCATATATAAAAATCTGTAGTGTCAAAGACAATTTTGTATATATACAATAGTCAATGCTCTAATGGTCAAATTCAGAAAGACATATATAATCAATATGTAATTAAAGTTTAGAATTCTAAAACTTTTACTTTTTATCCTCATTTAACTTAGATTATATTGATAACAAAAGCTCATTGAAGGTGATCAGATGGATAATTAAAATTAGAGCTGATGTTTTGAACTTAAATTATAAACACTGCAAGCAAACAAATAATATTTGTAGCATGTGTAATACAAATAAAACAGAAGCTCTCTATCACTTCCTGGCTGCTTGTCCGATACTCTCTGAATTTAGAATTAAATGGTTAAAATCTAGAAATTCATCTCGAGATCAAGTGATAGATTTAATAAATGGAAACAATTAGATAGCATTGGTAAATTATTGTAAGTCTGCTTTCTCCTATAGGATAATGCTCACCAGAGAATTTAACAATTAATAAATGGGAGAATTTTGGTACCACTCTTTTTGTAAATAAAAATATTTATATAACTTTTACATTGTAAATATAATTGTTCTTATTTTCTTGTTAATTAGTTATATATAAATAGATTGAAATATAATTTTGTTATAAAACACAGACAGACTCCTCTGACAGCCAACAGACTTATGTGCCAGGTCTGATTTTCGATTTTAAATCCAAAAATATTATTTTGTATTGTTTTGTAATTGATATTATGTAATTTTGATAAATAAAAAGACTTTTTCTTATTCTTCTTCTTATTATCAATACTCTAATGGCAATACCACCAAATTTTAAATGTAGGTAGTGATGATTAAGTTAAAATGTAGTGATGATAAATGATCCATCTCTGCTAACATGCTAAAGTGTTTATGTAGTTATAGTAAACTAAATTTGTAAGTTTTCCTGCTTGATCGATCTGATGACGATTTTATTTTTAAAATGCCAAAGGAAAATAAAAAGTCAGATTTGCTGGATTACCTGATGAAAACTTTAAATCTCTTCTTACACTTTATTTCGGTGGGTGGTGTAAACAAAAAATGAATAAAGAAATAGACAAAACATCAAACTTCACTATAAGCTTCTCCGTGTTTTTACCAAATTAGCACAACTTTACAAGACCACAGACTATGATAAAATCGACTGTGTTAGGAGCTATAGTTAACACTAAATAAGATAAATGGAAATGGTTTCAGAGACCTATTGTATTTATACTACAAGACCTAATGATTTTTTTCTCTCTCGGCTATGACGTTGCTCCAACGAGAGAGGGAAGTTTTGATGAATACTGGTGTTCTTAAAAGAATAAAATAAACATTTTTGGCCAAGGCTATTCAATATCTACAAGGAGTTGATATTAAAGTCAGGGCTAACTAATTAACCCCTAAGTTTCAATCTGTTATGCTAAATAGCTTAATTAACATTCGAGATAACTAGGCTATGGAAATATTTATGCTTTGTTAAGAAGTTTCAAAATCGAACGATCGGATCTCTTAAATGTTCCAAGTTAAATTAAATGACTAAATAATTGGAAACATGTTTACTTTTTTGACTAGACTCCAGAAGTTTGGCGAACAGATAAAACAATAAACAAAAGATTCCAAAGTTGGGAAGAACAAAATGAATTTTAATAAGGCTATGCAGAACAAATAATAGCAACCTTACAAGTATCTACTCAACAATCCATTTTCATCAGATTAGTAAGAACTTATTTATACAGGATGCACTGTGTTTTCCCCAACGAAATTCCCTTTAATTTCCCATACGTTCACGTATTAAATTACCATGTTTTCTTTTTATTTTAAACGAAAAAACTATTTTCTGTGACACGATATAATTTTACAAATTTCAATTTCAACTGAGTACCAGCTGGCCATAAGAAATTGTTATTGCAATCGTGCAAAACTTTTTATTCTGTTGTATGACAAGCTTTTTTGTACAGTGATCCACTTAAGATAAATGCAAACCATCCAAAAGATTAATTAATTGTTTTGAATTTCACAATTCAGTGTATTTTTGAAACTTGACTATTAAATGCGAGCAAATAACAAAGACATATTTATTTCATTCCGGTCCCTACATGCATTGTGTAGCATGTCTATAATATAACTATGATAGTATACATATGAATATACATATACTAGATAATATACATATGAATATTTATATATGTATATTTTTTTTTGCTGATATTAAAATCATTGTTAATGATTTCATTTAACATGAAAAAAAAAACTGAAAATCTTTATAAAGAATATTGATCTGTATAAGAATGTCATGTTTGTACACAAAACATCCAAAAAAGATTTATTACATCAGTAGAGACGTTTAAGATAGGCATTTTTGAATTATGAATGATATTTTGGCAAGTTTTTCTTAGGCTTTTAACAATCCAGAAATTATTAAAAGGCATAACTGTGAAGAATTTCATAGGCTGTAAAACGGACTACTCATCTTTATAAGACCTACGTCTTCTATAATGCGAATAAAAAGTATAAATAGTAAGGAAGTAATGTGAATTTATATCATATAAAGCGAATCCAATATTTGATCTTTCTTTTCCACCAAAAGGATTTTAGACATTTTTGAATTACTTTTTTCGGGTATTCTCTCAATTTTAAAATGCACATTTTATAATAAATAAAAGAGAATTAGGTTCATTAAACTACACCCGTTTGTTTCAAATGCCTTATCACTATGCAGCGCATTTTATTTTATTAAATGTCGAGTCCACCCTTCATATCCGAAGTGCCACTGATCTTCACACAATCCCAAAGGGCACGCATCGGTAAGCCGTACACTTCACCAACTTATCGAGTAGCTTAATCCTAACAAAACAGCATTGGACTGAACAGCCTAACGGGCCTGGAGAACGGATATAGGCTCGCCGGTTCAAGTAAGAGCTGACCAAAAGAGGAGAGATCTCGCTCGAGGGCTACGGTAAATGCTTTCTTGCCACTACCAGGAACGGAATTATAAGAGTATTTGCTGCTTTGTATCTCTAAGAAATAAAGCATTTAGGTTTATAATAATATTATTTAATAGGTGATATCTTACATAAACTAAATTTATTTTAAGATATTTTTTTATTGAAGTCGTGACGGTCGAGCCCATTAAGGCCTTCCTCACAGAAGGCGATATGTGCAAGCGATACGATAACCTTGCTCCGTAACGCTGTGGAGTATCGCGCACTCTGTGTGAGTACTATAGTCGTATCACTGCCTCTAAATAGGTCCTTCAAAACGTACACTTTAACATTTTCATGCCTAGAGACGCCGGTTGGGGTCCGGTCTGCGCGGGTTAAAATTTATTTCTTGGCGGTCCCACTGAATGAATCTTGACCTTCCCAATCTGATTGGAATAAGGTAGGTTGCACTTCTAGTACAGCCCTCCCATATGACGAAAATGGAGACGTTACGGATTATTCTAAAAAAAAAAAGGATTATTTTAATTTTATTATTAATTTTTTTATTTATAAGCTTATTTATTGAAAAATATTACAATCTGTCTCAAGGACATTTATAATAGTGTTCACAGATCACATTCACACTCTATGTACAGTAAATAAAATAAATTATACAGAAAAATACATACTGTATAAATAAATATATACAATAAACAAGAATAAAATAACCTAAAAATAAATAAATAAAAAGAACACATACACACCTTATTATTAATGATAAACTTTTTTCAATTGAACAAGTTAAAAAAACGTTAACTCCTCCTTCCGTGTGAGGTTTTACGTTTCAAGATAGGTAGAATATGAAAAAAAATTCCTTCCAAACATTTACCCCGGATTTTCTTCGAGAGTACTGGACCAATTGCTTTGAGATTACGTATAAATCTATTTATCATTTTTCAATATTTATATTCTATTTTATCTTGTCTTTGCTTAGCCCTGATGAAGGCCTAAAACGTTCATTGACTGAACACCCTAACCAACTTTTCTCTAAATATATTTTTAATCAAACAGTATCTGTATATCCGGAATCTATATTTTTATTTTTATTTTTTAATTATTTTTGAACTAGAAACTTTCCTTTAAATAAATGATTTACAGAACTTTTATTAAAAATAAAAAATCAAAGTTCTGTAGATTTCGCCTTAATAATTCAATTAATAATTCGATCTAAAAAATGGCTTCATTTCGTTTGTTTCGATGTCTAGGCGCAAAACATCCAGGTCATCAGCGCCCGAGCAATTAAATAACACTACTTTTATACTGTTTGGATGGTTGGTACAAAAAATAAGAATAAAAAAATAAATAAAAGGATTGATAGAATAAAATAAATAAATAAAAATAACAATATACACTTATAGATAATAAGATAGAATAGATAAATAAATAAACTTAAAAAAATATCAATAAAATCAATAAATAAATTGGAATTAATAAACAGATGAACTTTTACAATAAATATATTTAAAAAATAAATAAATAAATCTGCAAAGGATCATTAGTTATAAACTTGACATACATGTTGTTCAAGTCTTTCATTATCTAGGAACTCGATAACTTTGGTAACGATTCCTTCTTGATTTCCCAAGGATGCTGATATATTCTGGGGTGTAATATAAAATATAAAATCTTTTGTTAAGAGTTACACGAAGGACACATTAGAATCAAGTAATTCATATAAGATAAATTATAAATCTAATATAATTCCAATTACAGTTTATTTCTCATTTCACGTAACCTCTTTCTTAGAACTTGAATAAATAAAGGTTGAACTTTTATCATAAACCTAGAACTTTATTAAAAATACTTCCTTAGAACATTCATATTAAAGAATTTTTTTAAAAATTTCAAAAAACTTTCATCTCCTAATACGTAAATATCCGCAATGCGTCCATGATAGCAAATAATGAGAAGTCCAATTAATGTAGCAAGAATAATGTAAATATTTTTCATTGGTTTGATAACTCTTTACATCATCTCAGTTTCAAATTCCAGTAATTCAATAAAACTAAATGAAGGTATCGTTATATCATCTAGTTTGTAAGTCACCGAAATGAATAAATTTTCCCCTATATTTTAGGCTAAAGTATATAATTTTCCTTGATACAATGGATAGGGAGAGTAAGGGAGAGATTAAACGGTGATTTGTTAGGCAGCTCTGGTTAAGGGCGGGGGGGCCGTAACCGTTATGTAGGGGCTTAAATGCTACGGGAACGCCTTGCGCCAACGCGCCCCCAACTTCCTGCGGTTTATATTTCATCATAACGTTTCCGAATTTCGATATTTTAGCGCATAACCTTTGCCCATAAAGGTTTAATGCGGCAACTTGGTAATTTAAATGTTATTCTTGACAGTGAATGGGCGTCTTATCTATCCTAAAAACAATTTATTTCAAACTTCATCGAGAGATAACAAGCAGTGAGCTCTATTAATAGTAATAGAACTTATAGTAATAGAAAATTTAGTATGTGAAATCTATGTCGAGACGTAAGTTTATGTAAGCAAAAAAAAAAAAAAAATACATCGAACTGTTAAGATTTTATTTTAATTAGGTAAACATGTGCTTAAAAAACAAATAATAGAGATAATCACTTCATTTCTATGAAAAGATGCTGTCCAACTATATTGAGTTGCTGCAGACACAGCATACTTATCAATCAAACTAATATACAAATATTCAGTATCATCAATATATATAAGTATAATAAACAATTATTTTTCTTTTTGCTTCCTCACTACCTAAGGTAGGGAAGTTTTGTATTCGTGCGAGAGGTTAAAAAAAAAATCGACCTCAAAATCGAAAAATTCGTGTTTTACGCTCTAGGCATCAAGGAACAAATGTGGTTCGGCGTCTGTCGGTCTGTATCAATGTAACGGGCGAATCATCTACTACTAATCATCCGATTTTCAGGGAATATGTGTTTTGGTGTCTAGATGAACCCATAACAAATTCCATCCAACACTTCCGCTTACGCACGCGCAAATGTATTTTCTTAGATATGCCAATTTTTCAGAAACGGCTCGTTCGATTTCACTTAATGTTGGAAGAAAGATAAGTGTTGGTAAAAACATAATGCAATATCAATTTTAAAGCATTCCCTCAATTGTTTTCTCTTAAGTGATTAGTATCAGGAACTATCTAATAAAGTAAAAATAAATAAACCTAGAAATAGTTATTTTTAGAGAAGCGCAGGGATCACCTGAAGTCTCGCTTTTTCCTCCACAAGTGGCGGAACAAGTCAAACTTAGAGATCCCCTGGCCCATTGTAAATAGTGCATATAAGTATGCCTGCGTCTAAGATGTTTATTTTATTTTTTAAGAACATTTTATTTTATTTGTTTATTTTTATTATTTTCTTCCCTCATTATGATATTTTATTTTGTTCTTATTTCACTGTGTATTATTTTGTTATCTTATCTATTTATGACTCTGTAAATATGGTGTGAATGTGCTCTCTAAACTATATTATAAATGGCCTTAATTGGGACAGATTGTAATATTCCCCAATAAACTATAAAGTAATAGTTGTGTAATTTACACAAGAAAGTATCTGGTTGTATAGTAAAAAACATGCCTTCAGGAGATCCCGTGATTTTCTCTCAAAATTGATATGAATGACAAAGAATAACAAATCCTGAAAGAGATGGTGCTTTGAATATATTTGACAGGTATCCTTTCCTGTTTAACTATAATTCCCTACACATCACACGAATTATATGGAAGTAATTCTTGTAAGACAATATATACATATGAATTCGTTTGCCATGGAAAGAAAGCTATTTTACAATCTCCTCAAAATGTATAAGATAGTTAATGCATGACTTCATTATGGATGCATTATTCCTTAGTCCTTGGCTACAAAGTTATAGTTGTTGTGCTGGAGATAGTTTTCTCCGAGCGAGCGGGGGCAATTCAATTTCGTTGATCGCAGATTGTCGATTAGCGGAGATGGTGAGGGGAGGGGGGAAGAGTCGGTAATGGCCTCAAAAGTGAATTAGCCCGGGGCAGAGGTCCCCTATGACTAGCAGCACCCGCCCGCCATCTTTTATCTACAGTCAACTTTCAACAGCGCTAGCCTAAAACGCCAAGAAGTACGGTATAAGTGTCGGCACTTTGCAAAAATAATTTGATGATGACTACATTACGACTCAATTTTTGCACTTACAAGAGGAGATCAGTGGATCGCCGATTTTAATCAATTTTTTTTTTTTGGTTGATTCTACATCGAAATATACTGGACGTAAGTTGTAATGAATGAGTCTTAGAAGCCTTAAAAATTTTACATAATTTTTAAAAAAATAGGCACACTCATTTTCCAGCAACCATAGATATTCAGACATTGTAGATCTTTTGCTGCCTAATTTAGCCGTCTACATCAATGTCTATCTGGGTGTGTTTCTTTCCAGTCATCTGCCTACAAATCTTCAGTATAATTGAATCGGTGAGTGCAGAAACCACTTCAGTAACAAAAATGCGAAAAATGGTTTTTTTATGAAAAGAGGCTTAGAAAGGTAAGATGCGTGTTGAGTGCAAGAACTACGTTAGTCTATTGAGTAGTTTCTTAAATACATGACGTCTTTTTCGATCGTTGAGAACAGAAGTAACATGAGTCAGTGACTGACGTGGTTTCTGCACTCACCGCTGGATCGCATGACCAGCAGAGATGGTGATATTTATATTAAGAAATATAAATACGAATATCATTTATATTTATGGTACTTATGAATAGCACGAATGGGAGCATGGCACCACTACAGGAGTGCCATCTCCTACAAGGTCGAAGGCGCATGATCCTCCCCTATTCCCTCCCCAAGATGTTATGTTACTCTCCTCTTCTTAAAAACCTAAGAAATAAAATAATAGTAGGTCATAAGCAATTACACTAGCTGAGGTTTGTTCTAGATATTTCCTTTGTTGTTTGCTCCTACTTCAAAAATTCAAAATCCCTTTAAAATGTGTCCCCCTCAAAAACTTAGATGGAGCTATCTGCGCCATGAAACTCCCTTCTGGGCAACTCTGCACCACTCAGTTTTCGGCACCCACTGCAGCTACTGAAGAATGCTAAGCGTCGGGGATGGTCTACAGCTGACGGAAGGATCTCAAATGGGACGGGACCTAATAAGTTTTGCCCAGGAAGGAGGTGTCTTACGTTTTTTGTAAGAAACACATTTCTGCACAATGTAATGTATTTCTTTTAATCTCAAGGCTGTCAGATTTAATTTTTTAAGTTGTTTAAAATTGGGTAATGAGTTTCGAAAAGTGATATTTTTCTATTTTTCTAGAAACAAATAAATAAAAGAGACTGTTTGGAATGAGGAAATTGTTGAACGATAATAAAAGTTCAGGTTCGGTTAAATTTGGGTATCCATGAAAAATGGACAAATTATTCAAATCGATTATGGACTATTTTTTCTCATGTTTCCCTTGTTCACTTAAATTTTCATTAGCTATCCCTTCCTCCCTGACCTCGAAACACACATTAATCCCTCGTAATATCCAGAGGGTCAGATGAACTACCTTCCAATTCCGAACTACCTTTCAGTAGCGACGGGGGCTTTCCCGACGAGAGAACTAAATTAGAGAGCGGAGAGAGTGTAGTATTGATTGGTTGGCAAGTGGCTTAGAGAAATAATTGATGGAGGGTGTATAGAATCGCATGACGTCCTACGTCGATAGCCGTCCTAATATATATTTTAGCTGTTTCTGTCTCGACCGATCGCCCGTCATTTCCTTCCTTTTTTCTGGGCTTGGAGACTTAGTCCTCCAAGGAGCTTAATAACACCCTTTAATTGGCACGAAGCGGTATTATTCTCCACATCAAAAGTAAATTAGAAAACCTAATACCTCGGGTCAAAAACTATACATTTCGTAATAAAAATAAATAAAAAAACACAGGAAAACGTTTAAATTGTACTATGAAATAAAAAGTGTCAATTTACCAAGTTGGACGAGAGCCTCAGGATGCCAGAACGGTGAGAGTTCGATTCTACTTCAGTCAGTTTGAATTTATTTTGATGAGACTAGGAAAAATAAATCTTTATATTTTCCCCTCTTCCTCACCTTTTCGGCTATAAGGTTTTTTTTTCCTGGGTCAGGGTAGGGAACGGAAAATTACTACCATAGTAAAAATTCCTTTCGCACCAGGATTTGAACTTGAGATCTTTGGTTAATCAGATTTCCAGGCAACGCGTGTTTCCCCATTGTGAATATCTTTTTATCTCTGGATCCTCTTACTTTTTTAAGTATTGGGAAAGTGTTCATAAGATCCTATTTTGCAAAAACACTTGGGATTAAGATAAATCAATAGGTAGATAAAACAAGTAATTAATTCCTAACATGGGTTGCTTTATATTCATATAAAACATACTACACACACACACACATATATGTGTAGGTGTGTGTGTATAGTAAGTAATATACACATATATATATATATATATATATATATATATATATATATATATATATATATATATATATATATATATATATTGGTTGAAAAAAGTGAAATATAGTTCAAATATACAAATAAATCACTATAAAAGTCAAAGAGAATAATTAATAAAAAATAACAAGTAGTAAAATTATAAGAATTTTTTTACTTCAAACTGTACAATTTGAACTCAATCTGTTAAGGTTCTCCATCGATGTATATATATGTTGATTAAAAAAAAATAATCTCCAAGAATCGCGTTTTATTTAATTTACAAAACTACTTTACATAAAAAAAAACATTGTACTATAAATATATTTTTTTTTTTTTAAACTTTCTTTATTGAATATTAATACATTCTGCCACATTAAAGGGCATTAATATTAAGGCTACATGATTCATTCACACAATAGTACAATTAATATCAATAATAAAGAGAAAGAAGTATAAAAAAAATAAAATAAGTAAATTGGTATGCCTGTGTACAAAAAAATAATAATGAAATAATAGATAAAAGCTAGATGAAATTAAAGTAAATAAATCTAAACCTATGTACAACTATAAATAATAAAATGATAAACTTACTGAACCAAAGGCTAAACGGATAACAAACCACCTCACCTGAAACAAAACAAATAAAATTAGATATCATAAATATGATAAATATATTTTATTTCTAAAATAAACCATCTAAGTTAAAAAAAGATAAACCATAGTTGATTACTTTTTAACTGTCAGTAACGATCTAATATTAATGATTTAACAGTTACCTGAACCAAAATAATGGTTTTTATAAATTTGTTATTTTTCGTTCCAAAACGATCAAAAGACGGTGAAGTCTTGCTGGTTTGTAAAAACAAAAAAATACTAACATAAATCAAGGTTTTATTATAGATGTTATCCTCTCAAATACCCATTCTGACATCAGAGCCCTCAAATTTCAGAACACTGGATATCAAGATGAAGAGTTACTGATTAGACCTCGGGTTCGAAACAAATGCGAACAATAAACTTTTATGGACGAATAGGTAATAAAATAATTAAATATTTATACCGTATTTGTTAAAATTTTAAAATAAAACTATATCTAAAAAAAATATTAAACAGCAATAATCCACTGTTCCTTCTAAGATTTAATAAAAAATAAAACAAATAAGGAACGCACGACTAATTAGGACATACTTAAGGTTATATGAACTTTTTTGTAGCTACCACTAGAGGCTGCAATCACTCCTATAAATATTTCCCTATACTTATACTATCCTGTATATATATATATATATATATATATATATATATATATATATATATATATATATATATATATATATATATATAACAAAATCATTTTTTTCATCGACTCTGAATATTATATTATAAAATCATTATTATTTTCAGGAATTAGGTCATTTACAATTTTAATAAACTACACAGAACTGGAAAAAACAAATAGCCATTCATTGGCACAAAAACTCAAGTTTCCTGTATGCTGTAACTAACAATTTTTAATTTCTTCCTACCTTCTTGTCGAGCTTCGATACTCCAAGGCTTGGAGTGTCGAAGCTCGATAAGAAGATATCCCATTCTAAGAAGATATTTCCAGCTCTGAAGAGGATCCCATTCTATGTACAAGAAAAGAAGGGATCGAAACATTAATAAATAAAAGGAATAAACTCCAAATTTATATAATTTATTAAAATTGTTAATAACCTAATCCCCGAAAATAATAATTATTTCACAATCTCTCTCTCTCTCTCTCTCTCTCTCTCTCTCTCTATATATATATATATATATATATATATATATATATATATATATATATATATATATATATATATTAATTGAAAACCTGTTAATATATTATTAACATATTATAAAAGATTGGATAAAAATACAAAATACCATTGTTATAATTTAAATGGAATCGTTAGTTACCACTTGCATTTTTAACCAAACTGAAAACACGGTTACTTTAAGTACATCAGTTTTAGTTGGCCGGGAAACTTTTCCCAACGGGTCATGCTCAATTTGGGAAAGACCTAAACTTAATCCTGACAGATAGTGGGAGATAAGGAGCAACTAAAACCTACTTGCCCCTCCCGAAATAACTGAAGACATTAGAGTTACTTTAGGAAGAAATAAAATTACATCCTAGCGACTGGCGGGCCGGGCTAAAGCTTTTGACAGTATCGACCACTCCATCTTACTTACCAACTTCTCCAACTTTTAACTTGTATCGGAGCTGGTTAAATTGGTTTCAGTCAGTCACTAGTCCTAACCGGCATCGCCCCTTGTTTTACCTAGTAGATCCCCTCTTCCACAAACTTTTATTTTACAGAGTCTGTCCTTTGTAGATACAGCCTTGTCTTTACTTATTTTTATTTCTCTTTTAAAGAAAAAAGAAAGTATCAATAATCCCGTGCTTGAGCACATAAAATCCAGAGTAAATCAATACTGTAGTAAATCAAGTATAGATCCAAAAGTAGTTTATGCACCACTACAGCAATACATAGATTGTACTAAATTATTATTAGGTTCTACCTTTCCTAATTAAAAAAAAGAAAAGATAAGTGTTTTAATAAAATAATAGCGCTGGTTCAACATATTAAAAAAATATATTTTATCCATGAAATGTACAACTGTAAATAACTAGGGTGGTAGAGAAACTACCCGTTGGTAGTATTCTAATATAATTTATACATTAGGAGATCACGAGACCATCTTCTTAGACACCTAGGAGAGATATCAGGGATCGAAGATGAAACAAGGTTAAACAGAGGATTTGGATGGTTCAAAAGTTCACTTTGGAAGGATAGGTATCTAGATTGGGAAAAATCGGAACCATATGGAACATAGGATCATTATGGTTTGTACTCCAAACCGAAGGACAATAAAACTACCAGGTTCGCTCACTCAGAGGGAAAATGGTGGGCAGGAATGGAGCTCTGTCGAAACCACTAGACCGAAAATACCCCTCTAGATCTTGTTTCTGGACATTTTTAGATTATTATTTACCTTTCTACATGAAATCAATACTTTAAAGTATAATATAATAGTATCAGGTTATATATAACAAATATAACAGGATAAAATATCAGGATTTACAGTAAAAAAAAATTTAATTATTTAAATTTTTTATTTAAAGAAATCATGACTGCAAATTCTGACAATTATTTTCATCCGTATAATATTATTATAATATCGTTATACCAGTAAAAGAAATAATCGCGATTTCTACAAACAAAATTAAACAAAAATTGTGCTACTATGTTGTTTTGTTTCTCTAAATAAGTATAGATCTCCGTTTTTTCTGTTTATTTAATATATTCGGAGATTTTTTACAGTATATGACTTTGAAATAAATAATATAAAATTAATCTTAACATCAATTTCGTTCTTTTCGTTTCAGTCTGTAATAGCATTTTATTCTAGATTGCTAGTCGTATTTATTTATTTATCTACTTGCAATTATTTTCAATCAAACATCAAAAACACAGAAAAGTATTCTTTTCAGTAAATTAAACAAGAAAAACAAAACAAAAAAAAAAAAAAAAATGATGTTGAAATAAACCTTCATTGATAGGCTTGAAAGAATAATAGGTAGGTCTGGCGGTCTAGTCCTTACGTCACGTTTCATGTTCCCCCACCACGCATTTCTCAGTGAGCAAACCTGGCAGCTTTATTGACCTTGCCCCAAACCGATGAAATCTCCTCCCCCTCAAAAAAACTACTTTTTTAAAAATATATTTTATTCATGAAATGTACAACTGTCAATAAATAGACGTGTAGAGAAACTACTCATTACTAGAACTCTGATATAATTTTACCTTAGATCACAAGGCAATCTTTTCAGACGCCTCGGAGAGGCTTCAAGGCAGATACAGTAAATTTAAACGAAATAGATTAAGCGGATATTATTAATTAATTAGATATGAAATGAAAGTAATAATAAATAAAGATTCCTAAAAACAAATACAATATGTTCAATTATAAAATAAAAAATATTTGAAAAAACGGATATCGTTAAAGGAAATTTATTATTTCAAAATGAAAATAACAAGTTAGTATAATGTTTAATCCTTGATGTTTATGTTTAATATATTCGTATGCGTTTGTTATTAAAATTAAATATAATATATTCGATTTTCTTTAGTTGGGAAGTGTTGGTGTATTAATTAAATGGCAATAAAAACATCCAATTGATGCTAGCAAATATTGTATTTGTTAAATTTTCTTTTTGTTGACGTTTCGAAAATCTTTTCCATCTTCTGAATTGTTTCTTGCATTAAACATTTTTATAAGAGTGATCCAGAGCAACCACATCACTAGAGTAATAATTGTACATCTGCCACAGATATATGCAACAGTAAGATAAAAATCTTTAGGGATTAAATGCTATGTATTGTAAACACCGCCGGTGGAATAATTATTTTAAATGTATAAATAAACATCATAAGTGTCCACATCTGGCGGTACCTGACTGAGGGTAACCCATTAGGACAACCTTTTGTAAGTGGTAATAAAAACCCTTAAGGACCACCGACAAAGACCGACAACTAAGTGTTTAAAAAGGATCCCGAAAGACCTTTTCACACCTTCCACCAGAAATACCTAAGTCTGTACCTGCTGCTTTACCTTGGCCTGGGGGAGAGGGCGTGGTCATCCCTTAGGCTGAGAATATTCAGCCAATCAGGAAAAAGACTACCAAAAGAGAGGGGGATGAAAAAAGGTGGGAAATAGAGAATTTGGACTGGACACTTCTTTTCTGGGAACTCTGGAGGAGGAGAGGACTTGCTCTTGGGACTTCAAGCGGGGAGTCGAGGGAGGAAGATGAAGACAGCCGGAGAGAGCAGATGGACGGACTAGACGCTGAAGGAGAGCAGAGACAGGGAATCCAGATATGACAGCTAGAAACACTATGAAGGACCAGCTAAGTGGTAACAAGCATTTAGTTATACTAATGTAAATTTGTGTTGGCAACCATACATCATTAATTAATAAAATCAATACATCAAGCATTCTCCTCTAGTATGATTCTTAACTATTCATTATGTATATAGGTTTAGTTATTATTTTGTATATAGATGTTTTTGGTTTTATTTAAGCTCGTAAATATAATAGTTAGTAAACCAACGTAGTACTTTTACATTCTACCTTGCATGCCACCAATTAGTAATAGAAACAAATAGTAAATTTATAAACATGATACCTTTAGAAAGGAAATCCAATAAAGAGTATATGGTTCAATCTAGGATACTACAGTAGGGGGTCTGTGGTATCTAACATTTCAATACAAATATAAGTATTAAATACATTTTAATACAAATAAATGCGATTCCTGGAACCCCTTACTCGCCGTAGAAACGCGAGGCCAGGAACATAGCATAAATATTTTTAAAAAATAAGGAAAATGATATATTCGTCAATTGTAATGTGATATAGCACTTCAAAAATTAAAATATTAGGTCGTTTCATATGAAACGTTAGGTCTCACATGAAAGGATATATAGTAAAACAACTTTATGAAATCATTTTTATTCAAAATATTATCTTTACATTTTTACTAACGTGCTATCAACTTTTCAATCTCAAAAGATAAGGATTTTGGGAAGAAATAAAGTCAGAAAACGCGTTTTTGACCTGAGACTCATTTTCAAAAAAATTACGTTTAAGGAAGTATACCAAATTTCTGAACAGATGGAAATATGTTGAAGGTAAGTCTGAGGATAAGATGAGTATGGAAAAATTACACACCAATCAATTGGAATGATAGCAAATATAAACAAAAAAGAGAGGATTAATAACGGCTCATTATAATCTGTAAACATGAACGTAGTAAGCAAGGATGTATATTAAAGTGAAATAAATAATTAAAAACAAATACTGAAAATCGAAATACATTATTTTTTATTTAGGTGGAAGTTGAGTGAAAAAATTAACTTCATGAATAAAAATAATAATAATAATTACAAACTTTTTTCATACTTTTGCACTCGTTCTTTAAATCAAGTTTATCAAATAGAGTTTTAAGAAATAAAATTTTCGACGGCATAGATAAGAATATCCCAAAAACTTATTCCTTCCAAATAAACCTCTTAACTGCACATTAAAGAGTTGCATAATTATAAGATCAACTCCTTATTATACCAGGCAGAAACCGAGATACGGACTAAACTCCAAGAAGAAAATAGCAAAGAAGTTACACAGTGACACTAGATGCAGCAAATAAATTTCGCAGAGTAGTTTCTGGAAGTTAAATATGCTTTTTAGACTATCGTCGGCTCATAAAATTAAAAATACTTTAATATATTAATATGGTTGAATAGATCCTATGCTTGGCTATCAGTAGAGGTGCATTTTGATGAATGAGGTGTCAAACGAAAGGAAATTTCATGGAGAAGTGACGAATACCGATTAAAAAAAAAAAATGTTAAAACTATAATTAAAATCGTTTAAAAAATTGGAATACTTCAAAACTCAGATAGTTTCAAAAGTAAATGGGCAGACACGAGATAAATTGTGTTTTTGATTTTCTACGCCTTTATCAATTGATACATAGTTCCAACAAAACTACAACGGGACTTTTAATTAAACTTTTAAAGCCTTACAATTAGACCTGGAGCCAGGGTCGAAAACGTCATAGCATTTTAAGCAAATTTTCAAAGTAAAAGGCTGTGATAGTAATCCCTTTATGTATTACCAAAATGATCGTCTGCCAGATCAGACATACCGATTTGAGGTTTTAGGAGCATTTAAACCCATCAAAACGCAAAAAAAAAAATTAAGAACATTTTCTATTGGTAGCGTTAAGATACAATTTTGATACGCCAATACAAAGGGATAAAATGCTGAACATAGTACTTCCTTACAGTATACAAGTATGAATTTTAATTTCTGAGAAATTTTAATTCATAGGCGCGTTTTGTGAGTCAACCAACTGAATTGTTTATGCATATTAAAATATTCAGAAACTAAAAATCGGACTTGTGTACTGTAGGTAAGGGGGATGTTCAGAACTCATCATATTTATAATGGCGTATTATTCAAAATTAGCGCGAAGTCGTGTTAGAGAGGCGAAAAGGGATAATAAATGAATATAATACTATATGTACATAAAAACAAATACAATATGTTCAATTCTAAAATAAACAATATTTTAAAAAAACGGATATCATTAAAGGAAATTTATGAATTCAAAATAAAAATAACATGTTGGTATAATGTTTAATCCTTGATGTTTATGTTTAATATATTCGTATGCGTTTGTTATTAAAATTAAATATAATATATTTGATTATCTTTAGTTGGGAAGTGTTGGTGTATTAACTAATTGGCAATAAATACTTCCAATTGATTCAAGCAAATATTGCATTTGTTGCATTTTCTTGCAACCACTTTTTTATGGGTTCAAATGCACCTAAGGTAATTACAAATTTAATGTGACAACTCAATTCTGACATGTATTGTAACATGCATTGAAATATTAAACTGCATTGCTAAAAACTCAAGTTTTAGCAATGAATCAACAAAAAAACATGGGATTGTAGTTCTGAAGATGGGTGTAAATATCGCGAAACGTTGACATGTAACATGGAAATACAAAAAATAAATCAATTGTTGTTTTTAATTGGAAGGTATTATTGCCAACCTTCCCAGAAAAAAAAAAAAAAAAAAAAGACTAATACTTTATTGAAGGAAGCTAGTCGACTGTTCTAGATAGCATGGGTGATAAATATTCAGGATGCAGTCTTTTTTTAAAATCACAATCAGAGAGTTAATAGTATACGACCGCTAATTATAAATAATAAACTATAGTGATTGATGGCACATGAATCTAACTAATATTGCAATACACATATTAAAATTAAATATGTAAATAGTTATACAAACTAAAACTAAAAATAAAAAATAATGTATATAATCCATTTATACAAATTTGTAATATTTACTCTTACTCTTGAACACCCAAAGTGCTCAAAAAACGGTTAGTAAGAGAAAATATTACAAATTTGTAAAAAAGGATTATATACATTATTTTGTTTTTTAGTTTTTGTTTGTATAACTATTTGCATATTTAATTTTAATATGTGTATTGCAATATTAGTTAGATTCATGTACCATCAATCACTATAGTTTATTTATAATTAGCGGTCGTATACTATTAACTCTCTGATTGTAATTGAAAAAAAAAAATAAATTCAGCTCTGAAGATGACCCACATGTTTGGGTTGAAACGTTGGCAGAAATAAAAAAAAATTAAAAAAAGACTGCGTCCTGAATATTTATCACCCATGACTAAAACTTTAAATCGTCCTCTCTGAGCAGGCAGGCGAGTATTTTCGTATTACCTAAAGGGAGTATTATCAGCCTATTATGTTAAAAATTTTCTTGAAATACTACGGCTTTTTTGGCCCTCGCTCCAGGTCTAAATGTACAGTTTACGAGATCGATCGTAGTTCTCGCCGAAAGCCTGTTAAGAAGTTGCCATGGAATACTTGTCATATATCGGTTTTAATTTCGCATAGGTTTTAAAAATTAAAGTATTGCTATCTTGGGGATATTCTCGACGAACTAAAAATCTATTTAAAAAAGTAAATGGAAGAGAACAGTGCTACGATTCTCCAGATAATGAAGAGACTATTTTTGATACTTTTAATTTTTTTAAATATATATTTTCATACGGCTTCTCAGCAATAAATAATAAATAGGCTCAACTGTTATGAGTAATGTATAATTATAAAATAATGAGTTAGTATAATTATAAAAGATGGTTTTGTCTGATTGCCAAACTATTAAACTGGAGAGATATTTTCCAGAGGGACAGGCTGATCACAAATTAAATAAACTAGTTGGCCCGTGCGAATAATTCGCAGACAATTTTGTTTAGTAAAGAAATAGCCAAACTATATGGAAATAAGTAGCTCTTATGTATTATGTAAGGAAGGAATTAATATTTTTTTCTTGGTCGATTACAATATTCTTGTATATCTTACAATATTGTACTTACAATATTTGTATAAATTGTTTTGCTATGACCTATTTCTAAAGGCTGACTGGAAAGATAATAAAACAAATAAAGACAAAATAATGAACCGATCATGGGATTTTCTAAATTATTTTTAAAAATAAAATGTAAGAGCAACCAAATGTATAATAATGTTAATATATCAGCAAGGAAAAAAAGTGTAGTAGACTATTCTATTACTAAATGCAATACTTTTAAACAGGAAGACATTATTAAGTATACAAAAACTAATGGACTGTATCTTTGTTAATAATTGTCCGATTTTTACGAGTTTTTGTTTTTTAGGTAATTTAGTAATCTTTCTAATTATCATGGGTACAATTAAGAAAAAAATGCATACTTTTTGAGTTATTTGCAAATAAAGTTTCTTTTCCTTTATAACTTTTTTCACAGAAATTTCGGGATGATTATATCTTCAAAATGAGTGGTCAATCATTGGATTTGATGAAGAATTGACGAAGTTATGGCGCACCAACAAAAAAACACCTTTTAGAAATAATATTTAGGATTGTTATTTCAACAGCCTTGGTAATGTATGAAGCTTCACTGTGAATTCTGATCAGACTATATTGATAATGTTATATAGTATACAAAAATTTAGAAGATGTCGCTTATATGTCAATACATGCGGGAGGTCAGATATCATATGAAAGTCCTCGTTGGAAAAAAAAAACGTATGGCCATGTTAAGAGCGTTGGACATAAATAACCTCATTTGAATTCTTTCTTGGGTGAAAAATAGTCAGGACGCAGTCATTTTTAAGAGTTTTTCAGGTGCCGACGTTTCAGCCCAAACATGTGGGCCATCATCAGAGCGTGTTTCGAGCACTGAAAGTATTCAAGTACTCTTCACAGTATATACTCTTTAACCTTAAAAATGATTGCGTCCTGACTATTTATTACCCTATGATATGCAGAAAAGTCGACTAACTTCCTTCAATTTTTATTCATGGTCAATTCGAAAATCGGGCAATATATTTCCGCATATATATATATATATATATATATATATAATATATAATAGATAAATAGATAAAGTTATGTGTATATATATATATATATATAAATTGTTAATGAATTCAACTTTATCTATTTCCCCTTTTTATTATACACACACACACACACATATATATACATATATAATTAAAGTGCTAATTAAAATAGTGTCACATTATTATGAATTTCCTTTCTGAACTAATCTTCTCCTTGAAGCAAAAATGGGCGAAACGTGTGAAAGGTTTATTTTACTCAAATATTTGGCTTATTGCCGGAGTGGTATAAAAGAAAAAGAAACTGAACAATCCATATTTGTCAAGGCAGCGTATGGAGAATAGGCAGGGACAACAGTTCTACACAGCCTTTATCTGTTGTTCGGGAAAATAATGTAGCGTAAAAAAACTGCCGAAATAGGATGGTAAGGGGGAGACAGTGTTCCACTTTGCCAAAATTTATAACGTCAACGGGACAAGATATATAGGGCGATAGGTTCGGGATGGGAGAGGGTGGCCGATCAAAGGATAATGCTATGCTTGTACCATTCCGGGCAATTTGGTCCTGTCTGTTCCAATAGGGGCTTCTCCCAGCAGTAGTCGAAAAGACAAAAAAGAAAAAAAGAAGAAGAAATGAAGAAAGAAATAAGGAAAGAAAAAGAAAAGAACTCCTATGTGTCGGAATAAGGAGAAAGTTTGACGTATCTTTAAGGTCGGCGAGTCCCCACGGCAGTAAATAACCGAGACAAGTTTCAGAGACTGCAAGTATTCATGCGGCATAAGTTGGGGCCCTTAACAACTTGCAAGTCCCCCCGAAGCCCTTTCTTCCCTACGGTACTAAGCACCCCCTTCCCCTCCTCAGCTCTTGCTAAAAGCCATTATTAGCCATATAATTATCCCTTCTCAAAGAGGCTCCGTTCCAGTCTTTAAAATTACAGGAAACATCCCACGTTTTTAGAGTTAGTAGCCCCTCTCGCCTACCGCACCGTTCAGAGCATGGCCTCAATCTTAGCGATCCTGATTCAAATACTTTGTCGATGAAAAAGATACCATTTTTTATAAATGTATCTTTTTATGAGTAATAATGTTGATAAGGCAATACAACACACACTGCAAGGTAACGCTAATGTCAATATTACGAAAAATCTAATAATTATTGATTGAAGAAAAACCTTTTTTCCTAAGGCTCATCAATTTGAGATTAATATTATTTTATTTTAATTTTTTATCTTATTGAATTTGACTTTGACACTAACTTTCGGTTAAAATAGGCCTTTCTCGAACTAATTCAGGCATGAATCTATAGAGGCAGCATTGGAAACCTATAGAGTGAACAGAAATGAAATAGGACGACGTGCCTGCCATCCGGCGGAACAATAACGCAACTGTAATTCAAACAATTTTTCAACCAGGACTGGTAAAAAAAATCGATTTCTTAATAGAAATTAAGTCAAAACAGTTACTAATACTTGACAATCTTAGTTACTATATGTAAATAATTGGTATAACCAATATGGTTTTGCATTTAACTCCTCTAATTTTTCATTTGGGCTTAGTTATGTTTCTTCTATCTAAAAAATACCAGTAATATCTCTATAGTAATAAGCTAATAAGTAACTGCAAGACTGTTGCGATACTCTTGTGCAAGACCAAGACCAAGTCTGAGTTCGCAAGACCAAGACTCGTCTAGCTCTCGCATCTGGGCAACACTAACCACGACCAACATCGCCTGACTGTTGCAAGACCAAGACTGGTAAAAAAGTAAAGATTTTTTAAATAAAAATTAAGACAAAATATTTACTAATACATGACTATTTTAGTTAATATAGATCAATAATTGGTATAACCAATATATATTTGCATTTAAGTCATCTAATTTTTCATTCGGACTTCCTTAGGTTTCTCCTATCTCAAAAATTACAGTAATAAGCTAAAAGGTATAGACTCTTGTGCAAGACCAAGACCAAGTCTGAGTTCGCAAGACCAAGACTCGTCTTGGTATCGCATTTCGACAACACTCTGATCAATAAAAAATTGTCTCCGACCAACTCCGTAATAAAAGACTAATAATTCAGTAATAACAAAATCAATTTTTGATTAATACTATATAATATAAGCTAAAAATGTCATTATATAAATAGTATATAGTAATATACTGCCATGCGTCAGTAAAACATCTGTTAGTAGAGTGTCATGAGTTCGTCGGCGAAAATTGAAACAATCTATAGATATGAAGGAAATATTAAGAGACAACGAAGGTGGAGTCACCACCCTATTCCGATACTAAATAGCTAAACCCAATATTACAATAGAGTATAGAAAACTATCCGCCAATGATCCTCTAGGGTTGAGGGGATTGCAAATTAAAAAAAAAAAACAGGCAAAATATTTTATGTAGAGCAATAAATGAAATGGAATTGCACAATGGCATTAAACAGAAAACATACATTTCAAAAAAACAATCCCACAGCAACTATCATCCATAAAAATATTTGTTCCTTGATCAAGCATGGATTTTATTTAAGCAATAAAAACTATTTCATATTCAAATAAAAGTCGATGCATTGAATCAGCAATATTTTACTTTCATTTAATAATTATTGTACTAAAAAAAAAAATGTTTCGATCAATAAAATGTGTGTGAAATGTTGAAGCGCTAGAAATTCACGAGAAGAATACATGCATACCATTTAAATATTTAAAAAATTTCCTCTCCAGTTTTAATTCACGTAGTCATGTTTTTTGTTGGATTGTGATTGGAATGTGAATGAAACAGTGTAATTTTTTATTCACCACTGATGAAAAATTAACCAATTGAATCAGGTATAAATTGAGTTTCGCATCTTAGGATACGCGCAAAACTAGGATTCAGAAAACTCGTCGGGATCAGAAATCAGTTTTCAGTATTTCAACTAGTGATAAATTAGAATTACAATAAAATATTAATAAATATAACATACCATTAAATAAAACGTAATGTACGTACCTAACATGTAAAACAATTTAATAAACACATTATTTTATTATATTATATTAATTACCTGTCTTTTACAGAATAGATCTTAAGTTCTTTGATATAATTATAAATATAGATAACACCTTGAAACATTTAACCTTGAAATCACGATTTTATTTTAACTTTAATATACTGTCTGATGATCAGACCAATAAAATACTGCGTTTAATCTGTACGTTGACATGAATTATTTCAAAACATTTTAGATAAAATAAATTTCAAAAAAAGAAATTTTGAATTACAAATGCTTCTTACTCAGAGTGATAAACTAATAAATTCAACCTAAGTAATTCATTTTTAAATTATTGTTTTATCGAGGAATTTAGAAAGAACCTAAAATTAATAAAACATCTGATTACAGTTAACATGACCATCTATAAAGAGTTGGAGTTAGATAAGAGATATTGTTCTGAGAATTAGAACGCTTAAATCGAGTCAAGATAAACATAGAATAATTAATTAGCAATAATAGAATAATAATTTTTTATAATAAAGAAATAAATAATATAATAATTTATTAGGTAACGGAATAGTAATTAATCATAACAGAATCGAATCATAATACATTTCGTTGAAGGTCACTAGTTTTGTAAACAATAATTTTAAATTTAAAAGCAGTTTTCCCAATACGTACAGTTACCAACTTTTTTGTGAAAGACATAGTATAAGAGGAATGAGGGAACCTAGAAAAATGAAAAGGCTAAACTAAAAACATTTTTATATACTAAAAGAATTTTTAACTTGTAAATTAAACGAGATATTCGAAAAAAAATGAGTAAATTTTATTATATAATTTACTGTAAGAAGAGAGAGAAAACTAAACAGTTTTTTTAATGTAATAATGGAGTAAATCACATTTATTAAATTTAAATTTATTAAAATGTACTAACAAAAAAGAATTTTTTGTTTGTAGAAGAGTTTTTAACGTAATATAACTTCTAGGTATCTCTCTCTTTCTTTTTACTTTTCTTACTTGTTTGTCCATTCTTATATTTAATATATATTATTAAATATTACTCTAAATTATTTCTAATTTCACTTCTCTCGTTACTGTATGTAATATTTTTTTATTTACAACATATTTTTTTTTTACATTAATTTAAAAACTTCATGTCATGTTAATATATTTAAAATCGCAAAATAAACATGTAAGTAACATTCTAAAAACTCATTAAAATTTACAGGTTATTGTTCCAAATCGTTGCTAACCCAAGTTACTAAACTTGGGAATTCATTTGTAGAAATTTTGGCGTAGTTCGTTACATGCATAATATGTTATATTCGATTCCTATAAGCAGTAGCAAATGTAATATCCTATAAGATTGTAAGGCGAATAACGAACCAGATTAAAAATTTTCATTTCTTAAATATATGATGTATTAATCTAAAGAATATAAATTGAGAAACGAAATTTAAGATCGGTACGAGATAATGATATCAAAAAGTAAATTAAGCCGACAAATACTGGTCCAAGTTGAGACCAAGTTTTGAAAGGTCCCGTCTTACTTTATCCAAACCTAAAGATCTTCCAACTCCGTTTTCGGGGTTTTCTTAATTGGTCCCGAAAAGGGGAACCATCTTGGATGGGTTTAATTTCGACTTTATGCAATTTAAAAACTGTAGAGAAAGGCAGCCCCTCGACAATGAGAGTGGGGTAATTAAATGTTGGCAAACCATTAGGCAGGGCCCGGTGGGCATTGGGGACCAGGACCCCTTATCGTGGGAAACTCTTAACATTAACCACTTTGGTTAACTAACCGGCTCGAGGCACCTCTTTTAACCAACTCAATTAAACTCCATATCGTTCCCTCTCTGCCTCCTTCCAAAGAGAACTTTTGTCGGCCCGTCTTATAGTAGAGGAATTCTGAGCACTGCTAACGGCTTCGTGAAGGATGGAGATATTTAGAACTAAACAAAATCTCGTCTGGTGTGTGAATCACACAACGTTTACTTACCACCCATATTTCAGCAGAAATAGGTACTTCAGTTAAGTAAAAGTAAAAATTACTTAGGGTAAAAAAATATAAAACAATTATTTACCATATGTTTTTCACAGCTGTCATTTGTATTACATTTTTGTTTTTTTAGTCACTAACTATTTCGTTTTACCACTACATAGTTAAATTAAAAATAAATAATTAAGTGATCCGAAATATTTTAGTAATATAAGACTGCCAGTGATAATAAAGGCTGTTATATTTATTTGAGGGTATTTTTATTTGTTCAAACATGGGTATATATACAAGTCTTAATTTTTATATTGCTATACTGTGTATAATAAATGTTAACTAATACCAAAGCGAGCATTAATATTATGTTTATAGTATTATAGCAGCCCGTATTATATTAAGCACTAGTTACGTATGGAATCCTATAAACCTTTCGGCGGAACTCGAGTTTCTTCGATCCTCTATTGGTTGGTTGGTTGTGTAGTAAAGGCGTTGAACCCTGTTGTCCTCAACGTCATTAATTAAAATTATATATTATTATATCTTTTGGTTATAAACATTAAGAATTGGATAAAATTAATAAAAATGTAAAATGCACGTTACGGTTAAAAGTTGTTTATTGTTATTAATGTTTAGTTATTTAAAGTTCGCACGTTAGGTAAAAAAGGAAAAGGAAAAAGGTGGGGAGTGCTGCATGAGAGGTCCAGATATTTTTTAAGATTCCTTCTACGGAGAGAAAACATATGATTTTGCCAAGGATTTTTTCATCACTTCCCAAAGCAGCCGGTGTATTTGCTGGTATTCCCCTTATGTTTAATTGTCTAAATGTAAAAGGCATCAAATCTCCCTAAGATAAGGAACCACTGTCATTCTCTCTCCATACTTCAGACAAATGGGTGGGGTTTCTTTTGTAATTAGGTGAAGGTGCGTAAGCCTGGTATGACCTATTCTTAGTCGCGTAAGGACAACTTCCTCTCTGCGACTGGAACTGCTCCATGGCTTCACTTCCTTTTTTATCGCCTTTAATTTATTTGGAAGGCTATTGTCCCATAGTGTCTGCCAATCCTGGTGTATGGCCTCTTTCAGGGGTAGCGCTAGTTCGGACGCAGTCAAGAAGGCTTTACCACTTTAGATCCTGGCTTTAGGTCCTGGAAGGGTAAGAGCTTCTTTTGCTGCTCTGTCAGCCATTTCATTACCACTAATGACCAGGGGACCATCCTCTATTATGATCCCTTATTTCTCCTTTAGTTAATTATCAAATTATTTCATAGTTTAAATTAATCCATTTTTATCCCACGTTATAATGTATATTGGTTAATTATTTCAAATAAACATAGAGCTAGTTTAGAGAGAGAAATTTTGAAAATCCTTCATTTAAAGTCATATTTCATACATAGGTTAAGTGAAAGTAAAAAATAGCTTAAGTATTGAATGTAAAAAACGTATATTGAATAGAAATATGTATTCTGGCTGGTTCATAGTAATCAGGTCAAAGCTTATTGGTCATCAAGTTTATTGGAACCAATTGACTTAGGAACTAGGTTTATCGGATCGGATAGTCGTTGAAGACTAGGAGAAGTAGTTGAAGGTTCTTGGTTATCTCACAAAAAATATTGTTGAGTTTAAAACTTCCTCCAACATAGCCGTAGATTCTTAGATTTCTAACATTGCTTTTCACAAACTTTCAGAAGCTGAGATAGTAAGTTAACTTTTTAAAGCACATGGTATAGGAAATAAAAGTACGAAGTATGAACTTAAACTAGTCAGAAAACGTAAAAGTGATAAATTTTATAAATATTGATGTAATAGCTAATTTTATGCAATGTTTAGCGATAGATGAGAAATATATTTACCAAAGATATTTTATTAAATATCGAGTTAAGATAAAATAATAATAATAAAAAGGACAATAAGGATAAATTAAAGATATTCGGAAAACAGAATGAAAAGGATTAAAATTTAATAAAGAACGTTTTAATAACCCCGAAGAAACATTAAAAAGTGTAATGAAAATTCAGCATTCGTAAGATATTGCGTTATTTTTTAATTAAAAAAATATAGTTGAACCGTGCAATTAATATTACATCGGCCAGTGAACAAATGGCAAAATAAAATAAAAAACAATGGATGCATTATGAAATAGAGAAATTAATGAATTATTTTATTCGGTCCATTACAATAGTTCATTCTACTGCATCTTTGGTAATAATGATGGATTTCGATTATCATTTAATTTTTTTTAGGGGATTTAACAAACTTTTAAATAATCAATGTGTAATCCACCATTAATCGCATAAGTTTTGAGATATAAGCAAATGAAGTTAATTTTTCTTCTCAATATTTTTTTCTAAAATTTGGGAAAGATGTGACAACTTTATAATTCAAATAAACTCTATATCTCATTGAATTTTGTGAATAAATAACGAAGGTACCGATGGTGTAGTGGAAAAAAAAAATAATAGGTGCATATTTTTCTTATTTAATTATAGTATACATATTTTAATTTTTATGTGATTAGGAATCCGGAATCATGATTCATTCTCACCAGTATAGGATAGGGTCTATGCGTTACATAGAAAAAACGGACTATTTCAGAGATTTGAAACATACGGTATGTATATAGATAGAAAATAACTCCATTCTCGGACAAAGTCCCTTTAGAATAACAAAATAGTACAAAATTGAAAGATTACAACAGGTCAAAATAAAAACAATAACAAAAAAGAAAAAGAAAAGAGTAAAGAAAACATTAGCTAAACATGATATATACAAAACACTTAAATCTATGACAAGACTTAAAACTATGTACAGAGGTAAAACATTATAAATATAAAATTTAAAAAAAATAAGTAAAAAATACATTAAGTTCTTCTTTAAAAAAAGCTCTGTGTTTCTGATAAAAAAAAAAATGCCGAATCTCACAATATAAAATGTCAGAGTATTTAAATAACGAATAATATGTAAAACATTTAAATATAATATTTAAAAGAAAGATTATCCCGCTTCGCCAACCATCAACTTTTGAAACCATCTATTTTGAAGCATAAAAATTTTTTCACTATATTTTGTTGTAATTTTAGTAAGGATTTTAGTTTTAAAATTATGACATGTCACATATTCAAGAAATTTTCTTTTGTTAGACATCTCTCTATCATCAAAAATCCATCGCTGCAGATAGTCGGGAAAGGGATTTATATACAGTGTAAATAATAATGAAATTAATTAAATAAATATTTAATATTTAAAAATAATTTTAAAAAGGCGTTATTTTATGATATAAGAGCGCTGGAAAGCTTAAAGAATGATAGCCCGAAATAGCAAGAATATGAAAGGATATAAAACGAGAAGGGAAGAAAGGATATGCAAAAAAGAGGCAATACCAAGGTTGAAGAAAGAGGGAGAGAGATAGAAAGTTAATTCAGACGAAAGTTGACCGGTCCCTTTAATACCGGACATAAATAGAAGGAGCTATAAAGGGAGTGGGTGTTATATGGATCCGTGGACCAGGATTTCGGAGTCCATTTCAGATTAAACTACATATGGACCCACCGCCTTTTCATATATCATACATCTCGGGGAGGGCAAAGGCACCGTCCTTCCGAGATTAAAAAAAGAAAAAAAAGAGGATCCTTCCTTATCTTGACTATAAAAGAAGGAGTACTTTGAATAAGAATATTTGGGCAACAGTACTAATAAAACACTCATAACCTTCAGAATCAATAAAAGTAAGAGAGGTCATGGAACTGTTATATTCTTTCACACCTTCAACAAAAAATAAATAAATAAATAAAATAATAAAAACTTGAAGATACAAAAACATTAAATAGAACAGTGTAATAATTAAATAATAAAATAATTTGGATAAGGAAAAAATCAAACGAATAATACATTTACATTTTACTTCGAAGGATAAATAGCCGTTACTGAAAACGAAATAACAGAGTAATTAATAATGACTAAAACCTAAAATAAGTATTTAAGTTTTTAATGATAAATATAAGAAATAAGCACATAAAATAAATCAAACAAATATTTCTCAGGTATTATATTTCAACATAATCTTTTTTTCACGTAACAACCAGTGATTATTTTCCTACGGCTTTTGAATTAAAAATTTCTTTTTATTTTTGTTGGAAAAAAATACGAACTTCAACGCTCATCATTTAATATCGATATTACATAGGCGTGAATGTGTTTTATTTATTTTAATAGTAATCAGCTTCAATCTATTATTTTATTTATCTTGTAAATATGCTTATTAAATATCTTTATTTTATTTACTTGTTTTATTTATCTTTTTTTTTTATTTTGATTATTTATATATTTTCCCTCCGCATCTACATGAATGATTACGGTAATAGTATAAAATATAAAATAGTTTAAAAAAAATATCGGTATATATATGTGATATGTAATATGAAAAAAATATCGACATATTGATAAATAAAACATTGATGTTTCGATAAATCAATATTTTATCTATAATATTTAATATATATATTCACAATAAAAAATACTGAAATTACGGAAAAAAGTTCTTATTTAAGTTATAGTTTATTTTAATTTACATAAATTTGATTCCATAATTAAATGGATTCAAGTGATCACTATATAAAGAATTTACCATTATATCATATTACTAATATGACCGACCTATAACCAAAGAGTTCCAGAAAAAAAAAAAAAATTAGCTGCCTTCCATACAAATCAACAAAATTTAGAAAGTCTTCTAAATAAAATAATTTTTTTAAATTAATTGATTGTTTGCTAAAGGTCAACAATCAAATAAGTTTTGATTAAATTTATTTTATGGTGAGGTTTCGACCTCTTGAGCAAGTATTTGTAAAAATGTTAGTCATCTATCCTTAAAATATTTCACTTTTAATACGTTACATAGCATAGCTAATAATAGGATAAATAATTGCAATAATGTAAACTAAAATAATCAAAATTTATTAAATTATATTGTGATAGTTGATAATAGTAATATTGTAAGGATAGGTGACTTATAAGCCGAAACGTCGGCATAAAAGAAATTTAACAAAAATATACATTATTGGTGACCTTTGGTCTACAATCTATTAAACAAAAAATAATAAAATGATACCAAACTTAAACAATATCACTAGAAAAATAAAATATACTATTAATGCTAGTTTCTGAAAAATCATTTTTTAATTTTATTTATTCTGAGGTATCATCGAATATAAACGGAGATATACAATTTTGTTATAAACAATATGAAGCACGTAGGGGATGCATGAAGTCATGTATTGGGACCGAAGGCCATACATCAGAACCGTGTTAAACATTGGGGGGGAGGGGGAGGGGAGATGCTGTTGCATATATTAGGACCTGGGTCCCTAGGCATATATCAAGGACCACGCCACGGTCCCAAGGCCTCCCGTATCTCTTTTTCATTATTCACTTCTCCTTTGTTGTCACCTGTCTTCGGTGAATTAGAAGGTTCCGGTACCCTGCTTTTGCTCCGGTTCCGATTCTATTTATGCCTGCGTGGGAGTAAGTGCTCGTCGATACGGGGCCCTGAAATGTGTAGCGAGGAGCTTAATATTTTACATTAGAAAAAAAGGAGAATCAGAATATTCATTCGCGTTGTGGAATTTATTTTTAAATTAGACAATGTTGTGACCTTTTTTTGGGAAGGGAGCCCAATGAAAGCAGACTATTATTCAACAGAGATTAAAAATGTATTCACAAACCAAATTATATTTTTTCAACCCTAATTTCTACTGCATACCCTTGTTTAATTAATAAAATTACAACAATAAGAAATAAAAGAAAGATAAATCGTATAAACAATATACATACGAATTTATATAACTCAAAAGAATATACAAGAATAGCGGTACAGGACCTAAATATAAAATTGTCGAAAATAAGAATCGTTATTCTATTGTTAAATCAAAATTACAACTAAAGGGATTCATAACTGATCTTAAATAACTATAGATTTGTCTATTAAAGAATGGAGATCAATTTTATAATTTCTCGTTGAAGAAATCTCTAAAAAAAAAATCCTAGAAAAGTTTCAATTTTTGTTTCATTTAAACGATCCTTTAATATTAAGAATTTCTTAATTGTGTAATTAAACATAGGGAAAAAATCTCATTATAACATCCATTTCAATGTTAATTCTTTAAAAAAAAATATTTCAAATTCTTGAGTTAATCTCAAAACCATTACACACACACACACACACACACATATATATATATATATATATATATATATATATATATATATATATATATATATACACATATATCAAAAATTAAATTAAAAACTTAATTAAAAAAAAAACATACCATAATTTAAAAAAAAATAATTTATTTTATTCGTGAAAATTTGTTACTCGAATTGTCTGCGGAAATTTGTTCTTAGTCCTCCCTAATTATGACAATATAGAACTACATTTAATTTAATTTTTGGCAAAATATACTTCCTTGTTGAAAAAAATCATTAAATCGTTATCGGAAAAGACACAGTTTATAAGAATTTATACAAATTGTGATTTTTATTTTCCAAAATGAAATATTGTAATAGTCCTTTACATTATGAAAAGTAATATTCCTTAACCTCATAATATATTGTATATACCACCCTGTAACCATCTGGTCACTGAGTAATATAATATGAGAGTCATTCGTCAGGACCTTAACTATAAGGATAGTTAGGTATAATTTTATTTTATTTCTATTTACCTTATCAAAAATATACTGTAACTCATTGCTTCTTGTTACTGAGTAAGCAGTTACATTTCTAACATTTGTTGCACTCTGACACCATGGTTGGACTATATCTAAGTATGACCATATTTGTGTTCATTTATATTAGGCATCATTGCAAATCAAGGATAGTGACGATCCACAGATACTTATCGTTAGTATCGTAGCATCGTTAGTAGATACATATAGAAATATAGGAGAAATGTACAAAGAAAAACGGGAGCAACTATTCCCGTTTTTTCCGTCATAACTAGGGAAATTCCCCATTCACTGGACACTGATTCCTCAATATACTAATGAGAATTCTCTTCATTATTTTTTTCATAGATGATACGACACATTTGATGCAACGGATTACATATAAACTTAGATTATCTGTTTCACTGCCCGGCGCGTCCGGTAAACCATCCCGCACAACAAACTATCGATCGATCCAGTGACATCATCATAGACCATAATCATTAGTTCCACTACTATTGAGCACTTATTAGGGCTCTGGAAAATAAGCAGAACAAAAACCGACTGCCCCTATTCTGTTAATGCTGATCATTGATTAGAAATGACGGGCAACAGACAATGATCCCAAATCAAATCATTCATGCGGTCAAATAGATCAGCTGAGATGGACTCGTTCTATAGCGATTCAATTACAGATATGTAAATTGTGACCGTTAGCCTCATCATCAGTCAGCTGTAATAGTCGCGTGTGCGGCCGCGTCCGATCCTCCATTATTCCTGTGTGGGCTCACGTCAATGAGTTCAGATTTTATAACGCAGGTTTTGTACGAGGTAAGTCAATAATTCATTTGAGCAACGAGATATATAGGCATAGATCACATGTACACTAAACGTAGTACATGTTCATTTGTGCACAGTGGTACTAGGATCCAAACAGTAAAATTCTCGGATATGAAGGATTGCAAGTTGCTAATTCTGTTTAAGTCATTTTTTACACAAAAAAAATATTTTGAAATCAGTTTCAATTTTTTGTTTTTGAAAATTTGAAATTTTTAACACCAAATGCTCATTAAGGGACAAGGATTGGTTGGTTGGTAAAATATTGGAATTCTGGCTGTAACAAATAATTTATTTATTACGTTATATTCAGCCTTGGATCGATTCTACGGCGAAGGGACAAAGCGGGTAATTCTTCAATGGGACAGAGAAAAATCCTGCTAACCTCCTTGCATAACTGTTAGTCTATAAGCACTAATTTGTAATCAAGTAGCGAATAAAATAACAAACCACATAGATAAAATAAATAGATAAATAGAAGACCGTAGATTATTATACAATTTTTTAATGATCACTGTATTACAGTTTATTATTCATCAAACTTTATACTGTTCCTTAAGGAAACCACAATATTTTACAAAATTGTAATCACATCTACAAATTTGTAAAAAATTTAATTACATCTTGTAATTGTAAATATAGGTACCTGTTAAGTTTGTAAATATCAATTGTAAATTAATTTTTTTTCTTTTAATCTTAATTTTTGCACTCTTGCTCAATCTCCACTAAGTTTAATCCCAGTGTTGCGGTTGAGAGAGAAGTGCAGGGATCTCCTGGAGTCATGCTTTTCCCTCCACCGTTAGAGGGACATGTCTGGTTTGGAGTTCTCTCGGCAGATTGAAAATATTGCATATAGTTATGTATGTATTCTTTTTATTTATTTATATTTAGCTTATTTTATTCTTATTTACTGGATATATATTATTTTTTTGTATAATTAATTTTATTTATTGTACATAGAGTGTGAATGTGATCTGTGAACACTATTATAAATGTCCTTGAGACAGATTGTAATATTTTTCAATAAATAGGTTTTTAAAAAATCTTAATTTTTAATTATAATGGTTTTCCAATTTTTCTTCTTTACAATATTCAGATTGTACTTCTTAACTTTTCTTCTTTAAACATGAATTTTAATTTTATATTATATTCCTGAAATCATTAACCTTTTATTTATTAAATGTCTTTGATAACTCTTTCTAATCTTTAATATTTAATTACAAAGGTTTTTGTAAACTTTTCTTCTTGTACTTTTTAATATTTAAAATGCACTCTTTAACTTCTCTTCTAGTAATATTAATTTCTATTTTTTAAAAACGTATTTTTAGCTTTTGTTCATAAATCATTAACCTTTGTTTCAATTGTCTCTGTTAACTTATCTCATTTTAATCTAAAAATTTCATTTGTACTATTATATTCACCTGTAACTATTTTTAACTTTCTAAACTTTAAATTGCATTTGCTAGCTGTAGTTTTGTTATGTATGCCTTTGTAGTGGTTGATCTAATTGTAATATAGGGCGAAAATAACCCAGGTGGTTGAAGAGCCCAAAACATTTATAGTCATAATTATTTTTTTTTTTTAAGTTTCCGAACACGAATCTAAAATTGAATACAAAAAATAAAGTATAAACAAACACAAGCTGGTTGTAGTAATTAACTAACTATAATCATATCAGTTATTTCAGAAACTGTTTTATTTTTACAATATTAAGAAAAATGGTAAAAAAAAAAAAACTGTATCGTACAGAAATTTTAACAGATAAAAATCTTATTCAAGCAATATGTTATTTTTTCTACAAAAAAAAATGTATATTTGAAAAGTATAATTTTTATTTATTTATTTAATCTTTATTTGTTTTAAAGGGAAAAACCGGATACAAATAGAGTCCATCTGCGTATTATAAAAATTATTACCCTTATGGTATCATATACCTGTATATATTATTTTTCTTTATTTTTTTGTTACATTATAAATACTATGAAACTCTTATTGACAAACTTAAAAATCATATTTAGTCAAACATCAAAAAGGTAAAATAATGCCAACTATTAAAATTAATATTAAATCTAAAATTATCAACAGGACACATAAACAACAACCATAAAACAATAAATACACTTTTTTTAAATATTAATATTAAACCATGTTTTAAAATTTAATTACCAGGTTATTATTTGGATAAACAAAGAAAACAATATCCGACAATATTCGAGATTAATCTTTGAGCAATATATTATTTGGAACCTCCAACAACTTGAAACTGGTAAATGATACAAATGTGTTGTTTCTGATATAACTGACATACATTTTTATGAGTTTACAAACCCTGGCAACAACTGTGGTACAACTCAAAAATGCATTATAAAAGCAAAAAACAACTTGAAATCTGTATGAAGTAATATTTTATAAATCTGTGTCTACAAGCGCCCCAAAAAGAAATACTGAATGATTTGAAAGGACAACCTGAGTGATCTGGGATCAGAGTACAAATTAGTGTTGCCCAAAATAGGTCTTGGTCTTGCACTTTAGAAGACCAAGACCGCTTGACTGTTGCAAGACCACTTTTGTTAAAGATTGGGGGAAAAAATCGGTTTGTAAATAAAAATTAAGGTAAAATATTAACTAATACTTGACAATTTTAGTTACTTACTATATGTAAGAAATAGGTATAACCAATATACTTCTGTATTTAACTATTACAATTTTTCATTCGAGCTTAATTAGGTTTCCTCTATCTGAAAAATTACAGTAATATCTCTATAGGAATAAGCTAACATGTAACTATAAGACTCTTGTGCAAGACCAAGACTGAATGTGCAAGACAATTACATTGAAGAAAACGACCATTAAAGAACTGCTAACATAAACTGGCTTCTCAATATCTCATGAGATTAAGATGGGTGAGGCGTTTATCTCGGAATAATCCATCAGGAAATCTCTGCACAATAATGAATTCATCAATTGCAGGCAAGAGACCCCGCGGAAGACCAAAACCAGTTGAATAGATCGAATTTACTGTACAGCTGCATGCAGATAACTGGAAATCTACGTCCCAAGACAGAGAGAAGATGTCAAGTCGGGTAAAAGATCTACGGGCCCTATAAAGCAAAATAGAAAAAAATCGTTCATGGTAGCTAGTATGTAAACATTTCTAAAATACTGCACTTATGAATTGTGCATCCATTGTTGCTACACTACAACATAATTTCTGTCGTGGCTTAATTATGTTTTTTAAGAAAGTTGAAAATTTTATTTTTTTATTATGAATACAATAAAAATCAACTGGCATATTTCATCCCTACTATGATTAACCATTGTTCCCATTATAAAAAAGAAACAACAGCCAGTACACTATTAACAGCCCAGCTAATATCCAAGAGGCATTTGCCCTACAGAGATGTATGTTGTTAACTGTACCGATAGCATCGCCCCGCAGTCGTACTCCCAAATCCCCAGGCAACCATACAGGCATCCCGTCCAATATACGGACTTCACACTCCGGCAATATTCTAAACTTCCGACCGCCCCGCGGAGCATCAGATAGCCACCGCCCCATTTGGAAGCATACTATGTATGTTATTTTCCAGAGTCGCCTATATAAAGCGAGGGTTAGGTTATAAATGAGTTTGGAGGGGGCGGGTTATTACCGCCGAGTTAGGTTGTAAAGATTAACGACTGGGGTTGTAAAGCCTACAAAGTGACAATGCACTAAGATAACATTGATTCCCGAAGTGTCGTAAAGTCGGCCCCTGGGATACTGCACTCTAAAACGAAGCTTCTCTGATATTGTCCTTATATACCTCCACTCCTTCTAGACCGGCTTCGATTACCAACGTTGGGTTTTTATGTGCTTCGTAAAGATGGAGATCTACAGACAATTGAATCACAAAAAGATGTGTTAATAAAAGAGAGCGATAATATAAGAAATATTTCGGTGTGCAGAGTTTGAAACTGATGATTCTCTCACAACTAAAACTGTATAGAAGAAAGAAAACACGTTATGAAAAATAAAAAGTCCGATTTTTGAAATCTTAAAGTATAGGATCAAAACCTTGACTAGTGATTCTCATTAAAAAAGTAATCATCTATAATAAACACTTGCTAATTGCTATTTACTAACAGTGATTGATTTATTCCATATGTAGGCATACAGATTTTAGTTTCCTTTCAAACAGTTCTGGCAACCGGGGAAATTGCCCTGGGGCGCCGACCTAGAGGGGGGCCAGTGCGAGGACAACGTCACGTGTTAGGAATTAACAATAAAAAATATATGAAAATAAATAATTAAGAAAGCAACTAAATTAGATACGAATAGAATGGAATAAAATTCATATATTACTTGATATAAAACAGCTTAAGAAATATATTAAATTCTTTGGAGGGAGGGATGACGCCATAGTACCGAGACGCTAAACGTCTAAGTTCGGCACTGATTTCAAGCTTGATAATGAACCATACGATCTATTTTAGTCATTCTCTTTCCCAGAGAGCAAGGAATATTGATCAAGCTTTTGGTGAATGGAGCTCTAATGAAAGAGCCATTGCTTTTCTAAATTACCTTCAGAATATGTGACGTTCGAGAATCAACACCTTGGATGGTCTCTAACATTAATCGAGAAGGAAGATCTTAAGGAATCTCTGTAAGAAAACCCAGATGCAACAGACATAGAACTTGCATGTGACTCACCGCAAGTCGAATGATTATATCCGGACGTTCAACATTAATTGGAAAGATGACAGAGCTTGAATCCTGAGTCCCGCAATAACTGAACGAACATTAAAAGTTAAAATGTCAAGAGATTTGTGTTTCTTTGCTTGCACGTCAAAGAAATGAACCATTTTTTAGGCGGGTGATAACTTGTGATAAAAAATGGATAATGTAGGATAATCGACAACGATCACGTCTATGGTTAGATGTCGATAAGCCACCTGAGCATATGTAAAAAAAATCTCATTCGTAAAAAGAAAAGATTACTGAATGGTGGTCTATGGTCGGAGTCATCCACATAGGAATAATTTTTCAGGGAGTAGGACTATAAAATCCTACCACATCTTCTATACGAATTTTATGCTATACGAACTTTATGCGAGGAAAATAGTTTTCAAATAATTCAGACATTTTTTTTTTTTTTTAACTATTATTATGATATTTACAACTGTATTAGTATGAATACATCAAGTAAATTTGTACAGAGAAATATTATTACATGAAACACGCTTGTTGAGAAACTACCCACTGGTAGCACTCTAATAATTTGTCTACATGAGAAGATCACGAGGCCATCTTCTTTTCAGACGCCTCGGAGGGTTATCAGGAATCGAAGAGGAAGCAAGGTTAGAAACAAGAGGATTCGGATGGTTATAAAGTTTATTATGGAAGGATAGGTATCTGGATTTGGCCAAATCGGAAACATATGGAACATTTAGGTCTTTATGGATTATTTTATTAGTGACAAAGTAAGGAGCATTGAGGAATTCAGACATTAAAAATGTTTTCTGACATTGCTCCGTCTCGTGATTCAAATTTGTTTCAAATCTGGGAGAGAAACCTGCTTTAAAAGTGTACCAAAAAAGATAATGATATTTTCAATAAAATATATTTGATTTGTTCGCCAAGTATTTTATTTATATTGTTGTTTTTAAAAGCGACCATTTCGTGAGTGACGATACAATACAAAACTGGGGAGAACTAAAAACCACCAATATTGCTTTCATCTGATTACATCAACATTAATTACAAGAGCTCCCCCAGCAGCCAATACAGCCGAGGCCATAAAAGCAGCCCTCGCTATGAATGAAGTCGTTAACTGCTGATATAAAACATTCCATACGGCTATATCCGTTCCATAGCGGTGATCTTGGAAAAATGTTCATCTGTACGCACCCTCCGATTACTCATCACATCCATCCATATCTCCTGGGAACAGCAGTTTGCAGTAGCGCCGTCATCGAATAATATAATGTCATCTAAAGGACATAATACTTCGTCCATGACAAAAGAAAAGGAATTTAAGAAAACATTACATAACAGCAAGAAATTAATAAAAATATATTCCATAAATCACTAAAGGAGGTGGTATCCCCGCGCACAGTAAAGGAAAACTCGCGACATCTATTTGAATCTGTCTAAAACTATTATTTTTTTTTTTTTTAGAACTTCAAAACTAGATAAATTGTTTTATTGAAATCCTGTGTTGGTTCGTGGAGTTTTCGTGAATATTTTCAGTTGGCACAATATATATTTTTCACTATTTTATTTAAATACTTCAATTGGAAACAAAATAATAGATTTAGCCGATATTGTGAGTATTCATTTTACTGTGCGCCACACAGTGGGATGAATAAGTGAAAACTCGCGACGTCGGTTAAAGTTTTAATTATTATTTTTTTTTTTTTACCTAAAACAAGATAAACTTTTTTATTGCTACCTTGCGTAGTATTCGAAAATATTTTCAGTTGGCAGAATATACATTTTTACTGTATTTATTTTTAATAGTTTCATCTCATAATAACCTCCAACTATTTTATTTACGAAAATTCTTGGAATTGGGGAGTTTTCAATCTGGATGGGGGCATACTTCGTCTATTTAATTAGGTACTAAAAACTCGTAATTACCCCTTTGCTTTCTACTTGGATCGTAAGATAATTTGATCACAAAATCGATAAAAAAAAGGTGGCCTACAAAAATATTTGGACGTTTGTCCTATATAACCTCGTTATTTTGAAATTTTGGGGGTATAGGTGACGCCAAACGGCTCAGTATTTTTGAAGGTCAATTTTTTTCTCGATTTTGTGATAAAATTATCTTACGATCCAAGTAGAAAGCAAAAGGGTACTTACGAGTTTTTAGTACCTAATTAAATAGACAAAGTTTGCTCCCCTCCAAATTGAAAACCCCCGAATTATAAACGTTTTCGTAAATGAAATAGTTGTAGGTTACGATGAAACTATTTACGAAATTTCAGGCGGATGTTAATAATTCCATAAAAAGGGATCTGTACGACGGACTATTAATTTTTTTAACTTTTCATGAATACTAATCATGAAAAGAAATTGGTTAAAATATAAAATTATAAAGCTAGAGACAAGGTACAAAAACAACAATATTCTCTTTCACATGTAAGTTTTTGTCAAGTCCTTTTTATAAATTCATAAAAGCAGAGACTTTTTTATTCTTTTTAATATCTGGCGTTCATCTATCTTTTTTTTTTTCTTTTAAAGCATAGAGATATTTTCAAATAAAATTCTCCTCAAGGGCGGAAAGCTAATAAGAGAAGACATATAAAAGAAGCCGACTAGGAGCTGATATAGCACAACCCCCAGAAAGGTACAATAAAACCTACTTTCCAACTGGTGGAGGGAATATACTGCGCACTTTCTGCCCCCCACTAAGGTCTGTACATTATGTACTGCGCGCGGAATCGCCGGGTAATACACATTACCACATAAATAGCAGAGCAACACCTGCCCCTCACCCAGCCAGCTCCAGTAGCAGGCAATAAATGACAGAACAGTTATATATATTTGTACGAAATTTATAGCAATTTTAACTAAGAAATGATAAAATCAAGGTGAATGCATAAATGCTTCAAACATACCTGGAAAAGAAATATTTAGAATACAGTATTCAAAATACCAACAATGTAATGGGAGGGGGCGGAGTGGCCGAACGGGCTAAAGCGTGTGCACAGAACCGCGAGTTGGCAACCAGAGGAAAATTTGGCTAAGGGGTGACAGAGTGAAATAAAAAAAAATTAACTTCTTTTTTAGCTGATAAGTCCTAAAACTTAGGCCGAAACTTCGGCAAAAAGAAATATCTGCTATGTGAAATTCAGTTCTGCTAATTCCCAAACCAACTCTTGCAAAATGTTATATATTTTTTTCTTATTATTACTTTTTTCTTATTATATATATTTTTCAATGGATTTTTAATTTATTCATATAAGTATTTTTTCCTCCCATTAAAAATATATATTTGTCATCTTAAAATCATTATTATTTATTTATGTACATATTTTCTACTTCTCTATTTTTTTAAATTTTTTATTTTAGTTTAAATATAAAAAGGATAAATGTATACATAAAGCTATAATATCCAATGGCCTTGATTGTGGCAGACTGCATTATTAGTCCGCGTATAAAAACCTTTAAAAAATAAACATTAGTAGCCCATAACACAACGCATCCATGTTAGGCTATAAGTACACATTTAAAATAAGCATGTTTATATGTATGAACTATAAACAATCAACATAGATCATGGAGTGTCTATGTGGAGAGTACAAATAAATAAAAAAAATTGTTGTAGGTAATCACAGTTATCTTCTTCCAATAGCCGTGGGGAGAAAAAAAAACTTTCAACTTTTGTAATATTCACCTTCCACTGATTTGTGATTTCCATCATTGACAAACTAACCAGTTTTTGATGAAACTTTTATACGTATAAAATGTACGTGAATTTCATTGTGAATATGTGAATAAATGTGGAGAAACTGGCATATGGGACGTAAGACTATTTCCATATCATGAAGGGTTATTGTTGCCGTCAGTTCCTCACCGTGAATATATCTTTCCGGCTTTTACTCTCAGTGACACCTCTTATAGCGGCCATATTTTACCTCCCTTATTACATTTATGCATGATATTTCCTCTCGCCTTATTATAGTTTAATTCCCTCCCTACTTCCATATTCTTTAATGTTGATAGTACTGACTGTTCTAGAGATGAGAATTATTTACTGCGAGAGTTCTGTAACTCTGACAGTAAAGAATTTGGAGTGTTTATTTTGTGAATTCCGATTGATACCGTTAAAATTTAATCTATTTTTCTCCCTTATGTATTATTTCTACCGTTATAAATTGGAATATGTTGCGATTTAACTTCTAGTTGGATTAAACTGGAGTCAGGCTGATCTGATGAGTTATCACGATTTTTTTTTCAGGATCTGTTTCATTTCGAAATATTTTTTCTTTATGTCATTTTTTTTTATTGACGAATGCTTTGAGTTTGTTATTATTGCTATACCGTGTGTACCAAGAAGCCCTAAGTAGACATTGTGTTATTGGAGACTGAGGTATTGAATAGAGGGAGCCTATATTATCTATAGTGCCTCGAGTGTCCAGCGCTGATTACACCTCCACCACATGCAATATGTATGACTAGTCTCTGATCCACTCATCTCCTGTTTATCGCCGGTACCAGGCGCCATCTTGCATGTATTTCCAGTCTTTTGTCCAGACTGGTGACAATGGAACGAAAAATGGAAGCGGTTGTCCGTCGGTGTGTTCCGTGCTCAAATGAAATGGACCGGTTGTATAGGTACGATCGCGGTTTTTTTTGTATTATAAATTGTACAAAAAGAAATAAAATTAATAAATACTATTAAATCCTTTGGTTTTTGGTGATATTTAATATAATGGAATCAGCTATATAGTCCGTGGAACAGACCTCTTTTTATAAAATTATTAAAACTTGTCTAAAATTTCGTGAATGGCTTCATTTTATCGTAACCTAAAAATTTTTTTAATTACGGAAATTCCATTCTGGAGATTGGTAAACTTTTTAGATAGAGGTACTAAAAAATCATGAATACCCATCTGCTTTTAACTTGAATAAATTAATAACAAAATAGAGAAAAAACTCGGCCTACAAAAATGTGAGGCCAAATATATCTATATCGCTTAGCGACCTGATTTTTGTAAACCACGTTCTTTTTTTCTAGTTTTTGCGATAAAATTATCTTACAATAATAAATGAATGAGTGCTCATGAGGATAGAAATAAATCCCGATGAGGTTTTAACTATATATGTTTTAGATTACGCTAAAATGAAGCAATGGACCAACAAATGTTTAGTTAGTAAAAATACATGCCTTCTTCTAGTACTTATCAAAGGAAAAGGAAGGTCTCAATTAAAATCGACTGTATTTCAACAGTACTTTAAAAACACTGAAACTTGAAAAGGGCCACTTTTGGAAAGAATTAAACTTAAAGACCCATTTTTTGGTCAGAATTGTATGATTTGGTGATAAAATGATTTAATTCTTGTACTATAAAAAATTTAATATTTTTCATTTAAAACTATAAGTATGAGTATAATGGTACAATAAAATTAATTTATTATTAATAGAACTATAAAATAACCTTCAGATGAATATATATATATATATAATTCCTATCACTTTTACGTTCTATTTTGAAAAAAATAAAACAATACCATTGGATGTTGGGATGTTTTTTTTTTACATAGAAATAAATACTTATCTCTTTAAAAAAAAAAAGTTTAGGATCCATTTTGGAAATAAGCGACTCAATTAAATGATATAAAAATAAAAATGGTTAGCAAAACCAGTACCCCACTAAATAGACAAGGACGAGAACAAGTATATCTAGCACTTATTCCAAATTATTAATAACACTTTCTCGAGTACTTATACTAAATTATTCATATAAAAAGGGTGTCCATTCAGACAGTATCAGAGGATTGTAAATTTTTAAAATGGCATCCTTTCTTATTATATATATATAAGAAACTGACAGACGGCAAAGAAATCCAAACTAAGTGTTTATAAATTAAAACTGAAACGTCGTCTTATTTATAAACTAAAGCCCAAAGCGTTGCAAAGCTATTCGGGAACAGAAGAAATTCTCGGCTATTCTCGTCATAATTTATTTAGGCGATTAAATTATCTCTCGGCGAATGTTATATTAAAGTCAGAATGGAGAGAAGAAAAAAAAAGAAAAGGAAAAAGAAAGGAGAGAAATATTTCCTAGTGACTACAAAGATTTGAATATTTTAGACCAACACTTTTTTTTTCACTAACTAACTCGCTATATTTATGAGAAGTAGTTCTTATTTAATTGTGTCTTTGAACCAGCTGTCTTCTAAATTAATTTATTTAAGCCTAACCATTACTCCATACATTAAAAATAAATTCTGCAAAGGAAAAAAAAAAAAGAAATGCACGACATGAATAAGACTCATGGTTTTCGATATAAATATACATCATCACTAAAAAAAAAATTATAAGACAAATATATGAAAAGTATGATTAAATATCCTATACATCTGTGTGTGGGTGTGTTTATATCTATAGTAAGCTGAGAGGAGTGAACCAAACTACAGGATCTCGTTGCACGCACAAATAAAAAAAACTTATATTTTCTCATCCGATTTTCATTTGTCTTGTTGACTACAGTAGATTTTATTGGTTGACTACAAATAAACAATATTTCATACATGTATTAGCATTTCGGTTATTGAAATATTATTTAAATAAATGTTCAAAAATACCACCGTTGACTTCTGAACATTTTCGGTCCAATTTTTGGTCGCCGTGGACCTATCAGTTGGTATCCAAGCTCACCAGACTTCATAGTACTGGATTGTTTAAGGATCTGGTTCAAAGATGAACTATAGTAAGTAAAACTACTGTTTGCAACCCACTTGGAGTTTGATATATATGTATGTGTATATATATATATATATATATATATATATATATATATTATATATATATATATATATATATACACATACATATATTTTTTTATTTTAGTATTAGGGGAATAGAAGATTACAGGAGCTCTCCTATTAGATCTATAATCAGCATTAATTCCAGAGTTGTTAATTTAATTACCTAGGCAGTATAGGACTTCTGTGGTAGTCTTGGGTCGACGAAAGAAAAAAAAAACACGTGTGTGTGTGTGTGTGTGTGTGTGTGTGTGTGTGTGTGTGTGTGTGTGTGTGTTGAGCTCCTGTAACCTCATGTTCTCTGATTACAAAATAAAGGTTTTAGAAGAAAAAATTGAACGGAAAATGGTATTTTCATCTGGAGGTGGTAGTTTTGTTTTAACTAGCTGACGAAAGCTATGATTTTTCGATCTAGACATTTTACTTATAAATACAATATATTAATTATAATATTACATACTAAGCTATATTATTATAAAATAGAAAAGGAAGAACAATGCAACGCACAGGGAAAATATTAAAAATGAAAGGTTCAAACTGATGTTAGGCTTATCCGAGTATTATGTTGCATAATTATTATGGTTACTAATTGGCAACAAGAATAATTATAACACATGATAATATGAATTGGCATTAAGAAGCGATGCATAATATAGTTGTTAAAAGAAATTAAACATTGATCGGAACGGTGGTTTCGTTATTGTGTTGATAAATTACCATCTAAACATGTATGTAAATTAAGGTTACTAAATTTGAGCAACGAATAGTAAAATAAATGAGCAGTTGTATAAATAGTAAAATTTATGCCGTTAGACGGACAAGGGGTACCCCGCTAATTAGGATATAATATATATATATATTTGATAGGGACATAATTATGTTCTTTTTTTTTTTTTTGTTTAAAATATCCAATATTTCTTTAATAAAAATGTGGAGTTCTGGAGACTGTCGAGCACGTGTTCACGACCTACACTGCATTAGAAGGAATAAGGGCAACAATGATGAGAACCGCGGGAATTCACGTCCTAACAGAGGACGAACTTCAGTGTGTAAGTGGAGGTGAACCTCAGTTGGTAAGCAAGGAGAACTTCCCTCGGTTCAAGAAATTTATTTATGACTGGAAGGAGGCAGTGAGTCCAGCCAACTTCAACATCGGAGCACGGAGAAGAGGACTATCACCAAGAAGACCGCTGGAAGACGGTCACCCTAGATCAGAAGTCACCGAAGATAAAACTTCTAAACTCTTTCACTTGCAGCAGTGTGTTGTTATGCAGTCAGACGGCCGTACAGTCCGTTAGGCAAGGTAGGGTGGAATGTAAATAAATAAATGAATTCTTCAGTAAAAATTACGAAGACTGATTAAATTCACTCAACCATACAACTGTAGCATCATTAAATAATTATTCAAGTCCAAAATTTCAATTTTGCACAGATCGATTGTTTAAACTTCAGAAAATTATTTACAATTATAATTTTATTTTTCGTTACTAGCTCCGTACTCACAAGTTTTTGTTAAGAAAAATACAAGATGCTCCTAGAACTAATTAGTCACTAAGGTTTCGAGATACTTCGAGAAAAAAATGCATTACAGCTGTAAATTGTGTTCTCGCTAAGCGGTCAATCAATCTCTGCCATTGATAAAAGGAAATACGTTTGCAATTTACGCACATTTCCCTGATTACACCAAATTTGCATGATTTGTTTTTGGTTAGGCTGGGTCATAAGCGGATTTTAAAACGTTTCCTCCTGGCGTAATGTCTCATTTTCTAGATCAGGTTTTAATTTCTAAGTTTTTTTGTGATTTATTTGTCTCTTACTGTGTTTTTCTATAAGGTATATCTCCAATGCTATAACTCTACTACGGTGTATTATTGTATTACAATGTATTATTTATTACCATATATAATAATTAAGTTAATTATTACGTTGTTATTAATTAACACGTTGATTTTATTATTACTGTTTAAGAAAAAAATGAAAACTTTGTGTATATAGTACCGCCAGCAAGATATAAAAATCTGTGTCCAATCCTTGTTTAATGAACCAATACTTGTTTCCTTAGAAAAAATAAGAATTATTCACTACCACACCTGTCTAAAGCAGGTCTTCCTAAAGAAGCGTTGCACCATAATTGTCTATTTATAGGGTAATATTTTTTCTTTTAATCAAATACACAAATTTAACAAACATAATTTGACTACCAATCCATTCTAAATGTTTGGGAACTTTTAACCAATTTGGAATCGATACGATTTTCATCACAATCGATTAATTATGTGCTAGAATATTCCTTATTGATACTTGCTTCGATTTTACAGTAACAATATATAAACCTTCATTTTCATGAATAAGTTTTGGTTGTTTCACTCAAGGGATTGCTGGTGAATGAAAGGAGAGAAAAGACTAAGGAGTAGAGGTAAAAACGTCGCCGTAGAGAAAGCTTTAAAGACTATAAATTAAGTTTAAGGGGGACTTTATAGGGCCGCTGTTGGGGGCATAAAACTAGCCCTTATCTCCCAGTCTCTGGCCCCTACTGTTTCCACTTACTGTCTTTTATCACCGCATCTCCCTCGTATTCTTTGTTTCTGCATCTACTTCCAAAGGATTGTTGCTACCTTGAAATTTATTTACTTTATTAAAAAATACTCTCAACGATGAAAAACAGAGGTATATTTTTGTGTAGCAGCACAAAAAGATACATTAACATTTGATTTAAGAATTGTGGCGCACTGCCATTTTATTATTGCCGACTATTTGACTTTCCATCAAGACAATCATGAACTAAGTGAGTGAAGCTATGCCATTCGTTTTAATTAATCGAATATTGTTAACGAAACTATTTGGAATATCCGTGCATTTATTATACCTGAACCAAGAATATATATATATATATATATATATATATAATATAAGAACATATTTTGGTAACGTGACAGCAACATCAAATGAAACAAAATGACCAATGAACAACTAGCGGGGGCACGCCCCAGACCCCGGTTATGCTGGAGGTTCCACAGCAGATTTTTTTTTATTGAAAGATACCTTCATTGCAACAGAAAAATCTTTATAATCACACTAAAACCTTTACCCTTTTTTTTTATGATTCCCTCTTTTGGATTTATTTAATTTTAAGTTAACAAGATTTAACTAAAAATACTATCTAAACAAGACTAAAGAAGAATATATTTACATTAGTTAAATTATATTTAATTTTCTTTCAGTTGGCCAAACATTTAATTAAATCTAAGAAATAATGAATAATTCGATAGAAATATATCGACGTGATGAAATATATTTTATAATTTAAAACACCCTTTTTTAAAAATTTGTTTATTTTTTTTTTTTTAAGATTCCTCAAAGATAAATTCACCCCCGGTCTCACTAACTTGTATTTTTTTTTAAGGAGCTTCAAAAATAAAACAAATGTGAACTGAAGTTAAAACGTTAAAACGCCACTGAAATATATTCTAATAAAATACATATTCTTACGTCCATATCTCAGGCAACTATACGGATGATGAAATAAAAAATGTATATTTTTCCTAAACAAATTAATAATTTGAAGGAAATAACTTATTAAACCCTTTCACCCCTCTCAATAAAATATTTTCTTGAAATTATTAATTTTATTAATTAATTAAAAATAACATTGAAAATTGAAGATTTCATTAATAAATATTATATGTAATTAATCGTTATAAAATTAACATACCCCAACAGCAAAATCTTTGAAGCCACAGATGCAATTTAAAATAGATTTACCTGTAAAAGAAAAAAATCATAATTAGAATACCATTTAATATGAATAAAGAAAACAAAAATCATTATTCAATCACTTAACCAATTTACTTTAACTGCAATAAATTTTACAACAATATTTCTTCAGTATCTGTTGTTTATTTATCAATTTTGACAGAACATTAACAATTTTTATTTGTCAAAGTATTGATCACAATCAAAAACTAAAAATACATAATTTTTTTATTGAAATCTTCGTTAATACAGCTACAGATAATTTTGGTTATGTACCATACTATAACCACAAATGTCTTTAACTATTTTAACCAAACATTGACCTAAAACTGCATGAGCCTTCAATTCTGCTCCTTATTGAATAAATCTTTTTTTTAAATTTATTTACTGAGTGATATAATCTTCTGTCACTTAGACAATAATTATAGTGAGGTAAGATTATATTCACACTACATATATAGAAAAGATAAAATATACTAAAGCAAAATAACAACTAAATAATAATCAAAAAGTACATTCAATAAATAAAAATAAAAAAACTAAAAGATAAGTAAAATATAAAAAAAAACACAGATGAACATATACAGAATATAGTATAAATATGTGTATATTTCAAATAAATTCAATTATGCATATCTCTTTGAATAGTACCTTCACTTTATATTTGTTAGTTACATATATTTCAGGGAATTGGTATTTAATATTCAAATCCCCTATCATGTAATTTATATCAATTTTGTCGAAGGTACTACTTTTTCCCTTTTGCACATCCACGCTTTAATTAATTATTATTACAAAAAATTCATATTTATTTTCATTTATGTGGAAAATCTTTTGTCTACAGTAAATACCTTAATAACTGGTGTGCTCTCCACAAAATGCAACTAATTTATATTGTAGAAAATGATTACTTTTTAGTATTGTAATGGTTGTATAGTCATTCATCTAAATGACCGATAGATGTTACCATTTACCGAATAAAATCTATTCGATTGAATTAAATACATCAAAAAAGTATTTAGGCACAAACAATCTTATTTATTTAACGAACAAAAAAAAATTGTTGAACATTAATTTAAATTTACAATATGCAAAGTTCTTTAGAATGAGCAAATTTTTAGGCAGCTTCACAGCGTCCCATCACATCCAGAATATAAATCAGATCAGCAGGTCTCTTGGCCAACGCCTGTGTAATCGTCGTGGTTTTCTTGTACGTTTAAGAATTCATGTTGTACGTCAAGCTTTGTTGTAATTTTCTTTCGCAGTGTCTAAAATTGTTGGTACGTTTAGTTCTTTATGTAATATATCATTTGCGACATAAAACAGTGCGTTAACTATCCTTCGCAACACTTTTGACAAGAAGGATTGATTTTTTTTTTTAATATTGGAACTTTTAGCAGAACCCCAAAGTTCTAGAGTTTAAGTCCAAATTGGCTTAAGTAAAACTTTGTAAAGGATTAGTTTTTTAGTCAAAGATAATTTTGAACGTCTTTCAAGTAACCTGGATAAAAGACCGTATTGCCTGTTTAATTCTCTTAGTTTTTTTCTAATGTGAGTCCTCCAAGTAGTATTTTGTTCAGGTAAAAACCTAAATATCTAATTACATCTGATGCTGAGATTTCAATGTTATTAAACTATATTAGGGGAGAATCTGTATGATCAAGGGTACTACATTCACAATCTTTTGTTCATTCATTTTAATTTTCCACATTATGGCCAAATCAGCAATATCGTTCAGATGATTTTGAAGAAAGGTAGACGTTTGAACAGGATTTTATCTGAGCTGAGGATTGCGGTATCGTCTGCAAAAGTAGGCAGGAGAGTCAGTCATTGTGCTCCGGTAAGTCTGACACATATATATTAAACAATATTTCTCCAATGACACTATCTTGGGATATTCCTGTTTAATTTTAACCTATTAACCTTGAGGTTAATAGATTCAAAGTCGGAACGTTCTGTTCCTACTTTGACTACAAAATGTCTATCTGTTAGATATGAGAGTAATATTAGATAGTAGGTCGGAGTAAAATTTTAAGTTTGGAAAGCAATCCTTCATGCCAGGTTTGACTAATGCCAAGAAAACCTGCAGGACAATAATTTTTAGATTTAAAAGAATTAAAAATATAATCCATCAATTGATGGCAATGTTGAACAGTTGGATGATGCTTTCTGAAACCAAATTGATGATTTGGAATCAATTTAAATATCAAGGATCTATTTACAAATCAAGTAATCAATCTATATAGAAAAAATGGCCAGTTTATCATAGATCTAAAACGAATATATTATATAAATATATAAATATATAAATATATTCATTCATTATGATTTAAACACGTTTACATTGAATTATGTTTCATTATTTTCTCATTTTCTTTGTTCTTTAAATGAGGAAAAAAAAGAAAGTTTAATTCGATTCAATCTTTCCTTTTCTGAAAAATATTACGTTATTCCCAAACCCGGTTTTTCTGCTGCCTCTAACATTTTTTTTCCATCCTTTTCAATTTCCTTCAAACAATCTTCAGCTTTTGTCCGCTGCCCGTTTAATTCTTTTTTACCCCCTCCCGTTTTTCTTTTTTTTTTCAAATAAACATTTCCTGAATAACCTTTTGTTTAAGGGCCAGATTATTAAGAATAAAGGAGAGGAGAGCTAAGACTTACCTGCCTAAGACCATTTTGAATTCATTTATTCGGTCAACTATTAACGGTACAGCTGACAGGGTCTTCTGTTATGGTAATGGAAAGTTAAATATTCATTTGGACCATCCCTCGGTCTCAGCCTTTTAAGGCGCCCCCTCACAATCCTATATAAAATGGAGGGGAGATTGTATCTTAATTAGTACCGCACCCCCAATTTTTTTTTGTCACTTTTTAAACAAAGTATATTAATTTATGGAAAAAAAGGGCACCAGAGCAGTTTGCAATCGATTGTTAAGATTGAATAAAAAGAGCAATAGAGTTCAATGGGCTACAATGACCTTAGGTCACATAATTACTGGAATTAAGGGACATAATTAATAATTCATAAAAATTATATAAAAGTAGTCAAATCAATCTGACTTTTTGAGTCAGTTCATCAACTGCTATCAGGAATCAAGGCAACGCAATATTCGGCAACCCTTTCTCGAAGAATAACAACCTCAACCAAAGTTCTTGTAATAATTAATCTTTAATTATTGCAAGCAATTATTCTTTGTATATTAGACAATAATTTATTCAGTATTTTATGTTATTTTTCAGATCATCAAAGATCGCGTTTAATACAATTCTAAAAGAGGACATCTCTTGTTTACTTCCAGGAAAATACAAGCGGTGTTAAAAATCTTTTGACCCTAAACATTTTTAAATATAAAACGATGAGGCCACGGCAAATGGGGCGATATCACGAGAAGAAAGGAACACGAAGGCCGATTTTGAGGATCACGAAAGCTGAGGGAGAGACAAAAACACCTCGCAGGCAGCAATTATCTCAGGAAGGGATAAAAGGCAGGGAGGTATTATCGGCCGAAATGATGGAGTAGGCTGCGGTTTTTGTCCGTCCGTATGTCCAAATGAAAAAGGAATATAAAGGATGCAATACTTTTCTTGTTAAACCTTCTACTAATCATGGGTTCCACCGAAACGAATCGGCCGAATGAAATGGCCATTATAACAACACATCGTCATTCATAAGAACGATTATAATAACAGTCATCTAGAGAAATTAAGAATGTTGTAGAACAGACGTTGCAGCAGTCGGAAAGATGGGGTAGTTTTTTAATTAATTAATATATTTAATTAAATGGTTCGACCACTAAGGTCATTTACACTGTAGTCTCAGTCTCTTGCCGGTTATTATATTTTGTTGTATGTGTTGATCGTTTTAAAAATTGTATGAATCTTGAAATTTTTTAATAAACAATATCAAAAGTTTGCATAGTTAAAATGAAATGAACTAGGCACGGAAATTATCATCTTCATCAGCTCTCTTTGAAATTTTCCTACACGATCTTGCTTAGTTTTAAAATATGAGATCAACTAAATAACCCTTTGCTTACATAGAACTAGAATATCTGTGATACATAATGGTAAATATAAACTCAGTACATAATATAAAAACTTTGATATCATTGTAGTCCATGGTACAGACTCCTTTTTATCGAATTATTAATATCCGCCTGAAACTTCGTAAATAGTTTCATCTCATCGTAACCAACAACTATTTTATTTACGAAATCTTTTGGAATTGTGGCGTTTTCAATCAGAAGGGGGCAAACTTTGTCTATTTAATTGGGTACTAAAAACTCGTAAATACCCATTTCCTTTCTATTGGAATATTACGATAATTTGATCTCGAAATCGAGAAAAAAGGTGGCCTTCTAAATATTGGGCCATTTGGCGTGACCTAAACCCTCCCAATTGTCAAAATAACGAGATTATAAAGGACAAACGGCCCAATATTTTTGTAGGCCTCCTTTTTTATTGATTTTGTGGTCAAATTACCTTACGCTCCAAGCAGAAAGGAAATGGGTATTTACGAACATTATACCTAATTAAATAAACAAAGTTTGCCCTCCTCCAGATTGAAAACGAACCAATTCTAAGAATTTTTATAAAAAAATATTTGCAGGTTATGATGAGATGAAACTATTTACGAAGTTTCGGAGTTATATTCGATAGTCATGGTCGTCCGACATCTATTTCAAGTCATGTGTCGACCAATTTCAGAAATCGGAATTCCTCATTTTTTACTAAATATTTCGGAAATGCCCACCCAGCAAGATTTTGGAAAACATAAAGGGCCAATTAATTTGAATTTACCCGATTTGAATTAATTATGCTACTCGGCAACTTTAGTTTTTATAGATGGGTAAGTAGTCAACTGATCAATTGTAAGTTTTAAATAAAATTTTCAAGAATTACAGTTAAGATATTTTTATTAGGTGTTAGCCAACGTTTCGACCCAAACATGCGGTTCATCCTCAGGGCTATCGTTCGGAAGTCAAGACAAGAACTATAATGACTTCCAAACGATAGCCCTGAGAATGACTCTCATGTTCGAAACGTCGGCTAACCCAATAAAAATATCTTGACTGAAATTCCAGAAAATTTTCTTATAATCGTTTAATATTTATATTTTTTTTTACAAGTTAATCCCTATTTAATGAAGAGTTCAAAAATATGGTGAATATTTCATTATGGCTCACAATTTTTTTCTGTTCTGCCATTTCTAATTTATTTTTCGAATAAAAACATGTTTTTGGAAAATATTATTACATAAATTATATAAATATAAGGTTATTTCCTTTTTTTTTTTTTGCAGACACTTTTCAAGTTCATACATAGCACATACGTATTTATCATGCTTCATATCAAGTGTAACATGGATTTCAGAAGTATAGAAATATGTCAGAAAAGAAAAAAAAAAATTTCTTCTGAGAAATAAGCTTGCATCACTATCACTTTTTACAATTTTCTTATTAAAGCCCTGAGTCCTTTATAATCACGGTAGGAGAGAGGGGAAAAAAACACTTTCATAACTAGAGGTTGAGCAGAACTTTGTGGAAATGATACTCTTCAAAACTAGCGAAAATGAGTTCCAAGAGGGAGATACACTAATAATAACCAGAGGAATAATCAAATAAAAAAGAAGTTAAGAGGATGAGAAGCAGTAGGTCCGAAATTAGAAGGGGAGGAAGGAGGCAGGGATGCAGAAGATAATTAAAAGCCCCTCTGGTGGATTAAGTAAAGAAATGTGTGCCGGCTCAAGTGGCTCCCTCTATTCGTAGACTTAAGTCTCATTACGTTCCGTCGTTCCAAAGCTAGCAGCTAGCCTCAATACTTTCTTTTTTCCAGCTCCTCTACTAAAAATAATATTTAATTTGCCACAACCTTCTTTAGAGAAGAATAGAGAAGAAAGATTATTATATATACAGAGAAAATAATTAAGAAAAAGTAGTACTTTAAAAAAAAAAATCATTCATAAAATTTTGAAGGTCAAAGTATTTATTTTTTAAATACAAATAAGAAAATTCTAAACTATACTAATATGAAACAAAGAAGAAATAGTTACTCTTTACCTAATTCAGGAGAGCGATGTATTTTGTTGAGGTTATCAAACAAAGGTGATTTTCATGAAGTGATGCATTGGCGGAGACTTCGGAGAGGAGTCGATCGTCCTTACCCCTCCCACAATAATTTGAGGTAAAAAGCTACATGAATGAGGCTAGGGTCTTGTAGTAGGTATGTAACTATTTTATTGATAGTTAAGAGAGAAACAATGTCCCAAAAATGTCAAAGATGGTGGGACAACAGCGCACCTAGCAAATTAGAGACAATAAAGAAAGAGATGCAACAGTGGACCAGCTCCAAACGTAGCAGTCGAAGAGAAGTCGTCCTCACGCGGCTGAGGATCGGACATACTAGACTGACAAACCTCCACCTCATAACAAAAGATCTTATCCCCAGATGTCAAAAGTGTGACCAGTCAACTATAAAACATATTTTGGAAGAGTGCCCTTTTTACACCGCAAGGTTAAAAGATCTCGGAATATCCTAGAATATATCAGCATACCTGGGAAATCAAGAAGAAATCATTACCAAAGTTATAAAGTTCCTAGACAATGAAAGACTTAAAAAACATGTATGACAAGTTTATAACTAATGATCCTTTTCAGATTCATAATTAATTTTAAAAGTTTAATTATTTATTCATTTCAATTAGTTTATTGATTTTTTAAAAGTGTATTTATTTATCCATTCTATCTTATTATCTATGAGTGTCTATTTTTACATTTTTTTTTTTTTTTGTATCATCCAACTAAACAGATCACCTGGATATTTTGAGCCTAGACATCGAAATAAGCAAACAAACTATTTTATTGATACCTAAATGTTACTTTTATTTCAATTGCCATTTATATTAGAAGGTAATAATATATATCAACATATCCTAGAATTTTATTATTTAGTCACCTCTAAATGTTCATGTGATATTCTTATCACATTTACTGCGGCAAATTATTGGGACTGTGAAAAACGTTGTATATTTATTTGAAGTTGTACACACTAAAAAATCAAAGATATTTTCAAATTTATTCATTTTTAGTTGAAAAAGTTCTAGAAATATACGAATTTTATGAAGGCTGTTTTCCCTCCTCCCGGAGTTTAATCTAAAAAAATATGTTATGTATTCAATTGTATTTTTATTTATTGTTTGGTATGTTTAAGTATATATAATATGTTAAACGAAAAAAATAAAAATTCTTATAAATATATAAACACAAAAACAAATTAATTTTAAATATTCAATATTATATTTGTTCGTTTTACAAAAATTATGTACAATCTCTACACACAATAAAAACACCAATCAAAATCGAAGTCTGCGCCTATGAACTGATTTCGATCCTTCAACAGCTTTGATAAAAATCATTGAAAAAATTGCGAAGTTTCAAAACTCAAATGGTTTTTAAGTGAACGAATAGAGACGTGATAAATTGTGTCTTTTTCGAGAGGAATCGTAATTCTTGCCAATATACTTCCAACAGAATTAGATGACCTAAAAAAAATTATTCATAATGATATTCCTAAGAAATGTCGATTTATTACGAAATGTAGGGAAAGTGCGCAAACGTCAACTTCAAACCTAAGCTTCCATTTACTGAGCATTAACTTTGAACACCGTGGTTTCACAAATCCGCAAAGAGTTCCACAAAGGTTAATTATAATGAGTTGTAAAGAAATCAATTCCACCCTGTTAAGTTGGATCGTTTAATTTAGCGGTGACGGTTAATTAGTTCTTTTGAAATGAATGCATAAAACCTGTTGGTTATCGACGCTGTCACGTAAGTTAATATTTATATTTATTATAACACATATTTATTAGAATACAAAAGAAATAAATTAAAAGGGAGGGTTAAATAAAAGTAAAATAAGGATAATAAAATAATATATGATAAGACATAGATATATTTTCAGATTTCCCAAAGTAGTTGATACGTAAGTATTTCCTTTTCATATTATTTTTCAGGTAAAAAGAAGAACACTCAAAGTTAAACGCTATTGTCCATTTGATATCTTGGTAGATTTAAGATAGTTATTAGGTGAGGTAGGAACAACCTTTAGTCTGGGATCTAACAATGTTTTTATTACCTCAGTAGAAGTTTTGACTGGCGTACATGGAAGATCTCCTCACCTAGTATAAATAAATTGTTTGAGATTTTCTCGGGGTGAAACCACCAAGATATTCTGTCAGATTTTATGCGAGACCGCTTCTAAGAAATCCAATGATAAATAAGAAGGTAATTTCGAGCGAATTTCCAAAAAAATTGTTGTCAGGGAAAGGCATTTCTTGAATCATCTTTATCATCATTTTCATAAAATAATTGTCCATACTGATTATGCAACCTTCTTAATTTTTTTTTTTGTATGAACGGTACAACCCGTCGAAATATCTTGTCAGATTTTATGCGGAACTCTTCCAAGAAGTCTAAGGATTGATATAAATTATTTGTTAATTTTGTTTAACCGACCTTTTTTGGTTGAAAATTTGTTGTCTGGAAGAAGCAAATAGCCAAAACGTTTGTCTGGGTAAGGTATTTCCTGAATCTATCAGCACAACATTTTCATGGGTGATAAATAGTCGGGGCACAGTAATGTTTATATTATATTGTTCCCGACGTTTCAATCCAACCATTTGGTTCATCATCAGGACATGTTTTATAGAAACGTCAGCAACAATAAAAATCTAAAAATGTCTACGCCCTGATTATTTATAATCCTTGGTATCTAAAACAGTCAACTGACTTCCTTTAATAACACATTTTCATTCATGCAATAATTTTTCGTGCTGAATGTATAAACATTTTTCTAATTTTATCCAACTTTAAGTTTGATTGGATGGAACAACTTGTAGAAATATTTTGTCAGATTTTATGACAGACTCTTCTGATAAATATCAGAATTGATACAAAATATTTCCCATGCCTAGGTTTTTTTTAATTTTTTTATTATTTTGAAAGACGTTAAAGCCATTTTGAGGAAGTACCAACTTTTTGTTTTTTAACTGAACGATATGATCTTTCATTTCTCCAAGTCAAACCTTTTGCTGCTTATGAGGTAATAAAAAAATTGCTAGCTCCCGACCTACCAGAGTTTTCCCACGGGTAACTTCTGCTAGGAATGAAGCCCCAACGTGCACCCATTGCCAAATTACCAGAACAGTAAAGCACGTACTCCTAGAATGTTATACCTTCTCCGATCTATGGCAATAGCTCTAAAGATGGGAACGACATTGGGAGAATAACTCAAGGGTGATGAAAAGGTAATGAAAAATTATTTTACTGTTCATAAAAACTAGGAGGGCAAACGGGTTGGACCTATAAAATACATATATAAAATACATCGCGCCTTATTGCCAATTTATATTATTATATAACTACAATTATTCTTATTTAAAGTTTATAACCATAATATATGTTCAACTTGTCCAACTTCATATAAGCCTAACAATAATTTAAGCCTTTTATATCTAATATTTTCGTTGTATGTTATATTGTGTTTCCTTTTTTATTTCTTAATAATTATAATTATATCATTTTTTTTCCTACGCCTAAGTAACGCCTGCTTCATTAGCCATGCGTGCTCTTGCAATCCAATACAGTTTTAATAAGGGCTGTCCATTTCATTAAAGGAACATCTTATGTGTTGTAATGCAGGGCATGTATCAAGATGTTCTCCTGTCATTATGTCTAAGGAACATAGAGGGCATGTCGGGCTATCTTTTACACCGATGCGGTGGAGGTGCTTCTGAAGGAAATCATGGCCTGTGAGCATTCTAAAGCATGCCACTTCTTGCCCTCTAGGGAGGTCTCTAGGGATCCTGCCACTTTCTTCCAGCAATCCACTCCATCGTTTCCCTTCAATTGTTTGCACATATTCCTCTTTCAGTGAACTTTGAAAGGTCTGTTTTATGATTCTTTTTGTTGAATCCATGGCCAGAGGAATATCGGGTTGGATAATTTCAGAACCTATTCTGGCCAGTTTGTCAGCTTCATCATTTCCGTGGAGCCCGCAATGGCCTGGTATCCACTGGAAAGCGACTTCTGTCCCATTTTCCTTTAATCGGTTCAAATATTGATGGCATTTAGGAACATTTGGATTTTTATCATATCCATTTTGGAGATACAAAATGGCTGCCTGTGAGTCAACAAAGAAAGCAACTTTCTTGTCTTTCCGTTCAATTAGTCTCTCATGGCCTAAGAGAATGGCTTTCACTTTCCCATCATAATATTATTTATAATATATTAATTAATTATTATAATATAATAGTTAATTATTAATTCCATGGTAAGTTCCTAGTTCCTGTACAAATTTTTAGTATAAAATCTTTATTTTGTATTAGGAGATCAGGAGGTAACAAGAGCTCAACACATGTGCAATTAATTGAGCACAGTATAATTTGTAAAATAAACGATTAATAAGTTAAGCTCCTGTTATTTTCTACTTTATCTATTTTATAAATGGAAAAATCAAACCTACAAAAACCATGAACCTGCAAAATACAGGTGAATAGGTTAATTTACCAAAGTTTTGCGAGGCATCATCAGGGAAGAAAAAACAAGATCACATATAAGCAGAAAGAAAAAAAACAAACAGAAAAAGAAAAAATATTATTGTAGACAGCTCACGAATCGATCCCAATACATAATATAATCACAATATATAAGTATATATTTGGATGGCTTCGTGAAATGTCTACAGTTCTTTCTGCATGTATGTGATCTTCCTTTTTCTGGCCTTATCTGGCGAAACCTTGACTAGTTAACTATTCACCTCTATTTTGGAAACTCATGGTTTTGTAGTTTGGATTTTTCAATTTAGAACATAATTACCATATGTATCTTTTCTGAGTTTATGTTTATTTTTTGTTTATTGCTTTTTATTAAGATTTTTATTTATAAGCCGATACAGTCACTTCAAGACAAAATTAGGAATACCAGCACTGAGATGCATGGAGTTGGTCTTAGTGAAGTCAAATAATACCATTCATTGAATTCCTGTCTAGAAAATTAGGAAACCTGGATTGAAAGTTGATTTACTACTGGGGAAACGGGTACATGAACCTAACTCAAAGAGAGATTAACTGCGCAATGACTCCAACGGCACCTGACGTCATCGATTTTTAATTGGAAGTTTGCAAATAAAAGACAGTAACTAATAAAAACAAATTATTATTTTTATCTCTCAAAAAATACTCGTGAATAAATAAAATGCTCTGAAAAAATAAAGTATATTTGTACCAGAATTTCCTCTCCTTCCGAGAATTACCCGATTCAATATAAACAGAATTTTGTATCAATATACGTTATTAAAAGGATAATAGAAGATTATGCCATCATAATCTCGCCGCATAAAACCCCATGCCCGCACGTGCTCTAGAATCATTGCCGAGCTCATGAGATTGGATACCAGCTCTTGACAAAAAAGTATATTTACAGCTCCGCCCAGAGGCTGAATAGGCTATTGAAATGGCGAAATTCCATCTGAAAATGTTGCGAAAGTTTGCTCGGGTCGGTTGGGGATGTATGAGAAAGGCAATTCCATTCAAGTCCTCCCAACCACAACTTGTGGGAGCTCATCTGATACAGACACCTAAACGAGAACCTCTATAATACGCTGCCATAACGCTCCAAGGAACTCAACCTCCTAAAGCGGCGGAAATAGGGGGTTGGACATCGTTTTATACACTCTATTTATTTATGTTATAACAACTGTACATACAAACATATATACATATATACTCACGAGTATATCAGGTATATTTTTATTGATGTATATATACAGTATTAATATTTCAATTTTATTTATTGTTATCACTTGTAAAATGTTTATTTGTATAAATATATATATATATATATTTACAACTTTTACAACTTTTCCTTAATCGACCTTTGAGTATTAAATTTAAACTTAACTATTTATTGGGAATAAGGTCATCTAATTATTATTTAATAAACTATTGAATGTTCATTTCTTCTGTTTATTGACGTTTCGATCCCGATATTTTCTTTTTATTAGTCAACCATGGGATCCTCTTCAAAGCTAGAATTTTAAAAAATAGAGCTTCGATCAGGCCAGGGACACACCGACAGTCTCAACACCGTCCACTGGCACATATATTAAGCTATTCTAGTAGAGTAAAAAATAAACATTTATATAGAGGAGTAAAACGTCTTTTTTTTGGAATTTTATTTTATTTTTATATTTATTATATATGTTTGACGTTTCGGGGATATTTTATTTCTTCTATCATCAGAAAAATATTATTTACAGTTTCTTGGTCACTATTTTTATTAATCATTTGTTATATGTATAATTAAAAAAAAGAACAAACAATCTTGTTTCTATTGTCACAAAAGCAGTCAAAAAAAAAAATTCCATGTATTTTTGAAAAATTCCTGTACGTATCAGATTTTCAAGTAACTCCCAGTCTCCTTGAGTGTATTTTTTATTTATATTATATTTAAAGTGTTAATGTTTCAGTTTTATTTTATTTTATTACCAAGGTTTATAAAATCTTCTTTGTGCACATATTTAGCATTATTTTACTGTTATGGGGGGAGAACTGAAGAAACATTTGCTATATTACCTTTACCTACTTTACTGCATATGGGACAGAATACTATCATTTCTTCTTTTGTATTACACTATAACATACATCTCACCACGCCTACTTAGTAAATATACATATCATTGTCATAGGGCAGACTCACGTGCATCACACAATCGTATTGAAAATTAAACATCTTTTATGAGTCATTCAAACACATATACTCCAAAGGGTTAATTCATAACTCATATTTCTTTCATCACAATATACATAAATAATAATAGGCAGTGCTTGGAAATTAAGTCTTGCTTTGACATGTATTTTTTATGTTTACGTACATGTTATTGTATGTATATTTTTACTTTTACTTATTATTGAATGTTAATATCTTATTTTATTTCCTACAAATTCTTTCTTTATTCGTTCTGTTTTAGTTTAACATTTTTATGCTATATGTGGTGAATGCTCGAATGACCCTAACTATTAATAGCCCTCCAAGGCGCAGAATGTATTGATTTTCAACTTATAAAATAAAATAAAACTTTTGCTTATTAATTAATGGTTTTACATCCTGATTTCATTTACTATATTTTATTGTTAATGTGTGTTCCTTTACGTTAGAGAATTTCTTTAAAAAACAATAATTAACCAACCAGAAAGGATAAAATAACTTAAAATAAAAAGGAACGGCATATTGTTTTATGTAAATATATATATATATATATATAAATATAATATTTATAATAATATATATATATATATAGAGAGAGAGAGAGAGAGATAAGTTGGGGGGAGAACTGAAGAAACATTTGCTATATTACCTTTACCTCACGTTACTGCATATGTGACAGAATACTATATTTCTTCTTTTGTTATTACACTATAACATACACTCACCCACGCCTACTTAGTAAATATACATATCTTGTCAATAGGCAGACTCACGTGCATCACGCAATGTCGTTTTGAAAATTAAACATCTTTTTATGAGTCAATTCAAACACATATACTCCAAATAGTTAATTCATACTCTATTTCTTTCATCACAATATACATAAATAATATTAGGCAGTGCTTGGAAATAAGTCATTGCTTGACATGTATTTTTTATGTTTGACAAATACATCCATCCATACTCCATACAATATTTTATCCGTGAACTTATTTCAATTCCTCAGTTTTAGAATCTTAAATGTTAGCAAAAATGATTTCAAAGTTATTAGTGAAAAAGAAAAAATAATTCAGAATAGACCTTTCACGTTGACTTGAAAATTGACAAGAAGGTCAGGAATCTTGTGAAAGGTGGTTTGATAAAAATAAATCAATTTAAATACAAAAAAAAATGTTCACATAATCTTAATAAATACATAATCTTAATTTTTTGTATACATATGTTAAAAAAAGTCTGCCAAGTGAGGCCAGTATAACTTCCTCACCATTTCCATTGGTTCCACACTTACATATATCACAAGGTCTACAATTACTAATACTATTTTTGCTAATGTTCACCTTTCTTCTAGCATTAAGGCAAAGCGAATGAACTGGTTCTGAAAAATCGGCGTATCTTACAAAATACATTTGTGCGCGTGCCACTGGAAGTAATGTACTGAATTTAACAAAATCAATACAACTTAAATAGTTTACCAATTCGCTCATTTCCTTTAACTTTGAGCCAAATCGATCACACCATTTCTGAAATATTGTCGTATCTAAGAAAATACATTTTCGCCTGCGTAACCGGAAGCACTTTCTGGAATTTAATGAAATTGATATGGGACCATCTAGGCACCAACCGTCCCCCCAAATTTCATGAATATTGGAGAAAAATGGCGATGTGCCCATTACATCGATTTGACTACAGACAAATCCCAAAGCAAGTTTGTTCCTTGGTGTCTGAAACGTAACATTTTCGATTCTGAGCACACATTTTTTTTTTAACCTCCCGCACGAATACAAAGCTTCCTTACCTTCGATGGCGAGGAAGCAAAAATTATTTTATTTAAAATAAACATTTTCATTTAATCAGAAAACCAATTAAACGTTTTTCTGAATGCTACCGATAATGATCAATCAACAGATAATAAGCAATTATGATGTCTTACTGTATTTCGGAAAAAGTCTGAAAAATATGTGTTAAAATGAAGTCCCGAGGAACAGGTGGGGAATAAGGGCAGATCCAATATACCATATGGAATTGCTTACCTGAAAAGAAGGGACCCCGTAGCCGATATAAAGGGCTAACTCATAGAGGCTAGGGCTGCCCTCGGACCAACACAAGCTCAACTCTTTTGTTGATCTGACAGAGCAAGGCAGCCAGGGAGCAGGCGGGGTTCTGAGCCGAGGCAATTAGAGGATACGTAATTACACAGCTCTGAGGATCAGGGCCAGCTCTCTCTGCCTCTTTCTCTCTCTGTCCCCGGGGGAGGAACACAATCCGTTCTTTACAGGGTCGATAAATTAGATAGGAGCAATGCAGCCCTAGCAGAACGGATATCGTCTAACCTCAACATTCTTAAAAGGAATGCAATACGTTAGGAATCGACATGAAATACACTAAGAGAGAGTCCACTAAGTATATTTATGAAAAAAAAAAAAATTGAATTATATAGACCGGATACAGAAATAGAGAAATACTATCGATATAAAGGGAATGTATTTCCACACCTACTTAAAAACCTTAACAATTTGAAAGGAAAATTGATATTCACAAATATTTAAAGTCGGTGTAGTAGTCAAACGCGCAGGATTCGGCAAGGCGTAGTGAGGGGGAGGAAAAGAGACGAGACAATGTGGAGGGCGCGAGAATATAGTTTCGCTTCCCCACCAATAATTTATTTAGGTATTTATTTAGACATATAATAATCTGTCACGTGGACAACAATTATAGTGATATATGAACACAATCACACCATATGTACAGAAAATATAAAATTACCAAAAGTAAAATAATAATTAAATAATACTAAAAAAAACTATGCCCAATGAAAAATAAAATAACCTAAAGATAAGTAAATTCAAAAACACAGCCATGCCTATATGCAATATATACAATCAAGCAGGGAACCCCCCAGGCAGGCTTGTTCCTCCAAGTATAGAAGGAAAAGCAGGACTCCAAGAGATCCCTGCGCTACTCTCTCAATAGAGTCACTGGTGCTAAAGCCAGTGGAGTTTGAGTGAGAGCGCTTCAGCCACATACACTAATATACAAATGTATTAAGGTAAACAAATTAAAATTAATAAGATACATTAATGAATAAAATGAGTAAATAAAGTCAATTAAGAAAAGTCGACTAGCTGGCTAGGCAAGGATCTAGTAGTATGTAAGTAACTATTTTATCGATACCTAAATTTTACTTTTATTTAAATTGTATTTATATTCAAAGATAGTAATACATATCAACATAGCCAAGGATTTTATGATTCAATCACCCTTCAATTTTCACGTGATATTCGTACCACATTTTCCGCAGCAAACTAGTCGGACTGTGAAAAACGTAAATTTTATTTGAGGTTGTAAACACTAAGAAATCAAAGATATTTTTCACTTTTACATCATCAATTTTTAGCTGAAAAATTTCTAGATATGTACAAACGTTATTAAGGATGTATCCCTCCTTCCTACCTCTGTGTTTAATCTAAACAAATACGTTACATGTTTAATTGTATTTTCAAGTATATATAATAAGTAAAAAAATATAAATATCCTTATAGCATATACAATCATATAAACAAATCAATGTTAAAATAAATATTGTATTTATTCGTTTCACAATGATTATGTTAATTTTTTACGCATAATAAAAACAGCCGCTTTTTTTTTTTTTTTTTTTTTTTTTTTTTTTTTGTCCATTACCCCTCCTCTTATCAAAACCAAAAGCATGTAAATTACAAGAGATGTAAATTTTCGTAAAATTGTTTAAATAAATTTTATTAAATACTATCGGGTCGCACTTTTTTTTTTCGCAGTACTTTTAGGTCAAATCGTTTAAAACCATCGACGGGATCTTACCGAATAAGATAGCACATTTAAAAATCGATCGAGCCGTTCGCTCAAGCAGCGATTCTAATTTTTTGTATGTGTGAACAGAAACTTTCACTGTGGGACATATTTTTAAAAATATTACATATCTAAAGACATATTCGGAGAGTCAAAATAAAATATTTGCTATTAATACTGCCTAATTTTTACACCGATCAACTGCGAAACGTTATAATATTAAATAACTTTTAGCGGACAACTTAAACACATAATCCTTCGTAGTGTTTCGCCATAATCGAATTATGACAATCAAAGACAACTTTAATTCCACTTCTGGTGGTAAAAGTCAAATAGTTCTATTTAACGTAATCCTATTGGAGAACAAAAGAATACCATAAAATAACCATCGTTTTGGGGCTGAAGGAGAAGAGTAGCAAGTTGTTCGACAGTTATAGTGTAACAAATATGTGACGGTATTTATTTTATTTTATAAATATATATGCTGTTTTAATTTAACAAGAGTTGACATAATACGTAAGTGACGTGAGGCACTCGAAGTCTGTCAGCTGACATCAGAGGTGTGCAGATTAAGGTGTTGTTGTTTGGTTTCCACTTACGGAACAGATGGGAAATTTCAAGATGGTAGAAATGAGGAAGAAGAGTGTGTAGTGATAACCGCAGTTTTGTAAGGATGTGATAATGCAAGAGACAAAAATAAAACCTGATCGCCAACTCGCCTTGAGATGAGATTGCAATCGTCTCAACAGATCGCGTTCTGTGTGCCTGAGCCTAACTTGTGACCGACTTCTGAAATCTGATGTCGCAAGATAGAAAATTTTAAAATATGTTAAATTTATAAAAAATAATACTGGAAACCATAATTGTAAAAAAAAAAAAAAAAAATAGTCAGGGATAACTAAAAAAAATACTGCCTTTTTGATATATAAGATAGAGAACATCCAATTAGGTAGACTTGTCCATTAATACTTTTTGGAAATAATTTCAAATAAACAATTTTAATCTGTGACTATAATTCCACGATTCTCTCTAAGTTTTTAATGCTTTAATTTAATTAACATAAATTCAAAAAATACGCGGGTATATATTTGGTCGAAGATCGTCTATATACTGTCATATATATTCATCTATCTAACTGAATATAATTTTGTGAATGTTTGAACGTACAAATATATTTGCTAGGCATTTGAAAAAACTGAAACTGATACTCAATATATTAAGAAAATTACATAATTTCGCACTTAAAAATGATGAGAACAAGAGGTATGTGACAATCGAAACCTATCATTTATGAAGAGTATTGTCTCATTTCAGAACCAATTCCATTATAGGACACTGTAAGAAATTCATTGCACATTTCAATTATAAGACTCAAGTAGCCATCATAAGAATAATTGGAACCTCTGGAGGAATGTTGTTATTCTGAAACAATCCATTGAATTGCAAATAAGAAGCTGACCATTAGGGACTACCATTTCATGTAGCTATCATGAAACCAAGTTCGTAAATACGATGCAAATGTATAAAACATTAACTAATAATTACCCACAGTTCTGTAAAGATCGATTGCTCATAAAGGTAAAATTCAATTAATTCTGGAAGGATATCAGGAATAACTAGAAAGTTCAAAAGAGCAATTAATTTTCTGAATAAAGAAAACAAAAAAAAAGTTTTCAAACAATATATTTATTTTATTTAGAACTTGTTTAATGAGAAATATTACAATACATTTACCAACACTTTAAGAACCTAAAAACATGAAGGGCAACTGAATTCAAATATTAAAGCACTTAACTAAATCTAATGATTTTTTTTAATAGCCTATTAGAGCAATTATTTACCGACTTCCTATAACTTGTTTTATGTTTTAGTGATATTTACCAGACTATCTTACCCAATAAAGCAATAGAGAAAGATGTTCATCATGTAGCTATCATGAAACAAAGTTCGTACATACAATGCAAATATATAAAACATTAACTAATAATTACCCACAGTTCTGTAAAGATCGTTTGCTCATAAAGGTAAAATTCAATTAACACTGAAAGGATATCAGGCATAATTAGGAAGTTCAAAAGAGCAATTAATTTTCTAAAGAAATAACACAAAAAAAGGTTATCAAACAATATATATATTTTATTTTATTTTATTTAGAACTTCTTTATAAGGACATTTATAATAGTGTTCAGAGATTGCATTGACACTCTATGTACAATGAATAAAAATAAATTATACGAAACAATATATTAAGGATGTATTCCCCAATGACACAACCGACGAGGCAATCTCACAATTAAAGCCGTGACCGTCACTTGGAAATAGAATTAAATGGCAGAGCTCTATCTTAAATGGAGTTCCCTTGGGCCCCGAACAATACCACCGAGACCTTGGCCAGAAAATTAGGAAGCCTGGAATTAAAGGTGATCCACTGTTAGCTGTTAGGCAAACGGGTCCATGAACCCAACGCTCCGAGGCAGATCCGAGATTAAGTTCACGACAACTGATGTCATCGTTAATGGGACCATCCCAAATGGGACAGCCGCTCCGAATTGCTGGGAATTAATTGTTTTCGTCTCTCCTAATTCACCCTGAGTGCCGATAAAGGTTAGGTAATTTATTTCAACAATACACTTATCTACACTTTAAGAACCAAAAAACATGGAGGCCAAGGGAATCCTGATATTAAAGCACTTAACTAAATCTGACGATTTTTTTTAGTAGCATATTAAAGCAATTATTTACCAACTTCCTATGACTTGTTTCAGGTTTTAGTGATGTTGGCCTGACTATCTCAGCCAAAAAAGCAATAAAGAAAGATGTTTATCATGTAGCTATCATGAAACCAAGTTTGTAAATACAATGCAAGTATATAAAACATTAACTAATCATAATTTTGTTTGAAAATTTAAAAATAAAAAAATAAAAATTTATATTATACTTTCTATTCATACAGATCACAACAAAATTTACAGAAATTATGATGGTCCAGGGTGGTGGTCATAAATAGACTAAATATTGACAAAATTATTTTATTAAAAACCAACGTTTCGACCCGACTTTGCAGGTCTTCTTCAGAGAGGGGTGTTCAGCAAGGAGTTTCACTTAGAACTGCAGTAGAACTCCTTGCTGAACACAACCCCCTGAAAAAGACCAGTAAAGTCGGGTTGAAACGATGGCTTTTAATAAAATAGTTTTGCCACTATTTAGTCTATTTATGGCCACCACCCCGGATCATCTCCTTCCTTAATAATACAACGGTCAACTATTAAGTATTCGACAGAAATTATTATGTTCCTTGTAACCCGACGGCAGAATAATACGAAGAATAAACTATCCGAACTCATGGAAGTGAACAACTAAAGAGGTTTCCTCGAAGTTTATCGCCTATGCAAAGAAAACTCAACAAGGTTCGCTGACGTTCGTTTAATGCGACAGGAAAGGCGGCGCTAACAGTAGATCATACGATCGAGATGATCAAGACTTCAAGATAGAGGCACAGAGAGAGAATATTTATACAAAATGGAAAATTCTCAGTTAAAGGGATGCGATTCGGAAGTATGAAAACCATCCCTCTTTCTACAAGTAATTATTTGGTATTGGAAGGGAGGAGATACAAACCATTACAGGCACTATTATTTGGGACTTTTTTGGTGTCTTTCATCAGCACATATATTAATCTCTGACTCTGATTATTCGATTGTGAACACCCTTATTAACTAATATATTTGCTATATATTGCAATGGTTTAACATAACTCCCTTTTGTTTTTTAAATACAGGTTGACTAATGAAGATGCTGTGCAATTTAGCAAAGGAATCGGAACAGCCGTACAATATTATTTTGGTTCTCTTTTCAATAGATTAACTTAACCTTTCATACTCCTCGAAGGATGAAACGACAGTGACTCGGAGTCATTTATTATATATCAATACTGGCGAATTCTAAAATTTTACTTCACTCATGTCAGTCTCAACATTTATTTATCTTTTTTAATCGGCTAGGACCGGGTCGATACAAAAGTTAATTTATAAATGAAAAAACATGTGTAACAACTCTATCCTGCTATATATAAAAAATATTGTTTTAAAAAAAGAACAATTTTACCCAATCTGCTTATTCTACACTTTTGAACTGTTTTAGTGGAATATAGTTCACATAGGTCACTCTGAGAAACACATTTTGGAAATGGAACTGCTCCTCCTGGTATACTTGGGGCTTAGAGTGGTTTTGCCAAAGAAATGACTGAATTACGAGTAGTGAAGTAAGGTTCAATTAAAGAACTTTTTATTTAATAAATTTTAAAGCGATCAATATTGGTCCTCCGGGCCGGATACAACAATGATTTGTAGTTACACATTTATATTTTTTTTATTTATTTTCTAATCTAATACCTACTAACTTTCAACTAATCACTTCAATACAATTTTTCTATAAATAGATTCCATTTTAATTACATTCATATTTCTGTTTAAAAGGAAGGGCAAGGTTAAGGCATTGCGAATCTCATTTTTAGCTTTAATACATTTTTTTCCCTTAACTGAAGAAATACTTTCCGCAGTGTCTCATTCGGAGTGACGTAACCGACCAAAAAGAACCGTGTACACGGAAGGAGAGACAGTTTTGACAAAAACCATTTCTAGCAGGCGCTGGCTGGAGAGGGGTGAGGGGGTTGGAGAGAGAAAAGGGGGGGAGGGGCTTTCCCGGGGGAAAATGCTCCGACTGACGCTCAACTTAATTATCCAAAGATAAAGCCTCAACTGTCAAGGGACTGGCTCGAATCCCCTAATTGGCTCAGGCCAACATCGCTTTTACGATTTTATTCACAAAATATTCCACCAGCTTTAGGATCATCACCCAAAATAGGAAAATCAGAAACATTTTAGAATACAACCTATATTCAGAGAAACAGTTAGAAAATAAAAGCATTATAAAAATAAAAACGTTCATTTTTCCCTTCACTGTCATTAAATCAGATTGTATAATCCATATTTCTCTAAATTTTCAATTTTATTTTTGAAAAATCACAGGTCATAAAAATAATTAATACAGGAAATGTTACCCAAAAACATACACAAGCCCTTTTCGACTCAAGTTACAAATATAGACAAAATATATTTGTGTTGAGGTTGAGGACACTATCTCCATTTTTTTATTAAATAATTTAGCAACCTAAGAAACAAATTTAAATAGCTTAAAGTTATGAAAAATTGGCTTCCTGAACAAATACAAAAATGTGACATGGTGTCCTTTTTAACTCTGCGGTACAGATATTAAGAATATTATGATAAAAATGGAAAGAATACCAAAATAAAGCGTAGATCTATCATACAGGTGGGTGAATAACTAATTGTCAACGTTTCGCCAATTCAGATATCATGACATAAAAAAAAACAAGATTACATATATATACACACACATATATATATAAATGCATTTACCAAGGATTGTTACTAGAGAATATTTATTTTATTTTTTCCTTTCTGGATATATGTTGTTAAGTATTTGGAATACTAAAGCACTGAACTACACACTGATTGGTATAATCGATATATCACATATGTTTACTCTCATTATCAATGAATAAGAAGTGACAAAACTGACAGAAATATATAATTACTGGACCGAGAAGGATAGGCATATAAGAAAAAAAATGAAGAGGGAGAAAAAAAGAATGATGAAGCAGTGAGCACAGAGGGCTGTTAACAAGGCGAGAGGGTTTCTCTCATTAGCAGCTCCGCTGTCTCTTAATTTTAATTAGCAGGTAAAAAATGAGATCCTCCCGTCGACGACTGTCACCCACGGTAAATTATATCTCACCTGTCATACCGCGCCAAAACAGGCAGTATATATCCTTCTGGTAAAAATAGCAGCTTGTTAGGCGGAAAAGTGACCTCCCTTGGGTTCCCCGCTAAGACCCTTACAGATAATAATGTCATCCTTTACAAAGTCTTCAACAAAAATATATCACAAAAGAATATTTTGTTGAAGTATTCTGCCATCTAGCAGCAACTAAAGCTTAATAAATAGAAAAAAGTATAAATCATGTATTGTCAATAAGTTACATTAAGCAATAATGATGGAAGAGGAATAAATTTTAAAAAATACACACATACATTGTATATCTGGTACAATTAAATTATAATTGGAAAATACAAACACAAAAGCTTGAGTCTTCAAAATACATGTAAATAAACGTTTACAATTAACGTTTTTCCAAATCATCATCAGAACAATAACAACTTAAATCGCATATGTGCATACAAAATACACTACATCTCTCATCATCAGTACAAAAAATACACGTTAATTAAAGACATTTGAATAAGGTTGCACAACAACAACAACAACAACAACAACGTTCTTCAAAAGTCTTTAATTAACGTGGATTTTTTGTACTGATGATGAGAGATGTAGTGTATTTTATTACATATTAATCTTTGACTCTGATTATTCAATTCTGAACACCGTTCATAACTAAAATATTTGCTATACATTACAATTGTTTTACATAACTCCCTTTTGTTTTTTCAATATCGGTTGACTGATGAAGATGCTGTAGGATTTAGCAAAGGAATTAGAACAGCCGTACAATATTATTTTGGTTCTCTTTTCATTAGATTAACTTAACCTTTCATACTCCACTAATGAGTTTAGTAAATATCAATACTGGCGAGTTCTAAAATTTGACTTTACTCGTGTCAGCCTCAACATTTATTTATCTTTTTTAATCGGCTAGGATCGGGTGGACAAAAAAATTAATTTATAGATGAAAAAACATGTATAACAACTTTATCCTGCTATATATAAAGACTATAGCTTCTTCTTCAGAATTCTTTAATTAACGTGTATTTTTTGTACTGATCATGAGATATGTAGTATATTTTGTATGCATATATGTGATTTACAAAATACTTCTCTTCATATGAAAATACCTATCTACTCTAAGGTTGGTGGAAAAGTAATTGAAAGTGTGATACTTGCACCGCACCAGATTTTTTTTTGGATTGGTGATGAAAGATGTGTTGTATTTTGTTTGCATACAAGTGATTTATGCTGTTTCTCTACTGATTATGGCTGAATTGGCGAAAGGAAGACGGGTTAGTTTGTTTAATTTGCGTTTCAGACATAAGGCTTTGTGTTCGTACTTCATATAACCTATTATTTGATTTGTCTAGTTCTGCCATGGATACTGTTACAAAAGTTGAACTTTATTTACATACTTGGGTATTATTTAGATAATGCTTCCTAACCTCTATCAGATGATTTTCTTTACATGTCAGGATACTTGTTTTTCTTCCGCTCAGTTAACATGAAGTGGGGTGATAAAGAAAACCGAATAGCTGTGATCGCCTTACACGAACTTGGAAAATGTAGGTCAGAGATTTTCAACATTTTGAAACCTTTGGGTATCAGTCCTATGTCCGTGTACCGCACTATAAATAGATATAATGAAGCCCTATATGTACGAGACAGACTTCGACCAGGCCACCTCCGCACTGTCATAACGACAAATGCAGTGAGAGCAGTGGCTGTTCGAATCAGAACACATCCCATTCGAAAATAACAAATCTTGTATCGGGAAATGGGAATCTCTGTCAAATCAATGTCCCGCATAATAAGAAGTGACCTTAGGATGGGTGCATTTCGAAGAATGACATAACAAAGGCTAATCATTTCCCTAAAAAAAATTAGAGTGTATAGATGAAAAGTGCTCCTTGGCCGTTACACCAATGGTCTTCATAGAAAAATTTTGTTTAGCGATGAGAATATTTTTACAATTGAAGAAAAATTTAATCGCCAAAATGATCGACCGTACGCACACAGCTTTAAAGAAGACCAGAAAGTCATTGGAAGATTGGAAAGAGGTCATCAAGCTTCCTCAGTGATGGTTTAGTGAGAAGTTTGCTTTGATAGCACCTAGCTACATTTTTGAGGAAAAAGGAGTTAAAACAGTCGCTAATAACTATCCGATCTCAACCCACTAGATTATCAGCTTTGGTCCGAGCTGGAAAGGATGGTATGCACACCCTAACTTGGCCTAAAGCCTCAAACAATCTCTGGTCCGAGCAGTTGAGCGCTTTCGTCAAGAATTGCTGTGTGCTGCTATTCATGACTGGCCACAGAGATTAAATGCCTGTGACAAGGCAAAAGGGGAGCAGTTCGAGTAATTTCTTTTTTGTTTTACTCTCTATAGATATACATTTTGTTTTCAAATAAAGTTTCTGGAAAAGTTAATTTTTCTGTTCGAATCTGTGTATATTTCCTAAATGTGTATATGTAACAATATTTATGAAAGGACTAGATATATGCATACTATTGCACATTATTGGTATATATAAAACATAACTATAAACGTTATTTTCCTTTAAACAGTGCTAAATGAATACCATAAAAAAATAAATATTATAAGCAAGATTGAAACAATAAATGAAAATAAGAAGTATTTCTTAAATTACAATTTCTAAATACAATTATTTAGACATTAATAACAACTACGAGTTAAAAATGTCAATCAAATATCACCTTTGTATACATTATTTATAAATAAAAAAATAGAAAATCTTTTAACTTCATTTTTTATTTTTAGTTAATTAGATTAAATTTTACTTTAAAAAAATGCTATTTAATAAAAAAAGCTAATTTGTTCACTCCTCCCCTTATTAAATGTTCCTTATGCATCTCCTATCTGTTTATATAATTATATAAGTAATAGTAAATTTATACGTCAACTTTTTGTTCAGTTATTTGTTGTTCTGTTATCAGTGATTTGGACAATACTTTCATGATATTACAATCTTTCAGAATATATAATTGATGCTTATTTATTTAATTCCAAAATCATTCCAATTTTTTTTAATGATAGGTTTTGTTCTATTTCACCATGAGTTAAAATAATTTTACATATTTTTTTAATTTATAGCAATACAAAATTCAATTTGATTGTGTACAATTTTTTATTCTCAAGTAAGTTTTCATTGACTACCGTTGATATATAGTTAAATATTACGAAATATATTGTATGTGGTCTTCTTATTCCAGCAGAATCCAATATAGTTTTCGATTGTTAGATACATGTAAATTTAATTTTTACACTTTTTTCTTTATTAATGTGTAAGAACATGCATCTAAAAAAAAAGACAAGATAATATTAGTTGTACATTCAAAATAATATATCACCTTTAAGCGGGCAGCTGTGAAAAATATATATTGTTTTTGTTTAGGAATTGTAACTGGTATATTAGGTGCTCAGAATAATAATAAAATGATGTTTTTCATCAAATATGTACGATATAAAAAATACAAGTGAGGGGAACTTCTTAAAATATTTTCTTTTTTCAGGTACTATTATATCATCTATTTAAATTATACACCGTATACCCTTAAAATTCATCCATTAATGTTATCTCATTCAGGAGAACTAGCGAATAGGAGAAAAAAAATAATACCAATAAAGGTATGTCATTAAAAAAAAAAAAAAAAAAAAAAAAAAAAATACAATGGAAGTTATAACACCTTCGAAAAAAATGTTTATAGTAATCAAATACTTTCTATGTGTCGAAAAACATAATTAGCTCGCAAATATTGATATATTTAAATATTTATTTAAAAAAAATTAAAAATTCGAAACATAGTTGTAATTGGAAGGGGAGAATTTCGCGAAATAAATCCCCCTAATAAATAGCTGACTGTAACACTAAAGGCCAGTAATTAGTTTTCCCTTATTAAACAGATCGTGTACTTTAATCCTATGCCCGACACAAAAGGATTTATCTCTCTTAAACATCATTTATCCCCTCCTCTTTTTTCCCCTTTTTATCTACTCCGCTTTTTGGGGTAATTAAAATACTAAAGAAAAAAAATTGGGCTCGTATGTTTCAGCTTAATACGGCTATTTAGTTGTCCAATTTATTACCAGCAGTTATTCTCAATCTCAACTGATCCCTCTAGAGATGAGCTCTATTATTCCTAAATCTTGCAAATTTCATTACTCCTGCTAATAATTAAATCATATATTTGCGAAACGCCAGTTGGCTATTTAAATATATATATATATCTTCCAGATTATGGTTACGAAGATAAGACGGTCTGTAAATATTTAAAGTATGAGATTTCTGTTGATGTTCTCAAATTGAATTTCTTATATAATCTTACTTTATAATAATGTTACATCATTAATCGCAACGATAGTTCGAAAAATATTTACACTGTGAAAACAACAGATAAGAAAATTGCCTTTAATCTAAACATTTTCAGTTAAAAATTTATTGAAAGCGATGGAGATAACTAATTGCATTTATTAATATAAAAAAGAATTCATTCCTCAATTACATTCATTTGAATTTTATTAAAATATTGTTAAGCCTAATTTTAATTTAACTTACCTAATTATGTACATAGAGCAACCAAAATGCTGTTTAAATTTGTTCATTTATTATTAATTATTTATCATCTATTTTTAAAAGTTTAGAATTATTACATATCATTACAACAATTGGTATTTTCTGTTGGTCTCCGAAATGGAACCTCACAAAAATATGGTTTCTTTAAAAGATTAATTACCCCATGAAAATTCTTTTCCGTCGCAGTGGTATGGTAAGGTTTCAGATGAATCCGTTTTATATTAAATTAGTATTGTCCATGTTTAGTTATGAACTGTATCAATCTGTAGTGTGTACTTTTGATTTTGCCGTGTTCGGTAACTTCTGAAACAGATTTGTGAAGCGGTCGACTTTAGTTTTTTGTTGCCGTTGTCCAATCCGAATATTTATGTCAGCCAAAAGGATTTTTTTTTAATGTAGAATATAGGGGTTTTGTCATAGGTTTAGGGGGGAGGTAGGTAGAGACATATATATATATATATATATATAAAACTAAAAAAGTATATCATGTAAAACTAGAAAAGAAAATTATGTGAACAATTGGAATTCATGTAGTATGTCTTTAAGGCATGGAGCATGAAGGAGAATCAAACAAATGATCCTTATGTGGAGTTACCACATAAGGAAAAAAAAAAAAAATATATATATATATATCATTTACTTCATTATTATAAATAATATTATATATATAGCAATCAAATCTAACTGAGTACAAGTATCAATCCGATGTATTTAGGCAAGAACCTTAATAAATAAAAAAAAAATAATTTTCTCGGGTTAAAGAAAAAAAATTGTGCTTTTCTTTAGAGATCAATTATGCAAAGGTTAAAATTAAAAGAGGCAAAATTGTCACTAGATTCAATTTTACATGAAATCCAAGATTGGCATGCCCCCAAGCCAACTTATCAAGTTGTATCACTCTTCTATTAAGATCATTGTGACCTTCACTTTGCAGTAACCAGAAAGAGCGTGAACACGGTAAACAAAATTTTAAATTTTCCTAAGTTTATTTCCAACATAACTATGGCCCAATGAAACTGTAGATCCGTCTATTGTAAACCGAATTATCAAACTCTTGAATATGAGTTTGAGAGAAAACAAGCCTGAAATTGCACGGACGAAGTTGCGTAAGTCATTTCATGCATGTTAAACATGTTCTCTTCAAGCCACCGAATTTGGTTACATAGCCTCGAGAGTCTAGATAGTTACTGTGTCGTTTGAGTAGAAAAAAAAAATAAGTAGTCCTAAAAATTTCTGATATAAATAATTTTTTGAAAACATGTAATCACCCATAATTTAGGATAGCGACATAATGATTTATTTCTTTTGAGTTGTTTTCGATTCATAATTTCCTCTGCACAGTATATAAAGGAGAGTTATGTAAATAAATTATTTAAAAAACTGTATTTCATTTTTTACCCTTTCCCTGAGATTTGAGCCCAATTACATTATGTTTCATATTCAAGATAATGTAAAATTAACGGGGTCTGATCAAGTGGAATCAAGTGGGATCTATCTGGACATAATTGGGAAAAAACTAAAAACTAATTTGACAGAAAAAGACTTTATGTTTACGATTTTTTATCACTAAATTATTTAAATAAAATTACATTATTACTTTTTTTCTAAATACTTTTATCGAGTAGTAAATGATACAATCTGGCACATTGAAAGGCAATAAGTACTAAGGCTAAACGTGCTCATTTATACCATGTATACATATAATAAGGAAATTTATCAAAAATAAAAATAAAATAATAATAATGAAAATAAATTAGTAAAAAAAAATTGAGAAATATATTTTTTAAAAATAGAGTAACATACATTATTATAGCGCAAATAATATGCTCTGTAATCCGATTTACATACGGTAGTCCCAAGGAAGAACAACCTAAGCTTATTAAGTTTTAAGCCTATTCCAACATTCTTAAAAGTTTATTTTGCAGTTTTATTAAAAATAACGTTTTCGCTTTTTCAAGCGACTCCTTTGATAGTTCTATATTAATATATTATTCTAAAAAGACTTATTTATTAAGTTTAAGAAGTTATTTCTAAATATTGAACATTTTATATAGGTATGAATGAATTTTATTTATTACTTATGTACTTAATTAGTTATTACTTATGTGTAAGTAAGTATGTACTGTTTTTGCAACGATTACCTATTTATACATTTCAATTTATGTGAGAAGTTTATGTATCATTTTACTTTTATTATTATACTTTCTTTATTACTATTTCTGTATTATTATTATTATTATTTTATATACACTTTGTTCATTATTGCTTTACATTTTTACACTTAATTTATTTTTCTTGGATGCATACATTGTTTGAATGGATACCTTTATCACTAATACTTATTGTTCTTTGGTGTGGCAAACTGTGTTAGTTTTCAATAAAAAAAAAATAAATAAAATAAATAAATATTGAACAAATCACCTATAGCCTGTAATTATTAATTCTGAACTATTTTCTGTGTAAATTGAGGCAGTAATAGTTTGTTCTGCAACATAGTTCACAAACTTTAATCAAACATTATAACGATATTTTATTAATTGACAATACTTAATTATATGTAGTTTTAAAATAAATAATGGAACTAGCGCTAAGGAGAAAAAAAAAAAACAACTCAGTTTCAAGTCCCATGGCAGGAGCACGTCCCCCATGGCCATCGTATCCCGGACGGCACACCAGGGGATACTAAAGCCGACGCGGACTTAGCAAGTCCTCTCAACCCCCTACGTCAGCTACTTAGCTTCAGCTGGTCATCTGGCTTATCTGAAATAACCTGAGTGAAAGGAGTGGGGGGACAATGGTGCAGCCCCCCGACAATCTGTCAAGTCCAACAATGCATCATTTTATTAATTCACAATGTAATTGAACGTAAGTATTTCTAAAAAAAAATTATAATATTAGAAACAAGATATATTTCACAGGACAATAAATAAATAGACAACACAATAGAAGTGAAAACATCAACACGACAATAATAATAATGTGAAATATAGTTTTTGAATAATAGCTCATTATAAAGGGAACGAAATGCTGAATATTTCCCTCGTTTTCAGTATGCAGGTTCGATTTTGAGTGTCGGAGATAATTTAATTCAGATCATCAATGAATCTCTTCATTTGTCTTCGTTTTCGTCACTACATTTTTCCTTTTCGCCTCTCTAACACGGCGTCATATTACGATACACTTTTGATTCATAGCTCATTACGAAGGGGATGAAATGCTGAGCATTTCTCTCGCTAACAGTATGCGGGTCCAATTTTTAGTTGCTGAGATATTTTATTCCATATTGGTCCGTGGTATTTTATCTCTTTTTATCGAATTATTAACATCCGCCTGGAACTTCATAAATAGTATCATTTCATCGTAACCTACAACTATTTTATATACGAAAACTCTTGGAATTGGGGAGTTTTCAATCTGGAGAAGGGTAAACTTTGCCTATTTAATTAGGTACTAAAATTCGTAAATACACATTTAATTTCTACTTGGATCGTAAGATAATTTGATCACAAAATCGAGAAAAAAGGTTGCCTTCAAAAATATTGAGCCATTTGGCGTGACCTACACCCCCAAATTTTCAAAATAACATGGTTATATAGGACAAACGGCCCAATATTTTTGGAGGCCACATGTTTCGTGATCAAATTATTTTACGATCCAAGTAGAAAGCAAATGTGTATTTATGAGTTTTTATAACCTAATTAAATAACCAAAATTAGCCCCCTTCAGGATTGGAAATGCCCCAATTCCAAGATTTTTCCTAAATAAAATAGTTGTAGGTTAAGATAAGATGAAACTATTTACGAAGTTTCAGGCCGATGTTAATAATTCCATAATAAGGGGTCTGTACAACGGACTATATGCAAAAACACTTCAATTATTCGAATCCAGCTGACTTTACCAGAGGGTTACAAAGCGGAAATCTGACGGCTCAATTTAATCCATTCTCCACAAACAAAGTTCAAATCGTGCCTAAAGAATTTTTCACTTCAATAATAATTTCTGAAAACATGAAATCTAATATTTTAATTGAAACTAAATAAAATTTAGTCCAATCCAATTTAATCCAAGTTTAAAAGAAATGTTTAGAATAATAGATAACCTAGAAAAAAAATTATGTAATACTTCGATTTGCTGCACTGAAATTGTTTAAAAACTGCTTTTTCGTACTTTTGTGAGAAAAGTCCGTACCGTAGATATTTCAAGCAGTGTTTACGGTTTGCTATAACATGTGGTTATAACGTTAAAGGTAAGCGCACTAGTGATGGACACAGCTACGGAAATTTTTGTCTTTTTTGGCTTATGACGCCGTAATTATTATAGTTAGAAACTTCTCCGTTGGACATTCAAAATCTCTTTGGCCATATTTTTCTATTTAAAATTGCAAATTGAAAAAAGGTCACTAAGGCAGATATAAACACAATTTAAAAAAAAAAACAACTAGAAAAATTCCAAAACATTTTTGTAACTAAAAAGATAACGATGAAGATAAGATAAAATAAATGTTCAACTTACTCTTGACAAAACTGTTAGTAGGAAGGTATGAAAGACACTGATCTCAAGAGCACTATGATAAGCATTTTAAAATTATCTTTTGGAAACTTTATTCATATGTTTGTCAAAAGAGGGCATTGTTCTTCAATCTAGAAAAAACTGGAACCTTGAAATCAACATGGAAGCTAATTATGTACATTTAAAGTCCAACCTGTCCATAACTGGTGCGTTCGCCCCAATAACTTTAGTTTAATATATAAAATATATTTTACTAGTATATAAAAGTATATTATATTAATATATAAAAAACTGTGCAGAATACGAATTGGTCACTGAATGTTTAATCGCGGCTACCTTCTTAGAGGATTCGAAGAACCTATTAGCCATAAGTGTGACAATAAACCGCTGTCGTTAAAATACCTATTAGTAGAGTGTCATGAGTTAAAAAAAAAAATCGACAAAAACTGAAATTACCGATAACAATGGAGAAAATATTAAGAGACATCGACGATAGAGGGATTACTCAATGCCGATACTTAATAGAAACTCAATATTACAATCTATATTAATAAAAACGTAAATGTTCATTTGTTTAAACCGCCAATCTCTGAAACTTCTTAACCGATTGCTTTGAAATATTGACACAATATTTCTATCGGATTCAGGAGTATTTTTATATACATTTAATCACCCTCCGGTCTTCTGTTTCGGAATGGCGGTCGAAAAACCTCTGTCGCTATGGACTGAAGCGACTAAACGGCTTTAACGATTTTAATTAAACTTGGTTAAAGTCTTCTCGATGAAGCCCTTTTAATTTATGTATATAATATCCTTACCCGAAAAGAGTATGAAAAAAAAGTTACAATGGGTTCAAAACTGTATTTGCGAATAACTCAAAAAGTATACAATTTTCAAGCACACAAAAAGCTTTCTTGATTTCCTGCAAATAAAAAAAAATCACTAAAATCGGACGATTTGGTGCAGAGATATAATGCTTAAAAGATTTAGTTATTCTTCTTGGGAGATTTTGAGACTGATTGCTTCTTATATGGACAATTATAAATAGCGAATTCTAGAATTGGAAAACCAGACAATCTCTATATCTATACAACGAATGGAACAACAAAGAATAACGCATATTCACAAGTATTGTTACATAAAATATATTAGAAACATCTACTTCTTTTTCTATTTAACCAGAATGAGCCATAGCAACGCGTGGTCGGGTACAGATAGTAGAATATAAAAAACTTACCGCCAATGATCATCTGTGATAGAGGCAATTACAAATTAAAAAAAAATAATAATAATATTAGCTCTGTTTGCGGAGAAATTTGATTATTTAAGTACGTTTGTAGATGAAAGTTGTGTAACTTTTTCTCCATATTATACAATATTCGGCAGCGTAATAATTAACGATTGTTTATTAACGATGAATAATATATACTTGATTAAATAATAAAAAGTGTCCTTAGAAGCTGGCGAGGAATGGCAAACTATCCTAATTGTTACAGAAGGCTGTACAAACACCTAATGAATAATGAATGGCTCACAGCGTCAGAGGAGTTAACAGGCTACATGTGTCCCTACAGCTGCATACTCTCCTAGAGTTACCTCTTAGTTCACTCCATCAAATATTCATTTTCAACTTGAATTAAAAAAAAGAAACAAAAAATCATTGACACCAAAAATTATTATAATATTTATTCTTTGTCGTTGTATTTTTCAAACAAAAAGAATATTACTTATGTATCCTGCTATAAACCCTTGTACATTCCCCACATAAGGCTTATTTTTCTCTGCCGCCTTGGATCTACTTGATTTCTTCCACCTAATTCTTTAACAGCTTTTCTCAAACCCATAATCATCTAAGAAAGACTTCTAGATGTTAAAATAATGTCCCTCCAGTTCAAATCCGTAACTTGCATTTCAAAAACCACTCGACGTTTTCGACTACTTCAGCACTTACTGGATAATCACTATAAGCTTCCAATGAATTACGAAACACACATATACACTACTATAATTAGGCCTATTTGGATTTACGGCCCATTAATCTTCGTAACTACACTAAACCATCGAATTCCTAACAAATCCAATCCTTAGAATCCAAAAATCAATGTAAATCCATTAAAATTCTTGTAACATTAACGAAATCATCCATAATGACTTTAATGATCTTTACATTTCCATTTTAGTATAAACCAGATACCTTCTTCAATAAATTTCAGAACCACCAAAACCACCAGAGAAACCCTCTCGGGTTAAATTTTGCTCCCTATTCGATCTCTGTTAACCCTTCTAGGAAATGGAAAATAAGATGGGCTTCTCATCTTCTAATGTTGAAAGCTTATTAGAGTATTAATAATATTAATGGGTAGTTTCTTTACAAATCCTTTCCAGTCAATACATTACATTTTTCTGTTCACCTTTAGTAAATGTATTTTTATTTAAATATTTTTAAATTTCAAGAATAATATATATACATATATTAATCACTATTCACTGAAATTCAGCCTTAAATGAGCCTTTCAGATGACAGAATGACTTCAATTTCAACATTTTTGAATTAAGTCATTTTATTAGTTATATTTCTAGCGGAAAAATTTACAATATCGGTGCATAAGTCAATTTACAGAGAGTGAGTATGTTGATTCCAGAGTAGGTGATTGCAATACTGAAATATAGAACTGTGATTAAATGTATAAATGTTCTCACTATAAATATCACTGAATTTAATAATACAAAAAGGTTGAAATTCGAGTTAATAATTTTTTCAACTGGAGCCTCATATGGTTAATTAAACTTAAATATTTAAGATAACTTTTCTGATTCAAAGTTCAACAATTACATATATAATCAATGTTGATTGTTTGAAATTTATTTATTTATTTATTAGTTATACATATTTGTGACTCACAATAAATTTGCCATCTACCTCAGTATTCATCAAATATGATATCAAGGAGAAGAAATGATAATATAAAAAAAAAGAATAGTAATAACAAAACAAAAAGACAAAAAAAAAATCGTAGTAAAATAACACGTACATTATAACATAATAACAAACACACACACAAAAGATAATGCAGCAAGTAGCTCAATGCAATAAGTCCCTTGGCCAGCGCCACAGCAGTCTTCTGGGAGGATTATATAGATTTGTGGCAGTAGATAGAGCTTGAGTAAGTGGATTGGAATTTAGAGTCAGTCTGTCATGAAAATTATTAAAGCGGTCAGTGGCAGTTGCTGCGATGAAAGGAGTGTTAAAGTCAGTGTGTAACGTGAGGTTTGAAACATAAATGGGTGCGTCTACAATTTTCCGAAGGACTGGAATGACTGAATGATTTTTATATGAGAAGGAGTTAGTTGAGGGTGCGGTCAAATAAATAAAAAAATTAAAATATATAAATTATTTTAATTTTTGCCGACGTTTCGACCCACTTTGCAGGTCGTCTTCAGGGCGTAGGATGTGGCACTGCGGGAGGCAGTTGAAACACTGCAACTGAAACATCGGCAAAAATTAAAATAATTTATATATTTTAATTTTTTTATTTATTTGATCGCACCCTCGACTAACTCCTTCTCATATTATATCAACGGTCAACCATCTCTACATCATTATGAATGATTTTTATATTTGATTTCTTTGCTGTTTCTCATAGTTATAGTAGATCCTATAAGTCCAAAGTGGTTTAATGAGGACTTTGTAAATAGTTAATTTATTAGTCACAGAAATTAATTTACGGTAGAGATTTAATAGTCATGAGCGTATTTTTAAAAGAAATGAACAAGTTCAATTAACTTTTTTAAAGGTTAAAGTCAAAATTAAGTATACCGATTTAAACTAATAATTATGTGCACTAATTTAAACTTAAAATTAAGTACACTGATATTTAAACTTAAAAAAAAACACGAGTTTAACAACACAAACTAACGAAAATAAAATAAAATAATGAATAAACAAAAACGGTATCACCAAAAATAATTTCATTTACAAGAAGTCTGTCCAAAAAAGTAGCAAATTGATCGTAATTAGATATCGATAGGACATCATCATTCTTAATAATAATAACATCCCGCTCAGTTTCACTTAAGAGGGCATTTATCATCATAACAAGTAAACTAACAACTGTTTAACCCTTAGCTAAGTCTGGATGAAAATGCACAGAAAATTATTGGAAAACATTAATGAAAATTATTTTAAGAATTTTCCATCAGAATTTCAAAATTACAGCACTGTTACTGACTTTCAATGAGGTTAAAAAAAAAAAAATGATAATAATAGCTCACCCAAATTCCCGAAACATCAAAAAGGCTGTTCTTACCTGAAAAAAACGAAATTATACAGTGAAAAAGGCGAAATAACATACCAGTGTGTGAAAAACACTTAAAATAGAATAGCTAATATGCTAGTAATTTTCTATGGGAAAGATTGGCTTCACTAAGAGCAAATAATTGTATGCCTGTCTGTTAGAAATAGCTCCAAACGATAATAAAACCAACCATAAAAAGGTATCCTTGTTTAAACCATTTGCATAATTATCATCTTATTAACGAGAGATATAATCGACGGCGGCAAAGAAAAAATGTTATCACTATAAATGAATAGTACAGGTAATGGTATAATAATTATATTAAGAAATCACAGTGCTATGTATAATGAATGCATAAGGAAACGTTTATAAGATCACTTCATAAAAAAAACCACTAGCTCTGAAAATAAGATGGAAACTTTGTTAAGGGCTTCAGGAAATAATTCATTGATTTTTTTTTTTTTTTTTTCTTACCTTCCAAAATGTTTATTGAAACAATTTACATATATAGTATACAATGATACAATATATACATGTAACAAATTCCTTCCACTGCCCAAGGGCATTAAATAATTCATTGAAATTAATAATTACGAGTATATACTTTGGCAAATTACGAATTCATCAAGAAGAAAACATATGAATTAATGAATTATTCCAATATTTTTAAGTTACCAGTAAGAGCTTTTCAGAATTCGGCTTACAATCGAGATTTCAAAATAAAGCCTCCTATAGACTTCCAAATAGCGGTTAATAAACAAACGGCGAACGTTCCGCGAATTAAGGCATCATCAGGTTTGAAAACACTTCAACCACATTAATGCAGAATCAGGCCAAGCGCTGAGGCTCGCAATTTTTTTTACTTTTTGCTGGGGCGTGAGAGTGGATTACATTAAGTAGGATGTCAAAAAACCTTGTATATATATATATATATATATATATATATATATAAGATAAAGACCGGAGACTGGCGATATCAGCCTTAATACCATCTTGTAATGTAAATAAACATAGCAATTGTATATAAGGCAGATTATTGGACGAATAAAGCAGTGTTTATTCAGAAGTCGTGAGTATTGTTTCTCGTTCCTCTTTCCTTCTTTTTTTTTATTTTTAAAGCCCGGAGACGCTTAACTGGTGCCGAAACCCGGGAGAACGTCAGGAGAACACGGAAGTAAAATTTTTTTTTCTGTCTTTATTTTAATTTTTTTTTCTCTTCTCCTAGTCATAAGGAAAAGACGAGATGCCGACAGAGGGCATAATTCGACCAGGAGTGTTGAACGCACCTGAAATGCCGCAACCTCAGGAAATGCCGATAGCGCAGATTCCTCAGATCGCCCCTCAGGTTCCGCAGATTCCGCAGATACCTCAGATACCTCAAGTACCGCAGATACAAGAGATCCCTCCCTTACCTAGGGACACATTGGCAGAGGCGCATGCCAATGCATTGGAGTGGATGAAGATAAGGGCAGCAACCACGCAGGATCTACGGAGAGCAATCGCAGACCTGGAGCGATTCGGGGGCGAGATAGGTGAACTTAATCACTTCCTGAAAGGCGGAGACCGCCTCATATCAAGAATCGAAGCAAAGGTGGCGGAGGACCTCGTGAACCTGGGAGACGCAGAAGCACTGAAGGCAGCTCTCGTGTGCCGAGTGAGGAGGAACATCCTCAACCAAATCCAAGCGGACGAGGAGACACCATGGCCAGTGATTAAGGAGCGTTTGAAGAAGGCTTTCGGAGGGGGCCGATGGACGCCGGAAGAAGATATCTTCCAAATGTTTAGGGAGTGTCGGTCCCAACGCCAAACAAGAGGACAGTATGCGGGGGTACTAGTGGCGAAGTACAACCGCATAACTGAGAAAATGCGTGAAACCATGAGTGTGGGAGAGGTCGAGGCTAGGATGGAATTCCTTTCGACAATACTCAAGGTTCAGTTAGCTAAGGAGACTGGGAGAAGGGACGGACTGCCTAGAGAGCGATCGTTCCTCGAGTGTGCCCAAGAAATGATAGATCTGAGTGCAAGAGAGGAAGAGACGCGGATGGAAGTAGAAGAACCAGGGTGGACCCGAGTGAGTGACAGACGACCCCGGACAGCCCAGATAGGGTGGAGGAAGAGGGAAATGAAACACCCGAACGGAGAAAAAGCCACGACGGGCGAGAGAAGATCCGGACAGTCCAGGCCTAGGAATGGACCCCGGAGGGAAGACCGAAAATGTCACGGGTGCGGGAAACCGGGACATTTGGTAGCACAATGTCCGCGCACTAGATGTTTCGAGTGCGGGACTGAAGGGCATATTGCCAGACAGTGCCCGTACATGTTTCGCAGGAGGGAGAGACCTCTAGACGAGCCAATGGAGGTGAACGCTCAAAAGTTGAAAAAACGAGCTAGGATGCAGCAGAGAGACGGATCTTCGGAAGAGGCAACCGAGGAGTCGGGGACGTCGGGAACGGAGACTGACGAGCCAGCCAGCAGTGGAGGCGAAGGAGGCAGGAGCAGCCAACGGAGCGAGCAACGACGAGCGACGGCGGTAAGGAGGAAGCGAGGTGGCATCTGAGAAGGGTGTCAGCAGAGAGGCGACCGCACAGCAACCTGCAACAATATTAGAGGTAAGCCATGCTGGTTGCCGATTATTGAAGTAGATGGGGGAGTGAAGTGTCTCGTGGACACAGGGAGCTCGAGTACTATCTTGACTCGGGGGGCGTTGGGGAGAGTGTGCGGGAGCGAGAGGGTACTCCGGATACAAAACTGTGGCTGCCAGCTAATCACTCTGGGTGGTCCCTGTAAAGTAGAAGGGGAAGCGTCAATTACGCTTGACCGGTGGGCAGGGAAGAAGGGGGAGCTAAGGGTGCATGTGGTAGAGAGCATGGCGCGGGAGTACCAAGTCATAATAGGGTGTGATCTGTTAGGACAGGTAGGGGTAAGCATTAGAAACCGTAGAGGAGCTTGGAGTATCAGGCTGGGAAAGAGGAAATTTGGATGTATAGGGGTCGCGAGAGAAAGAAGGGTGCGGATAGGAGCGGTGAACAGGGTGGAGGACTGGAGAAAGGCGTTACAAGCGGAGTTCGTAGATATTTTCTTCAGGGAGGGCGAGGTATTGGGGGTAACAGGGAAGACGGTACACGAAGTTCCACTGAAGCAAGATAGGGTGACCTACGTAAAGGAAAGGAGATACCCGCAGGCGATGAGGCAGCATATTCGGGAGGAATTGGAAAGCCTGAAAGAGCAAGGGATCATAGTCGATAGCACCTCGCCATTTAATAGTCCCCTGTGGGCAGTGAAAAAGAAGGCAGCGCCAGGGGATAATAAGGAAAAATACAGAGTGGTAGTGGACTATCGTAGGTTGAACGACAACACGGTAGACGAAAAGTACCCGATCCCTAGATTCGAAGATATACTTGATAGGTTGAGTGGGGCCGTGGTGTTTAGCACGTTGGACCTCAAGGCGGGATACCACCAAATACGGATGCACCCGAAGGACCAACATAAGACGGCGTTTACATTCGAAAGGGGGCATTACGAATTCACCAGAATGCCGTTTGGTCTGAAGAATGCGCCCATAACGTTTCAACGCCTGATGGACGAATTTCTGAGGGGGATCGACGACTCCGTATGTCAAGTATATATGGACGACCTGCTGATTTTTAGCAGAACGGAAGCCGAACACGTGGGGCATTTGAGGTCGGTATTCGAAAGGCTGCGACAATTCGGGCTGAAACTGTCAAGTGAGAAGTCCCTGTTGGGACAAACGCGAATCAATTTTTTAGGCCACACTATTTCTAGCGAGGGGGTCAGACCGGATGCGGCAAAGGTGGAGGCTATCACACGAATGGCGGTGCCACGGGACGTTAAAGGGATTCGTAGGCTTCTCGGGACGCTGAATTATTATAGAAGATTCGTACCTGAGATGGCAGAATACTTGGTACCTATCAATAACTTGCTGAAGAAAGGCGCGAGGATCGTGGTGACACCGGAAATGGAAAATAATATTCGGAAATGCATGGATAGGTTGCAGGCAGAACCCGTATTGGCGTTCCCGGATTTTGAGAAGCAGTTCAACGTCACCACCGATGCGAGCGAATACGCGTTGGGGGCCGTTTTATCTCAGGGCAGAAGTGAGGGTGAACGTCCGATAGCATACGCGAGCCGACGACTTACGAGCGCGGAATCACGGTACAGCGCGTTAGAGAGGGAGCTACTCGCGATAGTGTGGGCCATCGACCATTTCAGGCCGTATATATTTGGGAGGAAGTTTCGAGTCCACACCGATCACAAACCCCTTCAGTGGGTAGGAAAACTTAAGGAAACCTCTGCGAGGGTCACGAGATGGAAAGAATTCCTTAGTCAGTACAACATGGAGGTGGTGTATAAGCCGGGAAAGGAAAACGTGGTGGCAGACTGGCTCTCTAGGGCCATCATGATCAACGCGGTAGAAGAGGACGGAGGAGGTCCATCGCGGGACGTGCGCCAATTCTTGAGGGAATGGACTCCTGAGGGTGAAGGGGCAGATGATACCGTCAGTATAGAGGACAGGGAGGGGTCCCCGGAAGAAGATAGCTCAGCGGAGGAAAGACCAGAGGCGATGGAGGAAATAGACGAAATCATCAACGACAAGCATAGACAGGTAATCTGGAAAACCAGGACAACAGGGATCATGAAAATAGATTACCGAAGGTACGGGAAAAGTAGGATTCGCGTCATTTGGTCGCAACCCGGGGTGAGCGAGGAGCAAATCCGTACGGCACTGAAGGACGCCACGGAGCCAGGAAAGACACACCATCTCTATGTTGGGAACAACACGGTATGGGAGAAAATAAAGCGGATGTGGAGATCCGAGCGGATAGGCATGGATAGAACGATCATCCGGTGCAAGTATGCAGTGGAAACCGTACAGGATGAGGAGCAGCAACAAGCAATTACATTGGCATACCACCAGGGGAAGACCAACCACCGAGGCGTCAACGAGACGTTGCAGGCATTACGGCGAAAGTATTTCTGGTGGGGAATGAAAAAATCTATCCAAGGAATCATCGGGAAATGCGAGGTATGTATGCGCACAAAGTATGATCGACACCCCCCCAGAGGAGTTCAGGAAGAGACACCTACAGGGAATATGCCGCTACAAGACCTCCAGATCGATACATTCACCTGGAAAGGGTTCAAGTGGGTCACGGTCATCGACACCTTTAGTAAAGTAGCTATGGCACATCAGGTCATGGACAAGTCTGCCAATGCAGTTGCGGAAGCCCTACAAATCTGGATACAGTTTTACGGAGTTCCCGAGAGGATCACATCAGACGGTGGTAGAGAATTCGACAATACCGCGATTAGGGAGGAGGTGAAAAGGTTAGAGGTTGTGTGGCATTATAACACACCGGGACACCCTAAGAGTAGAGGAGGAATCGAACGCTTGCACAGCACGTTGAGTGACCACATCCGTGTATATCAGGGAGAGAAAGGGTTGGAGCCGGATGTTGCGATGAAGAAAGCCGTAACAGCTTACAACCATTCGATCCACTCCGTAACGGGATTTTCACCTGTGGAAATACTATTCGGGATGCGCAGGCCAAGGAGAGATTGGGGGGAAACAACGACCAATGAACATCTCGTAGAGCAAATCCAGAATACTAGGGTAGAGGTAGGAAAGACGTGGGGGAAGGTAGCGGGGAGAATTCAGCGGGAAAAGGAGAAGCGGGTAGCGCGGCAGAATGTGCAGGTACGTGACCGAATGGGAGAATTAAAAATCGGAACAATAGTGTATCGTAGAATTGGAACCAACAGAGGGAAACAATTGTTACGGTACGAGGGCCCATTCAGAGTGATTGCTATTAGGGAGCATAATCTGGTAACCATTGAAAGCATTAACGAACCTAAGAAGAGGAGAACTGTTCATATTGAACAATTGAAGCTCCCAATGTTAGAACCGGTACAGAAACCAATTGATTCGTAGTACCCTTATCGCGTATTATAAAAAAATATGTTTTTTTTATTATTATTACTGTTGATGATGTCATTTTTTTTTATTATTTTTGTTGTTCTTGTAAATAAAGATATGGCAGCATAATAGAGGTGATTGTAATTTTTATAGGATTAAGAGCTCTGTTCCATTGTTAATAAGACGTTGTGTGTTTACTTTCTGTGGTTTATTTCTTTTTATTTATTTCTCGTTCCAGCGGAGTGGAAGTGAGGTTTGGTGTACTTTAAGTTTATACTGGTACAAATAATTGTAAAGGGTTAAGGCTGATACCGGTGGCTCCGATCTGGGAATTTATAAGTTTCCGAAAATCCTATTCGTAAACTGGTGGGGGGGAGATAAAGACCGGAGACTGGCGATATCAGCCTTAATACCATCTTGTAATGTAAATAAACATAGCAATTGTATATAAGGCAGATTATTGGACGAATAAAGCAGTGTTTATTCAGAAGTCGTGAGTATTGTTTCTCGTTCCTCTTTCCTTCTTTTTTTTTATTTTTCAAGCCCGGAGACGCTTAACTTATATATATATATATATATATATATATATATATATATATATATATATATATATATATATGAAGAGAAGAATAGTTGGGGTGCTCAGTCAAAAAAGGAAGGCAAAAAATAAATTATAATATTTATTTTTTACATATGCCGACGTTTCGACCTGAAGTTCATGCCTTCATCAGGGCTTTCTCCTTAAGTGTCAAGGGGAGAATGGTCATGGAGAATCATTCTCCCTTGACACTTAAGGAGAAAGCCCTGATGAAGGCCTGAACTTCAGGTCGAAACGTCGGCATATGTAAAAAATAAATATTATAATTTATTTTTTCCTTCCTTTTTTGACTGAGCACCCCAACTATTCTTCTCTTCATATATATATACAATATATATATATATATATATATATATATATATATATATATTATATATATATATATACCGGCTCAAGGTTTTTAAGTACATATAGCGTAAAGTATCAATTTGAAGTTAGCCTGGAGTGTATCACATTTATTAGTATACCTTTTCCTATTATATTCAATGTAATATAGCCATCATACGTACGTTATACGAATATCGCAACATAGTCCTTAGATATAGCGTTCAGTATCTGAACCAAAGAACGATGAGCAAACTCAGACAGGCCAAGAATTCAGATGCCTATCAAAGCTTAAATTCAAGATCTGCACTTGTCAAATGTGATTAACTGTACTGAGGTGTTGTTTTAAAAGATTAGTACAATTTCGGAATCGATATGAAAGAATTAAATATAGAGAGGATAATCAGTACAAGCGTTCTACTGATAACCCGAAACATAGATGGGAGGATTGTGCGATTTCCACCCTTGAGGATTTTAATTTACCACAAATATTTTTTTTAAAAAATTACATCATCAGAGTGGTAAATCGTAACCAGTATACTCCCACATTAGATAGCTGTCCTTATCCCTAATACCTTTGACATATAAGCGACACAGTTATCCATGAGCTTGTACAGATCCATTATTGTACTCCGGGTCGCAGCGTGGGTGCGGTGACCGGGACGGTCGCCCTAGGCCGCAGAGGCCGAGAGGGCGGCCCCGGCTAGGATACAAAAATAGAAACTATAATATTCATGGAAATAGCGATATTTCGATCTGCAGCCCACTCCCTGATTCTTTTCTTTTCTACCTCTGCTATACCGTACACTGATCAGTAGCGAAGCATGAAGTACAGAGTCCGGGGTGAGGCACCTTTTTCTCACTGGGGTAAGAAGGTCAAATATGGCAATAATCTTTCCATCTCAATTCATTAATCACTACAGCAACAAAACTGGAATCACTTGGGTTACGATAATCATTACTTATATATTGTCATTGCTATATTACTCATTACTTATTATTTACTGGATTCATAGTTAAAGGAATTTAGGAAAGTTGTAGCTGTTGGATACGATGAGACGCATGTACGGTAGATTCCAACGCGAAATAATCACATCAAACACATCAAAACCTGAAGCAGCTTGTACTGTTTAAGTAATTTTACTTCTCATACATTCGGGAAGTTTTCATTAATAATTCATTATTATTTATTTTACTTTTAGTGATCTCACAGAAATACTTCTAGATGGTAGGAGAGAGAGAGAGAGAGGTAATCAAACCTTTAAAATCAGGAGGGCAAGGGGCAACTTGCTCCAACCGTTTTTATGCCCCAGAAAAAAGTTCAAGAAGGTATATACCATTGGTGGGGGGAACCTGTCTATGGAATAGACTACGAGCCGATAGACGTAACTGCGGCCTCTAAATCTTTTTAGAGAAGTAAGAAATAAGTCGATTGTATGTATGTCGGTTTGTGTATTTAATGATAAGTATAATTAGCAATGATAAAATATTATCACGAGGTGTTCTTCACTCTCTCCGACCCTTTTATCTATTTATATTAATCGCCTTCCTGATGACATTAAACACTCCCGTTACCACCTATACGCTGATGACTTCCAAATTTACCAATCATTTCAACGTTAAAAATTAAAACCTGTTATTTACTATTAAACACTTTGTAGAGTCAATCTGAATGTAGTAAATAAATAATAAATCTTTAACCTTTGATATCTGTTTAATAAATGAGTTTGAGATGAGATATATGTTAATATGAAGTTTTTTGTTTATTTTGTTGGCGAACACATGTATAAAATAGTGTCGTGCAATTACGAAACACCCTGTATATACTAAATCGTAACTAAAGCATCGTTCTATGCTAAATTTATTATTAACCACGAGTCATATTCCTCCAGCATCGAAAGCCAGTATAGCATAGTATAGTAAGGGCGGTGAGATGGATATGGAAGTGGAGGGAGGTAATACTAAAAATAATCAAGTTATACGGTCGGTATTGATGGCAGAGAAGCTGAGCCATCATTTCCAAGATAGGGACACTTTTTGCCGGCTGTTAGTCTCTTCTAATTATGGCCATGTCCCGGCACAGGCAACCCTTTGTACCCTCCCTCCTCCTCCTTCCCTTCTCCCCGGGCCATTAACAAGGGGAATAACCCTTCAGGGGTCCTCCGATTGGCAGATCGCTTCATTAACACCTCCGCGGCCCTTACGGGGCGTTTTATGAAAGGTCCGGGGAGGAAGGGAGGAGGAGAGAAATGGAGAATTGTTAGGAATGGGATTCGATTTCGAGTATTGATATTGTATCAATTAAACATGGGCATAACCACTATCAATAAGTAGACGTTGGAAAAGTAAATGTACATACCTGAACGTCCGCAGAACAGCTAATGCATTAAACAATGATGGCGATATAATTTATCTTAGATGAAATCAATATCGCTAATATCACTGCAAAAGATCGTATGTAAAAATTGATTTTCTTAAAGAAGAACATAAAAACCAGTATTATGAGTTATAATAAGACTTTGTTTTATTTTTTTTTTAAACTTTTTCTCTTTTAACATGTCCTAAAGATCTGATTTCTTTTTACGGCAGAAAGATAAAGTAAGACCTAAAGATCGTGCAAACAGAACGCAATGTTTGTTTCGGCGTTCGGAGATATCTTGTTTATTGAATTTGGGTTATAATAAGACTTTGTTTATTTTTTTTTAAACTTTTTCTCTTTTAACATGTCCTAAAGATCTGATTTCTTTTTACGGCAGAAAGATAAAGTAAGACCTAAAGATCGTGCAAACAGAACGCAATGTTTGTTTCGGCGTTCGGAGATATCTTTGTTTATTGAAATATTGTGGTGTATAAGGCTCCCACACACAGAACGCGATATATCCCGGCGATACGATACCTATTTACGGTATCGTTGAAAATTATCGCGCTCTCTGTGACTGCTATAGTTCAGTAGATCGTAATAAAACTATATCGCCATCGACAGGAATATCGTATCGTCGGGTCATCATTTCGTGCGTGTAGGACCCAATATTAGTACAACGTGATTGTATGACTAACAGCGCAATAGAAACACAACCAGATCGTCTAGACACGTCTCATCGTATTCTGTATGCACGAGCCTTAAAGAGATAAAAATTATTTATTTTATTAAATTAAAAATAAAAATGTAATAAAATTGAGGAAATATTTTTGTCTATATTAAGCTGTAAGAACATAAATAATTGACGCTCGTGTCTGAACTTGTATACGATTTTTAACGAAGGTTTTTTAAATACATAGAATGTCTTTAGTAGTGTGAAAAGCTATCGAGATAGACGCGATATATCGAAGTAGGGCAATAAAATGGAACACGACCCGAGATCCGATAAAGCTTCAAACTCCAGTTTTACTGTGCCAGTAGCAGAGCTGCATGTGGGCACCCACATCCACCAACAAATCCTACATGAGTCTCCCTTCTTACAATCTCTCTTGGCAAATAAGTACATAGGCTACAACTTTAACCGATACCGTTCAACTTACAACATGTAGTTTAACTCAGAATATAAGTAGAATCCAACAAAAAAAAAAAATCCGTATTTAATTTTATATGAAAACTTCTTGCCTTAATTCTATCCTATAATATTCTATTTTTTTTTTTTTTTTAAAGAGCGAAATTATGAATTCTTTTTAAATCAGCCTCGAGACAGCTCATGACATTATTCAATCTTATTTATCAGACAGGATAATTATAGAGTACATCATATCAACATATTTTTTTAAAACCATTTTTCAAGTCTCATCATAACTGAACCTAAAAATTATAAAAATGTTAAAACTAGAGTGTTGATCTAGTTTATTTAGACAAACGGAGTTGAAAGTTCAACTCTAGTTGAAAAGTTTAAGTTACTCTAAACCGGGAATCAGCAACCCGTAATGCGCCTCATTTTCTGGTGTGGCATTACAAATATTTTTTAAAGGTTTCAACTTATAAATAAAAATCTCCTCAATTACAAAAACAAATAATTTAATTTGAATAACGATTTAAAAAATGGAGTGCTACCAATGGGTAGTTTCTCCTCATGTTGTACATGTCATATTACTTGTTCATATTTACTTGGTGTATTTATTATTAATTACAGTTGTAAATTTCGTTAATAAAAAAAAAAAATTTAAAAATATATACTCATTCCCACTTTTACTTTTATATCCATTACTTTTTTCACAAAACATTGTATTTTAATTGAGAAATAAATATCTAAGCTGAAAAAAATTTATATTCATCATCCTCTTTCTTTTTTTTTTTTTTTTTTTTTTTTACTTCATTCTTTTCACGTTCTTCCTTCCTACGCTAGTGTTCACGCTATCTTCACTTCAACTCAGTAACTAACTTCCGATTTGTCATTCTGTAGCTTGCTGGTTAAGAAGCCAATGAATTCCCTTCTTTCTATATAGCATTTTATTAGATGCCAACTTTCCGTTTTATTATCCTTCAAATCTTTAGTCCAACTTCCCCTTATTCCATTACAATAAAAAAGACACTATTTAAAATTTCTTTCAATTACTATATATAACTTCTATTTTAGTAAAAATGGAAATCAACCCAAATATAATAAATTATATATCTATAAAGAACGATTTGCAGAGCCTAATTTACTATATTTAAAAATTTAACAACAATAATACTTGATATACAATATTGTTTTATGATTAATTCATAAACATGGTTTTGGTAATATTACGCATAACATATTCAACTTAGGAGAGCACCAATCCTTCCCTCAACCCACACCACATATTTAAACCTTACTCTATGATGCTTAAGCTACGAGCTGCGGAATATTTGGAAGGAACTAATCCAGATTATCAAACTCCCGCTGGAGAAATGTTGAGATTGTTTTCCAGCGCTGGAGAAGTTAATGCGTATTACGGGACATTGGAATGGTAGCTCTAAGTTACATCCCCGCTCGGCCGCTCGGCTAACTTTACGCCCTTTCAATTTACTAAGGGCTCTTATCAGCTCAGCAACTTTTGCTAAATAGGTTTTGGGATTTTTCTACTCCCCTCCCCTTCATTAGCTGGCCCTTTCAGAAGGGTCGTCTCATTAGAAGCTATTAACTCCAATAATCGAATTAACTATCTTAAAAGAAAAAAAGGGGGGAAAAAAAGGCACAGGACTATCGGAGATTATTTTCTAAGTAAATATAAACATGTACTTTTATTTTACATAATCATGATTTATTTTCATTCAATAAAAACTTTCAAAGAGATAAGTGTGAATATTATAGAAAAAAAATCTAGTCCATCACTGTCATTTCCTTAAACGTCTAAATACCTAGCTGTAGTCTATAATTTTAAACGAAAAGTCAACCATCTTAAATATAAGTACTCTATTTTAATACAAACCATACAGAAAACTTTAGTGTAAGTTTAAAATTATTAACGTATCCTATAATATACAATCTATTCTGTGTTATCTTAGGAGTATACTGAGTCAAATATATATAGAATAAAGTATACTAATGGTAGATTGAAGAGAAGATTGGTAGAATTATATATATTGTTCAGTAAAAAAAATGTAAAAATAAATTAATTGTATTTGTTTTTATTTTTGGCCAACGGTTCCGCCTAAAGTTAACATCTTTATCAGGGCTAAGAAAAAAAACAAATAAAAGTGGGTATGATAAATTATTAACATTAAAAACAAAATAATAATATGTAGGTAAAGTTATAGTCTAAAAACATGTAGGGAAAAGTAAAATAAAGTAGGTAATAACTTAAAGGAAATATAAAATAAGGATAACAAAAAAAAAAAAAACTCTGTACCACTACAACCCATGAAGGGTCTGGGGTTCAGTACTATTTAGGGAAAGCACTGTTTCTAGGTCAACGGTTGTGCAAGGAGGCGATTTGACCGAGATCACGCTCAACCGCCAGGTTTTCCCCCTTAATCAATTATTTAATTAAGGGTACCCACTTTATAGAGGCTGGGTGTGCCCCAGGACGGACTTCTGACCCAAGGTCGCCCCACGACCAATGAAACAGATAAATAAATTTTCTGCCATGAGCCGGGGTTCGAACTCGGGACCTTTGCATTGGAAACTCAGTGCCCTACCACTGAGCTACCCCGCTCCCTAAAATAAGGATAACAAAGTTAGCAATATAAAGTATCAGAAGCAAAGTTAGGATATGTAACATGACGGTAACAGGATGCGGTTTTTTAGGGCTATCACTAACAGCCTGGAGTTTAGATAGGTGGGCGGTCCCGTTTAGGTGAAAGAAATATAGGTCCTCTAACGCCTGCTGATCCTGAACGGACATAGTTCATGGATCTGGGGAAATTAGTCACTGACCTTGTACCCAAGTTGAGTCAGTGGGAAAGATATTTGGATAGGTTTTCGAGTTATAAGTAACCTGTCGTTACCCATGGTTCATAGCGACATGAAGTTGGGTGACCACACTAAGCTGTCCCCAATCCCTCAAGCAATATATGTCTTTATGAAGGGACCAAATCGCGCGGCCAAAGATCATGGCCTAACTCTAAATGTGTATACCCACAAACAAATACAGACACTCATACATTTTTAAGTATGAAAAATCCTATGAGATATAAGTTAATCTAATCCCTGAGTATTAGTTTGTACTCTCTTAAACTCAGCCGCAATCGACAGTTGGAGCTCAGAACTGATGCCTTAAATTTCTTTTTTATTTGTGATACCATATATTTATTTTTCAGCAATATACGTTATAATTGTAATTCTAATTCAGCAATATGTAGGTACATACTGTTAATAAAGAACGAAATATTACAAGTATTTCTACTTTTCACGGTTATTATAAAAAGGAAACGAAGAAAACTATACAAAATATAAAGCTGCCTTTTCTTTTTTACATCGACCGAATTTGGCAAGAAAGTGTGCCGAGTCGCCCTCTATTGGTCTGGAACGACTTGGTCCTGTCTCAAAAAGATATAGTAGAAAGGAAGAGAGAAAGAAAACTCCATTTGGCTCGATTGTGAGCCTTCAGACAAAAACTCATTAATTTTCTTCAATTATTGATCTCCGGAACGGAAGTCGGAAAAATAAGTTAGTTAAAAACAATAATAGAAACAATCTTTAACTGCTCAGTTAATTCGTTCTTCAATATATTTTAGATTCATGTGAATTCAACCCTCGTGTAAATCACCAACTCACAAAATTTTGAATCGTACACTGCATGTTCTATAAATCATGTACATTTTTTTAGACAAAATAAATATAAACTTATAGCCAAGTACATGGACACAACTTAGCACTTATACGAAAAGGTCCAAGAAAAGGATTATAGGGCATGATAAATAAATTTAATTCGTTATCTAATTATATAGTAAAGATAATGTCTATTTATATAATTAGAATGGCGTTTGATCGAGTCTGCCACCCGGGATTGCTTTACAAAATCCGTAAATTTCTTCCACCTACATATTTTCTCATCATCAGTTCCTACCTTACTGATAGACAGTTCAAAGTAAATCACAATAACACCTAACTATCCCTCTTTTCTCAATCTGTCGGAGTTATTCAAGGTAGTATCTTTGGTCCTATCCTTAACACAGTTTATACAGCTGATATCCCAACCCATTCTAACACTGTCACCACCACATATTCCGATGACACATGTGTTCTATCAGTTAATAACGATCCATCAATTGCATCCCATACTCTTTAATCACACATCACAAACCTTGAAGAATGGTGTCAAAACTGGAGGATTAAAATAAATTCCAATTAATCCCATCAAATCGCTTTTACCCTTTGTCGTAAACCTATGACTTCCTGACCTGCGTCATACTTCAATAACCCACTTATCCCTGTTGAACTGATCCGATACCTAGGACTCCACCTAGACAAACGTCTCACATGGAATCCCCATACAAGACTTAAACGACAAGAAACTGCTCGACGTTTCTGATGACTCCAACACTTACTAGACAAACGCTCTTAACTTTCAATTAATTACAAAATAATCATATACACGACTGTAAGAAGACCTATTTGAACTTACGAAGTTGAGCAATCCTTGTAATCCAAAATTATTCGTAAAATCCCCAATCGTCCTTAGATTGTCACAAATAAAGACCTTAACGTTCTATTTGTTTCCAATTTGGCCCAATCCAGATACCTATCCTTCCATAATAAACTCCATAACCATCCGAATCCTCTTGTTTCTAATCTTGCTTCCTCTCCGAATCATGATAACCATCCGAGGAATCTGAAAAGAAGATAGCCTCGTGATCTCCTTATGTAGACATATTATTAGAGTGCTACCAATGGATAGTTTCTCAACAAGCCTTGTCATGTCATATATTTATCTGTATCACATTTGCTGAATGCATGTAAATGTATGTATGCATGATAAAGAATAAAATAAGTGCACTTAAATGATACAAAGCCTTTTATATGTGAAATTTAGGTACAACAAGCGTACTATTTTATGATTTTTCAAAGGGAAAACTCATCAAAGTTCATGGTGATTTAAGATTATGACAAGTTATTTTAAGTCTTTGCAATAAACTTATGATATATATGTTAAGTATTACAAAAATTTAATTTACCATACTACTATTATTTATTTATTTATATATCATACTAATATCGATATTGCAACAATCCTAGTGATGTGTACAACTGAAGAAGGAGTAGCAACACTAGTATTCTCGATGATTTTATTAAAGTATGTGTCGCTGATGCCGCTTTTTCGTCGAATGCAATAGAAATAAAAAATAGCTATTTAATGTGGTATACTAGTTTATAAAGCAATTAAAAAGAAAGGGAAAACTAATTTTTCTCTACTCCCTAAATATGCAAAGTATTTTTAAAATATTGATATTAATCATAGCAGTTAAAAGGAAATTTAAGACATTTTTAAATATTTTAAGTCTTAGTTATATTTTAAAATAACTACAAGACGGGTTTCAGTATACTCAGGCCCTTGCAGTGTTCAATTGTAGAGAGCGGACAAACCCTGATTTACAATGACTCTACGAGAGCTAAAGGGGAGCTGACGAGGCAGCCTTTTATGCTAGGACTGGAAGGAGGGGAGGGATGAGGGGGGGAGGGGAGTAAATTTTTCTCGTCATGAGCCCTCCACCACGTCTTAGGGAAAGCGCACCTCTCAGCAGTTTTCCTAAAAGAGTTTCCCTCTGGGAACTTCCACCGAACTGGGACCATTTTCCTTCGCTGGATTCAATTGAGGAGCCTAGCAGAGCCAATTTGGTTAAGATGGGATCAGGGTGGGTGGGGGTAAGGGTGACAAACAAAGTTTATTCGTCCGTTGATAGTAGGCGAAAATCGTCTAACTTTAAAAATATTCTCGAGATAAAAATGTGGAGTTTACTACATATTACTTCAGCTAATAAGAACTGTAACGTTCTGGATATAATGTGATTCATATCATTTAATTACTCAAACGTTTGATTTAATTGCAGTCAAACGTCTCAAATTAATTAATAACGGGTAATTAAATTATAATATTTAATAATTAAAATATTTTAATTAATGGTTATCTATCACCATACGTACATACGTTAGTATCCAGACAAATATAGCATAATAATAATACTGAGTTAGCCGGAAAGTAGTAAATGATGTTAAGAGTTTATTCTAATTTAAAGAATTACTAAGATCCAAAAGATGGATAGACCCATTGGACGATATTGGAATAATTCTTAATTTATCTGGAATGTACGAATCAGTTTGAAATTTTATTAATTTTTTTTTTCATATCTTTTAGGTTCGGTGCCATTTTTTATTCGAAAGTTATTTTATGAACACAGGTCATCAACAACATACGTTTTAATTTTATTTCTTTATTTGTAAATGTTTCGGCATCTCGAGTCATCTTCAATAAAATATAATACAAATATTTTGTTATACTGTTTATAATGAAATATTTTAAAATATAATAATTAAATTAAACGTTTTGTACGGCATCTTCAAAATTGTTTGAAAGGCCGGTTGAAAAATAAAGAAATATCATAAAAACTAAAATCATTTATTTATTTTTATTTTATCAATTTACACAACTTGCAACTACACATTATAAGGAATGAAAAACCAAGATAAACGGGTGTTTGTGTAATGAAAAATGCTGCACCAATTCTAATTATTCAATAATGGATTCTATTATGTCCTGATGATGCATGGATTTTGAAAAGTTGAACGTATATTAATTCGTACAGTAGAGACTTCATGCTTCGTTTAATTTCTTTTTTCTCTCATTATTTTCGACGCCTTTCAAAAATGATTCGGTAACGACATCCGCCGTCTGAGAATATTATTAAATTATATCTCAAATTAATGATCAATTTATAATTTCCATCGAGTTTAGAATTTATACAAGAGATAGAGAAGTTTCTGCTGGGAAGTCCGAGCGGGCATGACTAACGAGCGGCCTATTATAAATGCATTACTTCTGGATCATTAAGGAGACCCCAAGCCCTGTTTATTGTCAAACCCAAAGCCCGGATAAGCCCCCGAATTAGGGCCATTTCGGGGAGGAGCGGGGGAAGGGGTAGGGGCATTTGCATTTGGTCCTGCCCCTCATTGAATCCCAACACCTTCTGGCCTAGCTATAAAGGTGTGGGAAGATATCTTGTCAGACCGGAGGTAGGAGATGTTCTAACTTGGCCAGATAGAGATTGTATGAGAAACTGACGCAGAAAGGTATCAGAGATAAACGCATGAAGTATGATACCAAAAACTCAATAGTCATGTGTCATGCCTGATCAACTTCATGTGAGTAATAACCGCCCAATCGGACACTTACATGGAAAAAAAAATGCATAAATTTGAGAATTAATAAAAAACATATATAAATTTTAAATTGCGCTGTTTAAATAATCAAATAAAAAAGATTCATATCTAGCTGAGCACTTGAAATAACAGCGTATCAGTGGAGTGGTGGGGACTGGGGGGTGTGATCAGAAAGTAACATGAATTACACGGGTGCCAAACACGATGGAAAGATGTTTTTTAGTGGAGGTTTAGAAGCTGGAATTCATTATTGTAAACTAAAAAGTATAAGATAACCAACGGTATGAACTAGGTTTACAGATCATGACGCAGCTGTGTCTACACTCTCGTGAGGCAGAACGCTTTCCTAAAACGCTAATTATCTTTGCAAATATGTATCAACAAAACTCTGAGCTTTTACTTTTATGTTTTTTTTTTTAATTTTGTAATAACCTTATTTTATCGAAGAATAAAAAAAAAAAAATTATTCTAGTACCCAACTCCCAACAGTTCTCTTATATTCATTCAACAACACTAAGCCACACAATGAAATGTATAACATTGCATAAAAAATTAAGCTGAATCCTATTTTATGTGCTAATTTAACCCCAACAGTTAAAGTCACTCAAATATGATTTCAAAATATAACTCTACAACAATATTATTAAATAACAATTTTTAAATTTTTTTAAGCTATAAACATTTAACTATCTCACAGTGATGATATTTCAATTGGCTGGAAAACATGAGAAGTATATTTTTATATTAGTTTAGTTTTTATAGTTTTTTTGATAAGTATGAACAATAAAGAAAAAAAAATGATCTTCCGTTCCACAATTTTTATTTACAATCAACTACTTTCAATATTTTTGGAATTAGCCATCTACAGCAACCTATGCTTATTTACATAATACATTAGATCAATATCCATAATTCACCAAAACATTCCTGATATAATAATATTTATTTGTCATAGATAATAGTCATTTTTTCATCGCAAAAACACCTAAACAATTAAAAATATCACATTTATTTGTAACGTTTCGGCCCCTTGGCCATTTTCAAACTTTTTTTTTTGCACAATATTAACAAAGTTGTTGATTAGATGAGATGTGTTTAAGAAATGTGGAATAACACAAAACTTTTGAAAATAGTCTAGAACCAAGTTATTATATGGCTATCTACATATGTGTATATGGAGGTAAAAAACACCATGTCCATTTTTGGTTTATGTTTATGAGGGATCAATTATCCATAACTTTAAACTATTGAAATGTGCTTCTTAGTAATTAAATCTGGACCCCAGAAGTTAAGGACACCATGACATATGTTTGTATTTTTTCGGGAAGCCAATTTTCCATAACGTTGAGCTATTAAAATTTATTTCTTGGTTTCTAAATTATTTAATAAAAAAATGGACCTGCTATCTTTACCTCCGGGGTACAGATATAATTTTTTTTTAATTTTATTCATTAATATTTACAACTGTATTTTAAAAAAAGTACAACTAGTAAATGTGCACTCAGGAATATAATAACATGAAATAGCTTGTTGGGAAAATACCCACTGATAGCACTCAAATGAGATATACAATAAAAATGAAAAACTAACCAGCAATCAAAATCTTAACCGAAAAAAAAAATGTTTTGTCTAAATAAGAAGATATTGACAAATAACATTACAAAAGTAGTAATAATATATTCAAAGAAATGTTCGAAAATGGCCAAATGGGCCATAACTTTACAAATAAATGTGATAAAACTAAAGAGAAATTTTGTAATATCGATAAAGAAAATTTTTAATCGTTTGTGTATTTTGGGATGAAAATTGGTCCAATTATTATTAATTAACAGTTCTTAAATTTATTTTTAAACTCTATATAATAAATATTGATAATAATGATGTTAATAATTTGTTTACTAATAGTGAATAGTCAACCTTTCTGAAATACTGGTTTCGTCGACAGTAGTAACGCAAATGATATTGCCATTTCGAATCGATTTCATCAAATCCAAAACCCAACCTTATCAAACTTCGAGCCACATCAATTATTTCTGGTTAACAATGGTTCGTTTCAAATCCAAGAGCTAACTAACTAAAGCCCCATTATCCAGTTAATGTCAATTACGATACTTCATCTCTCATTTACACGTGCCGACATAATTCATCGAGATACAATAGCCATAAACTAGTTGGCTCACAGGTAACAATATATAATCAGCTTGTCATCGGAACCAAACAAATACCGGCATCCACTCCATTTTAGGTTCAACTCGGCAATGTCATTACGCTGTATTGTTTTGCTGGAATCCGAACATGAGGTCTGTTGGAAAAATCGGGTGACAACGTCAACACGAAAGTCATTGCCAGTACAACAGCTTTTAAATGTTAAGAGAGGGCTGTCGATACTTTTAAAAGTAATTAAATGTATCCAGTTTTTTAATACAATAATTTATTTATTCAGAAACAAATTTTAATGGCACAAAGTTAGGGAAATTGACTCCCCTGAACAAATACAAAAATGGACCTCCGGGCTACAGAAATAAATATTAATAAATTGACTGTTATAATGACAAAAAAGTATACCGAAAACTAAAATAAGAATCAAAAGATATAAAATGAGGTTGAAATAGAATACATATGACAATGAGATAGAAAAAAATTATGTAAAATTAGGAAGATAAGAGAATATAATATAGATTATTTTGAAAACGAGATATCTAAGAAATGTCAAAACAACATAAGAAAGGTATAGATCAAAAAATAAGTTATAAATAAAAGTGATGTCGGAATTATTGACAGGTAATTGCGATTAGCTTGTTTTTCATTTGAATAAATTAATGTTAATGACTTTCTAATTGTACACAATATCTTATTCATTTATTCACTGATTAAACTGCTCTTATCATGTTAATCCGTTCTTTTTTTTTTTCTATTTATTCATTCAGTATAAAGAATATATTGTAACAGGGCAACATTACAAGCAAATTAAAATACTAAAAGAAAAAATCTGGTGCGCGCAACACACAACTGTCATTTACCGCTCTACTTTGAATAGAAATTATTTTTTGGCATTGTTGGGCTATTATAAATTTTTTGAAGTGCATTTTAAACGGAACTAAAGCTTAAAGATAACAAATCATTAAGACCATTAAAACTACAAAAACTCTATTTATTATATCGACGAAAGACATTAAAAATCTAGTTACTTCATCTGTTTTTATTAAACACACAACTTCAGTGTTTCTGAGTCTTTCAGTTGACAGAATGACTAACTCCAATTTCAACATTTTGAGTAATGCGGATAGTGAGTAAGTTGATTGCAGTGTTAAAATACATAACTGTGTATAGAGGTTTAAAGTTTGCAACTAGAAACATCACTAAAATTAATATAAAACAACAGAAAGGCTCATACATGCCTAGAGAGATTTGAAAGAGTTGTACATCTAAATATTTAACCTATAAATGATTATGGATTGTAGAACTATTAGTTATTAAACTGCTAATTTCCATTGTAAAGTTTACTAAAATGAAATTACGAGATTTTCAATGCCTGTCATGGATAGGTCAAAAGTTGTCATACTAATTGGAAGTTGATAATGTTGGGATTTCACAAAGGGAAAATTCATCAAATTATTCACTAATTTAATTTTCAAAAAGGTTACTTGATTATATTTTGGAATAAACGGCCAATAGATAGCTAATTATTTAAATATAATATCATATCTAGAGTTATTAAACTACAGTAAATGTATTTAAGGTTATAAACACATCCATGAAATATTTTTATATTTCACTACTTCTTTCACACAAGTACAATGAAATAGTATTTTAAACAATGGCATTGGCTTGATTCGGTGGATTTTAAATACTTTTTTCTCAAACTTAGAACAAAATTTAAAAGTTTATATTTAGTAAGAAAAATTCATTCAATTTCATTGGAAATGTGTGATTTATGTAAAACAATGTTAGTTTTTTGAAATTATTATGTATATTTTTTTTGTCACTCTCCGTTACCTTCTCACAACTTTATTTATTTATTTGATATTATTTTTTCTATATTCTCCGCTTTCCAACGATATATTATACGTAAACCTTCTGACTGTTATTTCCGGAGATTCATTTTCGACCTGGATAAGCATTTTTCTTTTTTTCTCCGTTATCCCATTATCGAATTCTTTCAAAAGTTATATTTAGCCATTTTTTATAGTTAATGTCAATAAAAGAGTTAAATTTTCAAAATAAACCATATTAAAGGTACTTTAGAGGAAGACGTATATGAACATTGGGCATTTAAGCCCTGTAAAATGACATCAATGGGGATAAGACCTCAATGGTATTAAAGACCACTTAATTATACAATGATACACTGACTTTAATCAAAATCGATGGAGCCGTTTTTGAGAAAATTGTAAAAATATGTTTTACCGTTGATATAAAGTGACACTTTTGGTTAGCCGATTTTAAGGAAAAATTTGCTCCCACACCTAAGGCATATACCTATCTTAAATACTAATATCAGTTTCGTAAGATTTTTCGTTTTTGAGCTAGACTGTTAACACACAGAGACCATTTTGCGAGAGTTGGTTATCTAGACTCGGGGGACGTCAAAACATGTATTTCTGTTGAAATCCGGATTCGACAATTTTCACGATAGAAATGCCTCCCCTTACTATATATGATACATATAGGTATGTGAAAGCAAAAAAAAAATTATGAAAACTAGATCATATAGCATTCTCTCACTTGAACATTATTTACTGGGAGGTAAAATTACATTCAGGGCACAAAAAATAAATAAAATAAACAGAAGCAAAATAATAACCAAAAAGTATATACAATAAATAAAATATAATAACTTAATATAAGAAGGAGTTAGTCGAGGGTGCAGTCAAATAAATAAAAAAAATTAAAATATATATAAATTATTTTTATTTTTGCCGACGTTTCGACCCACTTTGCAGGTCATCTTCAGGGCGTAGGATGTGGCACTGCGGGAGGCAGTTGAAACACTGGTGTTTCAGTGTTTCAACCGCCTCCAGCAGTGCCACATCCTACGCCCTGAAGACGACCTGCAAAGTGGGTCGAAACGTCGGCAAAAATTAAAATAATTTATATATTTTAATTTTTTTTATTTATTTGACCGCACCCTCGACTAACTCCTTCTCATATTATATCAACGGTCAACCATCTCTACATCATAATAACTTAATATTATAAAAAGCAAAAAACACATACATGCTCATATGCATTATTTACAATCAGACAAGGGAAGTCGGGACAGGCTTTTCTCTCCAAAATCTTAATTTTGGAAATAAAATTAAATAATGATAAACAATTTCAATATGTTCGATCAATATGATTGCGCGACCAAACGAAACCCTTTTACACGGTTTTCAACCAAATTAACTTCATCTAAAAAACTGGTGGAAAAATTTAATAAAAGGGCCTTAAAAGTTTTATGTAACTCATTCCTCACCTATGTTTTTTCATATTTACTTATCAAAAACTTAATATAGGTCAATAGCAGGAAACCTAATTTAAGCTTATACGATCAACTAATCCCAGCTTTCTAAAACTGGCTGGAAAAGAGGCGCAGGGCTTACGATAGGGCTAGAAGGGAACAATATAATATAAAGAATTGGATCATAACACAGCTTTACGACAGAATGGTGTTTTCTTTCTGGGATTGGCCGGGGAGGTTATGCGCCATAAACCGGGGCCAAGGAAATTCGGAGCAACTTTTATTGAATCCACTCATGGCGGACAGATATGGACGTTGCCTTCACCCCCACCCCCTTCCTATCGGCAATAAAGGCTAACAGACACCAATAAAACTAACATGATTCAGCGCCCGGCCAACAAAAGGCAAACTTGTAGTTCTCCAACAGCTACTGCATAAACCTCTTAAAGTTGGGGCAATAGCGCTGGGGGAAGGTTGGCTTGCAGATATAGTCTCTTCCTTCCTGGAGGGGTAACTTCAACGGAGATTTTATATAGCGTGTGTGCGCTCAGGCTAGGAGTCTCTGGAAAGTACACATATATATATATATATATATATATATATATATATATTTTTTTTTTTTTTTTTTTTTTTTTTTTTTTTTCGGTTGGCTCTACAGACCTTGTAGATCATTGTCCGCCTGAACCTCTGCCACCTCTGTCTATCTTGGGCTATTGCTTTCCAGTTTGCGTCATAAAACTCAGCTGTATCTTTGTTTATCCTATCTATCCATTTGGTTTTTTGCCTCCCACGTGGTCTCTTGCCTACTACTCTGGCATTCATTGTTGTGTAAAGGCGTCCTGCTGTTTTTTGTACGAGCTACATGCCCCGCCCATCTTAACCTCCTTGCCTTCATGTCATGAGATATTGACTTAGCCGTTTTATATATATATAGGAGGTTAAGATGGACGGGGCATGTAGCTATATATATATATATTATAATATTTTTATTAATCGAACTTTATACATTATAATTTAAGATACTAATTATAGAAGGATAATAGGTCATGGACTACACTTCAATCAACTATAACAGTTCCTGTTTATTTAAATTGTTTCGGCCTCTCTTTTTAAAAATAAATAATGGGATCTTCTTCAGTTTTTTATAACAGTTGCCTGATGTACTTGTGGCGGTACTTTTGTGGCTGCCCTACTTGGGATGGCGATGCTCGATTTTAAGAAAAAATAATAATATATATTATTTATTCGAAGTTTACTTTCCCTTCTTATAGTAAAAATAAAAATGTGGGGATGAGTAATGGTCCGGATTTGCAATATAAATATGTTTTATAAGGCCTGCTGACGTTTAGAACCTAATATTTGAATCAACATCAGGGATACAAATAAAAAAAGAAAAATAGAGTAAGAAGATGGTCTGGAGTAGCTGTCATAAAAAGACTAAAATAGTAACAAACTATTTCACTTAAAGCCAACATTTCGACACGACTTTCCAATTCTTCTTCAGGGGTAAATCTTCTGCATTCAACCCCCTGAAGAAGACCTGCAAAGTCTGATCGAAACGTTGGCTTTAAATAAAATACTTTGTGACTATTTTAGTCTTTTAATAAACCATCTTCTTATCAATAATATACTACTGTCAACCATGAAGTATTCGAAAAAAAAACATGGGTTAGTATCCCATTGCAAAACAATAATTAACATGAGCCGGTGTGGCTTCAAACTCTTTATTTCGCAAACGGTCAATTTTCTGGTTTTAAAACGCATGGTCCGATTTACCGAAAAAGTATATATATATATATATATATATATATAATAAATAATTATGAAGATATTTAAATAACGTATACTTAAAGCAAAAATTGATCTATATTATGAAACTGCAATAGTTCACAGTAGAAATTGAATTTGTTAGCTTAAAATTTTTGATGGTCCGAATTAAAATTAGAAGTTTCTTTGAATAAATATTTAGTTACCAATACAAACACAATTTTTTAATATTACTCTCACGTAATATCATATGAGGTGTTCCCAAAACATAGATTATCTTATGACATCTTTCATTAATTTATGTCATCAAAAACGTTTCAAACCACATTGGCTCATTCTGAATTCATCTACAAGTTTTCATATTTCGTAATTCCATTATCTCATATTACCAGACCAATAATAAAAATAAAAATCTTGTCATTACACTTATTAAAGTTTAATGGAATACATGTAAATACGTAAACATCATCACAGGTAGTCCTTCTCCCCTCATTGATTAAAATTTTCTTTTTTTCAATAATTTTAAAAAACATTGTTAAGTCATTCAAAAGTCAATTCAGTATTCGATAAGAATTGATTAGCAATTTCGTGGTACTTGTATGACGTTTAGATTGATTCAATCTATTTCGTACAATTGATAAAAAGTAATAGCATATCTTAAAACATATAAAAAGATTTCTATAAAACATGACCTGATTTTATACTGAATACCAGGAAATTCAAGGTTTGTATTTTTTTTGTTTTTCAGTCAATAACGTTATTGTTGAGTCAATAGTGATAACTAAAACAATGTTCAATTCAGGTTATTGCGAATCGTTTCATAGTAAACACGACAAAATCCACGAATCAATTTAGAATGATTCTTACATTTAATGCACGAAAATGAAAATAAATAACGTGCTACAAATCATCCGTTAAGAAGACGATATTAGTGGTAATTTACAATTTCCAAAGATAGAGAGGTATGCTGTAAATGGTTGTAAGCGGTCCCACAGAGGATTCCTATTGGCGCTCAACGGTGTGCCAAATTTACCCTTCACGACTTTCAGGAATTAGTCACGAACCAATCAAAGAACACAGTGCTGAGTGATCTGGCAGAGGTATTGAAAAATTTAGAAATAGCGGGTACGCGAAATAATGAGATATTTCTTTAAAGTTATACATTTCTATTAATATATCACTATCTTGTAATAATAAATGACTGGGATCAATGTATTGTTTTCATATATTGCATTTATTGCATTTTTACTTGGCTCAATTTCATGAGGTATTTTACGGAAAAGGCAATCAATTTTACAAGTTAGTAAATTAATTTAGTCAGAATTTATTCTGGGAAACGTTGGCATGAAAATCCACTAAATGAAAGAATTAATTCTTTAAACATCAACTTTTTTATTATTATTGAAATTTACCACTGTATTAAATGATAAAATACAACAAGTAAACATGGAAAAAGTAACATGACATGTACAACATAAAGAGAAACTACCGATTGGTAGCACTCCAATTATATTTCTATAATAGGAGGTCCCGAAGCCATCTTCTTTTCAGACGCCTCGGAAGGCCATCAACAATAGAAGAGGAAGCAAGGTTGTAAACAAGAGGATTCGGGTGACTCAGAAGTTTATAATGGAAGGATAGGTATCAGGATTCAGCAAAATCGGAAACATATGCTACATTAAGGTAGCGATGGATCGGTTTTTATGTGACGAAGTGGGGAGCATTGAGGATTTTACGAATGAATTTGTATTCTAAGGATTGGATAAGATAGGTAATTGATGGTTTAGAAGAAGTTCGATCCCGTAAGTCCAAATAGGTCTTATATTATAGTCTTTTGTAAATAGTTGGAAGTTCAGAGCGTTAGTCTAGTAACTGCTGCAGTAGTCAAAAACGTCGGGCGGTTTCTAGTAATTTTAGTCTGGTGTGGAGTATGGGGGTTTCAAGTTACGTCGTTTGTCCAGGTGGAAAAATAAACTCAAGTTAAAAATGAAACTGGTTGTTTTCCTGGCGATTTTCGGCAAAGATTTTTCTAACAACTGTCCTCGCAACATTCAAAATATATATTTTCGGTTTAAAATTTGCAAATTTAGACATGGATATATATTTTTAATTATCAGGATAAAGAACAGTCATGATTATCAGTCTACATTTTGTAACACAGTTTTCGCCTTAATCACTATCATTAAATATTAAATATTGTCCAAAAAAATAAAAATTACATTAGAAATATTAAATATTGACAAAAGAGTTTTTTCTCTAAATCAGTCTTCAGCATAGGCACAGACTTCGTGGGACCAAAGCAGTCTATCCACCTTCAATAAAAATAGTGGAGGGGGGAAGAATAATTTTCCGATTCTTCCTCCTCTCCAATATTTCGAAGAACAGAGGTAAATTCAAAATTTATAACAATTAAGTTACACGAATGAATAAAATATGTTAATAAATTCAATTAAGAAAATAGAAAATTCGATTAAATGGTTAAGCTAAGGCCTAGAAGTAAGTACACCAGTATTTTACCGCGCCCAAAATTCTTGTTATTGAAATTTAGGTTTATATTCACAGATATTCATATGTGGCAACGTATCCTAGGAATTATGATTCATTCATGTGTAACCTTTCAATTTTACGTGAAGATTTTGCCATATGAAGATTGTCCCGCGACAAATTTGAAGCATCGGAGAATTTACAGTTCATTTCACTCTCCCAATCATTTAAATAAAAATATGTAACATATTCAATTGCTGTGTTAACATATTTTCAAACATACACATGACCGACCGATACGCAAAAAGAAAACAACTTATAAATTGTATATATATATATATATATATATATATATATATATATATATATATATCGTTCGTTTTACAATAATAATGCTGATTATATCAATTGCCACTCATTATGTATATACACAGTATAATTTTTATGGAGGGGACGAAAGGGAGGACCAGTCACCCACCCAACCATAATGAAAATTCTGCGCCTATTTAGGTATTTTGTGTTTAAATTTAATTAGTTTGCCAGCTTTTATAAATGAGGGGGGCGGGGTGGCGTAATGGGTTAACGCTTGTGCACATACCACGAGTTGCCCGGCAACCAGGTAGCCGAAGTTATGAGAGATGAAAATAGTACGATTTCGCGTTTCGGTTTTAAAAGTACGATTTTAAGTTCCCCGCCCTCATCCCAACTGAAAACCTTGTATAGCCTAAGAGGCGAGGTAGGATAGAACAAAAAAAAAAAAATCTTTTATAAATAAATAAAATATGCTAATTGTAAAAATCTGGGTATAATCATAAAAGGAGGACCTACACATAATACTATAATTCTCTCATTCCACTACAGCAAATCTCCATAATATTTCTCCGGAACTGCTATTTCAAATTATCGACTAAACATAAACTTATTATTATTTAAATATCACAGTATCGATCTTATGTGCACTTTATCACACGAATTGTTGACATATTTTTTTTTTACGCATGCTGAAAAAAATAACTAACTGTATTAATGATTTGGCATAGGGTTCGATGTTGTTATTACATAATTTATTAGAATGGAAAATATTATGAATCAGCAATATTTCACCAACTTAACAGATGTCATTACCTTCCTACTCTTAACATAAATGAACAGCTTGTTTTAAACACGAAACTTACTATTGATTTAACAGTTTTTTGTGAAACTTTATTAATCAAGTTCTTAAAAAAAAAATCCGTTAAATGAAAAGAAAAAGTAATTGGGCTTAGATTAGAGTTATAATTTGTTTTAATAATGAATTAAGCATGATTCTAATCAGTCGTTTGTTTGAGTAGCTATATATAAAAGACATTTTTAAATTTATTCGTTAGCGAAATCGACTACTGAATAAAAGTTCTGTCAAACCTTTACTTGAAAAGTTGCAAGGCAAAAAGTTCTAGTTCCAAAAGATCTGAAAACAGTCGATAGCAACAATTCCGATGATACCGAAACTTATAAAAGAAGTTGGTTGGGAAGATGAGTCAGAAATAAGAAGGCAAAAATAAATAATAATATTTATTTTAACATTTACCGACGTTTCGAACTGAAGTTCAGGCCTTCATCAGGGCTGTTCCAAGAGATTGCTGGAATAGAGTCAATTATAGAACAATAGAGAGTATTAGAGGCAACTAGTCAAGTATAGAACAATAGAGGCACTCTGTTCCAGCAATCTCTTGAATCCCTGATGAAGTCCTGAACTTCAGGTCGAAACGTCGGCAAATGTTAAAATAAATATTATTATTTATTTTTGTCTTTTTATTTCTGACTGATCACCCCCCTTCTCTTCATCATTCACGACAGTCAACCATCAACCAACAATTAAACAAATAAGTTTTTTTTTCTGTTTTAATCTCTGCTATAAAATTTTGGTTTAATTTAAATTACTGAGATATCCTCAAGAGGGAGAAGGAATTAAATGTTAACTATAAATAAAGGTGGCCATGTTAGGGGGTCGGTTTTAATTTAGGCGGGCATGCAAACGGCTAATAAAATAGCCCTACATAGGGATAAGAAGAGGATGAATGGGACAAGGAAGGCGTTATCACATTAGGAGGCGAGTACAGGCCTCGTTGGGAGGGAGCCAGCCACGTTGGGAGGGATTAATGCTTCGTCCCTTCTCCTATTTCAGGTAGCCTCCCTCCCTCCCCACTATCTCTTTACCATAATTCTATCTCTTTAATTGCCTTTTTTAAAGGAGCAATTTAACCTACCTCACATCGGCGGCTGATAGTTACACTGATACCGCCGCCTAAATCCTTGGATAAGATCCCACTGGGTTAGGGATCCCGCAATAAATTTACAGGCGAGTTTTAAATGTTACATTGGCGAGGGAAGGAAACGGTTAATTATTCAGGACCCGAGAAGATATCGATGCGGAAATTGCTCAAGGTAAGGATGTTGAAAAAATATCGATATTTACATAAAATTATACTAAGCTTTGAATCCGGTATTATTTATATCGATATTGAAATTTTACAATCGAAAATATTTTTTCGGCAGAGAAAGACTGCAAGAACTTTGGGTTAAACAACCAAATTTTTAAAAAAATATCAATTCGATGTGCTTACCAATGAAGCAACTTGCCTTGTATTTACTTTTTTTAATCTATTTTTAATATATTGGTTTTTAATAATAATTGTTATATTGGATGTATATTATATAAAATATATACACACTGTCAATACGATTCCAAAACCCATTAGGAATGGAGGTCTAGAAAATACGCTTCAGATATGACATATTTCTCATGAAAAAAATAAAATAAAATAATTTGAAAACAATCTTTTAATAGTGGCGTGTTCATGATGCTATCTATACTGGCTGTGGTAAAGTCAACCGACACAATGGTACATCGCCGACCTACGAAAACAAAAACAACTTTAAAAATATGAGAAATCTAATATAGCATCATTTCTATAGATATTTGGTGACCCAGTCATTTTGCCTAACTTCCGCGGTCCGCATTGAGACCTCCATCCAAGGCGTGGGCCATAGCTTGTGATGAAAAACATAAACTTGTTCTATCAATGACACTTCAGCTTTGAAATGAGCATTCTAAGAGAAAAAAAAACATGTAATAAATGCTGTAGAAACCTCGTATGTGAGTAATTGACTAAATTTCACATTTTCAAATAATTTTTATAATTTTACCATGTCATCAAAGAAACTATTGGGGGCTGGATTTAAGGAGCTTGCGGGAATCATACTTTGGAGAGTACTACTGTTGAGCAAAGAAGAGAAGTTTGGGCGAGCAAGCCTTCAGTTAAACCAGTTGAAAGGTTTATTTTGATTGAACCAGTTTGAATTTGGTTACAAATGCGTTTAAAAACCAGCTATCATCGAATTTTTAAAATACATAAACAATACTTATATCAGTCTATAAAATACCGTTCCCGGTATTCTGTCGCAACATTCTTTTTATCATTTCTTTGCATTTTTTTATATATTCAAAAAATAATCATCAAAATACTATTTGTTTATCAATCAATCAATAAAATTAATATTCTAAGCACTATTTGTTAAAAATTATTTAAGAAAACCTAAAAATACTTCTGGGATATTTTATTTTTTCATTTTATCAAAACCTTATGAATTATTTTAAAAAAAATAAACAGCCTTGTAAGACAATGAAGCCCGCTAAATTATATTTACATAAAAAATAAATTAGAAAGTAAAAGTTTTCAGAAAATTATTTAATTTTATTTTTTTCATGAGAAATATGTCATATCTGAAGCGTATTTTCTAGACCTCCATTCCTAGTGTGCTTTGGAATCGTATTGACAGTGTGTATATATTTTATATAATATACATTCGATATAACAATTATTATTAAAAACCAATATATTAAAAATAGATAAAAAAAAGTAATTAAAAGTAAATACAAGGCAAGATGCTTCATTGGTAAGCACATCGAATTGATATTTTTTTAAAAACAATATCCAAGAAAAATATGTGTAATTATTTTTTTACTATCCTTTCCTTGAGCACTTTACTTTTTTGTTTCTATTTCTTTGTAAAATGCCTTATTATTAATAAATTTTGCGTACTTCCATCGCTTTTGAAAGCCTAAAAAGAGATCTATGTATTTTACGTAGATAAGTTTTTAAAATTTTCAATTGACTTTAAATTACTATAATAAACTTATTATTGTTTTGAAACTTATATATGTATTGAAGATCAAATATGGACAAAAATAACTCTGGGTACTTAAAATTATATACTGAGTATTTAAATATATAATTTAAATTAAATGAATATCAGGAAGTATAGACGATCGTGAAATCGTCAACTGAATTAATGATTACATTTATCGGATAGATTCTAAAAAAAAAACATTAATCGATTTATGATTATCAGGATTGATAATTATTTATGACAGTTATAACGAAAGAAAAAAAAAAACAGATACAACATTGATCCGAACAAGTTACTGAAATGTTTTACAATCAGGAAAGAACATGTCGTTTCAATAATAAATATGAGAGAAATGTAAGGGCGGAGTAACAGTGCAGACATGATCAGAAAATGCATAAATAATCTACATTCATAAACTATGGAAAAATATTAAATATAAAAATCATTGTTAAAAACAAATTAAATTTTAAATATCTGTGAATAAATAACAATAGAGAATTAGACTGTAACACGTGAATCCAAGCCAATAGCTCATGGATTATTTTTTAACATACAGCAAATTATTTTATACCAATAGGAGATAAAAAGTCATGAAGCAGCCATTTTAAAGTTTTTATTGGTGTCGACGTTTATATAAACAATAATAAAAACAGAAGCAGCAGTGCAAACTATAAGAGAAATATTTTGAAAGACATTATTACACTGAAACGTTATGAAGTAAGAAGTATTTAGGTAATGGTCAAAAAGGACAACTAGTTTTCCGTGATTATTACTAAAATCAGAAACATAATGTTCAATATTGTAAATAATTATTAATATTAATACCCATGGATAATTTTGTGATTTATAGAGATATAAAAAACAAAAAAAATAACGCATTTAAAAACTTGTTTGATTTATTTTAGAAGTGAACTCTAATCATCAATGGCAAAGTTCCTGTTCAAATTGTAATATCAAAACCAATATTTAAAAAAAAAATATATTTGTGCCATTTCCAAAATATTGATTATTTAAATTGGAGGTTTATTTAAAGGATAGAAAAAAATTATGCATGTTCGGTTAGAAATAATAATGGTACGATAAAATGTAAATTTATATTTATTTTTCATTCGAATAAGAATGTTAAAAAGTTTTCATTTTTTTTTAATATTTAAGAAATTAACTTATTTTTACACTTTCGTTTTAATTTTTTGGTTCGGTTTTGAAAAAACAATTATTGCATAATAGATTGTACTTAGATAGAAATCAATACTTATCTTGATTTCGGGAAAAGTCTAAATGAGTTCACTTAGGAAATAAGCGACTCAATAGGAAGGAAGTTTTTCGGTTTATAGCATCATATTTATGGAGTGACAAAGTGAGATAGGTTACATAAACCTATTTTTGAGAAACTTTTAGATTTTTTTCCTTTAATCCGTGCCTGTTTAACTTGGTAACCATAAAACATCATTAATCATTCTTCATTAGAATGACGTTACAGACATAACTTATTAATGTAAACAATCAGAATGCACACTAATAAGATCGTTAGAATAAATAAGTAAACATATTTAAAAAAAAAAAAAAACTCACCATCACCACGAAATAATAAATTTAGTCTTAATCCCTGGAATACTAACCTGAAATAAAAAAAACAACTCATTAGTAAATTCAAACTTAATTTTTTAAATGATGAAATATATAATTTGGTCATTAATTTAATAAGGCTATAACTTAATAAATTAATGTTGCTGAGAAGCAATTTCTTCATAATACAGCCTAAATTAATTAAAAGGAAACGTAATATTATTAAATAATAATCACATAATTATGGTAAAAAATAGAAAAAAATGAAAAAAAAACTCAGTACGATGTAAATAAGGTGTTAAGTAATATATTTTTAATATTTCTCCTTCCATTCTCATAAAGTAAATTTAGCTATCCCATAAGTCAAAAAATATGTTTCTATTAATATAACCAAAAATCTATAAAATATACGCATCTGCTTATATACCTACATTATATACTTGACCCTTAATTTATTGTTGGAAACATTTTTAAAAAAAGATAATAGGTATGTTTTATTCTATTCAAATTAAAATAATATTAACTGAAAAAAAAATGAATTATATAACCATATAGGTATTTCCTTAACTTTGTTTTTAACCATGTTGCCTAGGACACCCACCCCTTAAAACAACAATTCTTCGATAGAAACAAACACTTAAGTCAAACAATGAAAATGGAATACATATATTTGAAAATTATTTTTATTCAGACTACGGTACTGTTTACCGTTTATATATTGTTGTTTGTTTTAAATTAAGAATTTTGGTGTCCCATATTTTAAAAGTATTCGTCAGAGTTACTAAGAAGAGTAATTTTTTGTCGCGTGTTGTAAAAGCGATCAAGAATGATTCTAAAATATAAATTGAATAATTTATGATGAAAACATAAATTTTTCATTTATATTTTAAAAAACTTAAAACATAACAGTTTCATTTTCTTCATAACTTTTTTTCCAGAAATTTCGGGGAGATAGAACTATTTTTCGCGTGTGAAAGAGAAGAATATCTTCAAAATGAGTGGTCAATCATTGGATTTGTTGAAGAATGGACGAAGTTGTGGCGAATCAAAAAAAACAAAAAAAAAAAACATCTTTTAGAAATAATATATAGGATTGAAAAAACACGCGGAAAAATAATTTCATATTTTTCAACAAATTTAAAAATTGTTAACTATTATTAAGTAATTATTATTAAGTGTTTCAATCGTGGATACCAATAAAACTACGTAATATCTTCTTATTCCTAGTCGACTAAAAAAAAAAATTAAAATGATTCATGATAATTTATTACTTCCTGTGGGTGTGGAGTCAATAAGCACATTTCACACGCATTTGGTCAGTTGAAGGTGAAATATAGGTATCTAGAAGGCATTGATAGACTTACGTAACTCCGGAACATTCCCATGCGATCAAACAGGAAATAATTCGAAATAAAAACCCATGAAAGTATGATTAGTAAATGTATGAATGCATTATAAAACTATAACGACAATTAAACGTTACGCGAATAGTTACAAAAATGTGTTTAGTAAGAAAATAACCGAGGTCACTATTCGGGTTTTGCAGAGCAGACCTTGAGGTGTGGTCTACCGTCACGATTTTCACGAAGTATCATCAGTCAAAATATAATGGTTACATTAGAGTCAAGACAGCCAGAGCGTTTCGTGAAAATATCCTCTCGTTCGAATATATAAAAATATAATAAAATATCCTTGACTTCTATAATTTAAATATTTTCTTGAAATAGAGAAAAGACAATTTTGAAAATAACTAATGGAAGAAATCTGTACCTCGGAGTTAAAGGAGACCCAGTCACATTTTTGGGTCAGTAATTCTTCATGACTTTGAGGTATTAAAATTTGTTTCTTAGTTACCACATTATTTAATTAAAAAATGGACACTGTCCTCCGGGGCACAGATAAAATTAAAAGAATAAATAAATAAATTTAGTATAAAACAATCTCCGTTAATTATTTATTATTAGTATATTCTAGTTAGGACTCTCACATTTGGTAACTATTCTTTTCCCAAATGTATTCGATATAAAATCAACATCAGGGCAATATATTTATTCGTATATACCAGGGCTTGAAACGGGAATAAGTGGTATCACTGTTTTGTTTTTTTATAGTCGATAGTTTTTCAGTTGCTTTTTTTAAAAATAGAACGGTATACTTGCAACTTTTTAAGTAAAGATTTTACAGAACTTTTATTTTATAGCAAGAGTTATAATATCCTGAAGATGTAGTAAAACTTGAAAATTAATTCAAATTGTGTTAAACGAAAAAACAAAATATGGAAAGTAAGTCGAAGATTGCTGTAAAAAAATATAATGATAATAATTTGTTTTATTATAATAATATAATAATTTTTTTTTATTTTTATTTTATTTCGGTCTAAGTTTTAGGAATCGTCTGTGTTTTGGATCTAAGCCTGGTGGTTATCAATAAGGATTTGGTTGCTATCTGGTTTTCCTCAGGCCTAAGGAAGGTCTAAAACATAGGTCGAAACGTTGACCAAATAATATAACACAAAATTAAAGAAAAAATAGTATTTTTAATTATTACGCGGACGTTTCGACCCACCTTGCAGATCTTCATGAGGGCGTGGCATGTGGCACTGCAGGAGGATGTTGATAGACTTTTTTTGTACTATTTTTGATAGATAGTTGTTGATTTTGATAGACTATCACCATACTATTTTTTAAACGATTTAATGTTTATTTGACCGCACCGCCCGACCGACTCCTCATATTATATCACGGTCAACCATCCCTACATAATAACAAAAATATTATTAACCAGTCATTAACCATAAAACATGTTTTGGAAGAATGCCGTTTTTACACCGCAAGGTTAAATTTCAGCATCCCTGGGAAATCAAGAGGAAACGGTTACCAAAGTTATCAAGTTCCTAGATAATGAAAGACTTAAACAACATATATGACAAGTTTATAAATTATGACCCTTTGCAGATTTATTATTTTTTTATTTATTTATTTTATTTATCTATTTACTTTATTTCATTTTATTCGGGCGCTGATGACCTGGATGTTTTGCGCCAAGACATCGAAACAAACAAACAATACAAAATTTTTATATTTTTACTTTTTTCAACAACTGCAACATCCAACTAACTTGCTAACCAAAAAACAAACATATTTAAAAGTGAGACCAATTTTCACGAACTAATTATGAACATACCAATCTTCTTAAAATACTTAAACTATTATCAAGGGACTAGTAGTTTAATTTTTATTAAAATTTTCAAAGGTTTCACGTATTATTTAATGACAGTATTCTCTAACATTAGCTTAAGTTAATATAATTTCAAGCATGACAATCGCTGAAAGTTATATAACTATTAATGATTCATTGTTTATTCAATCAACATATCGCTAAGTACTGAGTTAAAGCTTTTTAAATGTATTCATTTATCTTAATAAATAAAATCCACGAAAGGGTATACATAGGTACTTACATTCCTCATCCTTATCAAACCTCTTCAATAATTTTTTTTATTAGTTTCTTATCTCATAATTATGCCAGCCTATCTGCCACTTGCCGATAGCTCTAATTTACATGTGCTGATCAATAAATAAAAGTAAAAAAAAAAAACAGTTTCGGCAACATCGTTCCGTGATCCAGACATGAAGTAGCTAGGATCAACTTTCCCTGAAAGCCATTAGTCGCGGCCTATAATCCATGATCCCGAACTTGTTATTCATAGGAAGAACAGGAAGAAACATGGAACGTGGCAAGAGGCTTAGAATGGCTACAACCGAGTTCACTTTCACGATGCGCAGAAAGAGATCGTGTGTGGGATGATAAAGGTTTTCGAAAGGGAGACTGGGATCACGAGCAGCCATCGTGAGGACTCCGGTCGTGAACTGTTCCAATCACCGCAGTAGGTCAGGGATCCTTCGCTCCGGGCTATTCTACTCCGAGGGTCCAGGCCTCATCCTGCAGAGATCTCACCAGGAACAGCACAACTATGACCTCGGAGGACCAAAAAAATGAAAGTTATTCCAGAGGAGTGTACTGAAGTAAGCTTTATCATTCGTGAGTTCCTTGGTTAGCCTAAGGTTCATTATAATTTGGTTTAATCTGGTGTATGTGGGAGAAAGGGAGGGAGGAGAGGGGGAGATAATTAGAAAGATTACTAAATTACCTACAAAACAAAGAAATCATTGGACAATTATTAACAAAGATGGATTTTTTTTTTTTTTCTGGATTTTATATTAACTTTATATTTTCTTAAAGACATTTGGTTGTTCTTACATTTTTTTTTTAAATAATTAAAAATATCCTATGATCGGGGCATTATTTTGTCTGTATTACTTTTATTATCTTTCCAGTCAGCGTTTAAAAATAGGTCCTAGCAAAGCAATTTGTACAAATATTTTGGTCTATTATGCTTAATAGAATATTGTAATCGACTAAGGAAAAAATATTAATTCCTTCCTTACATAATACATAGTAACTACTTATTTCCATATTGTTTTGCTATTTCTTCAGTAAAGAAAATTTTCTTCGAGTTTTCCTCGCGGGCCAACTAGTAATAATTATTAAATATGCCAAATCTCATTAAAAAATATATATTCGCTTTATTCATAAATGTTAATTAGGAAAACAAAACCTTCTAAAAACTAGAGGGACGAAACAAGGATTACAAAAAATACTTCAATAAGAGACAAATTGATTTCGAAGTTCTCATAATCTATTATTATTCTCATAATATTTCTTAACGAACGAATTCTTAACAGAGACAAAACTGTTAAACCTGCCAATACCTCGAATTTTGACAAAATAAGATTTCGTTTTGTCGTCGTAGTATTCAACTATTGTATGTTGAAACTGCCTCGATTCGTTGAATTAAATAAAAACGTCCTATATAAATGTTGAAAAAACGAGCATATGTCCTAACCAGAGGTTAGGTCAATGTCCATTCCAAGGACATTGCAAAGGAATGTAAAGTAATGACAGTTCTAAAATTCTAAAAAAAAAAAAAAGGTTGCTTTTTCTCTTGCTTTCAGTTTTGAAAGTTTTCCCAAATTGAAATCTCTTAAAAATATATAATCCAGTAAAAATGTGTTTTCAAATATTTTTATCCACGCCGAGCCACTCTTTTCTGGACTTCAAAACATCAGAATCATACAAATGGTGCGGTGACCCATAAAAGTCTATTATTATGGAAAAACTACTATAAGAAACTATCGTTTGTAATAACTATTATTGAAGCACAAGGACAATCTTTTCAAACACATTCGGGGGAGGGCTTAAGAGAAAACATTTTCTTTTGGACAACTATATGTTGTCTTATCAAGAATCAGTTTACGTAGAAAACCATAATAAATATATACCATGGAAAGAAATAACTAAAAATATAGTTTATACTGAAGTACCACACTTTTTCAAAATCATTAAACTGAAGACCCTTGGTATCAAGTTCTTTTTTGGGGGTTGATCCTTTTGTCTTACCAGATATGTTATTATGAACTCAATCTGTTCATAAACCAGGTATAATAAAAGTAATTAATGTATATTATATGAATATATATGTGTCGTCACAATTCATATCCGTGATATATGTAAGGTAAGCAGGATTCTACATAATGATACAGATACTAACATGACATCGTAGTATGCAGCAATAAATGTATATATTTTTGTAGTTACAATTTATACTTATATTGGACATATATATATATATATATATATATATATATATATATATATATATATATATATATATATATATATATATATATATATATATATATATATATATATATATATATATATATATATGTAAGACAGGAAAAAACATGATGAAACAAGTTTCAACCAGACGAACATGACAAAAATACAAAATATGATTAGGAATTAGGATTAATTAGGGATTAAGATTAATTAAAATAATTATATTGGTCATGTGGGATATGTCGGGAAGGAGGTTAAGGTAAGAATAGTCTAGGGTCCAAAGTCCAAATGTGATAGAAAATTTTGGTGACAAAACAGGCATTTCCTAATGACTGTAAAACTTATAAGGATTGTATACTAAATATGCTCTCGGTCAATACTAAACTAAGTATTTGCATTTGATGCTTAATACCGATGTTAATAATAATAAAAGAGATTTTATAGCTAATGAGCTAATTGGAAATTCTTTTTAAATCGCATCGTGGGCATTGCGAAAGAGCTTTTTCGTAACGATCCCATATTGTAAATGCTGATTGAGCCTAGCGGCTACTGTTAGAGTGAATATTAAACAAAGCCTCATTACCCTATTGCCTCTGATTAATCAACGGGCTCAGTTTATTTCCAGGCCAGTTCCCTTTGTTAAATGATGATTGACTCAGTTCGGGCCAGCGTGCCTAATCAACGTCGCGACATTTGCCATGTATTGAACAATTGCCCCCGACAAATTATAGAGGCAGTTAAAAATTGCTTTTCATCAATTTAAAAAAATAAAAGACATGAAATGTTACAAAAACATCAAATACTGTATCTATATTCTGCGGCATAACGAACTATCTACAAATGTAAATTTAGCAACAACAAAAAAAAATTAACTCTTAGATCGAATTTCATCCGATGGTCTAGCGAATTGAGCCTCACAATTAATACGATTTAGTGGAAAATGTAGATTGTTTAGGGAGAAAATACATGATTTTCATGGCAAACCTTCCTGAGGAAGAGTTTCAACTATTCATTCATGCATACATACACACACACACACACATATATATACATATATATATATATATATATATATATATATATATATATATATATATATATATATATTCTTTTTTTGAGTTTTTGGGTTTCTGATTATGGAATTAATTCGAAAATTACTCTATACATTTTTAGCAGCGATTATAGATTTTGGGAAACGTAGTTCCCTTGATGAGTTCTCGTCAAAGGGGTAATGTAATGTGAACCCTAGTTCCCAAGACCACTTCAAGTAAACGGATTTAGAGGTTTCGAATTGAGGTCAATCAGGGATTTATTTAATATTTCGACTTTCATCATGGCATTCGACTTTCAAAGGAAGATAACGACACGTTTAACTGTCGGAATCAATGCCCAAATGGTGGCAAAATGACAGATTAGGTCTTGAACTGGAAACAAACTTAATTTTATTTCAAACTAACAAGAAGTGGCCTCAGAATTGAAGTTAAAAGTCATGGGGAATCTGGAGTGCACATGATTAGAAAAGTAATTGTGGGTTGATGGTTGACTGCCGTGAATAATAAACAGGATGGTTGGGGTGATCAGTCAGAAATAAAAAGGCAAAAACAAATAATAATATTTATCTTAACATTTGCCGACGTTTCAACCTGAAGTTTAGGCCTTCATCAGGGCTGCTCGAAGAGATTGTTCGAATAGAGTGTTACGGAATGAATGATTAGAAAAGGGTTAAGCAAGACCCTGTGACCAAATACTGTCTTTATGCATTGACAGAAGAACGTCTTTAGTTCTCATTTCCTGTGTTTGGGATCTTTGTCTTGTATGTGTGGTTTGCAAAAACAAAACAAAAAAAAAACCTATTCTAAAAATATGGGATGAAAAGGGCAATTGAGGCATGAAATATAATAAATTACATAATAACCCTCCCGTACTTTTGATTACATGATTATCCGTTGTGCAATACATCGTAACAATTGACAAAGTTTACGTAAGGTAAAGGATGATATAATAAGTGTCTAAAAGCTCCCGAAGGAGGGGGGAGGGAGTAGATATTTAAAGTTATCGCAGAGCCGAGGATCAGGGACGTCCTGGAAGAACTCCCTAACCAGATTGGCAGCTCGGAGATTACTCCCCTGCGACAGCTGGCTTAGAAAAAAAATATATAAAACATTGTCCCGATCCCTCTGGAACTCCAATCACAGTTTTACGATCCAACAGCTTCTGGGAAAACTTCATTTCCAAGATTGACAATAAGTATTGATGGATTAAAAAAATAAAGAAATGAAATAAATTTGTCAAATCAGATACCTTACTGTATGGATGTAATCAATTGAAATAAAATGAATCTAGTGTGCTCACTTCAAAGATTTTCTTTTAATGCGCCCAATAAACTTAAAAAACAATATACATTCTTTCAGTGAGTTTGCAGAATTCGTTCACTCCGTATAAGAGATTAATCTATTAAATGGAAAAAAAAACTTTTTTTTTCTTCTGACTTTTAGGGGATTTTTGTTTATATAGTTTTATTTACTTTTGTAAAGAGAATTAAAATTATGGTACTTTAACAAAAGCGATATATTTATTATTAATGAATGTTGTTATAGTTGATGTTAATGTTTATATTTATCATTTATAATATGAGGGGTACGGTTGAAATGTGGAATGTATTAAAGCCAACTCTCTTGCTTCAGTTAAAATTCTACTAAAACGATGTGAATAAATAAATTTAAAAAACCAAAGATTCTTTATCTAAAATGGTAGACATGGGGTGTGCAATTTCATTTTTTTTATTTTTTCCTGCCCTCACTCACATTTTAGACTATTCCTGGGCCAGAGGATAACGTTGGGAGATTAATGACAGACATAGGTGTGCATTAAGAATTTATAATTGAATCGATAACAATGAAAACAGTACATGTTCCAAATCAGTTTTTGAGAGATATACAGCAAAATATTTGGTTATTCTGTGAATCACTACCAGTATGTTTTAAGGATCGATTAGTTTAGGGCATAGATGTGTTGTTAGCGTACTGTTCTTGTGCTCAAATTCCCAGTTCTACAGATTTCAAGATGCTAAAAAAAAATCCATAACGGTCAAAATTGGACTTGTACTGTTCTTATTCTCATTGATTCAATTAAGTTAAAGAATAGTGATAAAAAAAAAAATAATAACAGCAGATCAATCAGTCATGTATTCTACCTCTCTTCCCTCACTAAACATATTTAATATTCTTCAAAGCCAGTCAACTTCAACACTAAATGTTTAATTCTTATTTTAACCAAAATTATCTCCCTAGGATATTCTGAGGGTAAATTATAAAAAAGATTATTTAAAGTATTAAATACTTTATGCTAACTAAAAGGTCAAATAAAATAAAATTAAAAAAATAAATTTGATTATTCTCATCCAACACCTTCAGTGTTTTTCTCAGTTTTTTTTATGGATTTATAATAAAAAATAGACTAGTCACTTAGCTAAACCACCTTCGACATGTTAGAAGGTATTTTCGTTATCATTCGCCCCAAAAATTAGGTTAATCAATCAATATCTCATCAACGACCTAATGACCGTCAATTTAAAATTTTGGTTTATAGTTCAATTCCTACCTCTGAGATATTTAATTTTCCCGTAAATTGAATCCATTTATTGAATAAGTCAGTTTAAGAGGAGCAATATAGAAAAATACGATATAATTCAACTTTGTTCGTTTACAAATCTCAAATTTACGCAATCAATAAAAACTAAGGAAAGTATTATAAGTAGTATAGAATGAAAAGAAATACCAAAATTTATAATAATTACGAGACTTAAAATCAAGTATAGTTAAAACGCTTAGAGTCAAAACCAAGTAATCGCAAGCTGAAGTTTTGACGTCATGTGCTCATTTCACAGAATGTGTCATACTTTCTAAGGATACCTTCGTTTTTCTAACAACTTATAAAATTTTATGACGATTCGTTCAATATCGAAGCAGAATGCGATGGACGGGAAGAGAACCTAATTCGAGATAACACACATATTTAAAAAAATACACTTTTTTTTTTTACATTGATATAATGAATGATAGAAATGATATATGAGTAAATTATATTTTTTATAAAATAAAATCATTAATGAGGACCCAAAGGCCAACCTAGTCTAAAATCGCATACAATCGATACTGCTTTGCTTATCAAATAGAGAGTTAATGGCTTTTGGATGTTCCGTGATATCCAACATTATTTTCCATATGGGATTAAGCACAATCATTATCTTCATTATTTATGCAAAGGGCTAATTCATTTTATACAACTTTGCAAGCACGTGATGGTAACACGCTTCAGGAAGTATAATTAATTCAGGAAAAAAAAATTCTTTGATGAATCACTAGAATTTTTGTTTTTAATATAAAACAAATTATGCGCATAATTTAACTCAATAAATAGAAATAGGGCAACAACGACAGTAAAATTGCAATCGAGTCGTTTATTCCCAAATTGAACTTGAATCATAATTTAATTTTTTTTTAGGAAACGTCAAAAACTATATTTTCTATTCACGTATATCAATATTAATTAATACTAAAACATTAAGACCAATATCTACAATATTAAGCCGCAGATTCATTGAGTGTTTTTACATAGGAAACGATAGTTATCTATATTTCCAAAAAATGTATTAGGATTCACTTTTCAAAAAGCTACTCATATGTCGTAATGTTATTTTATTTTTAACAAATAAAACTAATTATTTTTTAAGAAAGAATATACAACAATTCCTGCATAATTAAAGAAAAACATCGATAACAAATGAGAAAAGATATGCCAGAAATCTTTGTTGTAGATATGATACTCCCAAAACAACATTACTATCAGTCAGGTCTATTTCATAAATTTTTGTAAATATTTCTGTAAACCAAGAATTAAATTAATTGAACCCACGATTGAATCTACAGTAGCAAAAAAAAAGGAATTTTCTCTTTTAAAAATAATTACTGAGAACAAAACATACGGCCTTAAAATATCATACCTCTTCATACCTACTTGCACAAATATCTCAGAATAACTGTGAAAAAATTATCATTCACAGGGTATGGGAAAATTACACTCCGAGTTAAATATGGATCTTGGTGCATGCATCACTGAAATCAATTGATTATTTTGTCTAAACCTACGAAAGTCGATTATAAACAGTTCTAGGCATCTCGAATTACAATTTCTCCTACTAAAAAAGGTAATATTTCCAACAAATTCTGGGTTCAACCAGACAATTCTGTCTGCAAAAACTAGTTTTGGATTCGACCCCTGCTTGAACCAAAGATGCGCGAGAATATTAAATAAGTCTTAAATTTCTCGAAACTGCCATGAAAACAATGCAAAATATCTTCAATAATGTTTTTAATGATTTAGGCAATACAATATTAATAAAATAATGTTATTTTAATATAATAATATATATTAATATATGTAATCATTGACTTCCAAAGCTCAAGGTCTCAGGTTCGCGTCAGGATGATAATTAATTTTCATCAGCTGTAGGTCGACCCTGGGGTCAGGAGAGCCACCTATGGCACATCCAGTATCTATAAAGTGGGTACTCTTAATTAAATAATTATTTAAGGGAGAAAACTTGGCGGTTGAGCGTGAATTCGATCCGATCACCTCCCTTAATAACCGCTGGCCTTAAAACAGAACTTCGTTAGAATTTATTGAACCCAAGACGCTTCATGAGTTATAGTGGTATAGATAATTTTTATTTTTCATTATATACGTATAAGATAATATACGTAATAAGGGGAGCTCAACAAACAGTTCTCCCAGGCATATCTAGTATAATTAAAAAAATTATGAATATTTGAAAAAATGCATACCTATTGGTGGTTGTACTTTTCTCCCGCCTTTAGTTCCGAATCCTCAAATGCGAGAATTACCCAAATAAAAATTCCATTTGCTTGCAAATAGCTAAAATATATTAGCAGAAACAGTTCCAGACAAAACAGCATCTTAAAAGCTGCAACTCACATAATGCTAACAGATGTGAATTATCCTTATTCCCAGAATTGTCACCCCGACAATGTCTACACAACTCATCTCAATATTATAATCCATTTCCAGTGAAAATAACGTATTCGACGTATTATACCATAACCATCTACATTGTATTCTTCATTTTACTAATCATTAGGTAAGTTGATGTAAGTATCAGTGTCCGTTATGTTATTTTTTTTTTCTTTTTAAAAGGACATCCCGTTAGATGTATTTTATGCTGATTAATTGGGTCCCTGTGGGAAATACAGCGGTTGTTTTTCAAACGTTATCTCTTCTATATACAAATGATGATAATACGACTGGTTATATACATAACATATATATGTATAGCTTGTGACAGTGGCGGCCTTAGAGTGGGATTAAATCGCCTCAGGGCGCTTGCAACTTGTTAGAAATAAAAAAATAAAAGTGTTAAAATAATTAATTTTAGCCTATCAATAAAACAACTTTATTAGAGGAGTGTTAAATCAAATAAAATTAAAATATTACATAATATAAAACAGCTTAAGAAATAATTTTTTTTTTTAGGGCGGTAAGCAGATGACGTCATTAATCGGGAGGGTGGCGCCGAATGTCTAAGGCTGGCACTGGATTGTGAACCAACCATATTTTAATTCAAACCTCCATCAATTACTGCATATATTTTTCTGCCTACCAATCAAAACTTAACCCATTTAATACGAGGACTAAATACTACCTACATCTCCGCGAAACCCTTGAAATATATATTTGAGTTAACATTTATAAGGATTCGTTCAATATTATCCCAAGAAAAAGCTTACTTTAGCCACTGCAAAATTATTACACATTACTTACTTCGCGATTCCATCTAGTGTATTTGAATAGTTCTTCAATTATCAGTGTATTCAATAATTTTTGGACACAACATTTTAAGCCATATTTGATTTTTAAAGATCAACAAATATATAATTTCGTTAATTCAAACTATTAATGTAGTTTGTTATTTTTTTTCTTTTCCAGAAACTAAGTATAAATTTAACTATCTATGGTTTAGGAAAAATTTTCTATACATCCTCAGAAATTTGATTGTACTTTTTTTATTATAGATCCTTCAGACTTAATTTTTCTTAGGTATTCACTATTATTTTAATATTGAAATTATGATTTACTCTGCATACGGGGCATTGAAATAAAATCATAGTTGTTTCAACTAGGCACCTTCTAACTCCTACAAGGGGTGTCTTCCCTCTCCCCTAAGGTCGATGAATTAAGAACCTACTTCGCTCACGTCCCAAGAAATTTTATTGCTCACTTTTCTTAAAAACTGAGCAAGTTAAGGTAGAATTAGAAAAATCGCAGATCGTATAAAATTCCACTTGCAGCGGAAGTGGACCGTTTCCGACCGTTGGTCATTCATTGAGATGACAGTGTAGGCGAGATATTACACGCCTACATACATTTTATTTTATACTCAAGACAAAAAAATAGAGTACATAGAAGCCATATTCAAGTTAGAAATTCTAGAACAATAATCAAAATAGACAACTAAAAAAGGCGGCCCTTTAATATTTTACATCGGATCCAGTAATTTGCGTTTTTCAGTTAGTTCAAGTTCAGTTTTAACACAAGCAAGAAAACTTTTTAAAAAATCATCACTGCCCGAAAATCGCCCTTTTAATGAATAGAATGCTTTTCGGAAAGAACAAAAATAAAATTAAAAAAAAAAAAGAAATAAGCACAAAAGAGGCAGGGAACTAAACGCGGGCGATAAGAAATAAAAAATAAATCCCTTCCTTAGAGAAGAGACAAAAAAAGAGACGAGGACGAGACAGTAAAAGGATCTGAAAGGGTGACTAGATGGATTTTAATATTTATAAAGGCCGTGATGAATGTAGGGGGGAGGGGGAGCTTCCATTCATCAAAGGAGCTCCATCGATCTGTCGTCTTCGGCTCACTTTCACGCCGAGTTAGTTGGATTATCCCACCTCTCCCTCTCCTTCTCTCTCTCTCTCTCTCCCTGTCTCCCACACCCTCTATACTTATACTCCTATAATTATCCAGCTGAGAAAATTGCTTCAACTACCATCCATACCGTGAGGCATTAAAACATAGGCCCGTGTAATTGTGAAGGAATACCTCCGCGAACCTTCCAACACATTCTATTCCGCTGCAAAAAGTGGAATGCGTATAGAACAAAACTGATTAATGGAGAGGCAGCCTAACACCGAGTACAATACATTCTCTATAATAATGCTACTCAAAAAGATGGACGGGAAATGTTAAAGGAACGTAGAAGACCAAAAATCCAGATCGATAGATGAAATCAACAAAGATGATGTACAGCTGTATGAAGATAAATAGAAAGCAATAGCTTAATAAAGCCAAAATATCTAAAAGGTCTATAAAATAACATGGAAAAAAAATCACTAAATTAATATTATTTTACTAGTAAAATAGATCAGCTATCAAATATCCATTTTGTGACGAATGAGTCGTCATTCGTATTAACAGGCATCACATAAAAATCATATGATATTGAGACAGATAATAATCTAATCTTATACATGAAAAAATTCATTTAAAAGCCATATTAGACTTACGATTTTACCAATTAAGTTCCACAGAACCATTTCTCTAGTTTCAAATCCATACAATCAAAATCATTCATAAATATAATTTCACATGCGGTAGACGTTACCACATTAAATGTTGGCAGGTCAACTCTTCACCTGTATGTTAGAGAGACTTATGGCTTTGTAATTTGAATTCTTTTCATTTATAACATAATCAGTTAGTCGTTTTTCTAACTATACTAGCTTATTTAAATAATAATTTTTTGTGGAATAGCCGTGTATCCAAGTTTTGTCAGGAACGGATATTATATTTACCTTCTAGCTTTTTCTGTTGAATTTAATGATTTTTTTTACTTGTTTTTTTTTAAATTTAATTTAACACTTAAGCGTGTTTAATTTATAATTATACTTAAGCGTTTTTTTTTTTTGCTAATTAGCTGTTCAACGTAATCTTCCTTAGCTGTGTTAATATAACCTTTTCTTTCCTTCGTTATATATTTGGCTGACTGCGTGAGATGTCAATAGTAACATTTCATTTTTTTGTTTCAGTTTAGTTTTGTATTTTCATTCTGAATATACTGATCATGTATTTGCTGTGCTCATGATGCCTGGATTGGCGTAACGTTAACAGGTAAACTTTTCATCCTTATTTTTTAGAGACTCATGGCTTAATAATTTTTTTCATATATAACATAATCATTTTGTCTCTTTTCTAGCTACTTGCTTATTTTAATATTATTTACTTAATCTTCATTTGTATCACAGTTCTAAATGTATGATCTATTTAAAAAATCCAACACGCTGAACATACAGACAGCACATAACAGATTGAGTTGATTTATTGAAGATAAACAACAGATACTGTTTCCTAGTGATTTTGGCTCTCATCTTTTCTTTTCTTTTTTTTTTAACACTTTATTCAGAAATATTACTATTTGTCACAGTTAAGGACACTTATAATAGAGTTCAGAGAGTACATTCATACCGTATATACGAAATTTTAATAAATAAAGTAATAACAAAAGAATAAGAAAAAAGAACAAAAGAAAAAAGAAAAAAAATATATATACACATAAGTAAATAAAAATTGAAATAAAAGTAAAACAAACATCTTACAAAAAACATACCTATATATATTATTTACAATTTGCCAGGTGATCTCCGAACCAATCCTGTCCCCTCCACATGTGGAGGGAAAAGGGAGGCTTAGGAGATCCCTACGCTTCTTCCTCAGCCACTTCACTGGTATTTAAAACCAGCGGAGGAGGCTCTCATCTCTGTGAATGTTATAAACTTATAGAAAAATTTGGCAATAAGATAGAGTGGTGTGCAACGTGATTTAATGTTATACCCTTTGCTCAAGTATGGGTGCTTAGCGAAAAGGCTTAAGCACTGGGGATTACATAACGCTGGAGGAAACGTGACCTCTTTTGTTTATAATGATAGTTTATATTAAAATTAACTTACATATAAGTCGATATATTAAAATAAAAGAGAGATCTCGTGATTGTTTTGAAATACTTACTAGAGAACAAGTAAAAAGATATATATATAGTGATAAAGGGGGATTCGAGCCTTAGCTATATGCAAATGAGAGAGCAAGTCAATATTGTGCAACTGAAGGCACGTTAACGAGTGCTTGAGTTCTCCAGCCACGAGTGGAAGGTACAAACATGGAAACTGGAGAGTGGAAAAAAAAAAAAAAAAAGAGTTGGCTTTAATTTTTATGTATAAAGGAGGAGACAAACAGTAAAAGGGTAATGGGGAGATATAAGAACAATAGAGCTGGGTCGTTATGCTAATGATCCCCTTCCTCGTTAAGTGATACTTTCTCCAACTTCTCCAACAACCGTCTCTTTATACGACCTTTCTACAATTATAATTGTCCGTAATTGTCTTTGTCATATTATTCAGGAATGATACAATGAAATTTCCTCCGCGGGCTTGGCAAGTGCTTATTAAGCCCTGTGGGAGCGGCTTTGAATGTCATCCCTTAAGCCCCTCAAATGAACACTTGAGAGAAGATGTTAGGCGGAGGGGGAGAGGGGATGTTAAGGGGATATTACACCGAGCGTTGTCGATAACACATCTTATGAAAATGATATCTCGAGAAATAAAAGGAAGGAACATTCTTCAAGGAACTGTTATGTTATTCGTATATTAATTTTATTTTTTTCTTATCCTCCATATCATCTTTCATCTATTACAATATAAGTACACGCAATATATTCATATACATCTAGTTGCTTTATCCTTACACTACCCTATGGCATTTTAACGAATACTTCATATATTAAATATAGTACGGTGACACTTAAAAGATATAATCCCAATAGAAAAAGCAGTATTAAATTGTTACTAACACTAACTTTACAACATCATTTCCTCAAATTACAAGATTGGTTCAAACTATGGAAAATGCGACTTAATCATCACAAATCCAAAACATCTAACATTTACTTTTCGAAAAAAAAAAAAACACCTGCTATCCAGTTTATATGAACAGCAATCAAATTCCTCATACGGGCAAGATACTTTATCTTGGAATAGATGACATGGGACTAGCATGTAAAAATATAAAAATAAACATAGAGTGTTTCAACTGCCTCCCGCAGTGCCACATCCTACGCCCTGAAGACGACCTGAAAAGTGGGTCGAAACGTCGGCAAAAATTAAAATAATTAATATATTTTAATTTTTTATTTATTTGGCCGCACCCTCGACTAACTCCTTCTCATATTATATCAACGGTCAACCATCTCAAATCATTATGAATCATAAGACACTTAACAAACGACTCAAACTACTTTACACTCTTTGTTTACTTTACACGAATTTCGATTTTTCTTTTCTACAATTTGTGATTTTGCACACTCCCCTCAGACTTTATTATCATGAGGTATACCTTTAACTTTCCTTTTATATACACTGTATATATGTAAATTAGTTAGAAATACAGTTATTATTATTATATTACGGTAAGGAGCATAAAGGTTATCGATAATTTTTTTATTTTATTAAATTTTATTCTTATACATTTAATACTGCGCAGTATTGCAATTAGAAAATTTGATGTTAAATAATTACTTTCTGTGAATTTTTTTTTTGATAACGGTCTCGAGTTATAATGACGCTGATTTATTTGTCAAGCAGGAGATCTGTGGATAATTTTCTTTTTTATCTGAGTCGATCAGATAACAGGAAAAAGAAAATTGATAGAACAAATGAATTAAGATGATTTTGGGTTAAAGAGTGAATTCGTTGTGAATGTAAGATTTTACAGTTGAAATATATAAGTCGCGTATAAGGCGATTTGAAATATACTGTAGGGACAAAACAATCAATAAGATTCTATTCATTTATTTTATCAATAATCGAAAACAAGTTATAACTCTTATCACGTGTAATTAAATAATGTGTTCATATTATTGTTATAAAAAAATATTGTGTTGATTAACAAAATATATAACTTTCTTTAAAGGTATTTATTAAAGTTAATAAACTTTAAATTAACCATATTACTACTAAGAGACTAATAATAATATCATGTAAACAATTTTTCGAAGAAGTTTGGATTGTTCTGTTTCTATTAAAAATTTAAATTAACAAAAAAAATGATTTTACTTAATATACTGAAAATGAAAACCTCCAATTTCTTTTAATATTTATTTTTAATTTTTTTTTAAACTATCAAATATATAAACTAAATAAATTAATTAAATAGAACATGGAAAAACGTTGAATTACTGTGATTTTGAGTTTCTATTTGTTGGATTTGTATGAAATTAATACTTATCTCATTGGCCCGAATGAATAATTCGCATACTGTATATTGGTCAGTGAAAAAAATACAAAATAATACAAAAATAACGATATATTATGAAATAGAGAAATTAATTTACTTTTCCTGGTCAATTACTATGATTCGTTCATAAAAATAAAATAAAAACTTGCAAACAAACTACAATAGGCTGTAACCTTGTTAATAATGTTTCAATTTCTATGATATATTTTATGGTTTTGTAATGAATTCATTAAGTTTTCATAAATGGTTGTTTCTGTTTTGCACAAATTAAGTACATTTTTCTTTATTTTTTTTTACAGAAATTTCTGAATGAAGTTTAATTTTAGCATTTGTAATATTTATTTATTGTATTATAATTTGTGTATTTGTAATATTTATTTATAGTAGTTTAATTTGTGTATTTGTAATATTTATATATTGTAGTTTAATTTGTAATATTTATGAAGAATAAACAAAGATACGATATACCTACAAAAAACAACTTTGAGAAATGATACATAACGATAATTCAGATTAATTAACATATCTGATAATCTACCTTTACAGATTGGTTCTAATATCAATCAAATTTACATTAATTATTGTCTAATTACTACGCTCATTTAAGCCAATTATAATTAGGACTGTCTAAGTGGATCAGGATTATAGATAATTATAATTGATAACGATGGTACCGAACTGGTACTTCAGATCTTGTTACAGGTCCTAATAGTTACTGCTGCATAAGGTTTTTTATTACTATCAATGACTACAACAATTAAAGAATACTCTAGTAAGATTTTGAAACATTAATATTTACTCGTTAATAAAGTGAAGAAAAAGTTTATTTTGAAAGAGGCGTGAGCTTTAAACAGATATGAAAAACATTATAAAATCGAATTTTAAAATATCACGGCTTTATGTTTAATTATCAATGCACAATGAATTTGTTATAAACAATTTAATTTTAATGTTCACATTCGATCCGTTGATGTATTCATAAGGATGTCTGCTTATATCCTATTTTTTATTAATCAGTTAATAATATGTTTAAACACATTAAATTGAAAAAAAAAAAAACTTGAATACATCCAATATTGAATATAGAATACACTAAAATATCCGAAGAGAAAACAACTTGTAGTCTGCATTGAAAATCGGTGTGATGAACAGTATAATTTTTTGTTGTTTTTTTTTTTGTTTTTTTTTCGTTTTTAGTGTGATTTATTATATTATATACAACTTGCACACCATAGTGAATTTATATCTTTATGTATTTAAAAACTACAGAAAACTGGATACTAATTAGTAAAACGATATAATTTTAATGTAAATAATATTTAAGTAGTTATTTTTATTACGTGAAGTTCTTTTTGTTTATAAATGATTATATTTAGTATTATTATTCAGCTATTATTCCATTAAATTTATTTTTATTTTTTGTGTATATAGTGTAAATGAATTTCTGCATCACTATTTTTAATGTCCTCTGATGTGACAAAATGTTATGTTCAATAGAAAATAAAAAATGTAAAAATTATTTAACAAAAAGAAAATGTGATTTTTTTTTTAAATTTTATTTTATCAAATCAAGTTACTACTCTTATGCACTTGACATCTTTCTTAAGAATTGAAAGCGTTATTTCATTGATTATGAAATAAGTTCATTCATAGCAATCAAAAACATATTATTTCTTAAATAATAATAATTACACTAATTGTGATGATTTGGGATGGTTAACACCCTTGAAAACCTAAAAACATATTTTCTACTATATTATCTGATACCCATATTTTAAATTCCATCAAACGCATTCCTTTGATATCCCGATTAAACATAAATGGACTGGACATACACACTATATATATATATATATATATATATGTATATATATATATATATATATATATATGTATGTATATATATATGTATATAGGACGAATAATAACGGTACTCATAAAAACAGTAAATTGGTATTTCTGCAACCATCGAACCATGCTAATTTTTAAACAGAGAATAATAAACTTAATCCGAAAAATATACTAAGTAGTAATCCACGTCGTGTGTTCGTGCCATTTTATGGGTTCATCAACAACTTAATTAATTAAAATAATTTGCGAAATTGAATAAGAATGCCGACAGGATAGTATTAAAGAAAATAATACAAGAGTGAAAATCAAGAACAAAGGATTCTATTCTCCATATTTCATATTTGGGCCCACGCAATCAATAGATCCATCCAGCTGTACACTTGCTAGCAGAGTAGGGAGGGATATTGAGAGAGGATGGTGCAGATCTAAGCAGGAGTAATGAGGGGTATAGCCAACTCCCAGGGGCGATTAACACAATTTATAGAACTTGAGCAAAGTTTCGGACAGTTAGTACTCAAAGGAGGGCGTACTCAAAGCTATATCGACCCCGTCATTCAGTCGACAAAGGGGATCCGTCGGCCGCTACGGAGATAAACTGCATTGGAGGATACGCCCCATCAACCGTTGCCATGCATTCTATCAACGCTGTCAGGGCAGGGAACAGTGTTGTGTGATAGTGGTCCTCAGCATTTTGGAACCCAACAGTATACCAGGAATTATCCGGAAAAAAAGCACTTCTAGCGCGTGTGTTTCAATTTCCATTTCCAATTTCCAAATGATTAATCAAGAATATGATTTCCTTTGATCGGAAAGGAAACAAGCAAATTTGAATTGTTCAATCACATTGTTGGAAAAGAGATGAAAATGACTGGCCTTGTTTTGATTTGACAAGAATGAAATTATAGGATAGGAGCAATATCCCTATGAATAACCCCATCATCGAAATAAATAGCAGTATGTGTTCACATTCAATCATTCATTTCCTATTATAACAATTTTTATAATCCCAACCGAGAGGAAAAAAGTTATTGTTAAACTTACATTTTAATTTTAGTAAGGAAGAGAAGTATGGTGATCAGTCAGAAATAAAAAGGCAAAAATAAATAATAATATTTATTTTAACATTTGCCGACGTTTCGACCTGAAGTTCAGGCCTTCATCAGGGCTAAGAAAAGAACCAGATAACAAGGCATGAGAAACATAAACATTATTCACGACCGTCAGCCATCAATCCACAATGATTAAATTTTATTAGTTCAAAAACTTTGGGCTAAACTTGAAACTTATTGAAAAACAATTTTTATCAATGAGGTAGAAGAAGAATTTTTATTGCGTGAACTTTTTTTATAATAAATTTGCTAAATACTTTTAAAATCGAACTTATTTCAAAAGGTTTATGAATCTTTCGACCCATGGTTTTGACATATTTAATAAATTAAAAAAAAAATATATATATATATATATATATATATATATATATATATATATATATATATATATATATAAAACTAAAACTAAGGCAAGACTCAATAGACAGCAAACAAATAGATCTTGAGTAAGCACAATAATGAAATAGTATAAGTTAAGGGATAGCTGTATGTTGTTTGTTTGTTTGTTTGTTTCGATGTCTAGGCGCAAAACATCCAGGTCATAAGCGCCCGATCAACTAAATAACATTTGGATGATTGGTACATTCATTTAATACTATTTGGATGATTGGTACAAAAAAATAAAAAAAAATAAAAAAAAAAATAAATGAATAAATAAAATAAAATAAAAATAAATAAAGAAATGGATTGATAGAATAAAATAAATAAATAAGGATAATAATAGACATTTATAGTATGTTATTGCTAATATGTTAGTATGCTAATATGTTATTGCTATGTTGTTATTTATAGTCTGTATGTTATTGCTCAACTATAAAACTGGAGACATATTTTCCAATGAAACAAGCTAATCACTATATAAGAAAATTGCAACTTTAAATTCTGTGCGTTCTACAAACAAATAAACATGTTCCGCTGACGTCATTTACATGTCGAATGTATAAATTTTGTTATAATAATGCATACTTTTTTTGGGTTAGGGTTGGATAATATTCTAGGACTTTAGACTTTTTTATTTTAATTAATGCTGTATTATTTGGTCTAAAGCATTGTTATTAGCTTTAATCTTTTAACCAGAATATCCTGTTCAAGTTGTTATTTTGATAAGTTTAGTTCTTTTGTTTATATATATTTACTTTCAATATTATCATTTGTATGTATTGTAAATAGAGTGTAAATGTGTTATCTCAACACTATTAAAAATTGATAATTGTGATCGTAATATTTCTCAATAAATAACGTAAAAAAAAAAACGAAGATATACGAGTCGTTTGTCATGATAAAATCCTGAAGAGCGAGACATAATATACAGCGGATAAACGGGTTATAATTAAAGGATAAGCAGGATAGAATGTTGGTTTATAACTAAAGTGATTGTTATTTATTTAGTTTAAACTCTCAATTTCGCCATTCTTTTCGTACTCTCTTTATCATATTAAAAGGTTTTTAGTGACCTATATTTTATTTTACATATAAGGTGGAACGTCAGCAGAACGCTAAGGTGGCAAACTAACATGAAAGTTATCACTAGGGTATACTAGTCTTATAATATAAAATATTATAAATTTGATTATAAAAATACGGGGGGGGGGTGCATCCTAAGTGCCTAACGGCGGACAAACCTCCATTCTACAGATTACACAAATGAAAAAGGTGTATGAAAGACAGAAATTGTTAAAGGAAAGAATAGTTGAAAGCTGACATTCTGAACAGTTAGAAAAAATGTTATCGAAATGATGGACTTAAGGCGCAGTATCCGGAAACCCGCACGGCGGCGGTGTTTTGCGGATATTCCACCTTATATGTAAAATAAAATATCAGTCACTAAAAACTTTTTTATATAACAGTGGAAAAACTTTAGTTTTAACGACGAAATTTGAACTAGAACGACGAAATTGAGAGCTTAAAGCAAATAACTGATCATAAATTTAGTCAAAAACCAACGACATCCTATCATTCTTATCCTTTGATTATAACCCGTATTTCCGTTGTACATCATATCTCGCTGCTCAGGATTTTATCTTGACAAACGACTTATCTATCCTCGTTAAAAGATTAAAACCAATAACAATCCTTTGGGCAAACTACTGCAGTATTAATTTTTAAAAAATCTAAATTCCAAGAATATAAAACAAATTATAAGAATATAAAACAACACTAACCCAAAAAAATGTTTGTATTACTATAACCGGATTTATACCGATTTAAGTTATTAAGCAAGGTTGAACTACACTACGAAATCGTACCATTCCTCTCAGAATCAATCTCAACAATCTCTGATCCTTCCTTCGTGAAATTATTGAGATCAGTTTAAAACATTGTAAAAAAAAAAAATAAGGTCTGTTGAAATTAGATCGCACGATAGAAGTGAAAACATCAACAATGCGTGATTAATTATATAAAATATAAATTATAAATAATATCTCATTATAAAAAGGATGAAATAATGAACATTTCTATCGCTTACAGTATAGAGGTTCGATTTTTTGTTTCTGAGATATTTTAATCCATATCTTCGATAAAATCATTTGGTTTTCGACACATCATTTCGCTTCCTGCCTCTATAACACGGCGTCGCTTTAAGATACAATTTCGAATAACAGCCGATTATAAAGAGGATGATTTACTGAACAATTCTCTTGATTAAGGTATGCCGGTCCGATTTTTAGTTTCAGAGATATTTTAATCAATATATAAAAACAATTCAATTAGTCGACTCCAACCGACTTTAACCGAGCGGATACACATGGAAAATCTGATGGCTCAATGTAATTCACTCTTCACAAAAAAAGTGCAAAACACGCCTAAAGAACTTTAAAAAAAGGTTTTAATATCGACGATAAAAAAAAAATTAGATCTGCATAAAGTTAAAAAATTAATACTCACAATGTCGGATTATCACTTATCCTTTTTACCTAACAAGGTAATATGCTGACAGAACTACCCATTTAATTGGCTTTAGGCTTGAATGCGATCAAGCAACTTAAAAGTTCTTAATATCAGATTGTAACTTAACAGAAGTTCTTTAAGTAGAGTACTCCATTAACGAAATGTTCAACCGAATTATATTAACCTAATCTTGTCAAGCGGTTTAACATGTATGTCAAAAAGTTAAATTAGGGAATACCAGGTAACGAAACGTTGGAAACCCCAGTGATAACTCCGAGTCAGTCACTTAACATGATGGTAATCTCAATATACGTTAAACGAGAGACCTAACAGAGTGACTAACTCTCATTCGCGAATCCCACACATGCTACGAAGCTACAGGGCTGAAATTAGGTATGAACTGTTACTTCCAAGATAATTAGTAAAAGTTAAGATTACGTTCAAATATTTCGTGATGGAGGGTAAAGGAAGTTGTTGGCGAGATTAAGCACACGTAATTAAGATTTCTTGGTGAATTTCTTTTGAACCATTCAGAAAGGTATCACTGACGGACGAGGAAAGACACACACACACACACACACACACACACACACACGCACACGCACACGCACACCCACACGCACACGCACACGCACACACACACACACACACACACTCGAACACGTTATAATATGAGGTACAGATGTAAATCATTTATAGTAAATATGTATCAATTATTTTTTTTTTCATTAATTACAATGGTTTGACAACGAAAGAAATCAACGTTCATTTAAAATTTCATTTAGTTATTTAATAGTTTGTTGTATGTAGCAACTATTTTGCAGTATTGTGACCTTGTTGCTCATATTCTTTCTTTCATATATCTTTTCAGTTAAGTAAATACTTCTCTTATTACTTATTTTTCAGTTATTCTTTTATTGTAATATGCATTTTGGCCAAATTTAAAGTTAATTTTTATCATCAATATTGTTAATCTTAAGGAACTTTGTCCCAGAATAAAGTTGATTCGTCTATTCTATTATATATGAGAAATTAGAAATAACAGAAATGCTAAAAGTTGTTGAAAATAAAAAAAAAACATGAATAGTTGAGAAAACAAAACTCACATTTAAAATTGCATAATGATTTAATGGAATGAATTATATATTACACAATACTAAAAATATTCACTGCAATTTGAATTATTTAACATGATCATAGACAAAATGATCAATAACCATGAATACCGGGAGGTAGCAATTTTTTGGGGAGAGGAGAGGGAGCTAGGAAACAAAATTTATAATCCCTCAATATTTCTATGGAAGGAAGAAACTATTCAAATAATATCAAATATTAGAGGGACAAAGTTTTCAGGAACATTGATCTGAAAGATCTGGTGCGCGCATCATGCAACTTCCACTTACCGCTAAACGTTGAGATTTTAATTACAATTTAAAAAAACAACAACATTTAGTTAGCGAATTTCATTTAGTTAAAACTAAAAGTTGTTATATAATTAATTATTATCGCAGCATTTTGTATATCTAAAGTCATGAATAATTTTCCTGATTCTGAATTAATTAAATTAGTTAGATCATTTAGGCATCCTCCAATACTTGAAACGACTACCCGCACTCACGAAAAACAAATACTTAATCAATAAGGAAATAACGTTAACCAGTCAAATTGAATTGGATTTCTCGATTAGTTCGAAGAAGGGTTGGGTTCCCTCAGAGAAACATTTAACGAAAAGCTAAATGGAGGAGCCAGAAATAAACAGAAGACTAAAAGGGAGCAGTATCCAGGAAGGAGGGTTTACTTATAATCTATTTCCAGATAAGTCACGGATCATTGGCACAAATACACATGGACTATTAGTTACAGTGCCCCTCGGTGGATACAGCCAACGCTCCACAAAGACAAAGGGATATCCAGCTGCGGCTTTTCAACTACTTTTAAAGATATTTTTCATCCTCTATCACTCTCTCAGGGTCCATCTCTCTCCTTTCTTATCCAGCAGCTAGCTCGGCTAGGTTGCAAAGGTCCCATTTTTAAATGGAACTTTGATCTAGTTTTGTTTATTTCACCTTCCGATGAAAAACGTATACAAAATACCTCACTTCTAAGCTGCACGTTTTGAATAATACAAATGAAATTCTCATTCAAACAATATACAGTCAACGGTTAAAATAAATGTTGCTTTCCTCATCCAAAACATTATCACTTTCCTCCAAGGGCTAGCTGGTCTACATAGGGATGCCATTAAGGGATTGTGCAAATTTATTGAAGAATCCAAAATAGATGTTTAAAAATAAATAAATAAATAATAACAATGAAAATCTATATCTCCATTACATTTTAATATAGCAATAGGAGCAGTATAGGACTTTAGTGGGAGTCTTGGGCAGACTTAAAAAAAAAATGTCACTTTGAAAACTGTCGTTGGTTGGTTGTACAGTTAAGCCGTAGAACCTGTTGGTCATCAACGCCGTTAATTAAAATTATATATTATTATATCTCCTGGTTGTGAATAACAAAATTAAAAAGACGTCAAACGCACGTTAAGGTTAAAGTTGTTTACAGTTATTAATGTTTAGTTATTTAAAAAGCTAGGTTTAAATTGAGCGCGTTAAAAATAAAATAAATAAAGTAAAACATGAAATAATGCAAGGAAAAGGAAAAAAAAAAAAGAGTGGGGGAGAGATTCAGAGATTTTCAGAGATTCCTTCTTCAGAGAGAAAACATATGACTTTGCTCAAGATTTGTTCATCAATCCCCAAAGCAGCCGATGTATTTAATAGTATTCCTCTTTCCTTTAATTCCCTTATGTAAAATGCACAATTCTCGAACATACGGACCACTGTCATTCCCTCTCCACGCCTCCGACAAATGGGCAGGGTTTCTTTTGCAATTAGGTGAAGGTGCGTAAGCCTGGTATGAACTATTCTTATTCGAGTAAGGACAACTTCCTCTCTGCGTTTACTGCGACTGGAACTGCTCCCTTGGCTTCACGTATTATTTTATCAGCTTTTATCAGAAAAATTTCGCACATTGAAGGATACGACTTTTAATTAAGAATTGTATTCTCCCTCACTAGCGAAGATAGGGAAGCTTTTTATTCCTGCAAGGGGTTAAAAAGGGGTATATACACACACATATATCCTGTGTCCACTTTCTCACCACAAGATCCCGACCATCAGAGCTTTATACTCCTTTTTACAAACTTGCCTCTTTTCAAAACTCCTTCATAGCTTCATTCTGAAATTCCTTACCTCTAAAAATTCGACATGGTCCCTCCCAATCCACTTTTAAAACCCTCCTAATCCAACTTCTTTTCTCGCACTAGTCAGAAAACAGCTGATCACATATTGAGTAATAATGTAAAAAAATATATATATATCTTTTTTACCATAATTTATTGGTTTTTATTTGTACATATTACTTATGATCTTAATATATGCATGTATATGTATATATATTTTTTTCACACCATTTTTCACTTGGCAACACGGTTTATGTATATATTTCGGTGACTGTGTATTTTAACATAAATTGAAATTTTCTTTTATTAATAGGAGATTTGTTGCCCATTTGTTGGAGGATCATATTTTGTATTGTACTGTTGTTTTTAATTTATTCCTATAAATATTCATATACACACTCGTATATATAAACAACTAAAAGGGTATAAATAAGCAAAATATATGTATGTATTTTTTTGGCTTTTTTAATGTATTTCTTTTGATTATTACATTCGTTAAGCTTTTTAACTATGCAGCGATTATTTTGTTTCATAGTCTCACTGGTATGATTTGTATATTATATTATATTGTATATTAGTTTATTTAGGTAAAGCTTTTTAGCTAGCTACTTTTTAATGTAACAAGTTTTCTGGCCAGATGTTATTATTTTTTTTCTGTAATATTCTGTTATTCTTAAGGGAATTCGTCCCAGGATAAAGTTATTTTCTATTTCTATAAGATATATATGTATATATATATATATATGACATATCAACTACTACCGTTCATCCGATTTTACCATCTTACCCAAGATACTTTCACTGACCTTAGTTTCGAGACCCTAGGCCTAGACGGTCCCATATAGATTTCATCAAATTCCATGGAATACTTTCTCCTAGGAACACGTAAATGAATTTTCTTAGAAATGTCTATTAAAAAAACAAAAACAGGTCGTTCGACGTGGCTCAAAGTCGTAAAAAAGTTGGCTACATCAAACTTATCTAATTCCATCAGCAACTTTACCTAATAATGTATTAAAAAGGTCCAGTGGTACTTTTCAAGAATGGTTCAATTTAGAGACACCGTCTATTCAGTCAAGTGCTTCATACTAATAAGCTATACTACTGAATATAGAGTAGAGAGTATTTCTCCTAATAAAAGCTAGTTTAGCATAATAAAGGAAAGTATAACCATCATCTTGGACCGTGGAGGAACATACAACACTCATACCAAACCCAAATCGCTAAACAAAAAAATAAAATCCTACAAAAACAGAAAGGCATATTGAACTGATGACTCCTTAAATACTATTAAAACGGACAGAATCATTTCACTAATGATATTCTCTAAGAGCATCCATGGTACCTAGTTACCAGAACTAAATTCCCAGAAACGGAGTTTCAAGCACAGCATATCAAAGCGAAAATCAACCCAACCAGAAAGCATAAATAATTTAACAATGTTATTTCAAAAGAGGATAGAGAGGAAATAAAAGTTTTAAAAAAATCTAGCGAAAAAAAAAAGATTTCCAAACAAACTAAACTAAAATGACCTCCACTGTTTCTGACGCTTCAAAGAGCGTAAGTTGTACAAACAACTAGAAGTCCAACCATTGCTGACGAAAGCTGTGTTAACTCGTTTCGTCAAGCTCGTTTCATGTTTTTAACGATAATTTCGATGCTGTAACGCACCACTAAACTAAGAAACACACTTTTTTTTTTAATTAAATATTTTGAGTAAATTCTAACAAATACTATATTCACGCAACATTATTATAAACCTTATGATAATATAATCATTTGCAATAAATCAATGAAACTTGAAAAAAAAAAAAAGTGTCATTACTATAGATACTAATAATTTTATGTTGCCATGATATACGTTTTTTTTTTATTATTATTTTTATTTTATTTTATATTTTTTATTTATCTATTTGTTTATTTTATTTTTTATTTTTAATTATTTCTTATTTAGTTATGTATTATAGTATTAAATACTTATTATTTATATTGTGGATGGGTTACTACATCCGTAGTTTTTAAAATTACTTTATATATAGTATATATTTTATGTATGTATATGAATGCATATATATATTATTTTTTTTCTTTTATATTTTTATCGACGCATTTGCATGTAAATGCAATACTCATTATATTATAACTTAATGATAGTATGTTTTTTATATGATTCTTGGATTCCAATATCCAAGATAAAACATTATGATGGTGAAGGTATCACCAAATTGAATTAAAAGTTGAGAAAGTTGTTAGAGTTTTATTATGTTACGAAATGTATGAACTACCATATAAATAAATAAACTAATTAAATAATGTATTGTAATCAACAGTTATTGAGTGTATAAATCTTGAAAAACGGAAGTAAATCAAAGCTTCTCAAGAAGAAATATTAAGCAATGAACCCAAAGCAGTAGCAAATCTCAAGTGCTTTTTTTTTTTTCAACAATACAAATTTACGTGTAATAGAAGTTATTAAGAAAATGATGTTATTTACAAAAATTTAAATCTGATAAAAAATATATATCAGCTATTTTTATTCTTATATCAAACGGGGTCATTTTTAACAGCAGAAAAATACAACAATTTGAGGTTTAAAAAAATAACAAACCAGCTTACAAAAATATGCAACAAATATATAATATAATTAATACAATACAATATAATACAAAATACAAATATAATATAAATACAATAATAAATAACAAATATGCAGAAAATAATATTTTAAATAACCTTCACAGTGGAAATTCTTTTATGTTCCAAAATGGTAAGGTACACAATATATTCTTACAAATTAATAATAATATCCAGATATATAATACGCAGTCGTGACCATTTAATATAACTTTGTAAGATAGGAGCAAATGATAGACCTTAAAACACTTTAAAATATAATTAATTTAAGATTAAGCAATCATCGGTGGGTGAGCAATGACTTCCAGAGCTCAAGGTCCTAGGTTAGAGTCCGGCTGATGACTAGCAATTTTTCATCAGCCGTGGACCCACCCGGGGGACCGGAGACCATCCTGGGACACGCCCAGCCTCTATACAGTGGGTACTCTTAATTAAATAATATATAATAAAGAGGAAAACCTGGCGGTTGAGTGTGATCTCAGCCCATCACCTCCTGCACAACCTCTGGCCTTGTAACAGTACTTCCTCACATTGTACTGTACCCAAGACCGTACATAGGTTGTTAATTTTACAGGTTTAATTAATCATTGCAGTTTCAGAATTCAGTCAACATTTTCTACAGCCAGCTTGTTATTGGTTTAGCACATAATTTAAAGTTCTTCTGTCTCTAAAGACAAATTTATTTTTTTTATTTATGATATTTACAACTGTGTTATGAAAGAATACATTAAGTAAATGTGATAACAGAAAATAAAAACATGAAAACACTAGTTGAGAAACTACCCACTGGCAGCACTCTAAAAAAAATCTATTTACAATAGAAGATCTCGAGGCCATCTTCTGTTCAGACGCTTCGGAGGGTTATCAAGGATCAACTAGGAAGCAAGGTTAGAAACGAGAGGGTTCGGATGGTTCTGAAGTTTATTATGGAAAGATAGGTATCTGGATTGGGCCGATTCGGAAATATAAGGAACATTAAGGTCTTTATGGATGATTTTATTAGTGACAAAGTAAGGAGCATTGAGGATTTTACGAAGGATTTTGGATTGTAAGGATTGGATGCGTGAGGAATTCGATGGGTTTGTGGACCCCCAAATCTCAACTCCGTATGAAAGACAAATTAAAAAGCCAAATCAGAAATTAACTTGCCTAATATCGCTTCATTTTATATCTGTATGGGTGACTAAAGAGATGTGACTAAAATAACAATAAGTCCAGTAGTCGTATTTATTCAAGTCAAAGTTAGCGAATAATAAACCAAAATTAAAAAAAAAAATTGTATGAGTTAATAGTTTCTCTTTATTGTTGTCTTTTCTGGTTTTATCATTCCACTAATGGTTTATAGACTCAAACAGTCGAAAGAAGAAGAACTAAACATCTCTTGGAGCCTAGGTCGAGTGTTAGTTGTTTCTGGCGTCTCCCTCTCTCTCTTTTTTTTTTCCTTCCTCACCCTCCAGAGTAAGTTGGAAAGAACCAACAACTAGAACTAGTCCCTCCAAACTGCCCAAGTTTCTGATTCCGACTTAGGCCCTCTAAGGCTCCCCTTGTTGTCCTAGTCTTTCAACGACCAACTTTTTCCTTTCCGGACGGAGAGGGTACTCATATCATCCGGGCAGTGCCCACTTTATTCCTGCTGTCTTCCAACTAAGCCAGAACAAGAACCATCGGAGCTTATGAATGCCTTAGCCGATGTAAGAGCGAGATCGGAAATGACACAACTTCAGAAACGAAGATTTACTCGAACAAAGATTAAGTCCACAACAAGACTTTATACTTCGATGGTCTCAACCACCATAAGTCATGAGGGTGTCCCCGTTCTCAACAACCGAAAGTCTAGATTTTGTTTGTTCTATATTGATTGTGTTCGATTACGTAAACAGTCACTCGAAAAAGAAGTTTTTATACCTCTTCTGCCAAAGGCTAGTTAAACACTAACACGAAACTTCGTACAATATTATAACATGAGTAATTTACAGCATAATCATAAACCAGTTTGAAACCGTCAACAGTCAAGAATTGTTTCAGTCTTAATTAAACTATGGTTCTTCCAGTTCACTTCTTCCAAATCATTAAGTTCATCAAAAATTCATTTGAAATCAGTTTCAAAAGAAATGTCTGTAAAATTACCATCCATTATCAAATGTAATCTCAAATTTTATTAAAAAGATTATCGTTTCAGTGATTTGTGCAGCAGAAAAAAAGAAAGATGATAAGAATGTCATATCACAGAAATCTTCGAAAGAGTAGGTTGTGTTATCCGTGTGCACGTGAATTCGGAGAGCGGTAAAAAAAAAAAAAAAAAAAAAAGTATAGATATTCGGGAAGAGCTTAGATTTTTCTCCATAGACCATGTTTCCAGAATCATATTTTTTTTTTCGGAGAGGTGCTTAGTAAGGTTTTTGGCATGTCTCCACCAGCTCCCATCGTCCATCGAAAGATTACCAATGTGTTTGTCATCAAGTGTTTAAATTTTACAATCTTTCTGTTGAGCCTGATGTAAGTTGAAATGTGTGATGGAAGTCTGTTAGTTATCGACATTTTCGCGAGTTCTCTTGGCTCTGATTATGTCCCTTATGTATCGGGGATAAATTGGTAGATTTTCTATTATATGATTTGGTACAGATGGAGGCTACTTCTTGTAGGTTCTTTGTAAGACGTTCTACAACAGCATCCTCATAGAGAGAAGAATAATGACAGCGGTGTTCAGGAAATTCTCAAACGCTTTACATCTATTATACCGTTTATGAAAGACTTTTTTTTTTATACTTTTACAGGACTAAGTAACATAAAACAAAATTTGAAACAAAACACTTTCGTGTTTTTCATTTTCGAAATCCACTTTTGCAACCTATTTATTGACTATAAAAAAATATTTCTTTCGTAAAGATTCAACAGTCAGATCAAATAGAGAAAAGTAAAAATAAAAAAACCTGGACATAATGTTACAGCCTTTATTGTAAGACCATGTATTTAAATGAGAATAATATTAGACAACGTCAGTATTCTAATTGTGTTGTTCTCTTCAATTGAGGAATTTTAAGTAAAAATAGAAATACTAAAAAAAAAAATACAAACTTCCCAAAATTTTAAATTGCTTTTATTATAGGCTTCAATTGCCTATTTCAGAAAGAGATGGTTAAAAATAAAAATAAAGGTGTGTGCGTGATTTAGACCACACGCATAATAATAATAGCTCATTATAAAGAGGATGAAACGATTAACAGTACTTTCGCTTACATTATGCAGGCACGATTTTTAATTTGTGAAATATTTTAATCCATATCTTCAATAAAGATCGTTTATTTTGGTTTTCGACACTCTTTCCCCCCCTTTTCGCCTTTCTTCACTTCAAGATATAATTTTGAATAATAGCTCATTACAAAGAGAATGAAATGCTGAACAATTCCCTCGAAAACAATATGTGATTTTTAGTTTTTGAGTTATTTTAATCCATAAGCAAAAACGTTTCAATTAGTAGACTTTACCCGAGTGTTACACATCAGAGATCTGACGGCTCATAGATAGAATGTAAATTAGATATTCACTCCCCCCAAAAAAAAAAAAAGTTTATTTTAATATAAATACATATTTATGAGATGTCTGTGTCTCAACGTTAAAAAAAAAAAAAAACACTTGCAATGTTTCCACAGGGCAGGATTCGAAAATAATCAACCTCTGCTCCCCTTCACGTCTGCTCTGCAATTTAAAATGGTGAAAAAATACATGTGTTTGGAGCTGCGTAATAGTACCCAGATACAGCCATTACACTTGCGAAACCGCAAATGGCGTTTTAACAGCGACATGTGGTCTGCACAAGGGGCCAACGAAGATTGGTCCGGATTCCAAGGGAAGGACCTTCGTCAATAACTGGGGAGCATAGCCTTCCTAACTGCACATGAAAGCCAAACTTTCCGTCCTTCTTGCCCCAGTTGGAATACATAACGACGCCGATCCGGATAAACAAACAAATAATTTTACATAATTATATGTCGAAGTGGAACTAACATGAAAAAATAAAGGATTAACGGAAAAAAAAAAATTGCCAGAATATTACAAAAACAAAATCCTTCAAAATATCGTAAAAATGTATCATATCAACAATGATCATTAGTTTAGATTTTAATTATATCGCAGGTTAAATGAGAGCTGGTCATTATATCAAATATTATTTATTTATAAAAATAAATCTGAGGATTACCTATTTTTTAAACTAATAAAAAAATAGAATTTTTCTACAAAATATTGGAATCATTAGGCATTGGAAATGCTTTATATTTATGAAATATGAATATATTTTATTTCTACGGAGAATTATTTGGTTAATGCCTTCCTCCAAAAATATACATTTTTTTTTTTTTTTTTTTTTTTTTTTTTATTGGTCTATATAAGCTACTGAAAGTTATTTATACTAAATACTTAAGCAATCCTCACATGAGAACTCTTTTTAAAATTATAACGCAGCTACTAAATGTAACCAGGTTCAAAGAAAAATTATTTTAAAAATAAAAAAGCATCATTGAACTTGAAATAGCCCTTTAATTATTGTTTATTATTTAATAACAGGACTTTAAGGACCACTTGAACATCATTGTATTTAATGGGTGATAAATATTCAGGACGCAGTGTTTTAAAAAAAGTTTTTAACTTTTTATTTCTGCCAACGTTTCAACCCAAACATGTGGGTCATCTTCAGGGCGTGATTCGAGCACTGAAGGCTTTCAAGTTTTGAGTAAACATTTTTTAAAAGACTGCATCCTTAATATTTATCACCCATGATATGTAGAACAGTCGACTAGCTTCCCTCAATCCCTTTATATTATTTCTTTATCTTTACTTCCGGAGTAGTGCTCATTATAATAATAATTAAAAAAAAACATTTAAAAAATATTGAAACCTGGTAGTATTGGCGGGAATGAATTAAACAACAAAGTGAACCATGGAATCATTAGACTAGTGTTTAATATATTTTATTTCCAAAAATGATTTTTAGTCAGTACGAATTTTTATTAATTATTTCAACAAAACCTTTATGATAATTATTTCGCTATCATTAGGATCATTACTTTGTTCATCAATGCCAAAATATAAATTAAATTTAAAAAAAAAACTAAAGTGTGCGTTAGACCACACGATAGAAGTGAAATTGAAAGTGAATCAACTAGGCGAGATTAATAATATGAAATATGAATTATAAATAGTAGCTCATCTAATCCATATCTTCCATGAAATTCGTTATAATTTCGTTTTCTGCACTATTTTTTTTTCCTTTTCGCTTCCCTTACGTCGCGTTAAGATACAATTTTGAATTATAGCTTATTACAGAAAGGATGAAATGCTGTACAATTTCTTCACTCACAGTATGTAGATACGATTTTTAGTTCCTCAGATATTTTAAGCCATATGTACAATTATTTCAATTAGTCGACTCTAGCCGACTTTAGTCGAGCGTTAACAGTTCGGAAATCTGACGAATCAATCTAATTCACTCTCATCAAAAAAAGTGCAAAATGCGCTTAAAGACTTTTAACTTCAAAAACAAGAACAGGAGGGTTATAATTAATAAACATTAATTATATGATTGTTTTTTATTTTATTTGTACGTGTTATATTGCTATTAATTAATTTATTTATTCATAGTTTTTTGTAAATATGGTGTGAATGTACTTTCCGATCTCTATTATTGATTGTCCTTAATTGAGACAGAATGTTATATTTCTCAATAAACAAGGTTAAAATAAAAATGATATTTTAAAATCATTTCAAATACAGAACGTCTAAAATTCTCCAATCTACGAAATCAACCATTAATTAGATTTTTAATCAAAATTAAATTTGGTGTTTTGTTTTTTATAAACCCTTATTAGTTTCGGACTGGACCTCGTGAGCGGCCTCCTGAATAACTAAGTAGGGACACTATCTCGAAACCTGAAACCAAGGCTGCCATGAATTATGTGTGACTGACAACCGAACACATGTTCACGCCGCTACAGATCGCCAACCAATTAGCAAACACTCAGCCGTATCAAAGGGCTCTTGTAAGACGTGTAGATGCTTGTATTTGACATTACAATAGCAGACTAAACAAGCAAAAATTATTATTGGTTTAAATAAAAAAATATGCAGTAAATATAACTTACTGAGATTTGTTTCAGGGAGTCCTTCACGGTAAAGAGGAGAGGGCGAGGAATTATGCCAGAGTTAAAAGTCTCCCAGGCATCGGCTTTTAAACTCCTAAACTACGGTTTATCAGGTTGGTCGGCACACATCCCCCCCTCCACAAAAAAAATTGAGAGCGAGACTCTTGCGCAAGACCAAGGCTCGACTCGGTCTCGCATTTGGGCAACACTATTTTTCTCGCTAGATTGCTAAAACATCTCACTGCGCGATGACCTTTCAATCTATCTAATTGTAAATAAAGCTTTCTATCGGTATGAAAAAACGTGTTAATTAGAAAACGGGTGGCTCTCAAATAGTTTGCAAGTTAAAATAATTTACGTACTTCGATTATTGATTTTTGTCCAACGAAGGCCGCCCCGTGCCTCGTATCGAAAAAGGAAATACCCTTCGTACTGGAAACAAAATACAAAACCCTGAGTTGGACCATTGCCATGAAACCACAACTAAACTAGCGATTAGCCTACTCCAGAGCTATCCTGGAAGGTCAGCCGTACTATTACGATCGTTGACAACGAAGTAGACCAAGGTTGGGACAACCTTAATCATGTAGGCCAACCCGTTGAAGGAATACTGGCAGGTCTTCATCACTTATCAAAACGAGTATACTAATTTTCGGAATGATTCGGATCATAAAAAACTGAAAAATAATAATTAATTATATGATATTAAATTATACAGGGTGTTTCGTAATTGCACGGTACTATTTCAGGTATGTGTCCACTAACACAAAATAAACAAAAAAGTTCATATTAACACATATCTCAAACTCATTTATTAAACAGATATCAAAGGTTAGAGATTTATTATTTATTTATTATTATTACAACATTCAGCACGACGAATCCATGCTTCTCTAGTTCTTCGCATAGCATCAGGATGGTGCTTGAGAGTTACTGCGGCTTCCATGATCCGATTTCTTAACTCTTCTTGCGTGCGAATCAGACAAACATATGAGCAACTGCTGTCATTGCTTATCGTTCATTTGTTTATAAGGTGATTAAAACCTGTCATTTAGTATTAAACACGTTAAACTTTGTACAATCAGTCTTAATGTAGTAAATAAATAATAATACTTGAACTTTTTATCTTTAACTTTTGATGTCTGTTTAATAAATGAGTTTGAGATATATGCTAATATGAACTTTTTTGTTTATTTTGTGTTAGTGAACACATGCCCAAAATAGTGCCGTGCAATTATAAAGCACTCTGTGTAATTAAAGAACGACAAAATTCAAATAACTTTAATTTTAATTAAGAGCTAAAATTACATTAATAAAATTGGTGATAAACAGTCAGGGCGCAGTCATTTTTAAGGTTTTTAAAAACGATAAGTAGAATAGTCCACTAACTTCCTTCAATAATTCATTAATAAAATTATGACAAATATAGATAAAAAACAACACAAAGGTTAGAAATCAACATAGCATGAATTACACATATGCTACTTTAATAATATATATTTTTAATTACAATTACAATTACGGTAATTGAAATTAATAATTTAAAACACTCAACACAGTTACTACAATTGTAATTAAATAATTATGTAATTAAGTGCCATTCAACTCTGACAGAAAGTAGATAGTAACTTATTAGTTCCTGATGAAAATGTTAATAAGTTAGGAACTCCATGTCTCATCTTTAACATTAATTTCAAATTCTATCACAGTGTAAATAATTTCAACTCAGGCTGAGTTTGAATGCTTTCATCAGGAAAAGTCAATTTCATTTACTTTTTTCATTCAAATCCACGTAATGAAAATTTCGGGATATGAAAGGATCGCACAACATTTGACATCAGCTGCGCCGATCGTAGCTTTTAACGAAATTGGATGAAATTCGATGGGAGTGTGAATGAAAGCTTGCCTCGGGCATTAAATGTTAATGCGTCCAACAACATGCTTTACAAGAATTAAATAAAAACAAGTGAATAAAGACAACACAATGGAAAACAATACCATTATTAGTTTTACGTTTTGTTCCAAGGCTTTTGATCGATTCCGATACCATTTTTATAAAAGCCTTTAAATCCCAAATCCAACATACTTTCGCATTATCCTTCACTAACTCATTGACAGATCATTTAAAGTAACTCACTATAGCGTCTGTAAATTACTCTTATCCCGGTCTTCTGATGTTTCTCATGATAGCATCCTAGGTTAGATCCACTATACAGTTTAGACTGTTACAATCCATCCTGAGACTGCCATCATCACATGAATGCTATCAGTGAATAGTGACTTATTAAGCACGGCCCAAACTTCACTATGCGTTTCTTGTTGTATGAAGGGCTCTGATAACGGTTTTACTCACCTTTCATGTTTCACTGCCGTAGAACAGAACTGATTTTACTTTGGTGTTAAACAGCGTAAACTAGTAATATATATATATATATATATATATATATATATATATATATATATTATATATATATATATATATATATATATATATATATATATCTATATATATATATATATATATATATATATATATATATATGAATAATAATAAGTAAAACTACCATAGTAGAACTAATCACCGTTCGGTATTTATGCTCTTTAAGTCTACTCCAATGAGATTATTATCAAAGTACATTAAATTGTATAGTGACAGAAAGACATTAATCAAAATTTTAAGTACAGTATTGGAGAAAATTCTATAATTATGAAAGATCGATTACCGTAAGATGGGGTAACTTTGGTACTAGGTGGGTAACTAACAACACTACTCATACACAAGCGAAAGTGCCATGAATATTTATATGAAAAAAAAAAAATTATGAAAAAAGTAAAGAAAATAAATAAAACCTAACTGCACAACGAGCATAGGTAACTAGGGTTCTCTAACTGCCGCGAGGTAGTAGAACAGTACATACCAACACAAAACACATTTTTGCTAACCAAATTACACAGTGTATCCACCACTCAATCATCACAAACTAAATTTTACCCACTGTCCCTGGTGTTGCCCAAATTGCGAGACCGAGACGAGTCTTGGTCTTGCAAACGCAGTCTTGGACTAGGTCTTGGTCTTGCGCAAGACTCTCTTAACAGTCTTGCAGTTGCCTATTAGCTTATTACTAGAGAGATATTACTGTAATTTTTTAGATAAGAGAAACTTAAATAAGTATGATTGAAAAATTAGAAGAGTTAAATGCATAAGTATATTGGTTACACCAATTCTTTACATATAGTAACTAAAATTTTCAAGTATTAGTAACTATTTTGCCTCAATTTTTATTCAAAAAATCTACTTTTTTTACTAGCCTTGGTCTTGGTCTTCCAACAGATAGGCGGTGTTGGTCTGTGTTGACCAAGACCCATTTTGGGCAACACTAGCTGTCCCGAAGTTACCCCATCATTGGATATATAAAGTTTTACTTCCGGTATAGTCAGCAAGCCAATCTTCCAACAAGTATTTTCATTTAAACCTCAGATTCGAGTTTTTTTTTCACGAACGCAATACTATCCATTACTTTATATATTATATAGGTAGGTGAAAGTAACTGAATCAACATAAATTATCACATAAACAGCCTTGTGCCGATACGCTCTTTCCTTCCAGGGCCATTCCATATCGGGGAAGTGAAAATGTATGCATGACTTTAGATTCAAAAGCGTAGGGGGTTTACTTTTCATAAATAGGCTATTTGCCAGTTAAATAGACAATAAGCATGCACCCGTTGGAACATGGAAGAACCGCCGGGCGTACTCCTCTCCTCCCCCAGGTCCTGGGTTCCGGATGAGGCCTCTTCATTGTAGCTCTTACATAAGACCACTTTAGTCTAATCTCCCTCTCCACCATTTTCCTTTTGTGTTCCTTCCTCTTTCCCATTGACGCAGCGGGTCGCTCCTCCAAGATATTACCAGGCCCTAAGTTTCTACAGAATATGCTAAAATCCTTTCCTTTGTTTGCACATTTTATTCTTCAAAGCCTTTACACTTAGAGGATTTATTTTGAAAGGGGCGCAAGACCTACTCCTTATTAAATAAATCTATTAGTATTAAGTTGTATTTATAGGGAAAATTAACTATAATGGGACTCGACTCTTAATACCTGAGAGATCCTATTCAGTAATATTATTATTAAAAGGGAGAGATGAAGTTTTCAGAAAATCAAAGAGATAGACTTAAGTACATAGACTTACAAAACAAGTATTAGGAATGTAAAGTATTATAAGGCAGACCTGGGTAGTATTTTAAATAAAATATTATAAAATAAAAAATACATTATTTGTAACGAACTATACTTTTTTTTAAATAAAAAAGAAATATTTGTTTGTTGTTTTGTTTGTTTCGTGTCTAGGAGCAAAACATCGAGGTCATCAGCGCCCGATCAACTAAATAACACCACGTTTATACTGTTTAAGTGGTTGGTACAAAAATAAAAATTAATAAATAAAGATAATAATAGAAAATTATACATAATAAGATAGAATAGATAAATAAACTTTTAAAAAACAGCAATAAAATCAATAAATGAATTGAAATTAATAAATAAATGAACTTTTAAAATTAAAAAAAAATATATTGATAATAATAAATCTGCAAAGGATAGATCATTAGTTATAAACTTGTCATACATTTTTTTTAAGTATTTCATTGTCCAGGAACTTCATAACTTTGGTAATGATTTCTTCTTGATTTCCCAGAGATGCTGATATATTCTAGGGTATTCCGAGATCTTTTAACCTTGCGGTGTAAAAAGGACACTTTTATATTTAATGACAGGTCACACTTTTGACATCGGGGGATAAGATCTTTTGTTATGAGGTGGAGATGTGTCAGTCCAGTAGAAATATTTGTATTTTCTTTCCAAGATACTCAAATACAAAAAATGTACTTTATTTTGTATTGTACTTGTATTATTGAACGTATTGAATAGGTTCCTAAAAGTATCATAGCAAGGCCGGTCATTGGCAAGAGAATTCTCCCAGTGAAATAGAGCTTAGAATTTTTTAAAAAGTTATTTGTGTTAAATTTGTAATACATATTGCATATTGTACATTGTATTATAATTGTAATACATCATGAACTATAAAATTGATTAGCCTGTACAAAAAATAAACAAGACTCCAGGACCTTGCCGTAGGAAAGGGTTGGATCCAATTATAAAACTAAACAATTTTGGAAAAGCATCACACATCTTTATAAATTGTTCAGAAATAATATTAATTGAATACAGTTATGTATTTCCAATTAATTATTTTAACACTTTAACGACCCACAGCGGGCGTACACCCCGGCAATTGAGATCCACAAACAAACTTGTTTTTGTTTAAATTTCAAAAATAATATAAAACATGATTATATTGACGTAAAAAATATCTACCAGGGGTAAAAATAGGATAAATTTTTTTTTTAAAAACAAAATTTTAATATACCCAATGACAATAGCGGGGCTGACAGTACCCTCATTTTTTTTATATTATTGTGATTAAATTATATTAACTAAAAAAAAAAAAAAAAAAAAAAAAGACATCTTTTTAACGTTATATTACAACTTTTGAGAGAATAACATAATTTAGTCCACGAAGAAAGTTTCAATCGAATATCAAGTGCAAACTAATCTGTTTCCTTAACTAGCCTAAATTGTAAAAAATTCCTTTACTCACCAGAATAAACCTATTTTAAGGTATAGCTGTAAAGCTCAACTCATAAAAGGTATGCATTTTGTTATTTATAATTAAAATACAAAATACTTATGGTATTTTATAATTAAAATACTTTTTCTCAAATAAAATTAAATACTTTGTAATTAAACTGCACAATATTTTAAAAAGATGAAATACAGAGTAATTTAAAATAAACTTTCAATACTTTTTTCCCAGGCTTGATATGAAGTAAGTACTAAAACGCCATATACTGCTTTAGGGCAGTTAGAGTAGATACAAATTTTCTATGCAGGTCACACAAGCCAGTCTATGAATACAACCCTCACTCCCTTAACGATCTAAATACGTGTGCTGTATTTGCGGGCGTTATCGTGTAGAACGATAATTTTATGAAAGAAATGAAGTTGAATTAACGGAATCTAATAAACTACCTGACACTTATAAATCACTTCTTGACCACTTTTATTTAAAATACCTAATAATACGATTGGCAAATAAATTATAAATTTCTCAATACCGTATTTCTCTTCAGTCGCAATAACCGATCAAGCGGGAAAATCTAAATATATAAAATCTTAATACTGTTATCTCAATAAATGTAAGTCTGAAAATGAAGTATATGATCAAGATACCAGTTTCATTAACATTTTTTAAGATCTTTCATTCGTGAGAAAAATTATAATTCATCCGGAAATGCATTTTATACCTTTTTGTTTGCATCAATAGATATAAGTGATAGAGGGTACAACGCAGTAAATTTTTAAATTTTTTTAATGTATTTTTTTTGGCAATTGTCTTGGTTCTGACTAACTATCACCCATTATAGATAGAACAGTTGACAAATTTCCAAAGTCGTAAAGTACTTGGCAAATCAACTTTCTTTATGAATTAATTATGAATATAGAAAAACAGGATTTAAAACGTACATGCCTAGACCCAATTTATAAGTCAAAACCGAGTAATTCTTGGTTAGTAAAAATTAAATTAATTCAAAAAACGAATTAAGACATATAGCCTGATCTACATTAGGAGACTACTTAGATTTGTTCTTTGTACATTCCAAGCATTTTTATGCTATAAACGTTTAAACGTTACAATATAACATTTTTGTTTTTAGTCTTTTTTTTTACATACGTTTTCTGTGATTTATCCAAAAAAAGGTTTTTAAAATTTCATAATTTTTATAAAAATATATTTTTAAATAAGTTGTTAAATTGTAAGATTATAGGTAATTTATAAATCTTTAGAAATACTATTTGTAACAAAGTGAGTGAAAAATACTCAAAATTAATTGCGATATAGAAAGAATAACAAAACAACTAAATAATTATAATATTAATGTAACAATTACTACTATAGAGCAGTATATTAAAATATTTTTAATTGATTATTTATGGATGCTCTTTTTTAGAAAATTTGAAAATGATATTAGAGCCGAAATGTTTTATAACATGAAGGAAATAAAACTTATAGTTAAAATAATTTTTTATTAATGAAATTAAATCTGTGGTATGTTTGTAAAACATTAATCTTCACTGATAATATTTAATTAATTATATGAAGATCCCACAAAAAATTTTTTTTTTTTTTTATATTTGTTTATTTAGAAATATTACATTCTGTCACATCAAGGACATTTATAATAGTGATCAGAGAAAGCACACTCACACTCTATTTACAATAAAAAAAAAAAAAAAAAAAATAATACAGAAACTTAATAATAATAAATACAAAAAAATAAAATAAAAATAAATACAATAAAATAAAATAAATGTATATAAACAAAAGAACTAACCTAATCATACACACTCGGGCTTGAGTGGAGGATCTGGCCATTGCCAAAACTCCAATAGATGCTTATTTACAAAAGGTCTCTGGGCCACTGCCGCTTCAACCTTCGAGGAGGATTGTAAGGATGGGTGGTGCTGGATAGAGATTGTGCAAGGGGATTTGGATGATAGGTAAGGTTTTGGTGAAATTTGGAGAATTTTTCTGGAATAAGGTCTAGGACAAATTAGGATTACATTAAAAAAAAAATTTTAAATTACAGGATCAAGGTTTTGATAAAATGAGCAAAGAAGAGAAATTTTATAGAATTTCGGAAGAAAAATAAAATAAAACATTTTATATTTAATAAAACAAGTACTACCATAAAGTAGTATTCTGTATACATATATATTTAATTTTAAGATTTTTTTAAAAATTATATTTTTAATATGAGTAATGTTTTGCTTTTTTAAAAGAAAAGGAATTTTTGAATATTTTAAAAATGTTTTAAATGTATAATAAAAGACTATAGGTTTAAAAAAGGTTTCATAAAAAAAAAAAAAAAAAAATCATATACATATATATTTAATATAATAATTTTTAAAAGTCTCACAAAATATATTGAATAACCTAAAGAGGATAGTTAATCATAGGTGGTTTATTGTAAATTATTAAAATAATTTACTCAATTGCTAAATGATAATAGTAGGTTTAAAACAAACAAACAAAAAAAAAAAATTGCCAAGATAGGACTTGCTTTTTCAAGTATTAAAGCCAAAAAAGAACAAAAAAAAAAAGTAAAAACTTTCTTGAATAGTCACGCGCACGTAGAAATTGCCATTCGAATTATCAATTGACACAAAATGGGCTGAAATGATGCCAGGAAACTCCTTAAGAGCATAAATATAAATAAAAACGTAAATTTTATTTAAAATCTCAGATAGGATCAGCGCTTTTTCAAGTATAGTATAGATCACGAGACTGAAATAAGTTTATGAAATTAGGGATTCAGATCCAGCCTCCGAGCTCCTTTGTCAGGGGGGTAATTGAGTTCAAAGGGGCATTAAAGTTTAATCTGCTCGCTGAGGAAGCAATAATTAAGGGCATCCCTGGGGGGGGGGGGGGCTTCGTATTTTATGTTTTCCGGAGAAAAAAAAAAAAGGAGATGCCGGAAGTTAGAAAACTGGCAGAAAGTTTTCTTGTTAGCCATGGGGTAAAATTATTTGTCATTTTTCAGTAAACAGATAGAGGAAGCAGTGACAAAGTTCGATAAATGAGAGAAACAGGGAGAATAGGCATTTATATAAACACAAAAAAGTAAACGTAAACGTCTACCAAGAGATATACTTTTCTCACGGATTTCATAGGTTACATAATTACCTACATTTTAAGTAATACGAGTTTTCATTCGAGATTAAAATCTAGGATAAGAGTTTTTTTTTACGCATAAGCGTATCAAGGAAAATGAATTTGTTCGTAGAAAGGAAAAGTATAAAATTGATACGGTAATTTTTTTACCAATCCTCAACTCTTCTCCAAATTTGAGTCAAACAAAACTAGTCGTTTCCGAAATACAAACATAGCGCGTATTAGCGCGTGCGTAAGCCGAAGATTGGTAGGAGACGGACTATCTAGGCACCAACCTGCAAAATTTCATGAGCATTGGATAAACGAAAGTAGATGATCAATTTGATTATAGACAGACAGATACCAACCCAATTCGTTCCTAGATGTGTGAAATGCTAAACGCAATATAAAATTTTCGATTCTGAGCACACATTTTTTTAATAACTTCTCACACAAAAAATTCCATTAATCAATAATGTACTTGTACCGCCAGAAAGCAACGAAATTTAAGTGGAAAATTCCACGATTGACGCATAGACCTAAGAGTTAAGTGAATAAAAGTATATATATGTATATATACTTAAAGTATATACTTAAAGTATATATATACTTATATATATATATATATATATATATATATATATATATATATATATATATATATATATATATATATATATATAAAACTCAGTCAGAAAACGAATCGAGTTTTCTAGGACCCATAATGTTTTTATACCGAGGTTTTATCTAAGGACATTAAATTAAACAATACAAATGTCTATTTCCACGGTCAAATGTTGGTATCAACTTAGCTAAATTACCAAATCAAAACAGAAATAAATAAAAACTCCTTGCGAGTAAAATTTTAGTTTCAAGCTGTTGTGGAGTGTAATATAATAGCCACGATTATAAAACATAATTGGGCAATCACCTGATGAAGCAGAAATTCTCATTCCTTTGTCATGTACTGATTTAGCATTTGGAAAATAAAAAATATGACTAAAAGAAATAGAAATTATTACTAAAACCGAGAGTCTAAAGTAATAAAAATAAACGTTTCTCTTGAGAAAATTTCTTATTTCTTTGTGACAGTAATTTATAATGTAATTAGTAACATAAAAACGGTATCGAGAATAAAATTTCAAAATTTGGTAGATAAGTGTTACCCAAGTGAGAAGATGGTACAAAATAACCTTGGTGAAATAATCGCCATATTAAAACGTTTTATTTAACGAAACTCGAATATTCAAAACATCAAGTTTTGAGAGAATCACATAGAACAATATAGATAAAAATAAAATAAATATAAATATAAAGTCAGTTATGATAAAACTTACCATAAGGGAGGATACTATAGTGAGGATAAAATAAATACAAACATACCTGCAACAAAAAACGATCGAAATTAGTACAGAAATACTAGTGCATTGCAATAAAATAATAAGTAAAATAATTTTGAGGGTTATATAATTTAAAAAAATATGTGTTTAATCATTACCATAAACTGTCATGACAGTTTTAATTTTCTTTTCTCCAAAAAAAAAAAAAAAGCCACAATAGATTACAGCTGGTTTAAACTTGACAATTATTTGGTGATGAACAAATATATGAATTCTATAAACCCAATAAACAAATATACAGATAAATACAATTTTAAATAAGTATAAATAAATAATTTAACTTAAAAGAAACACAACTAGACCGTTTTGGGCAAATAAAATTTACTATCCCTATTTTAAAATTTACAAATTAATCTTACTTATAATTAGTTTTAACCTACTCATGGAAACTATGTTCTTAGGTTTAAAACAGTTATTGTAGAAATATCTGCATAGTTTTTGACGAAAATCTTAATGCTTGTGAGACCTAGGAACACTAATCCAGGATTTATCTTTATGTTTTTATTTTGTTTTGCTTTTATTTTTATTGATTAGTCTTAGTTTTTGTTTCTTTTTTGGTGAAGGTAGCACCATGTTAAGGTAAATTGAATTGTGAATAAGAAAATTCTGTAAGTAAAAGAAAAGGAAAAAAAAAAGCATGTATTTTCTGCCAAATAAAGAAATAATATTAAAATTTACAAATTAATCTTACTTATAATTAGTTTTAACCCACTAATGGAAACTATGTTCTTAGGTTTAAAAGAGAAAATTTAAAATTATATTTAATGAATGGTTGTTACAACTCGATTGATATGACTGTTAATACTTCCGTTCCATTCAATTAAACTAGTTTTAAATAACACTGTTCATAGTAGAACTCAATATGAAATGTCAAAAAGCACTCAGATATAAAAGGTTCATAGATCAATTATAAATTGAATGATTTAGTATGTATTGTAGGAAATCAAATCATTTACACACGTTAACATTTTTTTGTTACCTTAAATTTTTTCCTATCTAGAATTCTGTGGATTTAAAAAAACAAATGCTTTGGGCACATACCCAGTTGGCCCGTTTGGAAATAAAGGTCAGAACAGAATGCTACTACGAAAAACATAAAAAACAAAATAAGCAAACAAATATAAAGAGTGCGAAAATAATACGAGATAAAGAAAATATTTATATACACTATTATAATTATAGCAACAAAGGTTTTGGTGTAAAAACCTATTATGAAAATGATATCAGCTATTCAAAACAAAAAAATGGGGGCAATCACTCTTGTTTCATATATATATATATATATATATATATATATATATATATATATATATATATATATATATAAACTTATATATTTTATAACCTTGTTTTAGTTTTCAATATTTTGAAATTATATCCGGATATCATCTTTTAAATCGTGTGTAGCAGTCAAAGACAGATGTAGTGTATTCCTTGAATAACAAAATGAAATTTCCAGAAAATAAACTACTAAAGAAAAGGTATCAGAAATGCGGTATATAAAAATAACTAACTGACTAAGAGAAACTATTAAAATAACAATTATAAATTTGGAACATGTGTAATATAATCAAATTGTTTTCTTTAACATACACTACCAACGAGCAGTATATTTTACGATATTTCAAAATGTTTAACGGATATATTTTTTTTTTTAGTTTGAAAGCTTTTAACATGGCAAATAAGGACAAAACGTTAAAAAATTAATTTTCTTATATTTTAGTTAAAAAGATTTTTGATCAATTAAATGTGTTTGCGATAGTATGGTATAGTGGATATTGTTTATATGTTTAAACTTAATCTATTATTAATGAATTTACTGAATTAAGTAGTTCACATAAATATAAACAGTACGTAAGTAAGTATTTAAAAATAATATGATGTAAAGGAAAGATTGTTCAATAGGGATAAAATGAAAGATATAGTGTACATTTATTAATATTTACATAGCATTTTCCCATAAAAGCTTTTGGTATAAATATTTCAACAGCTATTCAATAAAATAACAGTGGGATCGCTATTATTTTATTAAATTATTAAATATGCAAGAAATAATGTATTGTTTTTCATATAAATACAACGAAAGTTGTCATATTGAAAGCAATAGAATAATAACGGCATAGAACAATAAATTATTAAATATATAATTACATTTCAATTGTGAAAAACTTTATTTTTCTATTGAAAGCTTGTCAAGTAATTAAATACTAAAAACTTTAAAAAAAAAATAAAATTAACCTATTTTTATTTTTTTTTCTAACTCAAATATATCATCCGTATAATACAATATATCACTAAGTATATTATTATGGAAATGAACATTAAATAACGTTTTGGTGAATTTATCGTTAAAAGCACGTAACTTCACCAAAATGACGCAAACTCTTTTATATATCAAATATAATTCATTAAACTTCTTAGCGATTTAAAGTTATGAAATGTCACTTAACGACTCTTTGTAAAAAACTGCAGATGTATTGGGCTAAAAAAGAAATACATTGTTTACCATTCAAACTAAAATGTATATAATGTGAATTTTTAAAATATAATGATTGAATCACAGCAAATTAAAGAAATTGGACTTATTCGTTCACAAGTTATTTCAAAATATACTAAGATCGATCGAAAAACGGTCATTTTTTTTTTTTCATACACCGTATTATTTCCGTTTCAATCCTCTCGTTACTGGCCTAATATTGTTTAAATAAGCCATCATTTTTTAAAACATCAAAGTATTTCATAATAATGTATATTATATCAAACTAATGGAATTTCTGTTAAATCTGCCAAAAATTAGCGTTCGTTGCCAGAAGTTCTCGAGCATACCACATAACCAAATTATGAAGTTAAGTTTCATTAAGGAAACTCATTCGACTCAGGATATAACGTTCTTTAATGTATTAAAGAATAAGTTTTTTGATTCGACGAACCGTTAAGAAGTTATGGGTAAAAAAGAGATCGAAAAATCTTTAGCTGTAAAAAATATGATTTTTTACACGTTTGAACCCATATAAGTTTTAAAAAAATATCTTTTACCATATTTTCACAATATATTTCTTGTTTCATTCCTATCGTTACTGGCCTAATATTGTTTAAATAAGCCACCATTTTCGAAAGCATTAAATAATGTATATTATATTATTAATCAAAATAATGAAGTGTTTGATAAATTTGGCGTTCGTTGCCCGTAGTTTTTGAGCATGCCACATAACCAAATTATGAAGTTTGCTTTAATTAAGGAAACTAATTTGAAGCACAATTAATTTTTTTAAAGAATAAGTTTTTTCCTTCCGTAATTCGGCATTTTTGTCTGAAAAAAAGTTTTCGTTTTTTACATGTTCGAACACATATAGAAAGTAAAAAAAATATATCTTCTTATATTATTCGCAATGTATTTCTCGTACATATCCTTTTGTAACTGACCTAGTATTCTTTAAATCATCCACCATTTTTAGAGCAGCGGCTCAGGAATGGTACAGGAGGTTTATTTTAATCTGAATAACAAGGACTTAAATAATTTAAATTTAAAACTTCTGCGATGAGTATCCTTTTTAGGCCCACACTCTAGGACTAATAGGTTCGATTACGCGTTTTTTATTGTAAATTTTTTTTTATTTATTTGTATGAGATATTTATGAGACCTAGCTGAATCAATATTTCAATGTTTTAAAATAAATAATTAAATGAATGTGAATTGAAAAGTGATGCAATTTACTCATACTGGTAAGAGACACGTTAAACTACACCCTAGAGATAGAGTTGCTCTCGAGACCCCACCCATGCGTTCGATCGGGAGAGCAGGTACGCCGATGTAATCCCATTAGGGGATACGATCCCGGGTGATGGTCAATAATTTACCTGGTCAGTCGGCTATGAATGATTGATCTTATCAGAGGAATTCTTCCAGGGCAGTCAACCGATAAAGTGCCCAGCCATTGCCACATGGGGGCTTTCACTGGATCCATTACATTCGAGTCCCAATCCTCAACAATTACATTCCCAGTGAATTTCATCACCTGTTAGGCCGGGATCGAATGTGCTAGTAGTGGCTATATGCGTACCTTGATGAATGTTTGAATCAACAGTAGCGAACCTTAACAAACATAATATGAGCTTTCAGAATTACTAACTCCAAATCCAACATATTTATTATTAATTAATGATATTTCTAGTAAGAAAATGTATACCTTTAATCACAGTCTATATTTCAACACTGTAACCACCTACTATGAAATCAACTTACACACACTCTGTACAGATATTATAAATTTTCTAACTAGAAATATCACTGAAATCACTTTATCAAAAAATGATAGAATTGGAGTTAGCCATTCTGCCAACAGAAGAAAGGATTTCGAAAAAAAAAACCTGTACCACTAAAACCCATGAAGGGTCTAACAGTACTACTTAGGTAAAGCACTGTTTCTAGCTCAACGGTTGTGCAAGGAGGTGATCTGACCGAGACAGGCTCAACCGCCAGGTTTTTCTTCCTAATTAATTATTTAATTAAGGGTACCCACTTTATAGAGGTCTGTGTGTGTCCCAGGAGAATCTCCTGACCCAGGATCGCCCCATTGCCAATGAAACAGAATAAATAAATTTTCTGCCATGAGCCGGGATTTGAACTTGGGACCTTTAGCATTGGAAGCTCAGTACCCCTCTACCCTGTCAACTGAAAATCTCGTATAAAAAACTTTCTAGTGACTATCATATTTTATTTTACATATGACCAAACCGTTACGAAGACATCACACTTCTTGTTTCCAGAATTATTTCTCCCTTATTATGGTTACAAATTGGCAATAAGAATAATTATAATTATATAGGGTGTCTCAGTTCTTAATTGGCAAACTCCGGAGGATGGTTCTAGACAAAATTTCAAACAAAAACGTTAATTTTATGCATGAGGCGATTCCGAACGGAAAACGAGTTAAGACCAATTTTGTGTCTTCTTTAAGGTGGTCACGTTTTTGTATTGAATAGGAAGCAATAGCTCAAAAACTATCCAAGATAATTAAATTCTAAGCTCATCATCTTAAAGTAGACAAAATTTTATTTTAAAAAACAGTGATTAAATTTACTAAGGTCAAAGAAAAAAGCGAGGTTTAAGGAGGTCTAATACGAGTCTGTGCATAATGTACACCAATAGGTAAGTGCCAGGAGAGCGAGGAGGGAAGGAGGGTTAGTATGGAGTTACCGTAGAAAACTATCATTAGTCGAATGTAGAAACAAGTACTTAAAAAAGTTGAAACTGTATCATTATAATTGATGTGCATACCTATATTATACTATAATTATTTCGTTTCATATTATACTAGGTTGTTACAAAAGTCCTTGAGCATGAACATAACTCTTAGTTCAAATTCTCGAATTTAATTCTATAAGGGTGTTATCGCTAATATTTATATCAATGTTGACTTAGACTAATCCTTTAATTCATTGTGACTTGAATTTGCTCGATAGGGTCATTTACATTTTTAAAAGGAACGTACAACCAAAAAAACTAAAAAAGTGTGATTCGCAGTGTTTTGAAAAATAATTGGAAAAATGTCTAAGCGCAAAGGCAGCCGACGAAGAAATATGTGCCTTAGAACGAGAGTCAGTTAGCCATTGAAATACTGTCGCATTGTAGTTCAACGATGGGAATATGAGCCTCTGAACTTCAAAGGCGTTTTGCATTTTGAGCTTGTTACTGATGGTCGACAGTGGACTCAATCCTTGACTTTGACAGTTTATGCTGTTCTGAATGCAAAATATCCCGATTTGGTCAACAGAAACCAAGCAAGCCATTTTGCAACACGGCAACCCCTCCTGCACAAAGTTCTCTTTTCAACAAGAAAAATTATCTGATCTGCAAGCATTAAAACGTTATGTTTCACCCTCCTTGGATCGGATGCGAAGAGTTCTTTGCCTCAGAACCAATTGACTTTACTTTGAAGAGTAGTAATCAATAATGTTTGAAATATGTAATATGAAATAAAGCTATACTTATGCACAAAGATTTTTGTAGCAATCTCGTAAATGATGATACAATGCATAAAGCACAAATATATGGGGGGTATTACACTCTCATCCTTGGGCAGGTATACAAGGCACGAATATAATGTTCAATAACAAAATTTATTAAATTTCTGAAAAACAAAAGTATAATATTAATTAAAGAAATAGGTAGGAAGCGGAAGAGGGTGAGCACGTGACACAAAATACCGGGAGCTCAAGCTGTGCACCAGCCAACAGCTGGCACCAACCTTTGTTTATAACGCCTAACGGCCGCCATCTCTTTTGTTTAACATATATATTGTAGCTACGGCAAATAAAAAAAATATATTTATTTAATTATAACAAACAATGGTTGTAACAAAAAAAAAGAAACCTAACATGAGAGGCATGTACTCAAGAACTAAAGGAGATGATTGCTGAACTTCATAGGCAGAGCAAAAATATAGGAGTGGACATATATTTCTTCAAAACCAAATCGCTAACCAATAAAATCGAAGAAGACATACACAAGAAAAGAAAATAGAGTGAGTAATACATACAATATACCTTTGCCAGTAAATTTCCTTCAACGAAAGAATCGAGAAAAAACTAGATAGGCGAATATAAATCTCAAGGAAAAAATATTAGGTCTTTAAATTTATTACGAACGAGCTCAATACACTTAAAGTGTAAACTTCTCTCAAAGTGTGCTAACATCCCAAGTCTTATTTAGGGAGCCCAAAGATGAACCCTAACAAAGAAGTTCATAAATGTACTTTTATTTGCTAAGAGAAAAATGGAGAGGAGTAGCTCAAGACATTAAACGGGTGATTTTAAAACTAAAATGACAATAGGTTGGAAATGAGGTAGTGAGGCTGATGAAAGATGGTTAAAATTATATCATTTTTTAATAGAATGTCCGATGTATAAAGACTTGAGGGAACATTACATAGAGAAATATATTACAGAAGACAACAACTCAATGTTCGGTAATTTGTTAATGATAGAAAACCTCGCAAAGTTAAATGATATATTTTATTTTAGAGGAGGGAGCCTTAATAAAAGATTAAATTTGTTCTGCTGTAAAAAGCTTAATTTTTACATATGATCTTTTGCACTAACAGTTGCGAAGTATCATTTTCTATTTAACGTTGACAGTTTCTGATATCTATTGTTACCTGGTCTTTTCTTAGCTCTGATGAAGGCCTGAACTTAGGGCCGTAACGTCGGCAATAATATAAATAAATATTATTTATTGAATATCTAATAGTTAACCGTTAAGAAGATGGGACGGGGTGGCGGTCATAAATAGGCTAAATAGTGGCAAAACTATTTTATTAAAAGCCTGGCTTATAACTACTGACTATTTAGCCTATTTATAAGCGCCATCCCAAAATATTATTTATTTATTTTTACTTTTTATTTTTGACTAGGGGAGTGGGGTAGCTCAGTGGTAGGGTACTGAGCATTCAATGCTAAAGGTCCCAGGTTCGAACCCCAGCTCATGGCAGAAAATTTATTTATCTGTTTCATTAGCCGTGGGACGGCTCTGGGTCCGGACCCTCCTGGGGCACAACCAAGTGGGAACCCTTACTTAAATAATTAATTAAGGGGGAAAACCTGGCGGTTGAGCATGATCTCGGTCAAATCACCTCCTTGCCCAACCGTTGACCTAGAAACAGTGCTTTCCCTAAATAGTAGTGAACCCAAGACCCTTCATGGGTCTTCAACTGAACACCCCAACCAACTTCTCTTTAATCATTTACTGCAATCAACAATCATTCAATTATAAACATTTTCTTCCTTCTTCATTTTCACCAGTATCCTTTCTATTCTCACAAGACCTGATCCAAATATCATATAATATCCAAACTCCCCTGAAATAACATAGATCCAGTACTTTTCGCGACCTAGATATTCCCAAATTTACTCGACCCATAAATACGAACCAACATACTTAATAATCCATAATCTAACAACAATAAGAAATTCACAATCATATGAACTTTCTATAAAAAAATATGTACGGACTAAAATACCCAAATACCCCATATAAATATAAAACAAAAATAACATACAAAAGTTATTTGTGGTATATATTTCGCTAAATTATTAACTATTTCAATAGTAATTAAAAATACATTAAAACATAAATAGGACCGTTATTGAAACAAAAAGGTATTGATTGATGTTAGGTTTTGGAGAGAAAAATGGTGCACAATGATAAGTGATCGCGGACGGGGAGAAATAATGTTATTAAAATATTATAATAAAAATTTAACTTTTTATGTACAATAAAATTAACTTATTTTTGATTCGATTAAAAGGTTAAAACATCTGTTTGTAATTATTTTTTCGAGTATCATTACATTCCTTGAAAAAAAAGTTTTGAAAATCATTTTTTTAAATATTTAGATTCATGTTTAAAAAATAATTGCAACATCGGATTCATGGAATGGTTTTGAAAAGCAATCGATACTAATATCAATTTTCGAAAATATCTTTGGAAATAAGCAACTCATTTGACGGGAGTATTAAGGTTTTATGACAGGATAGAATCTTTGGAAATAAAACATTCAGAAAAACATGTTAGTAATATTGATCGCACATTAAATTAATTTATTTTTTATAATTTACTCTTTTAGTAAAGAATTTATTTAATTTTTCCCATAAGGCCAATAAATTCTTATAAATTTCAGTAACATTTAATATAATTTCAATACTTAGGGCCAAACGGCGGTCTTGGTCTTGCGCGAGTCTCGTAACGGTCTTGCAGTTACCTATTAGCTTAATTTTTTTTACCAGTCTTGGTCTTGGTCTTGCAACAGTGAGTCTGTCTTAGTCTTAGACCGATAAACCAAGACCGATTTTGGTAACACTAGGCGGAACAACTCCCATTTTAGAAATTATACAGCTGTTCATTTATTAATTGTTCTACCCGTTACTAAAATTGTATAACCGTAATTTACATGTACTCTCTAGTTCAGATCGTATTATTTTTATCAACAAAAAATAAATGGAACGAAACCACTGTTAGGGCAGATTCGTAATTTCCTTAAAGATCTATATTCTCGCCTTATTACTAATTTATATTGTTCCATAATTATTCTTATTGCCAATTTTAAACCATAATAAGGAAGAAATAATACTGGGAATAAGAAGTGTGGTGTCTTTGTTACGGTCTGTCTCGCTGTGTAAATGTAAAATAAAATCTGCCTTTTTTATTCTATAAAACAACTCTTCACGATTCTGTTTTTCCTAAATATAAGAAACAATTACAAGGAATTCATTTCTTAAGTTTTAAAGGGAAAATAAAATCAAAATCGAGATAATTAATAATAAAACCGGCAATAAAAACATTTTATTTTTATTTTTGAAGTAAAAACATTCAAAGCTCCTGTTTTTAATTTTAAAACTTTGTTGTAGAGGAGTTTAGTTTGCCGTAGTTGATGTTGATCACGTTCGCTCGAAGGAAAATAAAAACGGAATTGGTTGTCCCTCTTTTCCTGTTTACTCGGATCTCGTCGACCAAGGATGGGACAAATTAGCGAGGTAATGAAAATCACCGTTGACAAAGAATGTTTGCCTGTTTTCTAAAGTTGCCTTCATTAAAGAGTAATGAGATTTTGGACAGCAAACACAAACAGTGTTAGCTGCCACGTGTTAGCTCATCTAGAGTAAAACACGCCTCTAAACATATAACGTGTTTCATCACTAAATCCATCAGGACACATAAAAAAAAAATAAACGAAACACTGTTCCATTACCCGAAAACGAATAGTAAAAAAGTAAATCCTATAGGAAAAAAAAAATGTTTTTCATATTAAAATTATTTTCATCAATCAAAACAACCACGAAACGTAAATGAAGTCCAACTATGAGAGGATTGGACGGAGTCTAGATTAATAATTAAAACACTACTTGAATATCTTCGGTGCTCGAACCATGTCCTGATGATGACCCACGTGTTTGGGTTGAAACGTCGGCGCTAATAAAAACCTTATAATGACTGCGTCCTGAATATTTATCACGCATGAAAAAAAAATACAAACCTTCCAAAATAAGATCTTGAGGACAGTAGTAAATGTCCCTTAGTTTGTAATAATTTTTATTTCTGTCATAAACATATTTTATTACTTGTCATTTTTTGTTTTGTTTATATTTTATTATAATAATTTATTTCATTTTTTCTTAAGCATTATTTATTTTATCATCATTGATTATTCTACAACCTTTATTAGCCCATAGTAATAGACACCATGTATTGTTAAGAGTACTTTATATGAGACTATAATCCCAATTTTCCACCTGTTATAAATTTAAATATTACAAACATATTCATACATGTCTCAAAAAGCCGATCTAAGAAAAAATAATACAAAGGGGGAAAAACGCACTTAATGTGTCATCTGAATCGTTTTAAGTTCACTTAAATATTTAAATTGATTTTAAATTACGTGAAATAAAAAATGAAAATAAATGAAAAGAGCAATAATTAAAAAAAAAAATTGTGTGGTTTTTATATATTAAAAAATCTAACATGAGATGAGCTATGATGGATGTATTATGAGATCTGAATATAAGATTATTGGGATCTTTAGATAATTAATGGCACGCGATATGCTTCTTTTCATTGTCGTTATTTTTCACTGACATTTTTTTTTTCCCCCTAAGAATGGAAGGCTCAGGTAAATCTTTTCGGATTCCGAGATCTATTTCGCAGACTTAAAGAACAAAAAAAATCTAAACTTGGAGTACACAATAATTGTACCAAATTTTCATTAAATATATATGGTAAAGAATGGTAGATGGTAAAGAACATCATGTCCATTTTCGTATTTGTTCAGGAAGCCAATAGTCCATAACTTTGAGCTACTGAAATTCGCCTGTTAGTTACTAAATCTTTACTCCGGAGGTAAAGGACATCATAACAGATTTTTGTGTTTGTTCAACGGAGCCACCTTTTCGATAACTTCTAGCTATTAAAACTTTTTTCTCACTTATTATAATTATTAATGAAAAAATGGAAACGGTGTCCTTCCCCTCCGAGGTACAGATATATATAGATAGATATATAGATATATATATATACTTAACTATTTAATTGGGAATAAGGTCATTTAATTATTATTTAATAAACTATTGCATGTTCATTTATTCTGTTTATTGACGTTTCGATCCTGGTATTTTCTTTTTATTAGTCAACCATGGGACCCTCTTCAAAGCTAGAATTTTAAAAAATAGAGCTTCGATCAGGCCAGGGACACACCGACAGTCTCAGCACCGTCCACTAGCACATATAAGCTACCGTAGCTACCGGATCCCATGGTTGACTAATAAAAAGAAGATACCGGAATCGAAACATCAATAAACAGAAGAAATGAATATTCAATAGTTTATTAAATAATAAGTAAATGACCTTATTCCCAATTAAATTGTTTAATTTAAAATCCCCTCTGGCACCGGGACGCGAACTTGTGACTATTTTCATATCATAGAATCATATATCCCGTTGCCGGGCAACGGCGGTGCAGTGCACACGCGTTAGCCCATTCGGCCACCCCGCTCTCCTATTAAGGAAAAGTTGTAAAGATATATATATATATATATATATATATATATATATATATATATATATATATTATATATATCAGGAAAATATGATAAACCAAAAAAACACAAGGTTCACTTAAATGATATATCCTAATCCATTTAGGAACTGACCTCCACGTTTATGGAAGCAGTAAGAAACCTGAGAAATAATTTTATATAAAAAAAAAAAGTTTAGGTTCAGAGGCTGCACTGTTTCTGAATTTCTCAATATTTGGTAGTGAGTGGATCAATAGATAAGACAGGAGCTGAAGTGCTATTGTTAAACAATACCAAGGTTGAAGTGAATTCATCGAGGTTACGTGCCCAGAATCGGAATGAGGGTCCAATTATTCCTACAGGCTAGGTGTAGGAGCCCGCTGAAAAGCCTTGTTTATTCAATTCCAACTCAACTACAAAGTCTTCATCAGCAAATTGACCGTAGTTGGCGTGAATATACAATTTTACAACAGTTCGAAATCAGCCGTCGATTCTAACCAACAGCTTTGTTCAATCTGGATCTCCTATTAGTGGTGGAATAAAGCTCCCATTCAGGAAATTTCCGTTATAAAAATATACTCCGAAATTAGAAATACAATAGATTATTACAAAGATGGTAAACGATATCATGTCCATCTTTTCATTAAATAATTTAGTAACGAAGAAACAAATTATAATATCTGGAAGTTATGGAACATTGGCTGCCTTGAACAAACGAATAAAAATTGACATGGTCTTGTTAATCCCCAGAGTACAGAAATTAATTATTACTTCGTACTTAATTAGTTTTAAATTACGATTGGCTCGTGCAAATAATTCGCAGAGTATTATATTGCTCAGAGAACAAATATCAATACAATATGTAAATAAATAAATGCGATGTATAATGAGAGGGAGGAAGTAATTCTCATTTTAATTACAATTAGTTTTATCATTGCTAAAAATGGTCGGATTTCAATGATTCTTTTTATATTTTGTTTCTAATTATCATGAATCTAAGTAACCATAAATTGAATATTTTTTTAGTTATGCGTAAATGAAGGTTTCATTTCTTCGTAACTCTTGTTTCTGACTTTTCTGGAGGGTGTGCTTATTTGAAAGAGTAGATAAACTTCAAAATCATGTCTTAATCTTTAGATGCGGGAAAGGATTGACGGAGATATGCTCTAGCTACCAAAAAAGCACCCTTAGAGAAATAATACATCGAGGTAGTTCAATGCTGGAATACTACCCTCAGAAACTAGTTAACTTTTCATTGATTTCTCAAATAATGAAGAAATATAAATTTTCGGGAATGTTGTAGTTGTTAATTACAAGGATATTTAACTATTTTACTATTCCAACGGAACAATCCAGAAAAATATTAACTAACCATAAAATTAATATAACTAAAATCATCATTAAGCAAGAAAAGATAAAATCTAAAAAAATAAATGACTAAACTAAGGAAAAAGTAAATATAATAACATACATAAATAATACACAAGCGAAATGAGAAATAAATCAATAAGTAAAAATAAATAAATCTTTGAAAATAAGGTGATTATGGTATAAATAGAAAATCCGGACTACTCAGCCACGAGTCCCCAACTTACAGATGAATAGTAAACTTGCCGTGTTTACTAGTTAGTATACAGTAGTTTGGATTTTTCCATTTATACCATAATCACCTTATCTCTCTTATTTTATTTTTATTTTTATTGAACAATGAATAGTACAATCTGCCACATTGAACGGCCACAAGTAACAAGGATAAACGTGTTCATTCATACCATATATACATATAACAGAAATATTTAAAAAAGAATAAATAAATAAATGAGTAAATTAAGAGAAAAGTAATATAAAAATAGAATAACAAACATGAACAATACATAAGCGAAATAAGAAATAAGTCAATAAGTAATTATTCTAAAATAAATAAATCTTCGTGTCTCTTTTCTTCCCCAATGCTTATTTTAGTAACATTACTAACAGAATGGCCGAATATCCACTGATTTTTGGAGGAAATGGATGTTATATACCTTCAAGTTTTTGATTTTCGATTGAGCAAAATAAGTCGCCATTTCTTGTGATTTTATTTGAGGTCCACTAACAAACTTATGCTGCCTAAAGAACTCAATTGCCTTCCAGATATCACTTGAATCTTTTGCCTCCTTTATTTTTGTAATTATTTTAGTAAAATACCCTTTTTTTTTAGATATACAAATTGCTTTAAATTTTGTATTAGCAATCAAATAGTCTATTTTATTATAAGTGATTTACTTTTTCTAAATAATTTTAAAAGCGCGAATGAGTAATTTTAGTAACATTACTAGTGAAATGGCCGAATATCCACTGATTTTGTTGGGAATGAATGTTATATATACATTCAAGTTTTTTAATTTTTAATTTGTTGATTTGTAATTATTTTATTTAACCCGTTTTGTACTATTTTAATTGAACCATTTCAAAACTATCTGTTTTGATTTTCAGATCGTTGTATTCGTGACTTAACGATAACACAATAGATTTTAAAGCAGGAATGAGTCATTTGACATAAAACTCGGAGACTAGCTGATAGAATACAAACGTTGTGTTGTTCACAATAGATTCTAGTAAACTGGAAACAAGATTTATAAAAATAATGATTTTTTTTTCCACTATTTATTTGCGCGATCTCCAGAGATACCAGCATTTTACAACCTAGAATTTAAGTGGCTTTTACTTAACCACTATCGAAAGCACTATCTTACTTCCTTCCTATGTTTCATTATAAAACCGTATTCTTCGTCTTCTCGTATCTTCCAGTTCTTTTAGTGCTAATCCGAAATTCACAACCCTCGCTCTTCCGAGTTCTATACCGATCCATATTAAACTGCAGTGGAGACATGTCTTGCATCGAATTGGCTGTCCTCAACAAACAAATACCATCCAAACCCTAGTCCGCAATGCTCGATGCAGTTTCATTGCCGATCTCGTACCTACATATATTTTTATGGTCTAGAATAGATGAAAATATAGTAAAATAGTAATTATCTTTTGAGCCACAGCGTCGTCTGAGTATGATTATAGGAGGCCGGTGACAGCGCAATATTGAGACATAAACCTTTCATTTCCAAATTTGAAAAGACGTTTTCTCAATTGTTTCAAGAGTTTCAAAAAAAATTTTAGAAATAATAATTTTTAAAACAAAATAAAAACTTTTTTTTTTATTTCTTAAAGACATTTACAACTGTATTAAATAAATACATCTAGTAAATTAGAACATAATGTATATAACATGAAAAACACTTGCTGAGTAACTACCCAATGTTAGCACTCTAATGATATGTTTACATTAGGAGATCACGGGGCCATCTTCTTTTCAGACGCCTCGGAGGGTTATCAGGAATTGAAGAGGAAGCATGGTTAGAAACGAGAGGGTTGGGATGATTCTGAAGTTTATTATGGAAGGATAGGTATCTGGATTGGGCCAGATCTGAAACAAAAGGAACATTAAGGTCATTATGGATGGCTTTATTTGTAACAAAGTAGAGAGCATTGAGGATTTTACGAAGGATTTTGGATTGTAAGGATTGGATGCGAGAGGAATTCGATGGTTTAGTGGAGCCCCATAGCTCAACTCCGTAAGTCCAAATAGGCCTTATTATAGTCAAGTATATGAGTCTTTTGTAATTAATGGGAAGTTTAGAGCGTTTGTTTAGTAAGTGCTGAAGTAATCGGAAACGTCGAGCGGTTTCTTGTCGTTTCACTCTAGTATGAGGATTCCAAGTTAGTCGAAAATAAAAACTAATATATTTATTTATCTTGGTATAGAAATACCTAAATTTTCCCAACTCTTTTAGTTTTAAAAAGTTTCTCTTAAAAGTTTTTTTAATCACGATTCGCTGGTATCTAAAGCACAGTTTTTACAAAAAGTCTTAGATAAGAAACGAAACATCGTAGATTTCATTTTGTGGGAACAGCATTTGTCCCAAGACAAGCTTGGCCATAAAAGCACAAAATTTCATTTTCCAAAGAAATTGTCCTTACAGGCTTTTGCAGTATGACTGTCGATATAATACTTTACTTTTAAATAAATACTTGACTGTAATATTTTTCAGAGGACCTCAGTTCAAGAATGAAAATAATTTAATTATTATTTCCATATTCATTTAATAACCATTTTTTAAATTTTTGATTGATCCATTGACTCATCCATGAGCGTAATAATATATCACTCATCCATGGGCGTAATAATATAACAATTTATCGCCCTAAAATCTCTACCCTGCCTACCTTCATTGGCGGACAGTATCCGAATATATTAACTGAGAAAATATAAGTTGAGACTGAGAAGGAAATATTAATTTTTTAAACTAGAGCTGAGAAGGTTTTTTAACAAGTTTCGAAAAGGGTGGTGGGAGGTATAATGGAGTAGCATCAATCCGAGGCCTCATTCATCCAGGGTTCTTTGTCCCATTCACACCCCGCCCAAGACGCCTTCATTTCCTTGGTACTCTCTTTCACGGCGCCTTGGCACAAACCTATCAACAACAGTTTCATCAACGAGAAAGAAACCGAAATAAAATACCGCCCGAAAGTAATTTAGAAAATTATAATCTTACTAACAGAACTTATTCACCTTTAACAATTGAAGGGTAGCTATGGATATTTGTGTCAAGTGATATATTTTAAATAATTACTGATTTTATTCACATAAAGCCATGATGGACGAGAATGTTGAGTTCATAAGTAAACTGTTACTTAACTTTATTCATATTCCAAATATAATATTTTTTCTACATACAAATTTAATGTTTTGAAGTGAATATACAATTTTGTATCTAGTTAATGAATTTGAATGTGTTTATTGAATTTTAGTCAGAAGTTTTCTCAAACATCCCCTGAAATTTGTATTTATCCATCATACAAACACCTTTCCCTCCCTCCTTCATCATTTAGAGCGGATTCCAGAGATTTGTACTATATTTAAAATATAGTATATCTGTATATCTTACTATATCTGAAGATAGCCAGATGTTGTTGGTTAGTGTAACAATGAATAAGAAAGGATGTGTAACACCAAAAATATATAAAATGAACGTGAAAAATATTTGAATTTTTGACAAATGGTGCCACATAAAAAAGCAAGCCAAATAATTGTACAATAGATGAAATAGATTGGTACTGTAAAATTGGTTATTTAAAATGTGCATAGTTTCAGTGAAGATAAGGATTGCTCTGATGATGGGAAAATTGTCCCGAAACGTTAGAGATAATAAATGTGATCAAAGGGATTTGAAGGAAATTGGAAGTATTATTGCCTTAATTATGAGCGAATTTATAAACGTAGGTTTCCTAAAAAAAAGAAAAATAAGAAGATAACATATGTTTTTCAATACAACCAATTTAAAATAGGATCTACTCAGATTCATGTAAATATCTAAGTAGCTTGCAGTGAATAATCTGTATAACAGTAGGTATATGATGTGCAAGATTATTTATTCGCTTTTTACGGATTCGTCGATACAATATTCCAAAAACATCTTACTTTGGATTGGATTGGATTTTTATCGAAATTAAATTATTCAATTCGCTGAAAATCCTTTGGATCATTCTCAATCAAATGAACGTATCAAAATTATACTTAAGGAATGGATGTTAATATAGAGCTGAGACCGGAATTCTCTCGACAGAACCGCCCCGACTGAGTTGTGCGGCGAGCACCAAGGTATTGTGTTCTGGTTAAACCATAGTTCGCTTGGAGGGCGACCGCTTTTTCACCAACGAGACCCGGTCAGTTGGGCAACAAAGAAATCAATTCTGTGCCTCCTTGCCTCTTACCTCCTCCCTCTATTCACTTCTCCTTCGGTTCCCTTTTTATTTTTTCTCCTTTTGACAGGCTCGGTATCGGCTGGAAACCGAAACCCTTTTTCTTATCCAACGCCCTATAAAAATTTTATTCTAGGATTGGATTTACAAATCTGCTCAAAAAAACGGGGTTCTTATGGACATTACATTTTTTTTTTTTTACATGAAATTTACAGCTGCATAAAACTGAAAATACAATCTAGAAAATGTGGTTTAGAGGTATACAATGGCATGAAAAGACTTGTAGAGAAACTACCCATTGATAGCACCCTAAATAAAGTTTCTAAATTCACGAGGAAACACTTCAGTTATCAGGGATCGAAGCAAGGTTAGAAACAAGAGGATTAGGATGGTTCTGAAGTTCATTATGGAAAGGTAGGTATATGGATTGGGCCAAATCGGAAACATAAGGAACAAGAAAGTCGTTATGAATGATTTTATTTATAAAAAGATAAGAAGTATTGAAGATTTAATGAAGGATTTTAGATTATAAGGATTAGAGGCGAGACAAATTCGATGGTTCAGTGGAGCCCCAAAGCTCAACACCATAAACCCAACTGGGTCATCATGTATATGAGTATTTTGTAATCTTGTAAAGTTTAGAGTGTTTGTCTACCAAAATCCTGAAGTAGCCGGAAATGTGGAGCGGTTTCTTGTCGTTTCAGTCTGGTATGAAGATTCCTAATTAGACGTTTGTTCACGTGGAGTGCTAAGCATCAGATTTGTTAAACAGGTATAAGTGGGATATTATTACAAAAATACTGAAGGACAGGAAATAATAGGTTTACAACGAACGGAAAATATGATTTGACAGGGTTTATTGGAATTTGTCTTAAACATTCAGTTTTGAAACCAATCTCGTGATCGATGAGTCATTATTAACTGATGGGGCATATGTGTCATCGGCATACGTGGTGATGATAATATTAGGATGAGTTAAGTTATCAGCTGAATAAACTGCGTCAAGGATAGAGCCGAGAATACTGTCTTGAGGAACACCAGCGGACTGGGAAAAAAAGCGAGGAATAGGCATTATTGTGATTTTCTTCGAAGTGTCGGGAATTACCTTAACTGAACTTACTAAAAAAATTTCTAATAAGGACGTGAACTAAAATACATCACAATTATTGATAATAAATTATCAATACAATTGTAAGAATGTTTTCACGGGTGCAACCATGCCATCCTCCATACCAAGTGCAAAAGCACATGAATCTACTCTCTAGAAATTTTGAATTTCTTCGCCTCCAAAAAAAGGCACTAGTGACGAATTATGAACATTGTAGTTGATATAGAATAACGCTTTCAGTAATCTGATCCATGTTTTACCATTGTTCTCTGGTATGAAAGTACATCAAAACTGAAACCCAGCTTAAATATGGTTCCCTCAGGAAAATTCATAATACAATAAAAATATTCTCCCCTTCCTGAAAATTCACGACACCATAAAAATGTATCCCTCCTTAGAACTCTTAATGGCGGAACTGACACTCCAGAATTTTCCCGTGTCAAATTCAATTGATTACTTACATTGCTTAATCATAAGCAATCTATTTCCGTCCCAAAGCATCGATATCGAAAACGGCTTGTCTCACATATTTTTTATTCGAACAACAAAACATTAATCCTGAAATATAGATGATTATAAATCTAAAAAAAATGATGAGAAATGTTATGATGAGTAGGGTTGCTTCACAAGCTTTTTCTTAATGTTTCTTGAGATTAAACAATTTTTTGTCTGTTTATAAGTTCATTGAGGTATTATTCTTTGGAATGTTGACTAGTCTATGAATCATGTAACATCGTAGGGTTAAAAAGATATGCAGGAAGCCTGTGTTCCAGAAAATTTAAAGTTACGCCAATAAAAGAACTTTTACCATATTTTAAATAATGTATCATATAATGTATTATACTCAGCTCAAGGAAAAAAAATCGATACTTTTAGTCGGACCCAATTTGAGGAGTTGGGTGTTAGGTAAGAACGGCCTGCCAACTAACTGGCTTCGATAGAGACAGAACCTTGTTAGCCAATTGGAGCGAGGAGGACAGATGAGTCCAGAACCCCGCTCCAGCCATATTGAGCAAAAGTAGTGTCTGTAACAAGGGTCCAAGGTTCATTTAGGGTGGGGTGCCAATTGGCGGCCGGCGGGAGCCATTCGGCCCAGCAGATAATAATGTTTGGTGGACCATAGGGATACTAAATCAGTGTCTGAATCAAAGGAATTATATTGCACTATTTTAAACTATTACTCGATAGTCAATAAAAACATTTATAACAATAGTCAGTAAGACAATCTTTATATATAGTGCTCTATGTATTGAACATAGCAAATAAGTTTTTAAAATTATTACTTATTAAAAACAAGGTTGAATGAAACCGACTTCTGACATCAAAACTAGCGTCAAGGGGGGAGGAGAAGGTAGATAAGGATACTGGACCCTCGAGAAGGCTTACAGTAAAAACTAGTAACGGGCTAAGTAACTGGTTCCTTTTAGGATATTACCAGTTATTGTGGAGAAAAAGGGTGAAGTTAAGAAACAATGAAAACCATCCTTGCCCCACCCTGAATATTTGTATATAATACGCCGAGAAGTAAGAAAAGAGGTCTTATGTTGATGTCAGGGCTTAAGGATAGGTCTTATGTTTTCTTCCGGCTTGGGGACTGAAGCCTTGGCCCTACATAGACCATGAAGATGGGCCCCTTTGGTAGATTTTGGACAGATGGCCTCGGATTAGGGGATGCAGCGATGAAACATGCCATACCTACACCACTTCACATACCATAAATAATAGCTAAGTTGTAATTCCCAATCCTAATGTTAAACTAATTCATGGCAATAATTCTCAAACAGTCCATCTATATGAATCCAAAGTCACAGATTAAATTAATTTAATCATGTATTTAGTTCTTTGTAAATATAATTTCCAGATAAAGTTTATTAAACATAGAAATAAAAGAAGTTTGTAAGTAAAAATTATTTTAATTCTGCCAACCATATCATGATCACAGTTAATGTTGGTAATTATATAGCATGATAAACAGCCTTTGATAAAAGAAATCCAATTAATTAATCCTGGACCAATCAATATAACATAGATCCAAATTTATTTTACTAATTTTTTATTACTAAACTTTATTAAATAATTCTGGGTAATTATAATCAATAATTATCCAGTGGCATCCCGAATAAAATTCAACACCCCAAAAAGTAACATTTCAATAGGGTGTCTCAGTTCTCGATGGACAAACTCTGGAGATTGATTTTAGACAAAATTCCCAATATAAGTTTATTTAGTGCTTGGACCGACTACGAACAAAAGAAAAAGTAAGAGCAATTTTTTTTTATTCAATAACATGGAATTGCTTAAAAACTGTTCAAATTAACAAAAATTTTAGTCACCTTTGTAAAGTAAACAAAAATTTATTAATAAAATTATGATTAAATTTATTAAGCTCAATAATAGTAGGAAAGGAGGTCTAATACGGTCTACTGCTGCAGTTACAGTGCCCTATACACGAGCAGTATATCTCTGTAATCCCGATTCGTGAAATCATTCGGCAAAATGATAGGCTTTGCGATATTAGGCCTCGTGAAATTGCCTTTTATATCTGACCTTAGGAAATTTAATCACTGTTTTCTAAAAGAAAATTTGGTCTGCTTTAGGATGGTGCACTTAGAATTTAATTATCTTGAATAGCTTTTTTAGCAATTCCTTCTTATTTAAAAAAACTTGACTACCTTAAGAAAAACACAAAATTGGTTTTAACTCCTTTTCTTTTCGGAATTGGTCCATGCACCAAATAATTTTTGTTGGAATTTTTGTCTATAGTCACTCTCCAGAGTTTGTCAATTAAGAATTGACCCTGTATAATGCGTGAATCAGATAAAGCAATAATTACTACTTATTTATAATTTCATATTAGTTCTAAATCAAATCTTTTGCATGAAATCACATCAATTGTTCATAAAAAAAATGAATTAATTAATAAAAAAAGAAGATGAAACAAACTTTTAAATAAATAAACAGATTCCAAATATTGTCGAATACTCAAAAAAAATACGGACACCATCAAAATACATTTTACAATGTATTAACACTTACAAAAAAATAAACGTTTTCTGAAATGAAAGCTCTAAAAAATAGTGAAAATATAGTTCAAATCAATTATATATAACAAATATCTATGAAACAAATCAAAATCCCATGTATCCAAGATTCGAAGGCACACTTTAAATTCAAGGAAAAGAAGCAAGATCTTCACTATAAATAAGTCTGACCTATCGATAAGTTCTATAGCACACATGTCATCGATTGAAGCCAGCATCAATGGACAGCGATCAAAGTTGAGTTTAGGGACAGCTCGCTTGTTCCTGCGGAAAGTTAAAATTTCTGCAAGGCAACAAAGCAGAAGATAAATAAATAATAAATACCTGCCTACTGATTGTTAAATTTCTTCTATACATAATACATAGATATATTTTTTTGTATAGAATTTTAAAATACTACAATGAATAATAATTCTATTAATCCGGGTATAATAATAATAATAATAATAATATATATTATAAGATATAACAAGATCACATGTGAGTAGCTACCATGTAACCATAATAAAAATACAGAAACAAATACAGAGTAAATTGCAGTTTATTTTTTCTCAGCAGAAATAAATAAAGTAATATTTTTTATAAATAAGAATAAGATAAATTATTCAACAAGGAAAATTTTGATTGAAGCAATTTTAAATAATTTGTGAACCTTAAAAAAAACCGTTACTGCAAAGCCTTGTTTTCCGATATTAGGTCACTACCACCTTGCTATTTGAAATTCTAAAATATCCCAACCCAATACAGCATAATTAAAGGTAAGCAAAATTTATTGAAGATCTCAAAGCATTAATATAGATAGCCTAAGTCAAAAAACAACACAACAAGAATTTAGTCGGTCCAGTGTTCGTGACAATACGAATTTCAAGGTGAAGGCGCAGATAGTTAAATTAAAACCTAATATTAAACGATGACGTTACTAAACTTTAATGGTTAAGTTGGATGATTATGAAGAAGGATGAAGTATTTGTGGTTTCTCATACTTATAATTTAAATCTGGGTTATTTTGAATTCTAGACTAGGTTTATTCTTCATACTCAATTTCTCCTCATTTCGTTGATGAGCATTTTTACTCATATTTTGTAGAATTTCATAGAATGTACAAAAAAAAAAAAAAAAGAGAGAAATATGGAATGCTGTGGTCAGCCATTTACCTGAAAGAATCCTCCAGTATGGATTGGGCATCTTTCAGTATCGTTTGTCCTTCTAGTATCTTTTCGAGTCCTCAAATAACAGTAGATATCAAAGGAATATTGTTAAAGGAGAGGATTTTAGAATGATTGAATGAAATATCTTTCCTAAACAACAACAACCACTTGAGATATACCTAAAAACATTTCAGAGATATATTTTTGTTGAATGTTTCTATTTAAATATATCATCATCAGAGTAAAGATTTCTGTCTAGCTTTGTATCAAAAACTCCAGAAGAAAAATTAACTAAAAATCCTGACTATACATCATAAATAAAGCATGTTAGTTTTTCATAATCTAGGCAGAAATAGTGAAGATTCAAGTCTGGACGTAATGATTAATGGTGCTAACTAATATACTGAAGTTTTCAATGTTAATGCCAATTCTATTTTCTCACATTAAAGTACCAACCTCCAAAAGAATCGGTGTTGATAAGCAATGCTAACCAAACGGGGATATGAAATAAGAACCAAAAGAAAAAAAAAAAAAAAAACGCAGACAAGCAGCACAATATGGCAGACTAGAGGGGAACCACTTTTTTGTCCGTTCGATTCCCTGCACCTTTGTGCCCTTTCATAAAGAACCTTCATTAAAAGGTTCCTAACGAAGCTCGATCATGTACTTTCTATTGCCTCGCTCCCACCTCTCCACCCACTGGGGGCGAGGGGGATATACCCTTTTAGGGTATTTACCGGCCCTTCGTTATCAACTCCGGAAAAAAAAACCTTTCACTAGTGCCCCTTAGTATTAGTAGTGCGCGCATGGGGATCAAATTGGGCGTAGGTGCGTGCGCGTAATTACAGAGTCCTCAATTACGTTGAGCTTGGGAACTCCAGGGTATCAGAAATGGAGGAAAAAAAATTGAATTTAATGGTCATAAGAAGTGTAGAAATCTAAAATAATACAAATTTTTCTTCCTCGCTACCGCAAGTGCAGGAAGGTGTTTGCTAGTATTTGCTGAGATTATAAGAGACTTATATGAGTTCATGCTGGAGGTTATAAAATATTTATTCTTGAGAACAACGACAAGTAATCGGGAATATTTCACTAGTGCCATTGGACTACTTTGTTTTGTTTTTTAAACGAGCTAATTTAATTTAAATTTTGACACTTAATCTCAGGATATGAGAGAGTATATGAGATAGTATATGAGAGAGCATAATATATGATATGTTTATGTGTTTTAAGATATATTGAGATGTGATCCATTATTATTATATTCTTTATTTTGATAAGCTTCACCTTCAATAAAGCTATAAAATCTCATTGGTAATATTTATTTGATCTTGCTTAAATTACTAATCATAACTGGTGACGAAACTAGAGAAATTGCTTCAACAACACTGAAGCAGTTGACTGATGCGAAATTTGAAACTGTGAGTACCAATTTCATACGAACTATTAGTGAAAGTGCATAAATATGGGAGATAAAGAAGTTGGAGCATCAGTTGGCTCAGGCGGTCTCGGAACTAGCGAAATTAGAATCGTAATTATCTATCGCGGCAGAGACGACGCAATCAGAATTGCTGAAGATTAGAACGCAAAATTCTACTTGAAGTAAAAATCTTTACATGAAGTAATTGGTCAGTTGGAACCATTTACTGGAATAGTAGGGGACCTTGGACATTTTATTAAGGGAGCAGACCAAATTAAAGCCTTGATAGTATCCCGGCATGAAGCTGGAACATTTATTGAGTCTGATGTGATATTTTAATAAGCTTCACCTTCAATAAAGTGATACAATCTCATTGTTAATATTTATTTGATCTTTCTTAAATTACTAATCATACCTATGAATTAATTAGTATTAATGGTTTTTATAAATAATTTTATGGCGGGGATTTATAAATAAAGGGTTGCTTGCTTTACATCTTCCGGTTAAAGCAAATTCTTTTGAAAAAAAAAATAGAATTGAAAATTTCCACACGCGTTTTACTATTAAAACGTTAAGGACAAAATTAGCTAATGTGTCCATTAGTCACATTCATGAGAGGGATATAATATATAATATTCGGTATCTAATTTTAATGAATTATCTAATATAATAATCTAATATTATGAAGTATTGTGGAAATTGGTACCTAGATGATGGAAATTTTTGTTTATTACAAAAATTTATACTGTTAATGTTTTAGCAAATTATATTCTCTACTTTCATAGGCGTAAACGCATTTCGGTGAACGTACAATATTTCAAAAACAGTTCGCTTGATCTGGTGTCGCTAATTTCAATGGAAATTTAGTGTCAAATAGTGTTTCAATTAGACGTTTCTTGTCTCACTATTAGAAGCTTAATAACCATAATGAAATATTATATGTAGCTCCTAGTCAGTCATTCTCACATACGTTTAAGCAACTTCATTATTAACATTTAAAATTCATTTTTAGTCTAAATATTATGACAAAACTTTTATTTTTAATTTTATTTTTTTAATTAAGTACAGTTTTATTATAAAACACGTTTTTGAGTTATCCGTCCAATCTTGGCTTCGTGCATATTTAGAAAAATAAACCAAAAACGTCATTTAATATATTATATCGTTGTCCTTAATAAATAATTGAACGGAAAAAAATACTAAATAGTTCTTAAAAGAAAAAAATCGCCTTTCATTTAAACTAGTGAATTTTTTTAATTTTTGGAACGTATTTTGTAACGTTGCTGACGATATACTGATATTTAAATTTAATTATTTTATAATAAATAAACATATAATATATATATTTTTTATTTTACTATTACTGTTAATATTAATTTTTATTTGAATTACTATTATTTTATACAGGTTTTTAATTAGTTTTTCCTATTATCAAATAAACAAAGGAATGGTACTTAATTTTATAATTTAAATTTTATTTTTAGTGTGAAATGTTGCACGTCAAAACATAAACGATTTTAAGATGCCGAGTGAAGCAGTAAAATGAAAACATAAAAATAAAGCGAATGATCAGAAGTTCATAACGAATGAAAAAAAAAAAGCTTTGAGCTGGTTCATACATTCGTCAGATTCAAATATAAAAAAAAATTAACAATTTTTTAACAAAATGATAAATAAGAAAAAAGAAAATAAAAAAAAATCCACCCCTTTAGGACCTTTTGTGTTAAGCTTGGTACGTCCGTGCACTAGTTTATGCTTGACCTATATCAATTAAAGGTCTTTTCATGTGAGAAAAGTCTTTTCATTTTGTTCATAATTATTAAATAGTAACATCCTAAACCCATCACTGTATCCATTATTTGTCTATTTTTTTCCAGAAATCAAAACGTATTTAGTTATTGTATTTAATATAAAATCAAAAATAGAAAAGAGAAATATTTTGCTGAGCGATTCACGCTGAAGTTGAAACATAACCTGACATGATGCGGTCTAACGGAATCCATAAATGACATTTTTTTTTTCAAGAAAAAGGTCGGAGGGTTTGACGCCGCAAGACAATGCGAGAGTAATGGACTCAACGGTTAGGCATTTCCTGATGATCTCCAAGTTATGCGCAAAACTGTTATCCAACTTATACGTGGTATTACAAAACAGTTATTCCTCCATTTGCGAAAATTCTTTAAAGCAGTTTATATATCATTTCAAAATTATTATTACTTTGATATTTTAGGTGCGCAAAGAATTGTTTTAACGGCATTCGGAAAACGATTTTCTGTTTTCACATTCTGTTTCTTTAGAAATATATTTACAGGAACCGACGGGGCCTTCTTATTTATAAAGTAACTGAACCACGAATCGGTTAATTAAAAAACCATAACTACAAAACTAGGAACAAATAGAGGCGGTTATTTGGAATTAACACGTTGGTTTGTAACTGCCGTTTCTCATAAGCAATTATTAAATTACTTCAAATTTCAAATTATACGAGCAGCTATAGATCAAAATTCAAATTTATTACGAGCCTGACAAAAAAGAGCAAGCTTTAAACTCAGCGCTAAGCTCAATCCAAGAGACCGTTCCTTAGCACCTCTAAACAAAAGGACGATAAGATTCAGTGCGTTCCTTTATTCATTGATTGAATCACTGATATTTCAGCAGTTCCTTCAGCTTTTGTGAATGATGGATTCGGTCTAATAATCTTATCAAAACTTCAGTGTTTTCTTTCTTAATATACTTTACTAACTTACATTCAATTTACTTACCCATACTTACCCATTTATATTTATCATCATTATATTATATCATATATCAGCACTTATATTTATATCAGAATCAAATAATTTAGCAGGTAGACGTTTCCTTAATTTTTTTTTGTACCTTGCAGAAATGTTAATCACTCACTGTAACCCAGCAAGGCATTCATAAACGCTGAATAAATTGTTGTTCATCGGTAATGGATTCAATCTATTGGATTCCATCGATGAAATTAGCCCTTAGAGTTAAGGAACTTGACAGGAAATATATTTTTCCAGTGAACAACAAACATCAAGCATTAATAACTCAAGACATGATGCATAGTAATTCAGAAATATATCTTTATACAAAAATCCTTTAAAATTCCGACAGGAAATTAATGTAGTTACAAACTTGGAGATAATAGAATGCAATTTAGCAGCTCTGGATATGAGATTGAGAGGTCATTATTGAAGAAACAATTTACTTTTAACAGTTACAAAGATATGAGAGAGTTAAAATGACAATAGTCAGTTTTGCCTCTTGCTGATGTTTTGTAAAAGTTAATGTTTGGCAAATTTATATTAATAATATGTGCATGTTATATATATCATTAAATTAAATTTAGTTAAAAAAAATTAATTAAAGTGAAAAAATCTGGTATGTCCACTCACACGACTTTCCCACCTATTTCAGAAAAGTTTTCATATCTTTACATATGTCCATCAAGAAACAAAAAAAAAAAAATTAAATTACATTTATTTTCCTGAAAATTGATCAAAGAATAAATTTAAGTACGCTTTATTTAATAAACTAAAGCAATATAAACCAGCTTAAGGTAGAATATATACTTAGCGAGTTAGGCCACAAACATTTTTCTTTTCTTTAAAGCCTTTTTTTTTCTAAAATTTCTCGGTAGTTTAGTCCATATACTAAAATTGAAAGGACTATTATTAGAACATTATAGCAGAGTTTCATTAAAATCGTTAGAGCCACTTTCGGGCTAGTCTATAGAAAAACATGTTTTTAATTCATTGAGCATGGGGCACCCAATTTCTGTCATCAATAGTTAAAACAATACAAAATAAAAAAAGAAGCAACAAGATCGGAGAGACAGACCCATGACTAAAAATGTGTTTTTCGGACTCAGCGGGTTATGAAACGTATAGATCCATCTAAAACCGCATATCGGAAATTTGAACCAATCGCATTACTTTCCTTACCTAGTTATAGGTAGGAAAGTAAAAATTTATATTGAATTTCATTAATATCATTCTTATCATTAAAACCTTACATTATATATGAAATTATGGATTTTGTTTCTTCTATTCCATGTGATTTTCAAATAATCACTGATTAATTAGTAAGACACGAACGTCCATTTCCAAATAATAATTAAATACTACATAGAAACGCAAAAAATTGGAACGTTTTATCAAAGAAAATTTTTTTAAACTGTTATTTAACATAAACTGACTGAATAGTTCTTGATTTAATAAGTTTGACAACTGCTATTTCTAACCTAACACTTTGATACTTTTGAGCCAAAAGGATATAAGTGCACATATTAATACATCAAAGGAACATTGATATTGGACCAAGCAAGCTATTAAAATATTATTGCTCCATTTCAAAAGAGTATTTATTGAATTTAAACATTGGATAGACTTACTTCAGCAATACATTTCTATTACTAGACCAATAACACAGGTAATGTAGGTAATTTAAAAACTTGTAAGAAATGGTGGAACCTGAAAGGATGGCATTAAGAACCCGGCCATATTGATTGCCTAGCTCTAAAAAAGGAATTTCTTTTCTTCAGGTTAAATCTCTTTCGACCCTGGTTTATGGAAGAGGTTCGGTCTATCTTTTACGTTTTCCTTTATTTTCTCCTCTTCGAGGCCATTGAGAAAGACATGAGCCCATCAAAAGGAATTCACACACGGCGGCGCACAAAAGGCTTGGAAAATCATGTTTTATTTCGGAAAAGCCCTACTCCCATCACAAATATCCAACCATAAAAGGATTAGGTTCAAGGATAGAGAAAACATTTCATCTCTCCGTCCTACCTTGAGAATGCATTAGAGAATTCTTGTTCGTTTAAAAAAAAAAAATAATAAAAATGAGCAGCAGAGAGGCGTTAATTCAATTAAGTGAATTCTTACAATAAACGAGTTATGTGTATGTATGTATGTATGTATGTATATTGTAATATATTGCTCATAATATTGTAATATATTGCTAATAATATTGTAAAATATTGCTTTAGATGATAATTTTTTGGTAAAACGTTTTTTTTTAATATTTCTTTTTATGAATAAAAGATGCCTTTTTGTAATTAATTTATTGGAATACCATAAATATAAATGGAGGAAGAAAAGGATATTAAAACTTTGTAATATATTAAAGAAAATACTTCTACTAAAAACGCAGATAATTTGGGATGGCACCATATCGAATATTTTTTTAATTACTATTGGAGGTGAATTAACTTAGTTCGGAACAAACCTCAACTTAATCGACATGGATTTAAAGTTTATTAAACAAGGAAGTTTTGCTAAAAGTGGCTTAAATGTAAATTTGGAAGGTGATAAAAAAAAAAAATAAACAAACAATTTTCGATTTTGTTAAAAACAAAACATATTTTAGTTTGGTCGTTCAAAAACCCACTTCAAATGGTTTTTACAAGGGCAATCTACACCACCATTTTAAGTGAGTTTTGTCTAGTTTGATATAAAATAATCACTAAATACCTACGTTAAATATTTGTTTATTTATCGCTTCATATTCAAGAAAAAACGTGATATATTTAAAAAACACAAACACTGTTTTTTCTGCGGCAAATCGGCCCATGGTTTATACAAGCTTTTTTTTTTTTAGCTCTTATCACTCTTTTAAATACTTTCCTCTACTAATGGGACACACGCCCTGAATATATACATCATATATGGGGGTATTTTTATATTATTTTAAATTTTACAAAAAGTAAATGAATTCCATTACAAAGAACCTGTAAAGAATATTTTTTATAATATTTCACTACCTCCATTTGGTGAATAAGAGAGTGAAAAGAGGGTTTATTATAAATGAGCCTTTCAGTTTACTGAATGACTAACTCCAATTCCAACATTTTGATTTTTTTTTTCAGTGATGATTCTAGTGGAAATTGGAGTTAGTCATTCTGTCAAAACTGAAAGGCTCAAATAAAAGTTTATTAATAATCTTCTGTCACTGTAATACTCCATTCTTTTTGTTCAATAATTTTATTCAGTATCGAAATTTACAAAAATATAATAAAATCTATAATCAGGCCATTGTAGAGATAAAACGTGTTCTCAAGGGTCAAATATTTAATTGTAACAGTTAACGTGGCCATAATTTGGATAGAGTTTAGAGTTTATTAATCAATAATAATTTGATCCGATCAGATGGCAACATCTATCGGTCGGTGGCATTAATAATAAGTAAATAATTTTAACATAGTATAATATAAAAGAGTTTCATGACATAATAATTTATAACATTATGATAATGTATATTAAATACTAAATGGCTAATTAATGGATAATTACGATTATGTATAGATATGAATATATAGCCGTAATAATTTATAAGATAATAAATAAAATAATTAATAAATATGAAAAGAAGCATATGAACAACAATAAGAATAATAGCTTGAATAGAAGGAATATAAGTTTATAATCAGAGGAAAGGAACATGTACATCTCATCACTAAGCAGCCACCACCAAATTGTCAACACTGCAATAGCCCTCTCACAATCAATCATATTTTCCAAGAATGCAATTCTATATTGCAATACTTCAAGCCTAAATCGATTATCTCAAAAACCTGATATATCAGCAGTATTAAGCAACCACGAATCAAACATAAAAACAGTGATAAATTTTCATAAAATACGTAGGCTATTAAATAAAATATAAAAATAAATATAATATTTATTTTATTGTGGTTTCTTTTTTTTTATATTTGTTTTAATATATTTCATTTTTATATGTTTTTAAATATCTTTTTCATTTATTACTCTATTTATATATTATTCATTTTTGATAATCCATTCTTTTTTTTATTTCTCCTCTAAAGAGTTTACAAATATAACCGACTCACAGGCGTTGAGGACCCTAAGGTTTTACGTCTAAGCCTAAATAAACAAACAAGAGGTAAGGAAAACGAAAAATCACATTATTTGGTCCATAGGATTAGAGATAACTGAAACTTAGAAATGAGAAAGTATCCAATGAAAAATTATTTTTATGAGGAGTCTTTTTTGGGTCGGCGTTAACAATAAAACACTATTTTAATAGACAGTATTAAATAAATACTGTATATTAAAATAGTATTTTATTGTTAACACCGACCCAAATCAGGGTTTGGTGTCAGCCAGCAGGAAGCAGTTGGTTGACTTGTACTCAAAAATCCAGAGCACAGACACACATATCATGCTTGATTTCTTTTTTAGTTTCTGAGCGTTAGGCCCATTTAACAGATCTTCTGGTATTCAGATAAACAGATAGGGATGTAGCTCAACGCCCGTTTCCCGAATCTATGGCTAAATGTTGGTTCGAAGTACCTGGTTTTGTTTCTGACGTTTTATACGTAGCTGATTTCATTTTGAAATGAGTCATCATGAATTCGAATTGAATTGAATTCGAGTGCTATTTTGTATATGTAAAATAAATTTGATGGTAATGATATTATAGTTATTAGTTACCAGTTACTAGTTATTTACTATACTTTTCGGATCAGTTAATAACTATACCGTTGAAAATGTTAATAAATGAGCTTTCATACTTTATACAGACAAAGGCGAGGACTTGACAAGCCACCAAGAGGCATCAACTTATCCTGACTACACTCCCATCATCTCATCCCATTACAACGGTAGGAATATTCTGTAAGTTAGCGGGAGTAGCTAATAAATTAAGTTAAAACTTAGCGAGCCGAGTTGAGTAACTAATATATTCGTCACCCTGGAATTAGATAATACTACACATAGCCCAAGTAACTGTATTTCCATAATCCTGCCATGAGAATGTCACCCAGAGAAACCGAGGGACACAAGTAATACATGAGCTTGAGGATAGTAAAACTTGAATACATCTCAAAACTCTATTAGCGGTTCTACTTCGTCGTCAGAAGTTAAAAATGACTTACGAAGTTATTTCAGAATTTCTGAGCAATATCAACTTAAATATTTTGAGTTCTTAGAAAATAAAAAATATTATTTTTCTATATGTATATTTCATCTTAGGTGATTTTACAGTGATAATAATTATTAGTAATCATCAATGTATGAATTTTAAAAATTCAATTCTACTTGAAAAAGGAAGAAAGTTTCAACATTCAGACATTGACAAAATATAAGATTTAAGATTTAACAATAAGATGTTTAAATATAAGATGTAAGATTTAACTTAAAAATATCTAAAGGGCCGAACTAGTCTCTTATAATACTTAAATAAGTCAAAGTTTAAGATAATTAAAAAAAATAAAATACATTTTTATAATACCTATTAGGTGAGGTTTTGTGAAATAATACTTAATTATAGAAGAGTCATATAGTTTACCCAATTATTTAACTAAACTGTCTGCTAGTGTTCAAGAAAAATGGACAAGATGAGCTGGCTCTTATTATTATTTTTTTTTTTTTTTTGTTCTTTTAGGCTTTATGGTGTTTTCCAAGGACGGGGGGAGAGGGTGAGGGAATTTCACCGAGTTAAAAAGTCGGCATTTGAACTTGTAACAATTCAATTTCAGTCTTCTGGTTGTGAAAAGCAATCTTCCTGAGACCTTCCTGAAGCACACCCAGCCTCTATAAAGTTGGTACCCTTAATAAAATAATTAAGGTGAGCGTGACCTCAGTAAAATTCCCGTAGTGGTACAATGGTACAATTATTTTTAGAGAAACAGTCGATTTATAAAATCTTCTATAGTTTGTGAAATGCCTACTAATCTATACCTATTTCTTAATAACATATATTGCACAAAGGAATCTTCGCAAATACTTAGCTCTAAACATATTTTATAATCTGTAAAAAACATATTTTATTGTAATAAATTAAACTATTGATCATAGAATTAAATATTAACGAAATATATTTTATAGAGATGAGGATTATTAATTAATAAATAATAATAATAATGCTTAGCGAACCCAAAGGTTCGATGCCGATACCATCAATCGATGTCCACATTCTTCCATCCACCGGGCTCCATCTGAAGTTTAGACTCTTGACCCAATCCCGCCAAATCAGCCTTAACGCAATCTACCCACCTTCGCTTTGGTCTTCCCGTCGGAAGCTAACTTTTTAGGAATTCTTTCGTTACTGAGCCAAGCGATTTTACATGCCCATTTTATTCGCCTCAACTTAATCACCTCAATTATATTAACCAGATACGAAATTCGGCGTTGTGTGACCATCTGAACTCACCGGTTGACTCGTCCTTTTTCGGTCCGAATATTCTGCGCAATACTTTATTTTCAAAAACTTGAAGCCGTTGAACATCTCTTAATGTAAGCGGCCACGTTTCGCAACCATAAAGAACTGTAGGTAGGATAATCGTTTTGTAAATTCTAATTTTTAAGTTTCGGGACAGGAGGCGAGAATTAAGTAATTTTGACAAAGAAAAATAACAAGCATTTCCCGCCTTCAGCCTAACCTTAATATCCTCTTCAATTTCATTTTTTCTAGTTATCGTAGACACTACATGACTAAAATTCTGTACGCGTTCAAATACATTCCCTTCTATATCGATATCATCGAAATTGTCGCTGTTTTTGCAGCTAACCATATATTTTGTCTTATCCGTGTTTATCTCGAGTCCTAGTTCTTTACTAACTTGTATTTAGTTTTATTGTTTCCATTTTTTCGCTTAACAGAACCAAAACATCAGCGTACCCAAGTAAGGATATTAATTAATAAATAAATGGACATGAAAATTGAATTGTTTGATATTACAGTTTCAACAATATATTACATTTTACAGTTCCAATTACAACACCAGAAAATATATATTTTTTTTAAATATGTTTCCTACCTCCATGGAGGTATTGGACGTTAAGAACGAGCGCTCCGAAGCGCAGCCAAACTGAGAGCCGAGAAGCTAACTTTCCCCGAGGGAAATAGCCCTGGCCGTGCTGGCTATGGTCATCAACGAGCTCCAGGTCCCTGGTGATAAATCATAGGCTACCTTCACGGCCGCCCTTTTTGCAGGCTTATCTCGCCCGGCCCCGTGTCAAAGGGTCGTTTGTATGCCCCCCTACCCCAGCGGCTATCTGTTACAAATGCTTTGTGGCCAACATTTATTTAAAGTAAATACTATGTGCGGTCTAAACGGCCAACGCGGTCTGGCATAATGTCTCAGAAATTTCATACAATAATTCAACATTTGATACAATAATTTATAATAGGTTGATATATATAACAAAAATAATTTTAAGATAATCTTTCCTCAATGCTCCTTACTTTGTCACTAGTAAAATAATCCATAAAGACCTCAATGTTCCATATGTTTCCGATTTGGCCAAATCCAGATACCTATCCTCCCATAATAAACTTCATAACCATCCGAATCCTCTTGTTTCTAACCTTGCTTCCTCTTTAATTCCTGATAACCCTCCGAGGCGTCTGAAAAGAAGATGGCCTCGTGATCTTCTCATGTAGACAAATTATTAGAGTGCTACCAGTGGGTAGTTTCTCAACAAGCGTGTTTCATGTAATAATATTTCTCTTTACAAATTTACTTGATGTATTTATACTAATACAGTTGTAAATATCATAATAAAAGTTTAAAAAAAAAAAAAAAAGATAATCTTTATAATTTTTCTCGTCATATAACAACGGAATCATGTATAATATACAGTTTTGTTTAAATAACACATTAAATTGATAGAAGTTTGTCAAGTGTTCTACATATTATTGATGATAGACAGTCAAGACATAGCAAAACAAAACCCTGAATATTTTTTTCTTCTTATTTGTTTACCGATTGGAATAACAGATAACTCACAAATTAATTCACGCAATAAATACAAAACAAATACAAATTTTAAAGCATTCCAGCCAAAGTTTTTTCTTCAACTATTTGCCTATCTCCAACAACCTAACATGGTTCCACATATATAATAAGGAAAGGAAATTTCGACATTACACCATCTACGTTAAAAGTACTTTTTAAACAGAACTTTTATCTGCTTGAAAAAATAACATAAGAAATATAAAATTTTTATCATGTAAACATTACTTTAACCATTATTACATTATTTTTAACCTTTATTCAAAATTACACTATTACATTTTAAACAAACACGTTCATTGCCCAGTGACATTTTCAAAAACCACCGGTCCACCAGGCCCATCCTCAAAGCCAGCCAGATACTTTCAAAGAACGTGAATAATAACACCAGTTTGATGCGATGGATAGCCCTATCAAGTCAATCACATTTAGCAGGAATGGCTTTATTACGCCTCAGTGATGTGGTTAAAGGAGCCTAAATAGAGTATATCTAAGGCCAGATATATCATTAATATTAAATAATGAATCAAACACAAAAAACAGTAACAATTTTAAAACGCATATGCTATTAAATGAAATATAGAAATCCAAATAATAGATATTTTATTGTAGTTTTTATTTATTTATTTTATTTTATATTTATTATTAGTTGTTCCTCTTCTATAGAGTTTCTGAACTCTAGTGAACAAAAATAAATGACTTATAGGTATTGGAAACAGTAGGAATAATTTAGGAGGCTGAAGTGAGATGTTACATTAATCACATATGTTATAATTAAAACATATGATATAATTTATTTTTGTAGAGCGTATAATTTATTTTTATAATTATTTATAATTTATTTTATAATTTATTTTATTTTATATTTATTATTAGTTGTTCCTCTTCTATAGAGTTTCTGAACTCTAGTGGACAAAAATAAATGACTTATAGGTATTGGAAACAGTAGGAATAATTTAGGAGGCTGAAGTGAGGTGTTACATTAATCACATATGTTATAATTAAAACATGTGATATAATTGAACAAAATTTTTATTATTAAAAAAAACTTTAAGTGTGCTTTGTGCTAATAAAAATAATATTGTCAATAACAGAATATCAGTGCTCAATTCTATATTTGTTCTTTATTTTATGCGTGTAGGTAAGATGTAAGCTGTTGATGAATCCTTAAAGCCTAAACAAACGAATTATGAGTTTGATCGTATGTGGGTAACTTTGGGTAACAAATCAACTCGTAGTTGGCAGCCAACGTGTTGATAATTTTCAGCATGCAGGACGATAACAATGATGCTGTTCCTTCACAGACCAATTTATAGTAACTTCCAAAACTTATAAGCATTACTTTCCAATAATAGAAACTTAAATTGATCAAGTAAATATTTCCTGACGATTAAGTGGATGGTCTATCAGCGAATAAAAATGAATAAATAGGCTTTAAAGAGAGTGAAATCGTAACTATAGCAACCTAAAGAGCTGTTCGAGAGCGGATGATGTTAGTCCAACTATGTTTGCTACACAAAAAGGCAATCTCAACTCAATAGAACCCTGATTTCCGCAGTTGTTGAAGAAAAAAAAAACAAGCTAGTCAACAAAGCGCTGATCATCAGTCCCAATGGGTAAGGTGACAACCTTCATCCGCTAGTTCCAACTTATTGAATGGTTCTCATCAATGAGTAGCAGAATAAACCGCAGCGTGGTTTTGTTGATTCGATAACAGGAGAAAGTAAGTCAGTTTTCTCATCAGGAAATTATTTACTGTTAAAATCATCTGCAATCTTAAGGTATAATTCAAATTTAATTCTCTATTGTGTAGGATTTCCAGTATTGTGTAAAAAGGTAGTTCTATTTCAGATAGCTGCTCGTAGTATTCTATAAGAGTACATCTGATCGTTTCTTATAGGCGATCATAAAATAGAAAAAAAAAATCGTTGGGAAGTTGGAGTGCAGTCACAGTGATTTGTTTTTAATCAATTTATTTTATCTTACATTTACATGGCATCTTCACTTAATAGGATTTCTTTTTTTTTTTTTTTTGCTGGAATATATCTAAATGAGGAATATATTGAAACGACCTGCTCTGAAGAAGGCCTGAAACTTAAACGGAAACGTTGACATAATATATATATATATTATTATTATGATGTGGCAGCAACCCTCAACAACATCTCAACTATGTTATCTGTTATCAACTATTTCTCCACCAAAATAAATAAAAAAGCGTAAAATCATTTAATGATACGAAAGGTTTTGACCCAGGCTTTAGACATTATAGATATGTTGGTTCTACATCTATAATAAACATGATTCTGATACAAATCCAACGATTTTTTTCCATACATTCAAACCATCAGAATCATCAGGGAAACCTAACCTCTTGTAACATTAACTTGGTACAAATAATACGGTTTTTACAAACGTTTTAAAAGCTAAACTACAGGCATGATTGTTACTTATTTTATATCAATCTAACGAATTTTCCACTTAGGTCTGGACCGGAGAATTGATAAAAGCAGTTATAATAATAATAATAATAAGGCTTAGCGAACCCGAAGGTTCGATGCCGACACCACCAATCGATTGTTACACACCTCCCTCCACCGTTCGCCGTCCAAACCCAGTCCCTTCAGATCGGCTTTAATGCAATCTTCCCACCTTCGCTTCGGTCTACCCCTCGGACGCTTACCATTCGGCACAGCAAATATTAACCTTTTAGGAATTCTCTCGTTACTAAGCCCAACAACTTTACAAGCCCATTTGATTCGCCGCGATGAAATTACCTCAATTATATTACCCGGATACAGCTCACGCAATTCGGCGTTGTGTAACCGTCTGAACTCTCCGGTTAACTCATCCTTCTTCGGTCCGAATATTCTACGCAATACTTTATTTTCAAAAACCTTAAGACGCTGCTCATCCCTTAATGTAAGCGGCCAAGTTTCGCATCCATAAAGAACTGTAGGTAAGATAATTGTTTTATAGATTCTAATTTTAGTTTCGGAACAAGAGGCGCGAACTAAGTAGTTTTGTCACAGATAAATAACAAGCATTCCCCGCCTTCAGTCTAACCTTAATCTCTTCTTCAATTTCGTTTTTTCTAGTTATCGTAGAACCTAGATACCTAAATTTATCTACCTGTTCAAACATAAGCAGTTATTAAGAATAATAATTTAGGATGCGACTTGCTCAAAACTTAATATGAAACGTCTGTTTTTAATCCATATTTTTTGGCAAGAGGTCAACCAAAACCCACTAAAATCCAACATTTGATCTAAATTACATTAAAAAAAATCATACGGCTTTAATATAATAAAGTAACGCAATATATTTGAAACAAATATACAAAAATGAAACATCTTTAATGGCCAATTCTCTGCATCAGAATATATAAAAAAAAAGGAGAATTTCTAATAATGTATCTTCCTGTCTGTACAAACAGAAAAAATCAACAGTAAATCTTCCTAGATAAAAGCTGTCCTGTGAAACCTCAAATTCCTTACGACTAGATAAATCTAAATGCACGTAACTTTAAATAGCGGATTTTTCAAGTTATCTGTTTGTTTTAATAGATATCGGACATACCAGGCCACTCCTATCTCAAGTTATTTGCTTTTTCTTGTAAAGCGAAATAAATAACGAGCTAAAATAAACTACTTTGTGTTTACACATCACTTCAAGTCTCCAAGATTTACTGTTTTGTTTTACGCATTATATACCCCATCTAAATCTGGCTGCTCTGCAATTTGTGGTCATTTTCACAATCATCAGGTCCGTTTCCATTATAAAAAGTGACAAATGTCGATCTTATCGGCATGGATCAGTTTTCTATGAATATAGAAGAGATATACATAAATAATATATAATATATTAAAAAAAAAAATTATCTTGATCTTCACTTGTTTATTAATTAAGTGAATCTCAAGATAATTATATCTCAACAATATATTAACTATATTTCAATGATATGTCAAGATTTACTGGTATTGTTAATATTTATATTCATAAAAAAATTAGAATAATTTTTACTCTAGTATTAAAACAATACTGTTAACTTATTATTTACTGGTCACTGGCATTCACATTAGTCACTGGCTTTAGCACTAGTGACGCGGTTGAGAGAGTTGCGCAGGGATCTCTTGGAGTCCTGCTTTTCTCTCGAATTGATAATTGAAAGGAAAAACCTGGCTTAGAGTTCCCTGTCTGATTGTATATATTTTATATAGGTATGACTATATTTTTAATTTGCTTATCTTTAGGTTCTTTTATTTTTTATTGTAAATAGTTTTAGGTTATTATTTTACTTTTGTTAAATTTATTTTTTCTGTAAATGTGGTGTGAATGTGTTCATATCTCACTATAATTATTGTCTACGTGACAGATTATTATATTTCTAAATAAATAGATAATAAAAAAAAACTTTTTTTAGCATTATCCTAACATTGTTAGTATTAATTGCTCAATGAAGTGATTCTAAATTTTCAATAGTTTTTAAGCTCAATTTAATCTCTAGCTATTCCGTTACTACATACAGGGATTTCAATACTCTAAAACTATTATATTTTCAAAGTGCATTTTTTTTTTTTTTTTTTTTTTTTTTTTTTTTTTTTTTTTTTTTTTTTTTTTTTTTTTTTTTTAAGCCACTAACGAATTTATACCGACTGAATTCTAAAAATTTAAATCAAAACATTTATTCGGGTCAGATTAAGGAAATTCTTTAAAAAAATAAATTTTACACCACGATAGAAGAATAAAGAATAAGACTTTAGCGAAGTTTTAATGAAATCGGTACATTCGTTTAGGCGCTACTGCCAATAGCAACGCAGGTTTTTCGGTCGCCATCTTGAAAGGAAAAGGAGGTTAGAAATGTCGATGTAAGAGCATCATCCTGGGGTGACCTCTGACTTTAAATCCAAATTTGAAAAAAAAATCGGTCCAGTAGTTTCAGAAAAAATCCGAGGACCGCGGACTGACAAACATTTGTTATTCTTTTTCGAATTATACATATCCAGAAACGTAAAACCTCAAATTTTGAAGGGGATTAAGTTTTTGAATTTTTCGGTGGATCACAATGGTTCGTTATTGAAAATAGTAAACCAAAAGCATACTATTTTTTAGTTTGATTCTATCAAGAAAGGACTTTTTGCAAGAAACCCACTATATTTCTATTCCGAAAGACTAGCTTTAATAAGACCTAATAAGTAAGTTCTATTTAAAAGCATTTCCCACCTAAGAGATGGTTAGTTAGTTTACCACCGACTAATTCACTGCACACTAATTTCATGGTGTGTTAACAGCAACACTTCGTTTTAAAATCAAAGGCTTTTCAACGTCAATAAAACTTTACTAACTGCTGGTTATGGAAATCGTTTTGTCTCTATTTGGAAATGATGGGTGTTGCCCCTACCCCTATTGTACATTTTAGCTGCGACTATTAAACCGAGGTTATTACTGTGGCGAAAGTTACCATTTACACGCATGATGGCATGCTATAAATTATAATTTTAATGCTGTGAGGCAGCTACGGAAGTAGTCATTAAGTACTAACTTGGTACTACGGCACTTTAAAACACCACCTACACTGTCCTTTTAAAGTTGTAGATTCTAGCAGTTAAAATAATAGCAGGTTTGGAGCTAATATTGCTTGCAATAAATGTCAACATTTACGATATTACCTTAATTTTAATTGGCTTTTGAAAAACTAAGATGGTTGGTAATTAAAGGAGGTTCAGGATTTCCAATTATTTTAATTTTTATAATGTTTAGAAGGTGCATTCCCTACAATCCATAGGTACTGTTCTTGTGTCAATACTTAATGAGGCAGTACTAAGACCGATGGTTATTAGGCCAAGATCACGAATTTTTTCGAAACCAATTGAAGGATCACTAGGATCACTGAGCACAAAGTCAATCCACAGAGTTATTATACCAGAATAAATAACCTGCCACAGCCGGACTCCAAACTGAGTTACTTACCCCACCTTTCTAATTTTTAGAAATGTGATTAAAAGATCAATGATGTCAATTAAAACTGAGAAAAAGCTAAACTTGGAATTACTACCGACAAAAGTATCTTGATAAAAGAGAAGTTCTGTTTAAGGAGAAGTACTTGAAGTTAGTTATTTTTATATTTTAGTTATTTTAGAAGTACTTAATCAATGAATTATTTTCTGCGCTTAATGCGATACCAAGACTCGTCTTGGTCTTGCCCATTCAGTCTTGTTCTTGGTCTTGGCTATGTGCAAGACTCTCGCAGTTACTTATTAGCTTGTTACTATAGAGATGTAAATGTAATTTTTTTCATAAAAGAAACCTAACTAAGCCCAAATAAAAAATTAGAGGAGCTAAATGCAAAATTATAATGGTTATAACAATTATTAACATATAGTAACTAAAATTGTCGAGTATTAATAACTATTTCGCCTTTTTTTTTATTTAAAAAATCTATATTTTTAACCATTTATGTTCTTGGTCTTGCAAGAGTTAGGTGGCCTTGGTCTTGGTCTTGCAAAGTGCAAGACCAAGACAGATTTTGGGCAATACTAATAGTTAGGCGGTCTTGGAAAGTGAAAAATCAAGATCGATTTTGGGCGACACTATTTGCGCTGAACGAATAATTCTGCTCAACAGAATGCCTTTGCAGATCACTAAGACAGTATGGATGTGTATTAAAAACTCGACTATTGTTAAAAATAATTTTTAAAAAATTCAGCAAATACAGTCATTTCCACAACATTATAACTTTAAAAGAAATACCACTAAACGAAAAACACCTCTTTGATGATCTTGAAATTTGAATAAAGCATTCCTTCAAGTACCTTCAACCAGGAGTAGAATCCTCTCCAGCATATAAGAAGCAGGGATGGCCCCTATGCCCGGAGGCAGGGCGGTAGTAAAACAGTAAATACAATATTAGAGACCGGCAACAGTTTGCTCAGGTCGTAAGGGAAAATTTTACTTATCTATGAATAAAACATTTCATTTCCTGGCCCCGCGGGAGAAACAGGCATCCCCCTTGAATTTTTCATATTGAACACTCAACTTCTAGAATATCCTGTAGTATAGACCTTTCTTATAGTCTAACTTCAAGAACTAGATATATAACACATAATATTTATATGGTATGAAGATTTCAACACAATAAACTTCAAATCTAAAATTTTATAAGGGGAAATTCCTCTCATTGGAAACATATAGTGGGTTATCCATTTGACTTTCATCCTGGCTATGAAAACAAAGAATAATAGAAAAGTGAAAAAAAAAAAAAAAAAAAGATAGTTCCATGAACATGTTATGAATAAAAATAAAATATAAAAATAAAATTAAAAATTTTAAAAACATAATTAGCTATAAAATAAACGAAAATATTAAATAAATTTAATAAATATATTTTTCTTCTTCACCACGTAAATTAGGGAAGCTTCGTACTGCTTGAATATATAGTGAGAGTAGATATATATAGTATATAGAATATATATAGTATAGTGAGGTAATAGTATCTTCACAAGACAAATAGACATTCCACAATATCTTATGGAACAATGAATCTAATATAATTGAAACTTCATAGATCATTATTATATTGAAGTTGTTAGTGCCGTAGAAAGTCTCAATCAGGATATCTGCGAAAGAATAATACACTATTCTCCCAAATTTCACGTGGAAACATGTCTTTTTTCACAACCTCTTGTTAAAACTTGCTTATAAATATTCATTTAAAGACATTTGAATCATTACCGTTACTAATGCCCCTCTCGGATAGATGAGGAATGTAACAATAAATTAATAAAATAATTAGTATCGGACGATATTATTATAAAAATACTTTCATAGTGCTAATCCTATATATTATTTCTAAAAGGTGTTTTTTTGTCGGTACACCATAACTTCGTCAATTCTTCATCAAATCCAATGATTGACCACTCATTTTGGAGGAAAATTTCCACTTCCGTTTTACGTTTAGACATCACGAAACAAATTTGGTTTAGTATTTATCTGTATAGTCAATTCCATGCGATAGAAATATAACCTGTCACTAGTGTTGCAGGACCAAAATCGGTCTTGGTCTACTGTTGCAATACCAAGACCAGGACTAGTAAAAAAAAATCGATTTTTTCAATAAAAATTAAGACAAAATAGTTACTAATACTTGACAATCTTAGTTACTACATGTTAATAATTGGTATAACCAATAAACTTTTGCATTTAACTCCTCTAATTTTTCATTCTGGCTTAGTTAGGTTTCTCCAATCTAAAAAATTACAGTAATATCTCTATAGTAATAAGCTAATAAGTAACTGCAAGACTTTTGCGAAAGACCAAGACAATGGGCAAGACTGGGTTTGCTAGACCAAGACTCTTCTCGGTCTCGCATTTGGGCAACACTACCTGCCACAGTTAAACTTATTTTGATAAAATAATACAACATCAATCTTATATAAATTTCATCAACTACTTTCGAATACAGGCGCGTAAATGAATTTTATTAAATATCCGTCTATTATATTTCAAAAACGTTACGTTCGGTTTGGCTCAATGTTAGAGGAAAGTTGAGATATTGTTCAAAAATAGTCCAGTATTAATTTTATCAAACCGTGGATTTTGCAGATTGGCATCTTTATGATATCTTATTAATTTTATCAAATTCAAGTCACTACTATCGCGAAAGCATGCGCGAACATATTTTCCACAAACCCATACTTCAAACACCGCTTGTCCTGTTTGGCGTAGAGGCCACAAACCAATCAAGCAAGTTTCACCCAAGATAGAGAATTAGATAGATTTCATAGTCAAAGCTTACATGGAAAAAATTACGTACTACATTACGTAGAATTTTGTTTTAATATTAAAATAGTAATTCGACCTAAGCTTATTGTTTAGCCTTATATGTTACAGAATTAGTTATCAAAATTATGATGATGCATCATCCGTCTTGGAGACTGATCAAAGCTACCCTTACAAACATCAATCTAATGCACATGTTAGCGATCAATCCTAATGTCAAAGCCATCTTGATTAGCGGTGTATGTAACATTGATCGCCTCATTACATTGGACGCTATATGACCTTGATAGTCTTATAACCAGAAGATAAAATAATCTTATAAGGAAACAATCCTAAAAACAAAAAAGTATTTACTTCTCATATCTAAAAAATCTATGACTAAATAAACATAATTGAGAGCCTAATCGATATCCAAAGTGGTTGAAATTAATACACAGAAAAATTTATAAAGTTAACTCAAAGAACCTGTACCTTAGAATTATTTTAAAACGATATAGAACAGAAGAAAAAATCTGGTGCGGTGAGCGCATCACACACCATTCATTTACCACCCTCTTAGCAGAAATAAGCATTTTCAGACAAAAGGAAAATAAAAATAAAAATTATAGAGACTATATTTATTTACACTTCATTTTGGATATTTTTATTTGTTTAAATATCCTTTCATATACAAATTTCAATTTTGTATATCGCTATATTCTATACAATTCAATATTAAATAATACTAACGATGAAAACCTCATATGTATATGTACATAACATTGTTGGAGTCGGTATTATATTAAGCTCATCTTTGGTACGGAAGCCTATTGTAATCTTTCGGGCAAGCTCGGGTGAGCTCGGGCACGCTCGTATTCCTTTGGTTCCTGCATTAACCTATTATCCGTTACGATCTCTTATTTCTCCTTTAGTTAATTAGCAAATTCTTTCATATTGTATATTAACTATTTTTTATATCAAAGATTAATGTGAAATGGTTAATTATTTCAAATAAAACAATCAAAGGTACTTTAGAGGAAGCTGGTTTTGAAAATTAGCCATTTAAGCCCTGTTAGTGAACATCAATCAGAATAAAATCTACATTATATTAAAAACTGCTTAGTAATACACTGATATAGAGAGTTTAATCAAAATCGTTGAAGCCGTTTTTGAGAAAATAGTAAAAATGTATATAACCGTTGATATGCAGTTGAAGTACCACTTCCGGTTTGCCGATTTTGACGAAAAGGTTCCTATAATATTCAAGGCTTATAAAAACCTCGATTATCCACTTTTATAGGACTTTTCGTTTTTGAGGTAGACTCATCACATACGTACACACAGACACACGCACAGACCATTTTGCGGGACTTCGTTATTTAAACTCACGAGACCTCAAAACAAGTACATTTGTTGAAAACTCACTCGAATATTTTCACAATTGCAATACTGACCCTTATTATATATATTTTGTATACAGGCAAGTGAAAGTAAAAATAACTATATTCTAGGACTAAGTACTTTATGAATAATAGTATTAGGAAAAATAAAAGTTAATCCTGGCCGTACGACCGGTTACATAATATAACAAGAAACTAAGATTAATATCAATTAGTATGTAAGATAATTGTACAAAAAAACTTATACTTAAAAAAAGTTTGTCAAGTAAGGCTAGTATTTTCATTGCTTAAAAAATTCCCTGTATTTCAAATATATACATACATACGTCCGCACACACACAAGGTACAGGACACCAAGTCCATTTTATATTAAATAATTTAATAAATTTAAACTAATTTATATACAAATAGCTCAAAGTTATGCAAAATGGGCTCCCTGAACAAATACAGAAATGTGACTGTATATTGGTATATGTGAGTTTGTTCGTGTATATCATTTATATTATATATATATATAATTTATCTATTTTGAAATGTGTCACTTTTCATGAAATTATGTATAGACTTTTATAGATTGTCCGAATATAGCTTCCTAACCACTTTCATTGCTTACACAATTATTTAAATTTTAAAGTCTATAATTTTCACCTTCATTATATATATATATATATATATATATATATATATAAAATGAAAAATGTTACTATACGTTTATTTATAGGATCTTCTAACAGTGATTTATTAGTATGCAATACTTGTAGCGAACTATTCATCAATGGTAATTAAGCTCTCTCTACATGTAATTCATGAAAAGAAAATAATAAAGATGAAATCATATTCAGTTTACAATACTAGAATCAACTATAAAAAATATATATATATATTTATATATGTATACTTCAATAATAAGATTGTATTAATCAGAGAACTATAATTGTTATTAATATTGTTATTCAGCAACATTCTTAGGGAGAAAAAAATATTTAAAACATACCATCTTCACAAATCATTAATAGCGAAAACCAGACGATAAAAATTGTGAAGAATAAAGAAATAATTTACAATTAACACACTAATACGACATAGAAGAAGTTGGCACTATTTATAACTAAGAAAAGGAAGGCGGGACTTCTTGGATATTTGTCAAGAAAGTTGGCCGAGGGGGTGACCTAACCCTCCGATGGGAGCTCGTTAATTATTGGCCGGCATTGATCTCTGTCCCTCCTCTCGGCCAATCAAATAACAACAAATAAACCCTGCAGAGGTTTTACCAGAGATTAATGGAGACACATACTAAAAGGCCAATTCCAGAGCCATTAGGCTACAAAACACTGGAGCCTAAATCGCCGCTCTGCTCCCGACAGGAAACAGATAGTGGAGCCTCCAGGGGGGATTAGAGTATCGGAAGTGGAAGTCTGCCGTGATTTGTTCTTGAGGAGGGGAGGTGTTAAGAATGATTGGACATTGTACAGCAAAAAAAAAAAAAAAGTCTTCTGATAATACTTTACAGACAAAAGAAAGAAAGGCTTTTTTAAGTAAAAACAACGTGGAAAACCCTTTCAAATAAATATGTACACTTGACAAACTAATTTAAGTAGAAATATGTAGATATACACATCTGTACTCCGGAGATAAAGAATACCACGTCCATTTTTGTAGTGGAGATAATTTTTCATAACTTGGAACGATTTAAATTTATTTCTTAGTTACTAAGTTTGTACTTCGGAGGTAAAAAACACTGTGTCACATTTCTGTATTTGTTCAGGAAGCCCATTTTCCATAACTTTGAGCTATTTTTATATACATTTATTTTTTAGTTATTAAATTATTTAATAAAAAAATGTACATTGCGTCCTTTACCTCCTGGGTACAGATATGAAAAAGAAAAGAAAAATTCTAGGGACTATATATATATATATATATATATATATATATATATATATATATATATATATATTATTCATAAATAAAGAATACTACTTACAGATTTTGGCATATCAACAAAAGGCACTTAGAGCTTTGGGATTACTCACCTAAAAAAAAATTAAAATAATTAGAAAAATAAAATAAATAAATAAATACTACAATACATTTTTAAATAATTTTTTTTAATTTTTTTATTTTAATGTGTTTGCTCTCCAATGGCTTTAGCACCAGTGAAGCGGTTGAGTGAGTAGCGCAGGGATCTCCTGCAGTTCTGATTTTCTCTCCATAGTTGGAGGTACAAGGCTGCCTCGGAATTTGACGCCTTGTACATATTGTAAATAGAGTCTGTATGCTTTGTTTTTTAATAATTTATTTATCTATAAGTTTATTTTTTTTATTTATTGTATATATTTTTTATTATTATTTTCCTTCTATTTATTTTATACATATTTTTTGTACATATTGTGTGAATGGTAGCTTATCTCCCTATAACCAATGCCCATATGACAGATTGTTATATTATTCAATAAATAATGTTATCTATTTTGAGACTGATAGGTAGAGTAAGTAGAGTGGGCTAGGAATCTAATATTCATACTCAGCAAATCAGGCCCAATTTACATAACGCATAGTAAAGTATTTTTTATAAAGAATGGAGATTTGTCAATAACATAAGGTATTGCTCACCATGGAAGCTTAGTCGATTAACACCGATATCAGATTCCATAAATGATTGAGGTGGCGTTCTGGTCATGGCACATCACGAACGGGTTTCAGAAGATAAGGAATCGTCACCATGTGCCGGAGGTTTTATGTAGTTATCATGTATTAGTAATTATCTAGGGCTAGATCGCTACTGTTTATGGCAGCGAGGGATCATGCCAACATAAAAGCTCTTCCGTGAGTCACAAAACTGGTCTGAATCATATCGGGAAATAAAATGACCGCTCGAATCATCAGGACATAGATTATATAGTTCGGTAACTTTTTTTCTAACATTCTACTACAATGATTATATTCTATTAAAATATACTTGTATCAAAGCGTAGTTAAAGTTTTGGATAAAAGTAGCTTAATTTCAAATATTATGATAAATGAAGCTCGATATTTAAGTTGAATTGTAAGTTTTAATTGTTGTCAGGAAGTTAAGGCGTAAAACCTGTAGGTAATCTAGCCGTTAATTAAGTTTATAAATATTTATAGGTTGATTAATAGTCAAGACGAAGTCATTTTTAAGATTTTTATTGGTGCCAACGTTTCAAGCCAAGCATGTGGGTGATCATCAGGGCTGACAATTGTTTAATACAATCAGAGATAAAATATTTTAAGATAGATAATGGTTGATAGTGAAAAACAGTGATGGATGGGGTGCATGAGTAATAGTAAGAGTAAATATTAAATTTCTTATAAATTGATTATATACATTATTTTTTAGTTTGTATAACTTATTACATATTTCATTTGTCTATCTCATGTATCATCTATCACTATTTTTAGATCATTAACCATTAACTGTCTTACAATATTGTATCTGTGATTGCATTAAACAATTTTCAGCCCTGATGATGACCCACATGCTTAGGTTGAAACGTCGGCACGTTAAAACGTCCTGACTATTTATCACCCATATGTAGAACAGCTGTCTAACTTACTTTAATATTTATTTTTAAATATATTTGATGTTTCTAAACAAATAAACAAAATAATTAAAAAATAAAATAAAAGAGAAGAGATAAGGTTTCAGATGTGTTCGAAAAATTCTTCTTCGGAGAGAAAAAATTATAACTTCATTCAAGATTTTTTCTCATTTCCAAAGCAGTTGATGTGTTTGCTGGTATTCCCATTGTATTTAACTTTCTGATGTAATATGCGCGACTCTCAAAGATATGGACCACTGTTATTTTCTCTCGGCACCTTCGACAAATGGGTTTATGTCTTTAATATATATATATATAGCTTTATGTCTCGACGACCGGATGTCTTTAATAATTAAGTGAAGATGCGTGAACCTGTGAACCTGGCTGCTACTATAGACTGCTAAATAAATAAAGTAAATTTTTAGAAGTGCACGTATATGTTTTAGTGTATTTAGGTTTAATAATATTGTTATGATCTATTTACACTGAAAGGTGTGCCTCAAAGGTCAGTATAATAAACTATAAATCAAAATAAACTTTTGGTAATTATTGATTGTACTTTTCGGGGAATCTGTGTCCCTCTCTTCAGCAATATTTTACCCTCCCAAAAAAAATTGGGTAGGTAAATATGATACAAGCTTGATGCAATGACTGATTTCCTTGCCCAATTTTCTGTTTTGTTTTTTTTGTGTTTTTTTTTTTTGGATTATTGCTAAAGAGGGAAACACAGATTCCCCGAAAGCTACAATAAATAATTATGAAAAGTTAATTTTTTTTTTTATTTCTATTTATCATACTTAGGAATACACTTAATTACTAATAGACAATGAAATATAACGGCCAAAATTTAAAAACTATGGAAAATATTGCTATTAATATTACTATTGATGTTTTACGTTGCTATTACGGATAGACGAGTTTTCAATGTAATGTTTTACAATTTTTTTCTTAAATGTGATATACATTATAACTGTAACTATACAAACTTATAATGATTTGAAAATAATAATTCTTTTATTGATATAATAACAGCACCATTGTTTTGTTTAATCTCTCTATTTGGCAGCATAAAAAAAATAATTCATATCTTTTCAATGATATCCTTTTTAAATACTTTAAACAGTTACCCTTATTAGCGACTCATATTCATTAATTGAATAATTAAAAGAAAGAAGAAAAAACTGGCTATACCCCCGGTATAGAATACATGAACAAATATTTTATTTAAAAAAAAAAACAGTACTACTACAACCCATGTGAGTGTCTTGAGTGCTGTACAATGTAAACAAGTACTGTTACGAGTTCAAGGCCAACGGTTGTCCAGGGAGATGATTGGCCCAAAATCACGCTCAACCGCCAGATTTTTCCGCTTAATTAAGAATACTCATTTTATAGAGGTCGGGTGTGCCCCAGTATGATCTCCCAATACTAGGTTCGATCCACGGCTGATTAAAAATTACTAGTCATCAGTCGGATTCAAACCCGAGCCCTTGGCTGAGGAAGTCAGTGCTCATCCACTGAGCTACCCCGCTCCCTAAAATGATAAAATTAGTAAATACAAATGAAATGTATGTTTATAAATTTCTGACCACGTAGTCATCAGGTATCTTGAATCAATAAATTTCACAAGCATACTTTAAACCTATCAAGTTTATTTCTAGCCAATTAGGACCTTTTAAATGCAATAAAAAAGAGGGGATAAGGGAGGCCGTGAATCCCGGAGGCTGTGGCGTAAAACCGGAAAAGGGCGGGTCAGTGTTCCACTGGAGCAGCCGGATGTGGCACACTTACCTATCCAGCTACCACCTTCTCCTTCCTTAATGGCGGAAGATACTGTACTAACGACCTCAGGAATCGAGGTTCTTTTACACGTCGTACTTGGGCCAATCGTTTCCCTCATTATTCACTACGTAGGGTATACCAATTTTCTTTTTTAACTGGTTGTCCCGTACGAATAATTCGCAAAGTATATTGGTTAATGAACGAATGACAAAGTAATCAGGAAATAACTTAAAGCAACTTGTCATAAGATGAAAGAATCAATTCTTGTATTACTCGGTACTGATAACTGACCAAGAAAATGAAAATTAATCTAAAACCAGCAAAATAGGATTTTATGTAAAAACTTAAAACCAAAATAAAAAAAAATAAAAAACTGATGTGCTTTAGACCACATGATAGAAGTGACCACATCAACAAGATTATATTAATAATATGAAATATAAATAATAGCTCACTATAAAGAGGATGAAATTCTAAACGTTACTCGTTATCATTTGGTTTTTTTTTTAATTTTCGCCACCCTAACACGGCGTCGCGCTAAGATACAATTTAGAATAATAGCTCATTGCAAAGAGGATGAAATACTGAACATTTAACACGCTAAGAATATGCAGGTCCGATTTTTAATTTTTGAGATATTTTAATCCATACGCAAAAACACTTCAATTAGCTGACTTTACCCGAGCGTTGTACATCGGAGATCTGACGGCTCAATCTAATTCACTCTCCATAAAAAAAGTCCAAACCCGCCTAAAGAAGTTTTCACCTTATAAAATCTAAAACCATTTAAGTTTTATTACATTATGCATTAAATTCATGTTTAAAAATGTACTAAGCTCTAGCATTAAATATAATGGTCCGATTTCGATTTTTTTTAAATTATTTTGATTTTGTTGTATATAGGTATATTTTATCTAGGATGTTTGTTTTACTTTTATTTCTATTTTTACTTACTTATGTATATATATATTTTTTTTTCTTTTGTTCTTTTTTCTTATTCTTTTGTTATTACTTTATTTATTTATGTTTTTGTATATACGGTATGAATGTACTCTCTGAACTTATTATAAGTGTCTACTATTATTATAAGTGTCCTTAACTGTGACAAATTGTAATATTTCTCAATAAAGTGTTTAAAAAAAAAAAATTGATTTTGTAGGGAATTTAATTGCCTTTCAAATAATCTTGAGTGTAATAAAATGTATACCTTTTAAGTTATTCGCAAGTAAACGACACGGTAATTTCGAGGGACTTAACGGATTCATGATGTCCGCATCAAAATCTCCAAAATCCACTTGTTCCCGTCTTGATTCACCTGCGTACCACTGTCCCTCTTGGGGATATATTTCATTACCATGAAGCCTAATGAAATAGTAAATTGATTTTATTTATTTTTAAAAACGGAGAATAAATTTAAGAGAATACAATTACACAATGATAGATGATACAATTATAAAACCCTAAAACGCTACATTTGAGGTTGACAGGAGCTTATATTTGGTACAATTCGATTTCTAGCCCTAGTAAAATAATGCATGTAGTAATGTAGTGATATAAACGAATAAAAACTCAGAGAAAAAAATATACAAAAAAAGATGTACGAATGTAATTGGAAAAATTCCAACCATAGAACTCTAAAATGCAGGTAACCAGTCAACGCTTCGCGATCTATCAGGAATTATCATTTTTTACCAATTATCATCAGAACAGAAAAGAAAACCATCTGATCACTCCATGACAAGCAATCGCATACTGTAAGATGATGGTGATGTAACATATTTAGGTTATAATACGTCAGCTGGTGAGCAAAAAAAAAGAGATAAAAAATTTACTAATCAAAATACAAAATATGCCCAAAATAAATAATACTGAGGAAAAAATAATCAATACAAAAGAAAAAAAAGGAGAAATTAAAATTCACATTAAAGGAAGGTTATAATAAAAAAAAAAACTGATCACACAAAGTTACAAAAATAAAATAAAATAACTTAGGTAGATTTAATAGACTTATTCAAGATGTTGAAAGGTTCACAATAAAATGTTTTAAGATTTCTACTGTCAGTCCTATAATTAACATATGATTTCTGTCAAATATGCATAATTTCTTTCTTTTAGAACTATTCTGCCGTTTCCGTGATATTCGAACATTACCAAAATCAAATTCATGTTTAAATACTTTATAGCGCTGAACTAATGCAGTGTTTGGCTCCTTACTGTAAATATTAAATACTTACTAATAACGATTTAAAAAATTGATATGTTAGAATCCGTAACTCTCCAAAATTGTTATTTCAAATTATTGATTTTTCTAGATATTTTTTAAATTAATTTGTGAGAGGAAATCCACCAATTTCACTCATTATTTTTATTAATTTTATACAATTTAAATATAAATTCATGTCAATTAATTCTTTGTAAGAGGTGTATAGTAATGAATATGTGCCCTACCATGCCACAGTGGAGTTGTGTGGAAGAAATAAATAAATTTTAATAAAAAGTCGTCGTTAATAATAAAAAAATTCAAATACCCTCATATTACATTTTAAGAACGCATCGATATGAAAATATACACATTGATATTTACGACGATCATCAAAAATATCATGGGCAGAGCTAATAGAAGTATTCAATTAATGTAACGTAAATTTTATTATTATAAAAAAAAATTCTAATAGTTTTGAAATTTTTAAATTTAATTTAGAGAGTGGGTGACTGAAAGAAGAAATTTCATTAGAGAGCCTGAAAGGGGTAAAAGCACCCAACCCTAATTCAACCCTTATGATGATACAAAACGACAGAGATGTTTTATTATAGTAGGAATTTCAAAATTATTCCTCTTCTCGTTAAATGAAATTACAATTTTTTTTCTTTCATTTTTTTCATAGCTCTGCCATTTCCTACCAGAGTCGATTCTCTTGAGCTATATCAATTTCGTTTTTCTTTTTTTTTTTTTTACTTTTTTAAAAACTTAATTATGAAAACGAAAAAAAAAACAACAATTTAATTCCTCTTCATCAAAAAATTAATAAATATCTGTTTGTATGAATGTATTAAAAAATCTACTATTGTTGATGAAGAGATTATAGTGATAGCTCATCCGAAAATTAATTAATAGTTTAATTTACCTGCAATTAACCTCGTTTCAGTACTTAAAATCAAATTATAGTTCAACAACAATAAATTACATACTATTATAAATAAATACTTCCTGGAGGAAAAAGACTACATGCATTTCAGAACTCTAAAAAATATTAACATTAAGATCTATCGAATACGGATATATGTCACTAATGTATTATAATGCAATATATTATTTTTTGTATTGTTTTTATTCGAAATAAAACAAAATCGAAAAATGATAATGCGACGTAAAAAAAGGCTATGAATTTTGTTTTAATCTTATTTAAGTTTTTTGTAAAAACTATATAAAAAGTGTAGGTTTCCCTTCGGAGATTCAAATGTTTTGAGATAAATAGTAGAAAAATTGTTTGTTTAAATCAATAAAATTACCTTTTATAAGGTAATTTTATCTAAAAAAAAATATTCCAAATTCAAGAAAAGGAGAATTCTTACCCCAAACTAGATTTTCATTGTTTATATTAAAACCAATATGTGTCAGCTTCACCAGCGGGGTAAAAAAAAAAAAAAATCAATTTATGTCCTCAGGAAAATAATACAAAGCAAAAACACTTTATATGTTAACCTTCCCCTTCTTTAAAGAAACGATTTCAATTTAAAACTGCACGCAAATGCCAGTTGGAATAAAATACGGTTGAGTAATCAGATTATATTTCACAAGATAAGCAAGCATTATATTTATACACAACCATAGAGACCGATCCATATAATTTTCCAAGTGAACACACACATTTAGCCAAAATATTATCATTTTTCATATATATAAAAAAAAAAAAAAAAAATTATAGTAAAGACAGTAATTTAAAATATTTTTGACATTTATATATATATATATATATATATATATATATATGAAGTAACGGTAGTAGGTATATTCGACTAGGGAACGGTACAATATTTTAAAACTAAAAAAAGTTACTGGCCTTCTAAATTATCGATGACTTAACACATTAACTATTTTACAAAGTTATTAATTAAACCACTTAAAAAAAATAATTCAATCATTCCAATCGAAAGTTTTCCGGAAAATTATAGAAGGCCTCTCTTTAATGTGTCTAATCTAACGTTATACGCTGGCCTTGACATTCCTTTTATGGCAACAACTGTCAGAGACCGTTTTAAAAACTTTCATGACAGACTGACTCTAAATTCAAATCCATTTACTCAAGCTCTATCTACTGCCATGAATCCATATGATCCACATAAATGCGTTGGCCAAGAGACTTACGGCATATATTGGTAGCTGCTTTCAATGTCATCTTATACTAATGTGTTATTGTGTCATCTTATTAATTTTCTTATAGCTTAGAATGATTGTTCGATTCCAAACAAGAAATATCATTCCGTTTTTATCTCATTCTGTCGTCTCTGAACAGAAATATTTAGTTTAAAGTAGATTTTATTAGCTTTTACAAACGTGTCTTTACATAATAGGGCTGAGAGATGTTTGATAAAACTTTAAAGAACGTTAGGATTCTGGAAAAAAGTTACGTTCACTCATAAACTAAAACAATAAAGTAAAAAATCTTAATGAAAATCAACAAGAATAATTAAAAATTTGTAATAGTACCCAAAAAAAAAATCCATTCCATCAACAGCCATATGATGAAACTACTAAAACAATTAATAAAATTATGGTACAGTATGCTATTTACATGAACTAATTTTTTTAAATCTCTTTCAGGCAAGAATCAAATAATATTTTAAATTGATTCTTTAAAATTGAGTTCATTATATTTAAAATAAATAATTGGTAGATTTGAAATAAATCATAATCGAGAAACGGTGTAGTTTCATAGCATATGTTAATAAAATGTAAATCAATATTGTTTATATTAATTATTTGGTGTTGCTGAATTCCGAATTCTACCACGATAATATATTAGTGATAAAGGACATAAATAGAGAAGCGACGATTTGAAGTACTTTTGGATGCCAACCAAATTCATGACAAGCCCAGGCAAACTCCCACACACCTATCAATTAATAATGTAATGCTTTGCCCTCAACTGAGTTCGCTCTGTGGAGGTCAAATACTTACGTAAACATGCGCTATAATAAGAGAGGTCATCCACAATTAGATACAGCATATTATATATTTATATGATGGTCTGCAATATATATTTCAACAATTTTAGGCATTGCCGTTAAAAATGAAGCAATATTGATAAATATTCTAAATAAAAAAAAAAAAAAAGATAAGGAACAAAAGGAAAAAAGGAAAAAAAAAAAAAAATCCGTATCAGGAACAATATATATATATATTAACGTTAGGCAATTAATTTTCTTTTTCTTTTATGAATAGATCATTATTTATAACCATTAAATGGTTACTCTTATTTTCATATTTATTGTATATAATACAAAGTACAAAGGTAAACCATATTTGTGTTCAGCACGCTCGTAAAAAGTTTACAGCCAATAAAAAAAAGAATAATGCATTAAAAAAAAAAAAGTCAATCGACAAAATGAAGATAACGGCATGAATTTTCATTTCCTCAATGTCAACAAATGGAAATTTGACTCGAAAATAATTTTTAATTAAATAACGGAAGAGGCATGTCACCAAAAATATGTTATTTCCGGAATAAGTGGGTGTTGAGGCCAGCAGGGAATGGAAAGGACAATTTTAAAATAAAACTTCAATAAAACACATATGAAGGCGAATATATTACCATATTACAGTATATTAAAGTACATCTCACTTGAATTATACATAGAATATAAATACCGGAAACTGTTTTCTGAATCAAAGTTCCAAGTAGATAAAATAAAAAGTTAAAATAAATAATAAATTAAATAAAAAATGTTAAGGTATATATATATATATATATATATATATATTATATATATATATATATATATATATATAGAGAGAGAGAGAGAGAGAGAGAGAAGAGAGAGAGAGAGAGAGAGAGAGAAAGAGAGAGAGAGAGAGATTGATTAATTGATTGTCTGATATTTTTATTGTCTTAGGACCAAGGGCCTTTCCAACAGACAAGAATAAAGTGACATTATTGCATTAACATTTTTCAATAGAATATACAATATTCAATATTCCTTATTTATAATAGTTTTTACAATTTGATTTTGATATTAGTAATTTTTTTTTAATACATTAAAGTTAATAAAAGTATTAGTAGTAGATTTAAACAAAAAATGAAATATGGCAAAAGAAGAAAGAAAGAGAGGGAAAAGAAAATGAGAGAGATTATGGGTGAGTGAGAGAGAGAGAGCGAAATACAGGGTAATTTATTAAATTAATATTGCAACTAATTTAATATTCCTTTTTTACTTTTTTTTATCATTGAATTATGTAATGCTTATTTTTTAAGAGTAAAAATACTTATTACTAATTACAATAACTCAATAATTACATTGTATTATTTAGATCTCATGGCAAATCTCCTGACTCTCGGACTTTAAAAATACCACATTGATTCAAAAGGGTCACCAAACCAACTTCATTATGTGGCCGGTCGCTAATTAAACGAAACCAAAAAAAAAAAAACCTTTCTCATTCACGTGTTTGTGTTAATGAAATGCCCTTCGCCCTCAAAAACCTCTAATTAACCTACCCCAGAGGTTCTGATGTCAGGACTACTCGAAAAACGCTACGGCATGGAACGAGTGGTAAAATTAACGGGTTCATGATAGTTAAGAACTTTTAACCTACTGACCACATCACAACTCTCAGTTCTAACCCATATTTTTTTTTTCTTTATTTATTTTTTTTTTTTTTAGCAGGTTAGCTATCACGTGCTGACAAAGGATGTACATAAATTGAAAATGACAGATACCAAATGACCAACCAAAACCGTTAAAATAAAAAGATAGGTACTTAAAAAAAACGACCATATCGATTTTAGAAATTTTGAAATCTGTGAATATTTAAAATCGATATATTAGTCGTGTGCCTTCCAAAACACATAATAGCGCAGGTAGAGTCTTAACTTTTCTTGGGAGACGGAAGGCATCCAACTACCATACCAAATATTCTTCGACGCCATTTTGCTGAAGAATCTACCAAGGTGTTTATGTAGATATGCATTTACATTTCCTTAGCATGATTAGGCTTATTTCTGAGATCGGATTTTTATTTTATTTTTTGTTAAATTAAATCATTTTTTACTAAACAAGTATTATGAATTAGTAATTGAAGAAAATATACATTGGTAGTTTTTATCGGCATTGAAAAGAACATTTTTTCTATCGGGGAGTAAGATATGACCTGAAATTGCAATATTAAAATTAAATATATTTCCATTCCGAAACAGATCCTTCATAAAATTATGTTATAAAATTATCATTCCTAATTGCCCGAATAGATAGAATTCACAGTTATGACAAGAAAGATCATTAACAGAACAAAGCGGGTAGGGCGGGGGTAGAACTGAAGGGGCTGAGACCGCATCCAGAGCTCACAGCAGTTCACAACTCTGTAATCCTCACAGCAAACACACACAGCACCAACTCGGCACAAACTTCGCCAACTACTTCCAATGATTAACACTCACTCATTCCTTCTTGTAAATAGCAATCCTTATCAGGGATTATTAAGAAGTGGCACAAAACCAAAAAGAAGGTTTGATTCTTAGTAATATCAAGATAAGATCAAAATTTAGAGAAGTGATGGAAATCCAGGTAAATTGAAATTAAAAAAAAAAAATCTGGTGCACAACTTTCACTTACTAACTTAATTTAATAATGAAATTTCTACCCAAATAGTCTAGTTCATGAGCGGGGAACCTGTGGCCCTCAAGGCCGCATGTGACCTCCGTGACATAATTGCTGCTCCCATACTTTTTGCACGATATTTATTTATCTATAATTAATTAATATTTAAGTAAAGAAAATTAATAAATTAATAGAATTAAGAATAGAAATGTATGTATGTGTATTTAGAGATGAATAAAAATAGGAACTAGAGATGAACAGGTGAATCGAAAACCAAATCAAAGAGTCTATTCCTCTGAAAGAATCGTACATTCAAGTGATTCACACGAAAGAATCACGATTCACTGGAATCGGAATTGGTCGATTCATTGCGATTCTCGAAGACACCGCTGAAAGGCTCTCCCAGTTCTTCAATGATTCTCACCGAGTTTATTCTAGGAAATCATCCAGTCTTGTTAGATTGTTGTTTGGTTTACTTTCGAAATCTACTCTTTCACGAACTTTATTGCAGAGAATGTATAAGAGAATCACGTGAAAATGGAAGTGTCCAGATAAAAGTTAAGTGAATCATAAAATCGAAGGATATATTTCTTATTAGTCCTGAATACATATGCAAATTTAAATAATAGGAATATTTAGGTCGCGCTAAAATACTTAGGTACCTACTTATAAGTATTAGCTTAGCTAGAATTTATTGGATTTATATTTTCTTAATCGATTTTAGTTTATATACTCATGTAGCTTATTTGTTATCAATTTTATTTTTTTTAATTTTACTTCAAATTATTAGGGGAAGAAACGATATTCTTGCTTTCTCAACATTTTATTGAAACGAGGGCGATAGCCCCTCTCGATCCCCCAAACTCAGCGCCTATACCCACAATAGCAGCTGAGATGCAACAGAGGACCCAGTTCCGAGCCGTCCCAGCTCAGTATGTAGTCTACTTCCATGTTGCAATTTTAAACACGCAAACTCTACTCAAATTTATCAACCTTCACCATTGATAATACAATAATATTGTTGAATATAAATATGTTTTACCAGATGCTCATACAATTCTGAGGTAATTTAATTTTGAATGGTTTACACTTCTCATGATTAAAAACACGCATTCGTTTCATTTTGTAGCGCACAATATATAAACGATGACTGTCAAATATTTATTATGCCATTCGAAATGATAAGAGAGACAAATGTTTTAATAATTTATTATGAGAGACAATTAACAAGGAAGGTGTTTGCCAACATCTGTAATTTCCACGTGTAGTATCAGCACTGCAGGTCGACGTTATATTTTTAAAAAATAGAGAAACAGAGAGTAAAACGCAAAGAAAAAATTAAATGGAGCGATGAAAGAAATAAAAAAAAGTGTATAAAATGAAGTTAAAGCGTGATAATTATCTCTTTTATGAAGGAGATCATTAATATTCTAATGTAATGAAAACATGAAATAAGAACGGAAAGAAAAAGGTTTACTGGAAATATGAATTTTATTTAACACAAAATATTTACACAACGCTATACGAAAAGAAAAAATAATTATGATAAACATCTACGATAAGAATAGTTAAAAACATATCATTGAGGTATAAGTTAATAGTCCGTTGTACAGATCCATTTTTATCAAATTGTTAACATGTGCCTAAAACTTCCTAAATTACTTAATTTTATTACTATAAAATATAAAATATTGTAGATTACTATCTACAATTTTTTTTCTACAAAAGTTCTCATAAAAGTTTTCTCACAAAATTAATTAATCCCTAACCATACCTAAAAAATCATGAATACTCAATTGCTTTTCACTTGAATCGTAAGATAATCACAAAATCGATTAAAAAGGTGGCCTACAAAAGGCAACGTGGTTATGCCAAACGGCCAAATATTTTTGCAAGGCAGCACATTCCTCGATTTCGTGAACAAATTTATCTTCATTATATTCAAGTGAAAAGAAGTTTGTTTTATCCAATGTGTGTAAGTATCCAAAGATAACATTGTGATTTAAGTCACTTACTCGCAAAATCCGCAGTTATTTAGCTTTCAATCAACTATACTAAACATTTCTGGTAATGAGCTTGGAGATATGGCAGCCAAACATCGTGCTCCTAGGTCGAGGTACTGCTATCTTGCCTCCTCCAGAAATGAGTTTTCCTCTAAAAAAAGAAATATCGGATAGTTGGCGGTCCATGTGGAACGAGAGCCCACCAAGAAAATTAAACGTTATCAAGCAATCAGTAAAGCACAGGACCAGATCAAACTGTTCTAATCGCAGAGGTCGCCGTTACTAGGATTAAGAATAGGTCATAAAAATTCGACTCATTTATATCTTATCAATAAACAGCCACCTACAACATGCCAATAGTGCTACGGCCCTCTCATTGTCAGTCATATTTTATAGGAATGCGCCTATTATACCTCAAACTTAAATAGATCATCTCTTAGAGCGGATGTATCAGTGATATTAAATAATAATAAATCAAACATAAAAGCAGCTGTAAGTTCCATAAGTTATTTAACAAAATATGGAAATGCATATAATTTTTTTATTTATTACTTCTATTTTATTATTATTATTACCTCTTTATTTTTCACATATACAATGGTGTTTAAATTATGTAATAGTTGGGGACCTATTAGGTCAGCCAAAAATTACATTTGTATATTTTCTTAATTATTTTATATTTGTGAACTTCCTGACAATATTTGCTGTTCCCAACAACACCGCTTGTTGCATTCTTTCGATCGTCTGAGATGGTAGTTCTAGTAGTCGCAGAGAAGATACAGTTTCTTCCGGTATCAGTCCGTTGCACGAGATTACAATTGGCAGAATTCGGGTTTCCTTCAAATGATATAATTGTTTGATCTCTTCAGCCAATTCTACGTACTTTCTCTTTTTTTCCGCTACTACCTTGTGTAGGTTATCATCAGAGGGAACTCCAATCTCTATGATAAACGCAGATTGCTTACTTTTATCTATTATAATAATGTCTGGTCTATTGTGGGGGATGGTGTGATCCGTCAGGATCGGTTGATCCCAGAACACCTTGATATTGCGTATGGAGTTAATTGGTTCTGGATGGTATTTATAATACGGCAATACTTATCGACGAGTTCCATTTTCTGAGCCATAGCTTGATGCACTACCTTAGCTGCATTGTTGTGTCTCTGCAAGTATTCCTTACCCGCAAGTATTGTGCATCCCGATGTTACATGTTGAATTGATTATTATTACTATTATTATTATTATTATTATTATATCCCTAACGTTTAAACAGTAAAATAAGGAATAACTTTAAAATTAGATGAATCACTCACCCCCTCAAGGCAATAACCTTGGAAATTAAAGAAGCCACGTGAACAAACAAAAAACAGATGACAATTAACAGTTACGCCTTATTCATATCATGTAACGAAGGCAGATGCGGCTCCAGTTACCATTCCATCTGGCATCTTCGATGGTTTAATCTTGAGAACAGACCTCAAGCACTCATAACGCAACAGATCAAACAAACAGGGACCATATGCCCAATGTGTGGCAATCGAATTAAACGGAAGAGGATATCGTTAACACACAAGAAACACCAATGGAACTCGTTTCAGATTTCGATTACAGATTCTTCAAGACGGAAGTTAGGCAATAGCTAAGAGGGCCTCGACAATGAGCTCTCATCAAATGAAGATTGTTTCCAATGAGGTATTCACTCGTAAGGATAACTGAGCAATCTGATGAATAGAGAAGTAGCTTCTAATGACTAATTGTTTTAGTTAATGTTAATAAGTACACTGAATCGAGGAGATGACATTGTACTTTAAAATATTTCTTTGTACACAGAGTTTGGAGGTTGGAGTTGTGTGGTTCAAATAGCCTGATTGAGTTACCAGGTTTTCATTGCCCACCGTCGACATAATAAATACGGTTTGTGTTATTTCGATGATTTTTTCGTACTGATAAATGTAACCAAAATTCATAAATATGTTCCTTAAGGTTTGGTCCTATTAAAAAGATAATTCAAAAATTTTTTTTAGTAGCCCAATGTTGCCAGAAAATAATTTCAATTCAAAGCAGATTGGTAAGTGAAGTTGTGTCATGTATGCAACTTATCTTATTTTTATCTAATTTCTAACTGTTTTAATTTTTTTAAAAGGAGTTGGTCGGGATCGCGGCTAAATACAGTACTATGTATTAAAATATATGTTAAATCATGGCGTATTTCAAGCACTGGTGTTGACCTATATTTTAGGGTTGAAACGTCGAGACTAATAAAAACGATTGCATCCTGACTGTCAACCACCTATGTAGAACCAAAACCAAATATGTAGAACAGTCGACTAATTTTTATCAATAAAATAGTATTTTATTTTTTAATGCAAAAGTGATTTTATTGAGTATTAATACAGTCTGCCACTCTGAAGGGTATTGGTACTAGGGTTATAGTATTCATTCACACAATATTTATAATGTATAAGAATGTCACACAATGTATAAGAAAGGAAAAGGAATATAAATAACCAAAGTAGTGAAAAAAATATATATTAATAGATAAATAAAAAGATAAAGTAATATACAAACAAGATAAATAAAATAACAGTATAAAGCCGAATGATAATAAAATATATAAAATGTACAATATTTACATTGGCCCAAGGGACTCTCTCTGAATCAAGCTTTGTCTCCCAAATGTGGAAGCCAAAGCAGGACTCCAGGAGATTCCAGTGCTTCTCTCACAGCCGCGTCACTGGTATTAAGTATTTTATTAAATACTATTTTAATATATATTATTTCATTAAATGCTATTTTAATATATAGTATTTTATTTGACTGCACCCTCGAACAACTCCTCAAATTGTAAGCACGGCCAAACATCTCCACACCGTTCTATTCTTTATATAAAAAGAAAATATATTCCAGAGAAAAAAAACTCTGACATCAATAGGCGATAGGGTTTCCGGAAATAGTTAATAATATTTATCTGTCATTTAACAATAACATAAACTTTATTATATGATTTACATCGCAGTAAGATGAGAATATTTAATTTACCAACAATTTTTTTTTTTAAGAATGGAAGACAAAGAAAAATTCAGACCGCTAAACCATCGCACGCAGTTCAAAGTATCCGTTACTCTCTCCAGTTAAGGAAATCTACTGTGAGGACCCGGACGACACACAAGGAACATCGGTGTAATCGCTTCCAGCCCTGGACTCCAGATGTTCCCTTGGAATTCCTCCCGGGTTTAGTTTCGAGAGATCCGGGTCCCGACTAAACGAGCTACTATTAGCATGGAAGTGATTAGGGGATAAGTGTTGAGTGTTGAAGCGTTCCTCTTCTGTCCTGGCTACAGTATTCTCCTCTATTATCGTCGTCTTCTTTTATTGCTCCTTCTATTGTTATGGCTCGGTCTCTATTGCATTAGCCAATTTTCGCTAAAAAGAAAAAGGTCACCAGGAAAGCAATGGAACTTCGCATGGGAGATGGTTATTATCTCGTGAACTCTATTCTGAAAACCACTATTATGTTACATACCCGAAACGATCCTCACTAAAAGCAATGTCTGCAATTCAAGGGCCAATACGATTCTATAAACCAAAAACTTGAAATGAGTTAATGTAGTGATTTATTATATTTAATTTAAGTATGATTAGGCATTTATTAAAACACTTTTTAGTCTCACAATATTTTATTTTATAATTAAAAATTGTTATGTAACGAAGATGATTGACCGAGGAATCAATATTGATAAGATAAAAAATACAATTTTATTTCAAAACTTTTAAATACCATCTCACCGTCATGTATTCTGATTCTATATCCTAAAATTAAGAAACACATTACTCTCTGTGATTTCAAAGTATTTCTGTTTCGATATGATGAATTAAAAACAAAGAAAACAACGGGTCAATAGATCGCAATGAATATTTTAACCGAAAAATATTTTTAAAAAATATTCCACAGTATTCTCTCGATCTCTGATCAGAACTATTTTTCTTAAGAGAAGAATATTACGATGTATACCATATTACAATGTATATATTCCAGAAGGTAATTCCATATTTCATATTAAATGATTTATAAAGGAAGGAGATGGTCCGGGGTGGTGGTCATAAATAGGCTAAATAGTGGCAAAACTATTTTATTAAAAGCCAACTTTTCGACCCGACTTTGCAGGACTTCTTCAGGGAAGTGTGTTCAGCTAGGAGTTTCACTTAGAACTATAGTCCGACAAGACCGAATACTCACAGCAGTTCTAAGTGAAACTCCTAGCTGAACAAACCTCCCTGAAGAAGATCTCCAAAGTCGGGTCGAAACGTTGGCTTTTAATAAAATAGTTTTGCCATTATTGAAACTATTTATGACCGCCACCCCGGACCATCTTCTTACTTTATAATGCAACGGTGAACTATTAAATATTCTAAATGATTGATAAACACCAAATAAACAGTATTGGAAAATTATTTTTTTTTTTATGCTCTGCTTAGCTCAGCTTAGTTGATAACTGCCATGGTGTAGTTAGCTTTATTTAACTTAATTTTAATCTTATATATCAGACCCCGATTTATTTTTTATATACTAATTCCCATCTACAAAATAAATCCTAATAATAATGTTTAAAAATTTCTAATAACTATTAATTTATTTAAAAATACATTTTTCATTTATGAAATCAGAAAAAGTTAGTGAAAAAAGAGGTGTGGCGCAAGAAATGGAAACAGCGGATTAAGCGGCCAATTGAACAAGCTTTGTTTTTTGAAAATAAAACTGAAAAAAAAAAAGAATGTATAATTCCACGGTATAGACGTGAGACTCCAGGGAAGTTTCTTACCCAATCTCGCTGTAGACGATAATAATGACTGACAAAACAGTTTACTTGTTTCTACAATCGAATTGTCTATTAAAAATCAGAGTATAACAGCAAGTAAATGTTTACCATTTTAAAACAGTCTCTTGGCCAATCAATATGTGTAAATTATTTTACTTAAAGCATAAATACCTTTAAAATTATACAAATCCGAGCGGTATAAAATAAAGTTCATTCATTAAACGTAACTGATCCTTTAGAGAAACCACACGAATCAACTATATGGATAAACAAAAAATATATTAACTTTTCTCCTATGCCTTTATATATCATTTTCTTATTGATATATATATTTGATGATGGCACAAGATCGCATGATCAAACTTTACAATCAATTCTGAAAATGTTAGAGTTAGTATGAAAGTATTAGAGAACCAATCCATCTCTTTTGTGCGAGCGTGCGTCTAATATCGCGATGTAATTAAAGCAAATTAAGGCCTGACCTCAACTAAAAAATACCCCTTGGGTATTTGTTTATCTCTTTTGAGCGAGCGGAAGTCGATACACGCGATCTAAATTTACACCCATGAACATTGTTTTCATGGCCATTAAACAATAAACAAAAGAAGAGGGAAAAAAATAATCAACAAACGTCAGCAAAGACTGAAACTTACTATTTTATAAGTTCGTTAATTTCAATTATATTTGCTTATTTATTTATTTTTTCATTCCTTAATTTATTTATATGCTGTTTTGTAATAATAATATTAACTATTACTTTTTGTAAATTATATATATGCTTGAAATGCATAAATCTGTTGTATTTATTTTATCATATGTTTAATTAATTTGTTGTTTTATAATGTTGTTTAAATTCTGTACCACAGAAGTAAACAAAACCTTGTCCATTTTTTTATTTGTTAAGGGGAGCCAATATCCAGTAACTTTGAGCTTTTCAAACTTGTTTTTTAGTAACTAAATTTGTACTCAAAAGGTAAAGAACGACATGATAATGTTTTATATCTATTTAGGAAAACGGTTTTTCATAACTTTTAGCTATTAAAATTTGTTTCTTAGTTATTATATCTGTAATCCCAAAGTAAAAAACACCATGTCATTTATCTATTTATTCAGAAAGCCAACTTTCCATAACTATTAAATTTAATATTTAAATATTTTAAATTTTTTATTAAAATTAATTTCTTAGTTATTAAATTATGTAATAAATAAAAAAATGGACATGTTGACAATACTGTATTTTTTAACAATACCACTATGGGTATTCATTTAAAAATCTTTAGGAACAGATTTGCACTGAGCTTCCAATGCAAAGGTCCCGAGTTCGAACCCCGGCTGATGGCAGAAAATTTATTTATCTGGTACATTGGCCGTGGGGCGAACTTGGGTCAGAAGTCCCTCCTGGGGCACACCCAGCCTCTATAAAGTGGGTACCCTTAATTAAATAATTGATTAAGGGGGAAAACCTGGCGGTTGAGCGTGATCTCGGTCAAATCACCTCCTTGCACAACCGCTGACCTAGAAACAGTACTTTCCCCAAATAGTAATGAACCCCAGACCCTTCATGGGTTGTAGTGGTACAGGTTTTTTTGTTTTTTTTTAGGAACAGATTTAAATAATTTATTTACTTAAATTTTCTTCTTCTTTGACACTACAATGGGTTGCCTATAGAATTAATTTAACATTCCTTTCCGATTTCAATTTATTATTTTAAGCTGCTAAGTTGCACGGTGGAACGCTATTGCAGATCTGCTTTTGTTAACATATCTTCATAGCTAAATAAATATTTTACTTTTTCTTTTACTATCTCTTTCTGAGGCAATTGGGATCGTGTTCCAGCCCATTGGGTATATTTGAAATGAGACATCTTATATTACATATACGTATGAAAAGTTCTTCCAACAATTCAGGTTTCAACTGGATTCAAGGTCGTTTTAATGGATGGATGAGGGAAATACAATCAATAAATAAACCGGACATAAGGTAACAAGGAACAGATAAACCGGCACAGTAAACAAGCTTAGAGATGAATTAGTGCTAATTAACTAATGAACTTTCATGTTACCTGCGGTTTTATAGATAACGTTTCAGCTATCATGGCATCATAGCGTGTTGCGTTTGTCCTTCAACGACATAATCTTAAATTACATAAGATGGCATCGGACATTTTTATTTCTAGTAGTCTACGAGCGAAATTAATTATTTATCAATCACAATAGGAAAACCCATAATTCTCAATTATCGTTGATTCGTTTGATCTTCGATTCAAGCGTCAAAATATACTACAGATTGTAAGACTGCAGACTAACAACGGGTGCACAAATATCTTAATCTTTTAGGAATTAAAAAAGATAAGTCTGTAAAAAACTAGAAGACCCAAGGCACCGGAAGAAAACGCAACACTTTTAAAACTTCGTATTAAGAAAAAATAAGAAGATTAAATCTTTTTTTTAGGTACACAATGTCGAAAATAGTTCTGGCAGAAATTTTAAAAAATCTGAAAATTTGTAAATGTGCACATATTTATTTAAAAATATATATCGACCAGAATAGGATTTGCAGACAAATCTTGATGATCATTTATAACTATAAATAAACACATAAAATCAAATCGTTTATTCGTTATTTCCATACTCTCACCGTAGTCTACGTACAATGAATGATCAATTTTTTTTTTCTTTTCTTAAGGTGTTTTCACCTTAATGTAAAAATAGACCTAGGCAATATTTCAACTGAAATTATTTTAAAATGCAAATAAAATATATGTATTTTCATTCCAAGAACTAAAATACAACTTTTTAAAAAAAATTAAATACACAAAATAAATTACACCTTGAAGCAAGGCTAATAATATGTAGAACTTTAGAATTATCTTTGATCATAAAGTTGATTAACCTTAAAAAAAATATGCACGACTCTAGGATCTAATAATAGGCAATGGTAACAGAGTATTTTTGTTAAATAAAATAGGAAAACGTGGACTCACGCATGTTAAGTAGGGAAAAAAAAAATTTTTTTTCCTTATCGATATTTATAAATACATCTTACATCTTATCAAATAAAATAGAAGGATTCAATTATGTAATACATTCCATAGAGAATATTGAAAATGAAACCATATAATTACTGAGTATTACCTTTCAGTCCTGAAATATGATATTTATCTTCAGGCAAAAAATCTTTTCTTTATGAAATAAAAAAATGAATTTCGTATATAAATTCACTACCAGATAAAAAAAAAAAAAAAAAAAAAACAGAATATGCAAAAAATATTTCAAGCAGGAAGGGTAACAAAGCGGAAGAACGAATTTTTTGCTTTTTCTAGCGTTATCAAACCCGGAGGGGAATTGAGAAAGGGTGCGCTTTACACATAGGTGAAATAAAACTTGTGTTCTAGTCCGATGAACCGAAAAAAGTTTTATTTTGGCCATTTTATCATGTCGCATGAATCTTACCAAAGACGTTTTGCCACCATGGCCGGGCCGAATTATAAATCATTCCACATCGTTGACACTCACCAAAACGTATCTCGTAACATTGAATTTTGAAGTCGGGGAAAAAAAAAAAAAAAAAATCGGAAACTCGTATTTATATATATTCCATCAGAGATAATGCCAAAAAAAAGAAAAGAAATAATGATAGAATAAATTGATTAAGGAGAAACCACGTTGTGTATTCCGTCAAACTTTGCATTGAATAGGTCAGCGAATCTTAACAATTAAAAATAATTACAAAATACCGTGATATTCATCTGGTACTCATTTGTATAAACGTGCCTCTTTGAGGAAGTAGCTATCCAATATTGTTTTATTTTATTTTTTTTTTTTTGTCTATGGACTTCGGGTGTTAAAGGGAATGTCCCGCTACAACCTATATTAACGGAGCAGAAACGATAAAGGTCCATCAATCTGAGAAAACTGTAGAGAACTACGTTAGTATAGCCTCCTCATATATCGTTTGCTTTCACCATAAATAAAGCGTAGCAACAAACATTTAACAATGATAGAGTGGACTTAAGAGAAGTATTCCAACTATTTAATCAAATTATTGAATTATTAAGTAAATTGCTGAATAGTAATTAAACTATTCCAACGGACAGCTATATATTATTTCGTATAGAATAATTCATTTTAAAAACATACTGAATTTGTAAAAAACTCTTACTATAAAGAGATTGGACAAGTATTAAATTTAAACGAGGGTGAAATCACGGAGTAGCGTAAATATTACATTTAACTTATAATATTCTATTTAACTATACCTCGCCTTTATAGAAAAAAATTATTGAAGACAGTAAAACTCCTATACAAATAATAGTTTAGGAGAAATACACAGAACAAAAAAAAAATAAATAAATAAAAACGATGAAAATTATTAATAAAGATTTCAATATAGTCCTTCAGTAGATATATGTTGAGAAGTCTTTGAGTGATGTGCAGTTCTTTCTATTCGATGGATCTGTTCGCACCAGATACTCTCTATATTGATAAATATACCGAAAACCAAAAACCAAACAACCAACAAAATCAAACACTTTTTTATGTTGACAGATAATCAGGATATGCAGTCTTTAAATGATCTTGTCGACGTCTTGAAACCACTAGCGGATCCTAGATTTAGTTAGGGGGGAGCCCGCAAGATTTTTTTTAACAATATATCACGATAATTACCTAGGAATAAAAAGAAAAAAACTAACTACCTATATGAAATAGAATTTAAGTGATTCTTTAAGTACTATTAAATGTAATTACAGGAACAATAATACTTTTAGAGGTAATTATTATTATTTTTTTTTAAAGATATGGTTATATTATACCATTTGGGAGGAGAGGAGGGCTTTAGCTCGAAAACCCTCCCCTCCTCCCCGTAGATCCACCTGTGCTTGAAAGTCTTAACCCAGTGGAATAATTAGGTTCATAGATATTGTAAATTTTCGAAAAGCGTTTGGAGATGAATAAATAATTAAATGTTAAAATTAAGAGGATGAAAAATAATCTGAAAATGCAGTCTTTGTATGATTTATAAGGCTTTCCGACGTTTGGACCTAAACACGTGGGTTGTATAATTAGGACTTTTGTTTTAGAAGTTGTTCATTAAGAAATATTACTATCTGTCACAATTAAGGACATGTATAATAGTGTTCAGAGAGCACATTCGCACTCTATGTACAATAAATATAAATTAATTAAACGGCAATATAATATAACTAAATGTATATAAACAAAAAAAAAAAAAATAGAATAAACTAATCAAAATAACAACTTAAATACAAACATAGTTTCATACAATATTATTTATTAGGACTAAAAATTAGGAAAAGAAATATTTTCAGAAGTAAGTAAATATGATGACAGTTTTATTTATTAATTTTTATTTTGTGTATTTCTCATTTATTTGCTTTACTTATTCGCAACGATCATTTATTAATTTATTCTTAATGTTCATATACTCATGTATTTAATGTTTTTCTTTGCCTACAATTTCTTTCCACTTATTTACATATTTCTATCTACGTTTCATTTTTCTGTGGGTTTTTTTTTCTTTTTTGGCTCTCATGAAGACCCGCTTGACTGCATTTTCGGATTATATTTCATCCTCGTAATATTAACGGTCAACAATACATACATCTCAAACAACTTTTTGAAAACCCGTAACCTCAAAAAACCTACTTATTCCACAAATGAAAAACTAAAAGATACCCCTAAAACAAAAAATAGTTAGGAATATTTTTTTAAAATTTCTTTTTCTTTCTGCTTAGGTATTATTAAATTATTAACACGTTTTCTAGGAATAATGACATACAAAATAATTTTTTTTTTTTTTCTGGAAAAATTACTACAGCCATCAGTAATGGTGCTAGAGACAATCCATTTAATGTTCTCAAGTAAGGTATGATACTCATAAAAAGAAACTTATGAAGTTTGGTCAAGGATTATTTATTGGTACGAAACGGGTTATTCGTATTTAAGTTTTTTTTTTTCGAGTAAGAAACTAATAGTAAGTAAGAATAATCTTTAAAAAAAAAAAAGAAGAATTCAAAGTAACTAACTGTAGCCATGAGTTACTGAAGTATTTTACAATGCTCTTCTTTTGTTTCCTTTCTTCAACACTGCACAGCTGTTCACCAGATGTTTCGAAAGTACCGCAGGATCATAAATTATTTTTAAATCTTCCGAATTTAACACCCCATTAAACCTTAACTGTAATAAGGTCGTTTTATAGCCCTCCGTTACTGTTTATCTCGCCTACATACTCAAGTTTATAAGACTAAGAATATTCTTGTGTACCGTAGAACAGATACTGATTAAAGAGTTAAAGAGACGTGACTAAATAAAGTATTCTCCTTTATTATAATCTACTAATTTAAGTATTCTTTAAACTAGGTTTATGTTTACTTTAATAGGTAGTTGTCACAGATTTCATTAGATACATATTTGAAACTTTCTTAAGTCAATCGTTGAACACATATTTTAAAGGGCGTTTATTTGTAAATATTATACAAAAAATACAGAACATTATGAAAAAAAACTTACAAATCGCTTCGGTTCGTCTTTGTTGCAGGTTTAAAATTACTATGAACCAGACACAAAATAATCATTTTGGTGGCCTACATTAGCTGCACTTCTTCTAAACTGTATAGTTGAGTGACTCTTTAAAAAAAAAAAAAAATATATATATATATATTATATTGTGATTCCTTGTCTTTTTTTTTAAATCAAGCCTTTTTTAAATGTAGTTTCATCTATTTTTTTTTTTTTTTTTTTGATCTAATATATATTTAAGTAATAATTAAGTAATATTCATTTTAAAATTACATAATCATATATACCACTCATGAACATCACGCTGTTAGTAAAATTAAATGAATATGTATATAGTACATATTGAAAATAGCAAATTCACATGATTATCCTTAATAATAATGGTGATAAAGGACAAAACAGTAGTTAAAAATTTAATTTGTCGCATTATAATTTGAGCGCAACTTACTACTATTAAATACTTAAGCGGTACATTAATTTTAATAATGATCAATACACACCCAAAAATAATTACAGTGTTTTCAATGTTCAAATTTCACAGATGGAAAATTAATCAAAGTCTAAGTGATTTATTTTATGAAACGCTGCTAAATGGTTCTTTAAAAATAAATGTCAGATATATATTTTGTCTTCAATATTAGTAGAAATGTACTAAGTTAAGCTTTGAAGTTCACAAGCTGTTCATTCAAATCAAGCGAAATACGCATAAAGATGTACATGTAATAATTTTACTATACAGATATTAAATTTATTACACATTGTATTCTCAAACTGTTTGAATAAATATGCTCTGGTTGATTTCAAGAAGAGAGAAGAAAGTCTTAAGACAATTTTTCTCAAACTTTGCTCGAATTAGTAACTTATTACGATTGAGACTAAAGATAATTCTAAAAAATCTATTCCCGAACTAAGGATAATTCAGGACGGAGACGCCTGGAGGAATGAACTTTTTGATCTAGAGGCTTCCAGTTTTTATGACGGCTAGATTGGCCACACCAGGGCCAGCTATAAATCCTAGAATTATAAAATATGACGGGAAGAACAATAGATTCGGTCGGAAATAAAAATAAGCAGTATATCAAGGGAGACAATGAGGCTAGCTTTGGCCAGCGGTAAATGCTAACCCCCGACCCCAACTTTTTCAATCCAATATATCTTATGTCCCACATTCACCCGCCATATATCTCTGTCTCATTAAAATAAACCCCGTCCCAAAGCTACCACTTTATAAATATATATAAATGCATCTCTCTGCAGACCTTCATCAACATTTTTTAATTACAAAAACATCCCACAACATCAACTAACCGATAAACAACAACTCCATTACCTTCACAAACAGAATTCAATTAAAACCGTAAACTTTAATATTTATTTAGGTAGTCATATAACGTGAATGAGGTCATACCTCCATGGATTCAGTAATGAATGTCTTCAAGTCTTATTTTTGGTTCGTTAAATTTGATGCAGTGAATGAAAAAATGAGTCACCGGGTCAGTTCCAAGGCAGTCGCATGGACCACATACTTCACTAGATTTAATAGAGAATGTAGCATCTTTTAAGTATATCTTCAAAAAAATCTTTACTCACTACTCTGAGACGACTAACGGCTCTTGATTTGTTTATGTCTTTAGAACTGCAGATAGTCTTCAGGCCCGGTAATACTAAAAGAGCAGATTTTTCTGTAGCTCGGGTTTGATTTAGAGTTTAACACTCTGTAGATGTTCTTGGATGCCAGATGGTTTCTCATTATTTCAATGATTTAATCTTTGAACTTCATCAGACCTTGAGAGAAAACACATGAAATCAGCCCCTGACATCCCAGTTCCGCCACAATAATCTTCACTTGGGTATCCCAGTTCCGCCACAATAATCTTCACTTGGGTAACCCAGTTATAAATTGGATCAAGTTTTCCAGTGGACGAGTCTAGAGCTCTAAGCTTATTAGAACATTGTCTCTAGGTAGTCTTTCGTCACTCACCAAGCTCAACTTTGTCCAATACTTGATCACTTTTTTTAACACTTCAACACTTAATGGAGATCTCTCAGTTTCAAGGCGAGCCGCACATTTCTTAGCCAATGGAGCAATGACTTGATAAATCGAACTTGCGTCCTCTCCAAACCTTAGAGTAGTGTTGACGAGACCATCGAGACAAAGAGGCTGGTTTTGGTCTCCCAAGAGTAGCTTTTCCATTACTTATGATTGCCATCACTTTGGTCACTGCAACAGATGATCTTTGTAAGAAATGTTCCTCGACTTTCTCAAAGTTTTCAGAAGACGAAAAGAGTACACCCAGATATGTATAGTTTCTGGTATACTCCAAACTTGTGTTTCGCCAAGCTAAAGTCTTAAGTTTTTTTTCTGTGGAGATTTGTGGTCACCAACACCTTAGATTTAGCTGGATTTAGGGTTAAAGATTTGTTTTTACAGTAATCGCTCACCATATTAATGTTTCTTTGTGCACCATGATTGGATTACTGAGGAGGACACTATCATCCGCCAACAGAAGCATATACCTCATGGTTGTGGTCTATACTAATACCAACAGCTCCTCGGTCACGAAAGTACTCAACTTTATCCGACACAAACAGGGTAAACAATGCAGGATTAAGACACCCCCTGAAGCAGGCCTAGGCTGATACCAACCTCTTCTGAGAACTCATGTCTAGCTTTATCAGCATCGATGAAGCATCATAGAGTTTCTTGAAAAGTCTAACTAATTTTCCTCCCATTTCAAGAGAAAAAAAATTCTTTCCAACAGCAAGTTTCGGTCGATAGAGTGGAAGGCCTTCATCAGATCCACAAACACTGCGTAAACATAGCTGCCCTTTGACCTCAAATTAATGTTGACAACTGACATCAATGTGAATATGTGATCAATGCATCCCCTGCCCGTTCTAAAACCAGCCTGTTCCTCAGGTATTCATTTTTCTAATTCTGCCTTTTTTTGTTTATGATTCTGTTCCTCAGAATACTAGTGAATAACTTTGCTAGAGTATTAAGTAAGGATATGCCTCTGTAGTTGTTCGGATCCTTTTTACCACCTATCTTATACAGAAGATGTAAGTTAGATTTTGCCAACATTCATGAAATTTGTTCAGTATTTCATACATAACAAATAGATTTAATCTGTAGTGTTCCCAAGAGGGGTTGAGACATTTAACAACTTCATAAATTATATTACCAGGTCCTGGAGATTTATTTTTTTTACTGGCACCAATGCTGTGTTCCAATTCTTCCAATGATATATTAATATCGAGGAGTGGATGAGTTACGGGGAAAAAGTTTCATGTACAGTTTTTTGGCACTATAAATTCGTGTAATATCGAAACCAATCAGTCAGACTAATTACTGACGCTCTAAATTCCTTTTTTTTTCTTTTTATTAGTTTCCTATATTCATTTAGGGTTTGAAGGTAGTCTCTGATAAATCCCAGATGATAAATCAATAAATCTGGTAAATCAAATAAACATTAGATATGTATTACAAATTAATTACAAGAATTAATTATTACAAGTTTACTGATGAGGGTTACTTGACATATTAGATAAAGTAAAAATAAACCTTGATTTCTAAGAAATATCATATGGCAAGTTTAATGAGAGTTATATCCTTTGAAATGTAATATTTGGATCCAACAATTAAAGTACAGACAATTACAACGGTGATGAATCAGTCCTACCTTAATAAGAGGAGTGTCAATGAATGTCTTCAATGTAACTTAATTGCTTTTCAGAAAAGTAATTAATTGCTTCCAGAGTTGAGAGTACCAGGCTCAGCCACTGAGAAACTATTCTAAGCTAGAAACTAGAGAGGAAATCCCAAGCACTAGCTAATATCAGCCCCAATGCTTCAATAACAAGGCTTTCAGGTACTACACTCGTGTAGCAAATCTATGGAAGAATCAATATCTTGGTTAAATTTACGAGTTGAGAAACAAAAGTACTGCAAATTATTATACAATTGTTTATTGTATTCAAACAATTATATTGTACATCAAAAGAAACATTATTTCCTAGGTACCAAGGAAGAAATAAATAAAATATGATTCCTAAAATTGCTCTTAATATTTTATTTATTTATCACTAACCCAGAACTTTTGGCTCGTGCTAACACTTGTGGACACAGCTTTGGGAGTTCAATGCTTTTACCCGCTGAGCTACTCCCACCCCATGATAAAAATAAAAAATTTATTTAAACTTCACATAATTATTTAACTTAATTCGATTTCGATTTCACAGTTCGATGAGAAGTAGTCGGAATTTCCGTGCAAACATTATTTGCTTCAATATGCCAGTTGAAACAATATCTGAAATAAATTTAAAATGTGTTTTTTTTATAAGCCAGTATATAAATAATTTGTCAAGTTAATAACCTATGTTTCCTTGGATTATGGAAACATAGGTAACTAGCTGAAATCATTAAAAACGCAACTACCAAGGATGATTGGGATCACCACTACTTAAGTGCTAAGATATTCCTTCAAATGCCTTAAGATCTGAGGTACTCCTCGGTCTCCCAATCCTGGACGGAGGTACTTTCACCGTATCCTGGTCAGTGGAACTGGCCGCTAGGTGCCATAAATGTCAGGAGGGACAAGGAGCCTATTGAGGCTAAATGGACACTCATGCGAGCCTCTGCAAAATGTCGCAGGTTGCCACGCAGGATTACCTCAGAGGGTTTCGCAAAGGTCACGGTGGTTAGGGAACTGTACCTGCAACCTGTCTTCGCCGTGTGCTACCTGTCCTTAATGGAAGTCGATCCCTCTCATCCTTACTTCACTTAAGGATTAAACCTCACTTGCACGCACGTTAAGTTAACCTGGACATCTGATTACTAACTGATTACTAACTAAACTGATTACGAGTAAGAATTAATTTATATTTACAACTAAGAATGAGTGTACCAGGGTCAATCTGACGGTAAGATGATTTTCCCGTATAAGTCGATAAATTAATTAACATCATGGGATGTTATTTTACCAGTAGGATTATTTTGAAAAAATAAATAAATACAGCCAGTGAATATTTATATGTTATTTCTCAAAAGTGATTTTTTTTGGGTAAGGCATACCTCCATTAATACTTAATCAAATGCAGTGGTCAAGTAATCATCTTAGAAATTATTTTTAATCTAAGATCGGCCAGAAAATATGAAAAAAATAAAATTTAACTCAAAAGGTAAACTGTTAACGGTAGATTCAACACTAACAATTTTAAAGTGTTGTGCAAGTTTCTAAACTCAACGCTGATTCCATCGATGGAATCCATCAATCGATTAAATCAAGTAGTGATGGACAGCGATTTAGGCTAAATTTAGGAACGAGCTGCCGGTTTCCAGTGTAAGGTTGGCACCTAATTATACCTAGCTACTGGACAAATGCATTTAGAAAAAATATATATATAAAATTAAATGTAAAATAGAACATAAATTTAGACAATCGATTAAATAAGAAACAAGCTGGGTTCCATCGATGGATTTCTTTGATAAATTTTTAAAAAAATCCTTTTCTATATTCCCCATAAAACGAAAAAAAAAAAAATGGGAATCGGTCATTAAGAAAGATACTACCTATTTTAATCGAACGAAAAAGGAAAGTTCAGTACCTCATCCTCATATTTATAGCATTTTCCTACTTTCATATTATACCTATCACCATTTCTTCGTTGATCAACACACTATACGAGTTATTTCCATGAACGACTGGTTATAAATACAGTTAACTCATAGATATTTTAAAACTCAACTGATCAAAAATTAATGGTTTATTAAACGTATATGTTAAACTTTCTTTTAGTTTACAAACACTTCTTAATTCAAAAACTCCCACGTAAAAAAAAACAAACTATAAAATTAAAAAGCGGGTACTACATACTCTAATTTTTGTTCAATAAAGACCACACTATGCGACTATTCGTATTCATATATTTCCAGGGCTATAATGGCAAGAACTTGGATAATTAGAAAATGTGGCCACTATTTCTCCACCCATCTAATTCATTCCTGTTCCCATTTTCTTCCACAACTCGGCCTTCAGTAACAGACAGTAGTAAAGCATACGATACAACGAACTCACAATTTTATTTTTATTTATTTATTTTTTTTTTTAGCTTCGTAATAATGTGTCAGCATTGCTCATTTACTAATAAACAGCTGGAAGTCTTTCATCACCTGTATGATCAACTGTTAACAAACAGATAATTAATTATAAGAGATTTAGGAGGATGCAGAAAAATAAATACTACGAAACAACATCGCTGATTATTCATTCAGAAAGAAAGAAAACGCTAATAATTTCAGACTAAACAAGCAAATAGAAAACCGCCTACATAATCATAATTAGTGATTTGAGTGTGTATAAATATACATACATCATATAAAAAAAAAAGATTTGCATCGAGAAATAAATAAAATATTTCCATGAGACTAATGAAGGCAATATTAAAACGAATTGGAGTACTACGTTTGCTACACAGAAGCACGAAATATTCATACAATTAGCAAAAATTATAAAGTCAACAAATCCGGTGGACTTCCGCCATTGTTTTGCATTGCCGGGATGTTTTATTCAGAATTCAACTGGGGTCAAAAAGCCAATGAATTAAACACTCGTAAGGATTTCTTCGAAACGTTATTATTCATAACGTGTTACAGTAACTAATTACGAATTATCCATTAAGCAGAAACAACGGGAGAGGTAACAAGCAATTAACAGAAGTGGGACTCGATGGGCAAAAATTTTAATGAATTTTAAACATGATTTTATCTTTATTTATGTGAAGAAACATCTCTGTTTTTTTATTTTAAACTCTATCTTCGAGTTTTTATGTTCTTATCCTTTATGAACGATTTTTCTATTTGGTACCAATACAATCGGCATAAACAGTATCTCATTAAATACATGAATGGAATTAATGACCTAAAAAAAATCTTAGTTTTCTTTAATTATATTTTCCTTTTTACGATAAATATGGAAAACTCCACGTGGCATCACTTGTCTACAATTTTCCAATTATTTCGTCATATTCTAAACATATACTAAAAATACACATTAAGTGGAGAATGTAGCTCGTTAAGTTTTTAATTATGGGTGATAAACAGACAGGACGCAGTCATTGTGAATTTTTTTTATTTTAGGCTAAGTTTCAACACAAGCATGTGAGTCACCATCAGGGCTGAAATTTTTTTAATACAATCAAAGATACAATATCATAAGATAGATATTGGTTAATAATTGAAAAAAAAAGTGATGAATGATAGATGACATATATGTAGACATGACATATATGTAGTTTCATTACAAAACAAAATCAAAAATATTACCCTACTTTTATTATCTCTATCGTTGTTTACATATGTGTACTTATTTAGGAGGTCCTTTTATTATTTTTTTTTTTTTACATAATATGCCGTAATATTTTATTTTATGATTATAACACTCATTCGATGAAACTACGACGAAACTGAAAAATTTTGGCAAAATCCTTTGTTATGTTAAATTATGGAAATAAATGAATAAAAGGCATAGTATAATATATGCAACATTGTAATGAATAGAAGAGTTTTACACAGGTCAAACAATTTTAGTAATTTTTTCTCTCCTGTAAAATTATACTACTGGATGGATAATACTGATATATGTATAATTTAGATTTTTTGGTATTTGTTTAAAATTAATGGATTTTTTAAATACAATTTTTAGTAATTAGTATTTCTACCGTTTTCTTCTACCGTTTTCCTGTTTTTTGAAGATTTTACTATGTCTAAAATGTTGACAATTTCAAAATTTATTAATGCCTCTACCCTGAAGGTTTAATTTCAAAATTAAAACTATGATTATCAACTATGAGTTGTTGAGATAATGGGGTAGTATTAATGTTCCTTAAAATACGCTATTACTAGTGTCTTTGGTTGTGACAAAATGTAATAAAATTCAATTAAGAAATTTTAATCATTCATACAAACAAAAAACTATAATTTGGATATTTTACCTATATTTACCATTTCTGTATATATAAGCACAGTTTCTGAATATTATACAATATAATAATATGCTTCGTTCTTCTATCTTGATTATTTTAGCTCAAATATTAGTTAAATATCTACCAATTTATTATTAAAATACATGCCTAGTTTTATGCCGTGATGGTCGTAAGAAATAAACGTTGTTTTTTTTTTTCATTTTATCGGTCTAAAATAATATAATCGGTAAGTCTACTATTTCATTTTGTAATATTAATAAACTTTGTTCTCACATGACCTTAAATTTAAACGAGTTTACAATCAATATTTCATTTCTTTAAATAATTTATTATTTTCCTTGCCAATAATTTCATAATACATTTTCTTAAAAAAAAAATTATTATTACATTTTCTAACTTTTTTTTAAACTTTAATTTTTTTTTTTTTTTAATCACACCTGTCATAGTGGTAATGACAACCAGTGATTCTGAGATCGATTGAGAAATATAATGTCATGAAGGCATTACGAGGATCAGTGCCCAGCGGCACTTCACTTGACGTGATATCTACATTAGGCGAGGAGATCCCTCATCCAGCTCCTCTTCAGCCTCCTACAGACGTTACCTGGCATATTCTAGTGGCCATGTCATTTATGAGTCTGTTAGGATGTCCTTGTAGGTTGTCGTGGAATCGTTTGTAATGAGTTCGTTAACAGTCGGCATATGGAGGTCAGTATGTAAGGTTATGTTGCTAACGTATCAAGGTGCTTCTGTAATTCTCCTGAATGTTTTTGCTTGAAAGATTTGAAATTTGCTTGAAAGGTTTATGTGAGTCTTTTTAGCTGTTACAAATATCTGTGATGCGTAAGTCCAAATAGGTCTTGGTAAGTAATTGTATGTGTTCAATTGTATCTGTCTTTTTTAGACAGAAAAACATACAAAACGTTTTAGTTTTGTATGTTTCGAAAGAAGTGAATTCAGAACTCTTAACCTTCGATTTAGCGTTTATCGTTTCTCAATTCTATGTGGGCACAACGTCATTTTTCGGCCAAATGTCAGACCAAGGTAGTGAACGTTGTGTCTGTGGAATCTGAGTACTCTCAAGGGAAACTGGAGGGCATGTTTCATGTCGAAGGGTACATTTAAATTAGTCAATTAACTTTTTTGATAGATAGGTCCAATTCAAACAGCTTCTGATGATTTTATTTAAGAACGTTCAAGTAAAATCATTAAAAAAACATCATTAGAATTGGTTTAAATTGGAGCTATGTTACAAAAAATGGGCTTTTTCTCATCTTTTTAAAAATGACAGTCTTTGATATGAGGCCATTCATATGTATTCATTCATACATATATATTATTTATATGTATTCATTCATATACATTATCATGTTTTAGCATATAAATTATCATTATTATATGTTCCGTTACGATTCATGATCATTCTCATCCATGATGTAGGGACAAAAGTGCGACTATAAATTAGTGACCGAACTAAGGACGAATAAAGGATATGAATAGTATGAAAAAGTGTAACGGCATATGCCCGCGGTATATGAACTTTTATGTCTTTATATCCTTCATATATTTTTATTATTCCTTTAATGACAACAGCTTTCAGGTGGTAATTCCAGAATGTAACTTGAATATTTCTTATAACCAACTATAAGAAAGTAACAGGATCTCAAATCTACTTGTTATGGAATTAAGTACTAGAACAATATATAAGCAACAAATTAATTAATATCAAATATTCCGACGTTTTATGTATATACATAATGGCACCAATATTTATCGAATAAAATATAAAAGGAATATAAATAAACAACAAAATTCAGAAAAATGTAAATTAATAAGTAATTTAAGAATATAGTAAAGAGTGATACAATTTGTATTCGAAGGAGTTAATAACTACGTGATATTATTTATAAAAATGCTCATAAAAAAAGTACAGATCCCTTGGTCTAACTCTGGGAAATATTTAGGCCTAGAACTTGATAGGTCCCTAAATTTCACTCAACATATCAATAACTAGTGCAATAAAGCTAAAACCATGATCAGCAAAATGTCACCATATTTTAATAGATACTCACAATTGAATACAAAAAATAAACTGATTTTATATAAAAAAGTAATCCGTCCTTTAATCACCTATTCTGCCCCAGTATGGAGTTACACATGCGAGACTAATTACAAAAAAACTCGAAGTGATTCAAAACACGTGTATGAGAATAATAAACAATCATCCACGTTATACCAAAATATCTACAATCAGAGTTACAGCTTCCCACTATAAAACAATATATTTATTTTAAAAGTCAGAGATTTTTCGAGCTAACACCAATGTCTGAAAACCCTACGATCCGAACAACAGGAAACTATGACAAGACATCTTTGAAACGGTACACACACAGACGGACCAAACACATACTACTAAACGTCTAAATCAATCTGTCTATTTACGAAAATTTAACGGATTATTATCTATTAACAAACAAATAACAATAAACTCTATCACCCCAATTAATAAATTATATTTATAGGACGTGTGTGTATATTTATATTTATAGGATGTGTGTGTATGTGTGTGTGTGTGTGTGGGTATGTAAGTATATTTGTTTTTCTTGTAATTTTAAGGAGTATAATCTAGTTTTTCATTTATATCTTATGTAGGTTTTTCCTGTATAAAATGGATTTCAATCTACTAAACAACATTCATACCACTATATGTCATGTATAAGTTTACTGCAACCACAAACATGGAATGTATCTTTTTGACATGATGTAATGTATATATAAATAAATAAATAAAAGAATTTTATAAAAAAATACAATCTTCCAATAGAAACATTTAATTATTCAACAATAATAATGGACTAATTAATAATCTGTTCTAGAGTAATGATGTTATAATTACAATTAACGACTGCCTAAGAGGAACTTAAAAATTATGAAGAACCTGAGATTGTATTACAGAATCGGTATGCAGTATGAGATAATGGCTTCATCAAGGTCCCGTAACTTAGGATTACGGTACATTTTCCTTTCACCCCGCTGACTGTCAATATTTGTTTCCATATACAACACTGAGAATGGAAGTACTATCGCGACCGTAACAATAAAAAAAAATTTTTTTCAGTCAATTATCTCCCTAAAAAAATATAATAAATAAACAGTAAAAACCTAAATATAATACAATAACATTTCGCTGAACTCTTTGCCGTAGAGCAGTATTTTCCAGAATAGATGATTGAGGTATCACGAAAAAGCAATTTCATGGAGAAGTGGCAAATCATAGTTACATCTCTCCCGATATCAATATAATTGAAAAGATAAGTAAAATTCGCTAAATACATAAATAAAATTTATTTAAAAATAAAAGTAGCAGGCATTGAGACCAGCCAGACCTAAAAAAGTTTCGATTTTTTCCATCATATATGCATGGTCAATAAACCGTAACATCTTATAGTAAAACAACGTAATATTTTTTCATGAGAATATATATAAAATTCTTTTTATTTTTATTTATTTATTTATATGATATTTACAACTGTATACAAAAAAAAAAATACATCTGGTAAATTCGCACATGGATATAATGACATGAAACACGTGTTGAGAAACTACCCATTGGTAGCACCCTAATAATATGTCTATATTAGAAGATCACGAGGCCATCTTCTTTTCAGACGCCTCGGAAGGTTATCAGGAATTGAATAGGAAGTAAGGTTAGAAACATGAGAGTTGGGATGGATATGAAGTTTATTATAGAAGGACAGATATCTGGATTGGACCAAATCTGATACATAAGGAACATTAAGGTCATTATGGATAATTTTATTTGTAACAAAGTAAGGAGCATTGAGGATTTTACGAAGGATTTTGGATTGTAAGGATTGAATGCGAGAGGAATTTGAAGGTTTGGTGGAGCCCCATAGCTCAATATATATAAAATTCAAAACACAAATGAATTTATTTTCTGAGTAACCCTGGGAATTCAGGACTTTACTGCTTTTGAAAATAAACGCCTCAAATCATTGAAATTTATAAAAGATTAAATACGCTTTATATATATATATTGCATCATCACTGGAGTTAATAAATACACGAGGAAGCAGGTACTTAAAACGAACATTTTTGATTTTGACACTTGGCAAGAAACTGAACAAGCCTGCCAACACTTATCAGATGAAATAAAAAGCACTCAGTTCAACTGTGGCAGAACACATGAGACACACTCGAGATCCTAATTACAAGACCCAGACCGGGTAATTTTAGCCCTGACATCACTGGCGTCCAGTCCCCTTATTATACGCACTGATCTCAATCTCTCTTCCAGGGCTTATGACTAACGTACAGCCTGAAAGGATTATTTCGTTCGTTACAATCACGCCTTCATTCCGCTATACGCAATTAGCTTCCGTAATAATATCCCAACTTCTCAACACAATTCGAACGACGATTTGCAAAAGGATATCAGGAACAAAGAGACTATTGATACTGATTAAAAACATAACTAACATGGGCCATATTTCCCTCGAAAAAATGGCATAGTGATTATTCAAGAAAAAATCATTAACATATTGTCGGCACCATGTTAAAGTAACATGTGTTAACCTGCAGTACGTTGCACATTCGTTATCTAAATATGGTGCCGAAGACATACAGAGTGTTTCGTAATTGCACGAGACTATTTTAGGTATGTGCTCACTGACACAAAATAAACAAAAAAGTTCCTATTAAGATATACCTCAAACTCATTTATTAAACAGATATAAAAGGTTAAAGTTTTATAATTTATTTACTACATTAAGACTGACTATACAAAGTTTGAAGTGATTAATACTAAATAACTTGTTTTAATCACCTGATAAACAAATGAAAGATAAGCAATAACAGCAGGTGCTCATCTCTTTGTTTAGTTCTGTGTGTTTTATTGTGAGTGAATACTGTTTTACGATTTCGTATTCTTCGGTTAGGTAATTTTTCACGATACCTTCGAACAGCAGCAGCACCGTTTCTATGTACCCACCATAAGTTAAAGACTCCGTTCTGCAAAAGTAAATACATTCATGGTGTCTCCCATTATAATCATAAATTGAACTGTGTCGCAGTATTCAGTCACACTAAAACACACAGAACTAGACAAAGAGATGAGCAACTACTGTCATTGCTTATCGTCCATGTGTTTATCAGGTGATTACAACCTGCTATTTAGTAGTAAACACGTTAAACTTTGTACAGTCAGACTTAATGTAGTAAATAAATAATAAATCTTTAACCTTTTATATCTGTTTAATAAATGAGTTTGAGATATATGTTAATATGAACTTTTTTGTTTGTTTTGTGTTAGTGAACACATAGCTGAAATAGTGGCGTGAAATTACGAAATACCCTGTATAGACCATTCTTCAGTTGGCAAACCAAATATTTTCACCTTTCAAAAATCACTCAGTAATTATATGTCTTTCTCTTTACTTTAGTGAGTAAATTCAAATTACGTTGTTTTATTACAAGGCAGAAATAATTTATCCTAAAATATTCACTAAATGGAATTTTTTTAAAATGCTTAAGACATATAATTAAATTTTAAAATCCAGTACTGTCGATGCTACAGTATTTGAACATATTCAATCCTGGTAACTTGACCTGATGCTTGGATTGAAACGTGGGCAATCAAAATCTTAAAAAGTTATTGAGCTCTAAATATTTATCAGCAATGATATGTTGGACAGTGACTAACATCTTCAAAAAAAAATTAATACAAATGTACCATTCCAGAAACATTTGTCAGACTTTTAATAATAACTATGAAATTAGCAATTAATATAATTTTAAAAAATAAGCAAAATTGAACAGATTTAAATATTGAAATTACTTCAATCCGATCAAGCAGATGTCCTCACTGAATTTTAAAAAACTCTCATTTATAGTTAATTACTTCAGTTAGCAAACAATATATTTCACCTACCAAACATCGCCAAATGAATCAATACGTTCACTCAATGTTAGCCTTGACCAAAAGTAACAAGAGATGATGTGGTCAGTAACTCCTCTCAACTCAAGGTTTATCCCATGACCCAATGAAGGGGAAGGAGCATACTAAATAAGGGTCTCCTCATCCCGGAGTTGAACCCCGGCTGATGTAATAGAAAAATTCTAGATTACCACCAGATCAGGATAGATTCCACCTAATAAGATTTCCCACTCCATATATACATATATATATATATATATATATATATATTGCATTACAGATCTTGTAAACTTTTGCCTCCTTAACATCTCTGCCTTTCTTGGGCTCTATCGCATCTTTGTTGATTCGATCTATTCATATACTAATTGGCCTTCCGCGTGCTCTTTTGTCTAATATCGAGGCATTCGTTGTCGTTTAGAAGCGTCCAGACGAATTACAGCCATATATTATAACTGACTTTCTAATAGCATTGGACACCCATGAGATAGATTTTTCAGGATTACAATACCTTTGAAATGGTATTGAAACTATACCCAATCCATTACATCACTAGCGGATCCAGGATTGAATTTTGGGGGGGCTTCAGCCCGAAAAATTTTTTTCTCATAAATCTTCATAAAAATAATTTGAAAAAAAAAAAGAAACTAACTACCTATATGATATGGTGTTTCAGTGGTTCCTGAAGTCCTATTAAATGTAAATAAACGAACAAGAGTACTTTAAGAGATAGTTTTTAATATTTTTTCCTGTAAAACATGGGTATATTTTACCATTTTGGGGGAGGAGAGGTTCAGCCCGAAAGCCCTCCTCCGTAGATCCGCCTGTTCATTACATGGATATTAATTCTGAACTGCTCAATATAAACATTAAGCAGGATTGTCTCAAGCAGAAGACCAATGCCGTTAGTGCAAAAGCTCGTATGTAATAATTACACATGTTTATTCTCTTCCCGCTAGAGGTGATACTTTGCAAATATGAAAGATAGGAAAATAGTATCGAGAAATAAAATATGAAATTATATTAATAAATCATAATAAAATAATCGGTATTTATACTCCCCTATAAAAAACTAAGTTCAATACTAACGGCGGCGTAATGTATTATTTTAAAGCTATTTCTAGCCTAACCGGCATAAGTGCAATCTTAAAAGCTAATAAAGTCATAAAAAGAGGTATTCTCCAATGGTGGAGTAGGAGCGCATCAGAGTTGATAACATTCATTGCGAAATGCTAATCAACTGACGATAAAAGCTAAATAACTCGATTGTTTATTCAACCAACGAGGCAATAAAACGATGACTTTATACTGTGCTCTTTATAAGTATCTTTACATTGCCACGGTATCCTACAGAAGTCAATATTCAATTATACAAGAAAAGATATTAAATGATGAAAAATTATTTCTTGTTCAGACGTATGATAGTATTTTTTATCAGCTTTAACAAAGCGAAATTTATTCAAATCACTTTACGCGACTAACACACCCGGCGACAAGCAACCCGAAATCTGCCAACTTAACTTGCTAACTATATTTATATCATAGATTAAATTAAAAATAAAAACGCAATAGCAGTAAAACAATGTAATATCGTTAAAAAAATTAATACCTCCAAAAAATATATCAGTAAAAAAAAAAGGATTTCGATATTTTTGTTTAACTAAATAATTTTTTTTTTCGTTTTCAGCTGCGTTGTAAAAATATTTAGTCAAAAATATTAATAAAATATAAAAGAAAAATTACTACTTTAAAACTTCGTATAAAGGAATGTGTGTACATAAGTTGTAATTTTGATTTGTTTAATTTATTTTTGTTTAGTATAGTTCCTTTTTGTTTATATTCATTTTTGCTATTTAATTAATTTTTATTTGTTGTCTAAAGAGAGTGAATGAGCTACTCTATCGCTATTACTAATGTCCTTGGATATGAGTGTAATATTTTTCAACAAAGAATTGAATATATTTGTGGAAAAAAAAATTTATAAGTAAGATTCTTTGCTTGCTATAACCTTAATTTTTTTTTTTTTTTTGTAAAAAAAAGGTCATTTAACAAGATAGAAGAACGAAATATTTTTAAAATCAATCTTCTACACCGAGGAGACAAAAACATCTAAACTAAATTCCCAAAAAAATCTTTTTTAACCTTATTACAATACAATTTTTTTTTTTTGTGTTAGTAATAAACAATTATTTTTTAGAAGTAAAGTTCTGTAGCTCCGTTCGCTATGAGATACTCCAAGTTTAAATATTTGGATTCAGGAAGGATCCGTGTTTTATTATTTATAAAATTAATGTAATTCAACGTAAATATCAGTATTTGGGCCACACTTTGGATATAAAATTAAACATGAGCTGCATCCGACGTATGTATATTTTAATTTATAAATAAATTCAAAACAAACCAACCGTGGATGCTTTAATCTAATACGAAACGTGATAATACCGAAAATAGCCTTCCAGCTGACACCTCAGGGTTGCACAACGAATATAGATTAAACAAAGCCCTTCAAGCCAATAAAGAATGCTGCCCGTAGCAACACGTTGGAATTTAGGCTATGCACGCACTTATTTATAAGGTATTTATCATTTTATGGTATCTCCGCGAAAGGCAATACTAAAGCCGACCAAGCAAGCCGCTATCGACGCATAGTGGGATGTCTATACAATCTAGCGGGAAAAAATTCGATGTAAGTTAATTAATTAATTTGATTAGTTGGAAAACTATAGTAAGTATTTTATTATAACGGGTGATAAATATTCAGGACGCAGTATTAAAAAAAAATTTTTTTATTTGTGCCAACGTTTCAACCCAAACATGTGGGTCATCTTCAGGTCTGAAAATTTTAAAATACAATCAGAGATATAATCATATACTACCGATAATTGTAAATTATAAACTATAGTGTTTTGATGGTACATGAATCTTAACTATTGTTACAACATACAAAATTAAAAAAAAAAATTATAAATAGACTATATATATTATTTTTAGTTTGTATAACTTTTTACATATTTCATTTTTAATATTGTGTGTTGTAATAATAGTCAAGATTCACATACCATCAAATCACTATAGTTTATTATTTATCATTATCGGTAGTGTAATATTATATTTCTAATTGTATTTTAAAACTTACAGCCCTGAATGAAGAACTTTGGCACTAATAAAAATTATTTTTTTTTTTAAAGATTGCGTTCTGAATATTTATCACCCATGATATGCAGAACAGTCAGTCGACTGTTCTGCATATCATGGGTGATACGCTAGGGACTAGCTTCCTTCAATATTTTATTATAAGTATTTTTGGAAGCAATTAAAAGGTAAATTGACAACTTATTGTCGCCAGCATGTTAAAAGTAACGAATGTGAATCTGTACAATCTAAGCTTTCGATTATGATTATTCGTTAGTACGAAATTTACATGTCTGAATGAAAATACAACGAGTAAATGTGACATTGGTAACATGACATGTACGGTATGAAGAGAAAATACCCATTGCTAGAACTCTAATCAAAAGTCCTATATTAGAAGGTCCCAAGGCGCCTCGGAGGGTTATCAGGAATAGAAGAGGAAGCAAGAGGGTTCGGATGGTTCAGAAGTTTATTATGGAAGGATAGGTATCTGGATTGAGCTAAATCGGAAACATATGGAACATTAAGGTCGTTATAGATGATTTTATTTGAGACAAAGTAAGAAGAATAAAGGATTTTGGATTCTGAGAATTGAATACGAGATGAATTGGATGGTTTAGTAGAGCCACAAAGCTCCATTGCGTAAATCCAAATAGGCTTTATTATAGTCATATATATGAAACTTTATTACGTAAATTGGAAGTTTAGAGCGTTTGTCTAGTAAGCGCTGGAGTAATCGAAAACGTCCAGCTGTTTCTTGTCACTTCAGTCTGGTATGAGGATTCCAAGTGAGTCGTTTGTCCAGATGGAGTCCTAGGTATCGGATTTGTTCAACAGGGATAAGTATACTGTAGTAGGACAGAAAGTCATAGGTTCACGACGAAGAGTAAAGATAATTTGATGGGATTTATTGGAATTTATTTTGATCGTCCAGTTTTGACACCATTCTTCAAGACTTGTGATGTTTGATTAAAGAGTTTTGGAAGCAATTGATGGATCGTTATTAACTTAAGAGGATACACGTGTCATCGACAGTGTTGGGATGGGTTGGGATGTCAGCTGAATAAACTGTGCAGGACTTAAAGTACAACCTCGGGGAACACCAGCAAATTGAGAAAAAAAGGGATGAATACGCACTGCTGTGTTGCTTTAGCCCGCTCGGCCGCCCCGTCCCACCGTATTTTTCTCTATTATAACAAACATTTTAAGCTATTTTCCACGAAATATTAAATATGTATTTTTTAAATTTTGTACCGCTAGATTGCCTAGGGCACCTACCCGAACCACCGTGCAAATCCCTGAACTCATCAAATGAACGGTGTTTAATTGGAGACAAGAAAGCATCAATTATGCGCTCGCTATACGTGTGCTGCCACCTCAATGAGGAATTCTCGCGGAAGAGCCGTAAAGTCCAAACGCTAATCAGAATTTAATTGTGTTCCCTCCTGGCGGTATGCTGCACCGGTTGATGCTACAGTAGCAGCCGACAGTCGTAATATATATCTATAAAGGCACTATTTAAGGCCCCGCGAGCTTTAATGAACAGGACTTGATAAAGGCTAAAGTCCTCCCGCTCGGTTTAATCAAATTCCTTCTTCCCTGTCGGCAGGCAACTAATCCGCACGGCAGCCAGAACACGGCCATATTAAAATGCACTCCGTCTAAATTGCTACAACAAAGGCGACCCAATAACTTTGATTAATCAGCTCTAAACCAGCAACATCCTACCTCCCTTTGATTTTCATTAGCCTGAGTCGGAAAACTTGTCCGACAGACAAAGTTAAATACTCAGTAAACAATGGTATTTAGTTCTAAATAATGTATCCAACGTACAGGTAAAATTAGGAGATGAGAGTACTTCTTCCAACATTCAATTAGAGAGTAAAAGGAAGGTACCTTTTAATGGTAGGCTAATCCAAGAATATTTAACAAACAAAAGTAAAACATTAGGATATAAATATTGAAATATATCGATACATTAATCATATTTATAATACTGTTTATAATTATTTATTTAAAATACTTCAAGCATTTTTGATTGGAAGTTACTTTTCTTTTGTGTGTGTGTGTGTGTGTGTGTGTGTGTGTGTGTGTGTGTGTGTGTGTGTGTGTGCGTGCTTGCGTGCGCGCGCGATTGTAATAAATCATACACAAGTCATAATCGGTGTTCTAACACCTACTGCAGTAAAATATTTTGTATCGCTAAAAAAATCAAAATTTTATAATTGAATATATGGTTAGTTCATTAACAAAAATCTTTAAATGACTCTTTTTAGCAAAAACATCCGCCTGAAACTTCGTAAACAGCTTCATCTCACTACCACCTACAAATATTGTATTTACGAAAATTCTTGGATTTGGGGCGTTTTCAATCTGGAGATCGTCGAAGTTTCTATTTAGTTACGAATAAAAAAACTCGCAAATACCTATTTGCTTCCTGCTTGAATCGAAAGATAATTTGAGCACAAACTCGAGAAAAGAGACGACCTACAAAAATATGTAGCCGTTTGGCGTGACATACATCCCCACAATGTCAAAATAACGAGGTTGTATAGGCCACACGGCCCAATATTCTCGTGACCTTTATACTTGATTTTGTAATCAAATTATCTTACGATCAAAGTGGGAAGCAAATGGCTATGTACAAAGTCTTATTACATAATTAAATAGACAAAGTTTGCCGATCTCCTGATGAAAACGACACAATTCCAAGAGTTTTCGTGAATAAAATAGTTGTAGGTTACGAAGAGATTCACCATATTTCAGGCGGATATTGATAAATTGATAAAAAGGGGTCTGTACCACGCACTATTATTTTATATTATTTTTAATCATCTGCAAAGTTTCGAGTGTTACATGCAATGTACCTAAAAATCAAATATAAAACTGAAAAAAGTCAATGAAAATTATTTTTTTAAAATAAATAACAGTAAAAATTATATAGATTTTAATTCCCCTTAAAATATTGAATAACGTAATATTCAGAAATAAACGAAACACAATAACAATATAGAACAATGTTTTTCTCATGTAATCATATTAAAACTGACCCGGTTAGATAGTTCATTAATTAGCAGGTATCTCTAAACATGATAATTAATATGAGAATCCGTGATAGAAGCTGTCAACTATCAAGTAAATCTGATGGTACGATAGTACTGGGCCGGTTGAAATTTATTTGGTAACGTAGGCATACTGTAAGACTCAAGACTTTTCACTCTGATTAGAGTAGTTTTGGTTAAATCTCTAGAACAACCTCTTTCTACCCCGTATGCCAAAAATGCCAGTGAGTAAAGAAAAAAAAACGCTGCAAATTATTTCACAATGGTTTATTATTTCCGAACAACTATACATCTAAAGTAACATTACCTTCCTAGTTACAAAGGAAAAATAAATCTAAAAGTAATTCCAATTATTGTACATAAACGTTTTTATAACCATTAGTAATATGCTAAAAAAATAGATTACAACATGTAACCATTAAAAAAAACTGTAGACCAATATCTTTGCTCAAATGCCCCGATTTTCATTTTTTATAGGAAATTCCGTAAACTTTTAAAAAACCATATACAATATCCACAAAAAAGTGTATACTTCTTGAGTTATTCAGAATTAAATTTTAGCATCCCTCGTAACTTATTTCCCAGCTTCTTTTCGTTGAAGTATGTTATATAGATAAATTTAAAGGGCGTCAAGAAAATTACTTTAGCGAAGTTTCATTGAAATCGGTGCATTCTTTTAGGAGCTACAGTCTACAGCAACGCAGGCTTATCGGTCGCTATTTTGAAAGTAAAAGGCGATAGTAGTGTCAATTAAGGAGGATCATCCTCGAGTGACCTCTGATTTTATATCCAAATTTTTAAAAAATTGGTCTAGCAGTTTCGGAGAAAATGCGCGGATGGCGGACAGAAAAAAATTTGTATTTGTTTTTCGAATTCTACGCATCCTGAAACGTGAAACCTCAAATTTTGAGAGGGGGTTAAGTTTTTGAATTTTTTGGTCTATTACAATTGTTGATTATTGAAAATAATAAACCAAAAAACTGACATTACTACCAAGACAACAAATCGTTAACTTTCATGTAAACAAATGCCGCGGTAATAGTCATCCTAGAAACGGACCTTAAAATTTTCAACATTTTCGTTTTTTTATTTTTCCTATTAATTATAAATGTTTTAGTCACTTTTTCATAAATACTATGCTAGACAGAATTCATTTAGAATGATTATAACTATTTCGGTACGATTGCCATAATTTGGATAAAGTTAACCAACGGAAGGTCAGCAATAGAAACTAAAGCCAATCCTGAGGAACGGAACCGTGAAATCGAAACGAGCGGGCGAAGGAGAGTTGTCCTGCTTTATGAAAATCTCACCACTCTCGATCATTGAGTGAGTCACCCTTGGAGCGAGCCGTGACCAAAGCTCAAGCTGGCTCCTTAATGAGGAAGAATCATCCGTGACGCTCTTTTGTGGTCGCGGCGACCAAGAGTATTTAGGACAGCGGGGTTCTGTCCAATTAGAAGGTCTCCTACGCTCAAACTGAATATAACAAAGAAGATTAACTAAATGATAAACATGGCGAGTCGTGGGAAACAGACCCAACTTGTACATAGAAAAATAATAATAATAAAAAACTAAGGTGTGTGCTTTAGTCCAAACGATAAAAGTGAAAACATCAAGAAGGCAAAATTTTATTTAGTAAAGAAATAAGAAAAACAATATGAAAATAAGTAGTTCCTATGTATTTCGTAAGGAAGGAATTAATATTTTTTCCTTAGGCGATTACAATTTTCCATTACACACAATAGACGAAAATATTTGTAAAAATTGGTTTGCTAGGACATATTTTTAACTGCTGACTGGAAAGATAATAAAAGTAATTAAGACAATATAATGCGCAGATTATAGGATATTCCAAATTATTAAAAAAATAAAAATGTAAGAACAACCAAATGCCTTAAGAAATAATAAAGTTAATATAAAAGCCAGAAAAAAGAATGTAGTAGACTATTCTACTCCTAAATGAGATATCTTTAAACAGGAAGACATTATTAAGTATACCAAAACTAATGGGCTGCATTTTTGTTAATAATTGTCCGATTGTTGAGTACTTTTTGAGTTATTCGCCAATAAAGTTTCTTTTCCTCCATAACTTTTTTTCCAGAAATTTCGAGGGGGGAGGGGCTATTTTTCGCATGTGAAGGAGAAGAATATCTTCAAAATGAGTGGTCAATCATTGGATTTGATGAAGAATTGACGAAGTCGTGGCGGATTGACAAAAAAATAAAAACTTTTAGAAATAATATATAGGATTAAATAATAGCTCATTATAAATAAGGTCAAATGCGTAATAGTTCCCTCGTTAACAATGTGTACGATTTTTAGTTTCTGAGATATCTGAAATAAAACTCGTTACCATTCGGATTTCGACACTATTTTTCCTCCTTTCCTTTCTCAAACACAACGTCGAACAGTGGTCTCAGAGGGGCAAAAACCCCTATTTGTAAGGTGTTATGATAATTCAAATTCCTATGTTTTTATTGTCTGACATAGTTAACTTATATATTATTAAAGTTTAGGCACGAATAAAAGCACCAGTTCCAAAGGTGCATGTATTCAATAAAATATATGTAAAAACCCTGTTTCGGCCACATTAAACGTGTAACTTGTTATAAATCATTAAATATCTTTAAGGGATTTTTGCTGAGTTCTGAAAATCATTTTTTGTTGTGTAAATTTTGGAAATGAGTCAAATAAATTTTTAAAAAATCGTATTTTCATAGGATCATTTATCACTCAACGGATCCTGGAATTCCTTTTCCTCAACGACCGCAAGGTCTTACACTAATCAAACCCTCTGCTAATGATGAATCAATTAAAAATCAGCTGTGATAATTTGAGATTTTGGTAATATCTGACAAATTCAGTTAAGAAAGTTATACGAAAAACGAACAAGAAAAAACTCCAATCTGTATCAAAATAAATGTGTACCAAATATAATTTACTCCTTTTCTGAAAAACTGAGAAAAAGTATAGAGACAATAAAACTGAAATAAAATGCGATGGAAAATATGGAAGAGAAATTCAAACAATTTCGTGACTCATAATTGATACTGGGGCAATGTTTTCAACTCACCACTATGTATTTGGTTTTATCTTCATTTAGATGTATGTTGGTTGACTTCACTTTTACTATATCCTTTTGATAGTAAAGTACGTAATAGATATTTATAACCGATTCTGTCAATAACTTTATACAATAAATTTTCTCTTTTCAACATATTACATGCAAAATATATTTTATTCATAATTGAAAAAATTAACAATAATAATAACGATTGTCTTATCAAAAAAGTTTTATAGTATATTAATTCAGAATGCCCGACATGCTATAATATGTTCAGATTTCAAATATCTTGCTTAAATTGAAAGTTTCCCTGGGTTTTTGCCGTATTTATGCTTTTGCCGATCGCTGTGCGTCGCTTTGAGATACAGTATTGAATAATAGCTCATTTCAAATAGGATGAAATACTGGATATTTCCATCGCTAATAATATGTAGGTCTGATTTTGAGATATTTTAATTCTAATGCAAAAACACTGCGACTCCAGCCAACTTCACCCGAAACTTCCACATCGGTAATCTGACGGCTCAATCTAATTCACTCTCTGCAAAAAAAGTGCAAAACGGGACTAAAGGAGTTTTCACTTAAAAAACCATGTACTGATTCTATATTATTATCCGATTTTTATATGTTTAAACCTTATAGGATAATTACAAATAAACAATATTTCATACTTCTTTACTTTATGATTTATGATGTTGTTTAACTTGTTGACATCAGGTTGCAAACAAGTTATAATTAGAACAGAGCATATGCAAATTGTGCCAGTGATTTCATTTTTCTTTTCGTTTGTTAATACAAACAACTTTAATAATCTAAATCGCACAAAATGCCAAACACTTATTCACATATAGAATATGCAAACATGTTGTTTGCTAATGGCCTTTACGGTCTATTGCTAAATTATTAATAGATAAAAAATAGATGACTTAAATAAAGTGGAAGAAAATATTAAATATTTGTGGATAATGATCCGTACGGTTGGATGCGAAATTTTATAAAATAAATAAATGCAAAATAATAATAGAAATAAATCTAATATTACAATTCAAGCTGGAATTTATACAGTATTACCTGCACGCCTTCCTACAGGGTTGATTTTGACATAGCTCTGATATGAGAGCTGCCAGAGCCGTGTTAACACATGACAGAGTACAGAGAACAGAATTACCTCGCTGACAGAATTATCTATTTTTTTTTTATTAAGCATATAAAATCTCTGACATCGTATCTGTTGCATATTCATTACTCAGTGAACTCTGGTTGAACGTTATAAAAGAGAAAAATATCTAGTATGAAATATGTTTATTTTTAACCCTTAAGTTAGCAAATATTTAAAAAAAAAAAATGTATTCGGTTTATGCCAAGTAACGTTTTAATGAATTTCATTGTTTATTTATAGCGATTTGCAATTCTAAATATATACTCTATTTCGGACAATTAATTAAAATGATTAACATACACATAACAATGAAAAAATAAAATTAAAACCGTGAAACCACGAGGCACTTAGTGACTTTCATAGTTATACAAAACACTTAGAATTCAAGTACATATAATGTGAGTTATACTTACCTCACATAGCTTTATTAACCATCTGATAAATTAATCCACTGAAAGAAGTCATTAAGTACCAGATAGTGAGTGACTTTTTGCTCTGTATAGTCAGAACATCATGCACTTAGTGAAACTAATTTTATGTATAAAAGGATCCTCAAGGTAGTATCCTTGGTCCTATCCTTTACCCAGTTTGTACAGCTGATATCCCAACCCATTCTAACACTATCATCACCACGTATGTCGATGACACATGTTTTCTTTTAATTAATAACGATCTATCAATAGCATCCCAAAGTCTTCAACCACACATCTCAACTCTTAAAGAATGGTGTCAAAACTGGAGGATTAAAATAAATTTCAATAAATCCCATCAAATCACCTTTACCTTTTGTCTTAAACCTATGACTTCCTGTCCTACAGTATCCTTTAATAATACCTCACTAATTCCTGTTGAACAAATCCGATACCTAGGACAAACGTCCCACTTGGAATCCTCATACAAGACTGAAACGACAAGAAACTGCTCGACGTTTCCGCTTACTCCAAAACTTACTAGACAAACGATCAAACCTTCCAATTAATTACAAAAGTCTCATATACATGACAATATCAAGACCTATTTGGATTTACGGAGTTGAGCTATGGGGCTCAACTAAACCATCAGATTCATTTCTTATCCAATCCATACATTCCAAAATAGTTCCTCAATGCTCCTTACTTCGTCACATTTAAAATAATCCATACAGACCTTAATGTTCCAAATGTTTCCAATTTGGCCCAAACCAGATACCTATCCTTCTATAATAAACTTCATAATCATCCGAATCCTCTTGTTTCTACTCTAACTTCCTTTTCGATTTCTGATAATCCTCCGAGGTTTCTGAAAAGAATATGGCCGCGTGATCTCCTTATGTAGACATATTATTAGAGTGCTACCAGTGGGTAGTTTCTCAACAAGCGTTGTCAAGTGATTATATTTCTTTGCTCACATTTACTTGATGTATATATATTATTACAGTTGTAAATATCAGAGATAAAAAAAACTGTATGAAATGATTTGTTTTATTTTTATGCACTAAACCACTAAGTACCTCCAGGTTTAAAGGTCTGCATATATGGTGTGAATGTGTTCATATATCACTATAATTACTGCCCACAAGACAGATTATTATATGTTTAAAAAAATAAAATAAAAAAAAAAATTTCGTGTGTATGGTGTTGGTTTCAACGACCAAAAGTGTTGTTTTCATTTCAATTACGTCGTTTTGTAGGCGTGTCAACAAGGATACAATGCGAAGTTAAGAGTTAATTGATTATATATTTTTTTAGCATGTTATGCCAAAATTCTCAAAATAAATTATATAATTGGTATAAAGAGGAATTAATTAAGGCATTTGATTACGAAACATATCCAGTTTTCTGGGACATGGCTAAATATTAGTAATTCATAAAAAAACCGTAATTTATGTCATAGTCTTCATCACTTAAAAAAATATTTATTATCAGTTTATTGCATAACCGTTAAAACTTTTAAAAATATATTTCCTAAATCTCCCATCTTCCAACAAAAGAAATATATATATATATATATATATAATATAAAAATTAGTACTTTTATATACCCCAGCAGTTTAATTTTTATACTATGTAGATTAATGGTTAAGATTTAACACAACATAATCGATAGGCTAATTAATATTCTCCCTTTGTGGATGGTAGATAAGGGACCGCAGCGATTTACCAAACGCCAGATAAGAGAGATTACAACGGGCTTCATTAGAGCAATTTAGATGTTTTTGTTGTTCATTTAAAGGGTTGTGATACAACCTATATTACTCTACTGTTTTGAAATTAGGTCCATAATTTTTATGTTTTAATAGTAAATAATAAGCATCAAGGACCAAATTTTTATCTTGAATATGTCTGTAATATTTCTCTAGGCACAAAATATTTTTAGCAAATAAGGCGTAATGAGCATACCAGATACTCTGAAACAGTTACATGAAACAGGTTATAGTCATGTAATCACAATTATCATTTAGTATCATTATCATAACACAATTAATAGCAAGATAGTATTAACTACTTATCGGACCATATTCGCTACATTCCTTAACGCATTTCTCTAATATCTATAGTCACACCCTCGCTACTAAAGGAGTCTACCTTATACATAGATAAAGCGTTTCGGAACTGCGATATCGCAAGAGTAATGATATAATGATCAGATTGTTCATAAATAAAAACATTGAGTATTGATTAATATTGATTTTAGTACCACATACCTAATATCCACGTGGCAGTACTTTAACACAGTCAGGTAACATGGTTAGTAGTATTAAATATCACATTTTTTATAAGTTGATTATGTATATTATTATTTTATAGTTTGTATAACTTATTGCGTATTTAATTTCTTTATCTCATGTATCATCCATATTACTAACTATTAACTGTTTTTATATATAATATCTCTGACATTAAAATAAAATATAAAAAAAAAAAACTTGAAATTACTGCCTCCTCTGCCTATTATAACCATCGTAAGTAGAGTGTGTTTATTATATTAGAGAAATGCGTTAAGGAAAGTAAGGAATATGATTAGATAAATACTTAATAATATTTTGCTATTAATTGCTCCGTTATATTTTTACATTTATTCCTAGAAATTATGAACAGCTACCTTACGGACTAATCATGGCACAATTAATATCCAGTTAATTTTTAATATTAATATGTTAGAAAACAAAATCTCCTTATATGCTCATAAGGTAAACTATTTGCCCGACAAATTAGACGGTGCGGCTGTCTCAAGCTGTGAACACGACGTCAATGAGCATTACTTCAATCAAGCATCTCGTTCAAATGATGTCCGTCACCACAGCAGTTGTAGCCGAATGGCAACAACTGTCGCAACACATTCTATCGTGCAAACTGTCCGTATCTCTTAGAAGATCTCTCATCCGTATCCCCATTGCTCTATCCCATAAGTCCATAATGTTTTCGAGACGATCATGCCCCCTCCGCCAATAAAAACACAACTAGAATATCGTTACGCCCCTCCCTCCTCCAATAATTCGAAGAAATCAATAACAATTAATCTACATGAATGAATAAAATATGTAAATTAAAATTAATTAATGAAATAAGAAAAGTCGATTAGATGGCTAAGTTAATCCTAAAAGTAGGCAGGCAAGTATTTTACCACGACCTATGTTCCTATTATTCTAATTTTAGTGTATATTCAAAAATAATAATATCTAGCAAAATATTAAAGGATTTTTTTGATTAGTTCATGAGCACCCTTCCATTTTTACTTGAAGATTTATCAAATTTCCCGTGGTAAAGTTGAAAAATAATAAAAATATCAAATATATTCGATTGCTTTGTTAAGATATTTTGAAATATAAACACTTACAAAACAAAAAAAAACACTAATATATATATACATTTTATTTTTATATATTAGCAGGGGACTCCAAACTTTTTGGAGACCTCCACTAAATCCCGTAGGCCGCATGACTTGTGAAGACAAAAAAATTTTTTTTTTGTATAACTGACATTCCAGTTGCGAAACAAGCTCGATTTTGAGTGATTGACTAAATTTCATACAGTTATATTTTTTCTTTTTCATTTATATAAATAATTTTTAAATTTTCACTACGTAATCTTACTTTCGCAAACCTTATTGGAAACTCCGATGTATAGTACAATATTGTTCGTTTTACAATAATTATGTTAATCATCACTCATAATTGTTGAAATAAACTCTCGATACTTTTTATGGGGAATTCATCGTCCCTCCCCTCAACCAGAATGGAAAATCTGCGTCCATGGGGAGGACTAAATACAACGACCTTTATTTCTTACATAATTTAATCACATCTTATAATTGTAAATATGCCTGTTTATTTTTCTTCTTTTAATCTTAGTTTTTAATTATAATGGTTTTTCATTTTTTTCTTATTGTAATTTTTAATATTTATACTTTTTAACTATTCTTCTTTTTATATTGATTTTATTTTTTAAACCATATTTTTAGATTATATTCCTGAAATCACTAACTTTTTATTTAAATGTCTTTGTTAACTGTTAACTTATCTTTAATATTTAATTTTAATGATTTTTGTCAACTTTTTTTCTTGTACTTTTTAATATCTAAACTGTACTCTTAAACTTTGCTTTTATTAATATTGATTTTTCTTTTTTAATAACGTATTTTTTTGTTCTGAAAATCATTAACCTTTATTTTAATTGTCTTTGTTAACTTTATCTCCTTTAACTTATCTCCTTTTAATCTTTAACTTTCAATTTTAATTCAATTGTAGATATAGAAATAGAAAAGAAACTTTATTCTGGGACGATGTCATCTTAGATTAACAATATGTAACAGTTGCAAAAGAAAAAATACATATCTGGCCTAAAACTAACTTAATAAAGATTGAAATAATAATAATAATAGTATGTAAATTACTAAAAAATAAAATAAAATCTTCTCAACTATACTTTTAATTTTAATGGAAAAATTGACAAAAAGAAAAAAAAATAGAAAAAAAGAATTAGATGTATAGAAAGAAAAAGCAAAACCTCCAGAAAAGAAAAAAATATCAAAATTACGTAGATAAAAAAAAATTGACTTATTTTAAAACCCAAACAGCTAAAACATACAAAATATATAAATAAAGGAAGGAGATGGTCCGGGGTGGCGGTCATAAATAGGCTAAATAGTGGCAAAACTATTTTATTAAAAGCCTACTTTTCGACCCGACTTTGCAGGTCTTCATCAGGGAGGTGTGTTCCTAGGAGCTTCACTTAGAACTGAGTTTGAGTTTGAGTTTCACTTTGAGTTTTAATGAAACTCCTAGAGGAACACACCTCCCTGATGAAGACCTGCAAAGTCGGGTCGAAACGTTGGCTTTCAATAAAATAGTTTTACCACTATTTAGCCTTTTTATGACCGCAACCCCGGACCATCTCCTTCCTTTATAATGCAACGGTCAACTATTAAATATTCAAAATATATAAATAGATTAAAGATATATTAATGACCGAAGATGAGCAACGGGATCACAATATTGCATTATCCCAGCATAAAAGATATAAAATAAGAATAAATAGATAAATACAATTAGGAAGGAGCACTAAATTAATTTTATGAGGAAACAATTGTGACAAAAAAAAAAAAAAAAAGGAACTGACTTAAAGAAAATAAATTATTTATATATGTTATGCAATACGCAATGGTATTGTAAACTATAAAAAAACACGTAGATTAAGATAGGAAAAGATATATATGTATACAAATTGTACTTGTATTGTTGAACAATTGTATAAAAAATTGTACTATCATATTCATTAGTAACTATTCTTATCTTTCTAAACTTTAAATTGTATTTGTTTGCTGTAGTTTTGTTACGTATGTAGTAGTTGATCAAATTGTAATATAGAGCGAAAATGACCCAAGTGGTTGAAAAGACCAAAACATTTATGAATAAAATAAAATTTCTTTTTTTTTTCTTTTTTCCCGCCTGTACCAGGACTATATAGATTGCAAAAAAACTTCTCCCTTGCAGATTTAAAGGACAGTCGCTTCCGCGAAAGAGGAAAATATCGAATGGGGACAGAAGATAGCTGTTCAATAATAACGGAACTGGGACTTATTGGACGGCATCTTTACGGCACGACCCCTGGCGGCCAATAACTGTAATTCAATTACTTAAAAGGTTACCTGGCTCGGGACAGTTAGCTACCTCACTTTCTCTCATGGAACCTCTCTCCTATCCACTTACCTGAAACAGAATAAATACACTGTCAGCAGCTGATATGACTCAACATATCCAAGGCCTATAATAAGCTATAACTGTAAATAAGGATAACAGTATCTGATGGGCCAACTTCAGGTCCGAGTGAGTCATCGCCCATGAAAAAATTTCATCAAAATACTTCATGCATAACCTATTGCGAATATGGTTCTCATATAAAAAAAAATTATTGAAATGCATACATGATCGATATAGCACGTTCCAATCAGTACACATTTAAGTAAATGAATATTAAAATTGTCTAATAATGTACAATATTAAAAAATATATATTAATAATACTAAAGTTGTGCTCTCGATCAATCTCCGCTGGCTTTAATACCAGTGAGGCGGTTGAGAGAGTAGTGCAGGGTTCTCCTGGAGTTCCCTCACCTGATTGTAAATAGTGTATATAAATTACATTTGTTTTTTGCTTAGTTTTAATTTTCTTATTTTTAGGTTATTTTGGGTGATAAATATTCAGGACGCAGTCTTTTTTAATTTTTTTTTTTATTTTTGCCAACGTTTCAACCCAAACATGTGGGTCATCTTCAGGGCTGAAAATGTTTTTTTTAAATTACAATCAGAGATATAATAGTATACGACCGCTAATTATAAATAATAAACTATAGTGATTGACGGAACGTGAATCTTAACTAATATTGTAATACACATATTAAAATAGTTATACAAACTAAAAAAAATAAACTAAAAATAATGTATATAATCCATTTATATAAATTTGTAATATTTTCTCTCACTAACCGTGGTTTGAGCGCTTAGGTTGTTCATGTACTGACACATGTTTGGTAGGTAAGTAAAAAGGTCAGGGAGGGGGGTAGGATTTCCCCCCTGGAGGATTTTTAGGTTATTTTATTTTATTTATTGTATATACTTTTTGATTATTATTTATTGTTATTTTGATTCTATTTATTTTATATTTATTCTACATATAGTGTGAATGTTATCCTACATCACTAAAACTAGTGTCCATGTGACAGATTGTTGTAATACTGCATAAATAAATTTTAAAAAAATAATTCAAATTAAGATGACAAATGAATTTGTTCTGTTGCTTAAAAGTTTCAATCATACCCTGTAAAAGAAAAAATGAATTTCTGAACACAAAATTAAAACTAAAAAAAAATAGTGAGTTTAATGTTATTTAAGTATCAAGTATGAACATTTTTCTCTTCCGTATATGTTCGTCATTTATCTGTCCAACGTATCGGACTCTTGCCCATCTTCAGAGACATTTCGTGCACTTTTTAATGTTTGTCTTCTATCTCATACCCCTCTAATGCAAGTCAGTAAACGTGAATGTGACGATGAAAATGGACCAAGTGATGTGTAAAATTGTTAAATGACACATAGAAAGAAGACAAATATCTACTAACAATTATTAAAAGAGCATGAGAAAAAAGAAAAATATTAAAAAGTGAAAGAAATGTCTCTGAAAATGTCTTGAGTTGGACAGATAAATAAAGACCATACTGAAGAGAAAAATTTCTATATATTCCACATTAAAAAAGTGAGGACTTTTGAAAATGGAAAAAAAAATCGAATATAGGTTTACTATCAGATATTGCTATATCTCTATTATATCTGTGCTCTGGAGATAAATGACGCCATGTCCATTTTTTATTAAATAATTTAGTAGCTAAGAAACAAATTTTAATAGCTTCAAGTTATGGATAATTGGGTCCCTGAACAAACATGAGAATGTGACAAGGTGTATCTTACTTGCGAGCTACGGATATAAAAACGTTTTAAGTGACTGCCATATTTTATATTACATTTTCAAAACGGGACGGACAACAACGAATGCACGAGAATGAAAATCTCAATTTATTATCTGGAGAGTAGGAGTAATATTTAACTAATCTAGGACCACAGGCGGATCTCCGGGGGGAGGGAGGGGGAGGAGAAAGGATGGGAGACTTTCGGACTGACGCCCCTCCCCTCCCAAAATGGTAAAATATAACCATGTTTTATGAAAAAAATTATCTCTAAAAGTATTATTGTTAGTCTAATTACATTTAAGAGGACTTATAGAATCTCTTAAACACCATTTTATTCAGGCAGTTTCTTTCTTTCTTCTGGAGTAATTATCCTAATATATACATAAAAAAAAATCTTTCGGACTGAAGCCCCCCCCACTACAAATTTAAATCCTGGATCCCTCAGTGTTCAGGTGTGAAAAATTGTATATATTAAGATTTATAACGAGGTTGGGATAGGTTCTGACAGGATGTAGACCGACTCACGACCAAGAAATTGCAAATCGTCCCTTAAATGTATAAATAAAAATTTATTAACAGATATAAAGTTTATAAAACTCCAGGAAGCACCGATTGAGACGGTTTGGCGAGTGAGCAGTTCATTTGTAGTCAACCTTATAAAGCTCTCCAAATGTATACAGCTCGGGTAGAAAATCGGAAAACAGTATTTCAACGAGAAAAAGACAAACAGCCGCAGTAGTGTATATTGGAAATAGGAAAGGGAAAAATCGTTATTGCTAAATAGGGCATTTTGGAAGAAGGCCAAGGGGAGGGGGGAGGATATGGGGGATGTTTACCCTAACCTGTTTATGCCGTCACACCGAGGGCCGATGATTGGAGTCATAATGCCTCACCCCTATCTGGCTACTTCCCTCCTACTACTATCCCATAAATTCCGTGAGGGGGGCACCCTTGTCAATCGATAGCGAATATCTTACTGTGTCCCCTTAGGGCATTTTATCCAAGGGGGGTTTCCTTTAATATATTCCTTTTCCGAATTTGCATGATTTATTTAAGAAATACATTGTGCTAAATACAGCTTTCAGTAACATGTTTCGAGGACTCCCTTTAAGCACGCTTGTTTCCGTGAAGAATCTCTGCTTTGCAAAGAAACATAAAAAAAAAAAAAAACCGACAAAATAAATTATACCGCTTCCTAATAAAAATAATTGAATTTCCACGTTATATAACAAAATGGTGAAGGGAAAATTTACCAAGCGAATCATTCGCAAGGACAAAATATTTTTCACCGATTAAAGAAATCTGTTAAAGTTTACACACAAACACAAAGAAAATTGGACTTGTTGAACTGGCAATGAGCAAAATATTAAAAGGAACATTCTAACATTTTTTTAAAATTTTATTTATTCAGTAATATAACATTCCGTCACACGGACAATAATTATAGTGAGGTAAGAACACATATACATTATATATAACATACATATAAAAAAAACAACAAAATAAACATTAATTAAATAAACAAAAGAAAACTGAATAATAATAATAATTTTATAGCTCAAAAGTATAAAACTTTATAGCAAGGAGTTGACTAAATTAACAATTTAAACTTCTTAAATTAACATTTTAAACTTTTGTTGAAGATAAATCATCACTGATAAAATACAGAAAATATACTTATGTATGTACGATCACGTTTTCAGCCCCAATACAGTACAATAAATAATACAATAAAACATAATAATACAATGATATAAAATAAATGTATGTACTAATTCAATACAAATAATAATACTATGGAACAAAAGAATACAGTGAAATAACATTTTCCCGTTTTGAAACTTCCTTAGGGTTGTTATTCAGCCATTCCTGCTCAAGCTAATAATAAATTTCTTAATTTAAGACCACAACAGAAATGGTAATACCATTTATTGAAATCAATTCTGTTTTCTCCTCTTAAGATGGCTTCCACACAACTTTCCTCCTTAATGCCATTGAAGCACTAGCGCATCCAGAATTTAATTTTGGAGGAGGCTTCAGCCCGAAAGCTTTTTCTTTTCATGAAAATAACGATAATTACTTAGGAAAAGAAGAAAGAAACTAACACGAACAATAATACTTTAAGAGATTCAGCTTAGACAACTGCTAAGAAGATGGAAAATTGTATCTTTTCTTTTTTTCATGCTGAATAATAATAAAAAAGTATATATAAGAAAAAATAGAAATAACATTTTTTTTTACTCTTGAATCTAAAATAAAATAACTTAAAGATGATCAAATTAAAAATATACAAGCTACCTATTCGCTTTGGTAGAAAAAAAAAAATTATATAAAATTGGGGTTAGTTTCAATTCTACTGATTGGACTTTGGCGACAGTGATAAAAGAGGCCGTGGTAACAAAGTACAGGCATGGAATAATTTGCTATTCCAATGCAGTCAATTGGACGTGGATTAATGGGCATCATTACACTGAGGGCAGGAAAATGGCCATGCAATAAAAATTAATGCTATCATCAAGGAAAATATCTTAATGAATTGGATACATTTCTAGATTAAAACAGCTCAAACAGATGGAGAAAACACTACTGTTTAGCTATTTTAAGATATATTTTTTATATACATTCATTTAAAAAATTAATTTCTCAAATTATTTATCAGTTAATCTATTATACATTCTTTTTCTTCTAATTATTTCAATCAAATTGAATTTGACTTTGTTATTTAAACGAAAGATTATCCTGAGTACTTTATTTATAAATTCTTTTATAATCCTAGAGTGGTAAATCACTATTTAAAAAATATTTTCAACTTATAAAAATCATATAAATTTAAATAAATATATTCTGATTGGTAAATTGAATAGGAACATTAAACGAAAATATTTGGAACTATTTTTATTGTTATATCTTTTGCTTTAAAACAATCCCTCAACCCAGCATACTTCAATATAAACTAATCATAGTTGAGGTTTTATTTAGATCTGAATTGTTATTGACATTGACTCATTTTTCTCTTTCCAATTATAAAGACATAAGACCACACAAATTAAGACCGCAAACTGTTAATATTCGCCTCAGTATTATAAAAAGGTATTAATCGATTGGGGCGTACACGTTTTTATAATAATACTCACTCATCCTTTCATCTAGTGCTGAGCAGTGTGAGGATTCTGTCTACAGACTCTGATCCGTAAGTCTTTAACTTGAGCCAGTTGTCCAATCCACTCCATGTCCAATCCATTCCTCTCCGGCAAAGGGCTTCCTTTATTTCTCTTTCCTAACTTTTCCTATGGCGCCCTCCATTTCTTCTATCTCTGAAGATCTAGCATTAGAGAAACATGTCAAAAGCACCTTAGCTGATGTTCCTCTATTATATCCTTTGCGCCCTGCAGACTAAGGTTGGGTCGGTCTGTGATGTTCCCACTCGGTCTCTCCTTCCTTGTCTTACCCTCGACCCTACAAAGGTAGCCCGTTTCCGTCGCTTCAAGTTGGCTGAACAAGTTGTTAGGGTACAGGACTAGCTTGAGCACGTCAGGAATTCTGGGAAGATATTTATAAAAATCGTTAGTTTTGTAAATTTAGTGACCTCTTTTCTTCCTCAAAACACCTCCCAGCTGCTTTTATTTTATCTCATTTATATCTCTATCTGCCCAGCAATTCTCGTTCAAGTGTATATTGAACTTCCGTATTGGGGTTTCATCCCGGCTAATAACACGGTTACTTCTCTCATATTCTATCCCTCAGAGCCCTTAGATAAAAGTGGTTTTTATAATTACAATTTTATTTATTCATTGTTTACCAGAAACCGATGAAAACTGAGATGGAGGAATTTCAATCACTAGGAAAAAATGAAACACAAACTTTTCAAATTAGAAAACGTTTTAAAAAAATTTCTACAAGAATGGTGTGTTTAGAGAGACAAATTAATTTTAAGTTCGAAGTAACCAGCCCTGAAAGTAGTTTTGGATACTGTCCATAACGATTGAGGTAAATAAATGCAATTAAATAAATATTTATAAGATATGAAAAAAAAATGAGGATTTGCAGTTACAAACATGCCGGTTATCATCAGGGCAACGGCAATTGGCTAGACTAGACAACCATTGCCCAGATGATGGCCCACATGCTAGTGTCGAAATGTTGGCAAACTTGATAAATAGCATATATGATTCCATATCCCGATCTTTTTTAATTCTTTTAATTTTAAAAATCAATTATTAAACCAACGACTGCCTGTCCTACAGTTTCCTTTAACAATACTCCACTTATCCCTGTTGAGCAAATCCGATACCTAGGACTCCACCTGGACAAGCGACTTACTTGGAATCGACATGCTAAACTTAAACGACAAGAAACCGCTCGACGTTTCCGATTACTTCAGCACTTACTAGACAAACGCTTTAAACTTCACATTAATTACAAACGACTCATATACTTGACTATAATAAGACCTATTTGGACTTACGGAGTTGAGCTAAGGGGCTCCACTAAACCATCGAATTCCTCTCGCATCCAATCCTTACAATCCAAAATCCTTCGTAAAATCCTCAATGCTCCCTACTTTGTTACAAATAAAACCATCCATAATGACTTTAATGTCCCTTATGTTTCAGATCTGGTCCAATCCAGATACCTATCCTTCCATAATAAACTTCAGAATCATCCCAACCCTCTCGTTTCTAACCTTGCTTCTTCTTCAATTCCTGACAACCCTCAGAGGCGTCTGAAAAGAAGATGGCCCCGTGATCTAATGTAGTCATATCATTAGAGTGCTACCATTGGGTAGTTACTCAGCAAGTGTATTCATGTCATTATATCTATTATGTCCAAATTTACTAGATGTATTTATGTAATACAGTTGTAAATGCCATTAGGAAATTTAAAAAAAAAAATCATTATATTTTCAACTATAAATATTTTTCCATTATTAATGCATTTGTCGAACTATTCTGGAGATTTCTTCCTAACCGATTCCCCTCACGAAGCTTCCACGACATGACTCAACCAACGCCCTACGTGACGGAGTGGGAAGTAAAAAAGCTGAAAAGCGCTCTTGAGGGGCTGCGGCTGCCATTGGAGGAGGGCTCGGCTTTGTCTGGGTCCGGGGTTATTTGGACTCTGAAAAATGTCGCGCCAAAAAGTTTGCCGCCATTTGTTACGAAAGCCGGGCCACAATAGGAATGAAGCACGATATGTCTCCATACATTACGCCGCGTCACCGAGAAACCCCGTCGCAGCGTCCGATTCGTGACCGCCTTCTGGTATTCGTGTAAATCTTTGAAGATTTAACGAAGAAATAGCATCATTCTTTATCAAACCACCTTCAATCATTGGGTTCGATAGTTAATAAAACAAAAATATCCTAGAATCTTCGTTATAATTGTTATTAAGGTATGAATGTGTTTTTATATTTTTATTTACTTTTGTTCCATGTTTTATTTCTTCTCTTTTGCTAAGTTTTCATTTTTTTTTTCTTTTGTTATAATTTTTCTATTTTATTTTTACTTTTTTTTTTGTTATTGTATATTGTATATATGTTACGAATTGGTCTCTTACATCTCAAATACTAATTCCCTTAATTGAGGCAAAATATATTTTGCATAATAAATAAATTTTTTATCCGAAAAAAAAATTGTCGTTACGATTACCTTTTAAAGCAATTTTATATATATATATATATATATATATATATATATATATATATATATATATATATATATATATATATATATATATATTACGAGAAGTTCTTGTCTCGACTCCCACAAGATAGTCCTGAGGATGACCAACATGTTTGGACCGGAACGTCGGCTAACCTAATTAAAATTCTTGACTGTAAATCCTGACAATTTTGTTCCATCCTAATAATTGACCAGTCGAGCAATTACCCATATATATATATATATACTCTCTTTTTTTTACTCTCTCAAGCGAAAAGTACAATAATTCAATAAATCACATTTTTTTTTTACTGTCTATTCCTTCGTCTTTTTGGATATACGGGGTTACCCCGGACCAGGGAGTGAGTGCGAGAAATTAATGCCAGAGATAAAAGCCCTGCCCCGGGCACCGGGACGCGCATTCGTAAATACCTTTATTTAATTAACTTTGATCCAGGTTGCCCTGCAACGCCGCATGCTGGGCACACGCATTAGCCCGCTCGACCCCTCCAACCACATGAGATTTCTTAATTGTGGCCCCCAGAATCAAGTCCCATTTGAAAATTCAAATATGGAAAAAATAGAATCAACCTCACCTCTACGCGTTTGTCTTTCACTTGTGATAATTATCTTTTTATAAATTAATTCATTCATAAGACTAAAAAGTGCAATGCAATAATCGTACAAAACAACAAAAAATGAAACGGCGAAGTTATTACTTTCACTTACCGTTGATGAATCTTAGCATTGATGAATACGACCGAAATTAATAAATGTATTTTTTAGATTTAGCTTCATTAAAATGTATTTCAATGACTTTTTGCGATGATCAGAATTTACCAGAAAAGAATTTCCACTCAAAGTTGAGCCGCAAGTGAATGTGCGTGATGCGCGCACCAGATTTATTTTTTCTTTTAATCAAGTTGAAGCGGAACACTACAAAGGAAACGCTCCATCAATCAGCAAGAATGGTTGTTCCATTGTAAGGAGCTTATCATTCCTTGTAGATCGGATTAACAAGCATCCTCAAGAAGATGGAACGCAAGTCGCCAAAAGGAATGCTTTGGATAAACTGAGTTAGCTCTTGAAGTATTGGAGATTTTGAAGATGGGTATTATGCTCTGGACAAACATTTTTTATGCGTGGAGAATCTTCGTGAAAAGGATGAATTGTGAAAAAATAAAAACAATTTCATGAAGTAACTATCCGTAATGAAAAATTCCGTTAGCGTTAGAACGTTTATGGAGGAAGACTTTAGGTACTGTAATATTACGCTAAAATTCAGAAGATTGGAGTAGTAACCAGCTTTCTGTGAATATTGTTTATGGTTACTGTAAATAAAGCTACTGGACAACCCACTAGCACATTGTAGTTTACTATCAAGTTCTAGACTGGCACATTTTTACTTTCATACTTCTTGTATGTATCTTGTAAGAGTGGATACTTTTAGCTCTTACGCTTATTGTCCTTGAGTATTAAGATTGTGTCAATATTCAATAAATAATGAAGCATCATTGTAAAAAAAAAATACTGGTATAATTAAATAAAAATTATGCGTTAAGAAGACGTTTCACTTAATTCGAATACGAACTATCAGTATTACTAAAATAAAATAAAATCGGATTCAAACAATTCAAAACTGACTTTTCCAGACTCGGGACACTTATCACGCACAGCAGCTGGCCAGTTACGTCATTCCCTTCAACAGTTGTGCCAGTGTTTAAAGAGTAAAGAGGTCTCCGACCTCACACATGTGTTATAACTCCTTGTATCAATTTCAAAAGAGGGCGTAGCAGTGAGAAAAACCTTAACAGAACAACACAAGTGAAGCACTTCTTGTTTGATGGGCTGTGCTGAGCAAACGTAGTATTGATCCCGATATCAACCCTATTTACCTTCATAATTTAAAAATATATATCGCAATAACAATATATAAAAGAAAAACAAGCAAGTAATATCTCATGCGAACCGGATCCGAGCAGCAATATTTAAAATCTATATGCTCAAGGGAAACGGATAATCAAACGAATACAAAATAAAAAAATGCTGGAAATCGAAAGACAATACGGGAAATAGAAGAGGAAAAAGGAATGTAAACAGAGCGTGTACTTTCTCTATCTCTTGCTAAACCCAACTGGAAATAACATTTGTTATCTGATCATTATACGATACTAAAGATCCCAAGATACGATATTTTTTTTCCAGTTGGTAGACCCTTCTCATTTATTATTACATCTGTATAGTATGTACAGATGGAAGAGAGCGGTATGAACAATATAGATAATAAAATCAACAAGAAAAAAACATACAACTAAGGATAAGCAAATTACTAATTTATTAGCCAACACTTAAAAAGTAATCATTCTAACAATTAAAAACTCCATAATTATAAATTTCATTAACGCCGAAAATTAATGTAAAATCGAAAAGAAGAGATATAATTTTAAAAAATTCCAATTTAAAATTAAACAGTTATTAATAAATAGTGGAAGGAAGGAAGAAAACAAAATACATGCAGAATTAATTAGGAAAGACGCCGATTTTATAATAAAATAATGAAATATTTGAAAGACATTAAAATTTTTATAGAATTTCAAATTATGAAACAATGTCGCCTAACTTCATGTGGCAGAACGCAGATACAAAATGTTAAATAAATGAATAAACTATTTTTTTTTTTAAATGGTGACTATTACTCGAAGTAGATAAATAAATTATGTTCATTATTCCTAAAATTGGTGTCTTGAGGTTTTATTTTTTACATAAATTTGGCCATTATTCACCAACATTTTATTTTTTAGCTATTTATTATGACGTTTCGACCATAATAAGGGCCATTTTAAAATCTTAATGAGTCCTCCATTACATATTCATTATTAATGTCGCATTAATTTGTTCAGTGAAAAATTAAACTGTCCTGCTGTTTAAGAGTTACCCCTACCCCTACGTAATTTCTAGAGGGACTCCAGCAGGACAATTTAATTTTTCAATGAACAAATTATTAATTATTAATGCGACATTAATAATGAATATTTAATGGAAGACTCATTAAGACTTGAAAATGGCTCTTAGTATGGTCGAAACGTCGTAATAAATAGCTAATAAATAAAATGTTGGTGAATAATGGCCTAATTTATGTAAAAAAATAAAGATAAATATTTAGTTTAATCTTTGTCCCCGGTCGGAATTTATTTATGTCGGAATTTCTTCTTGAACCATGTTAGAAAATTATTTAATTAGTTAAATATAGAGAAACAAGAATGTAAGGTGCGTAATCATGCCATTTGTAAGAATTGCAATACTAATAAAACGACAATATCAATACAATATTTAAAAAAAAAAATAATAATATCAAATTTATAATATATAAATAGCTTCACAGAAACTTTTTTAAATTGTTATTTGCAGTAATTTATGTTTTTAAAAATAGAAAAAAAAATTCTTGAAATGGTAAAATGATATCAAATTATAAAATTATTATAATAATTATCGTTAACAGTATTAGGTGGCTTAGAAATGGTGGAAATGAATATGAAACTTATTTTGAAGATTTAGACAAAACTCTAATCCTCTGAGGTATTACATAAAACAATTACTTAATTTTTGAAAAACAAAATATGGCAAGAAACTCAGTAAGGATGTTATCAAGATATGGTATTTTTAATCACTCGAGGAGCTTAAAACAAAAACAAAACACTTCATCCTGCTACCTTTTTCATTTTATTGAAGTTCATATTTAAACAAATGTAAAGGAACTATAAAATGTATAATTAAATAATTTTAAGTGAATTTCAATTGAAGAATATTAATGAATGAAAATTGACTACACATAGAACGGTTTGACATCACATTTTTCGGTCTTCATTAGGGTTTTTTTCGCGTCGGCTGGCTTTATCTTTCATTAAATTAGAACTTTTGGCGAAAACCGGTTTTCAAGAAATTAGAGCAACAGGATTCCGATAGATAAGCAAATTCATTTTAGTCGACACATCTACATTGTCCGTATTCCATAATAGGATTGAAGGTTGTTATCAGTTAAATTAAAATATAAAAATGCATAACGAAGAGTTATAAAAAAAAAAATCAAGATGCATATACTACACTAGCAGCGGATCCAGGGTTTAATTTTGATGGTCCAACTTTTTTTATTTTAGTAACTAACTTAATGGTAATTACAGAAACAATAATGCTAAAAGGAAAATAATTTCATATTTTTTCTTCGCACGTGATTATATTTAACATATGAATGTTATAATTGAATTATTCATTTCCAAAGCGAACGCTAATTAGCTTTGACAATTTTTCTGGAAAAGCGAAAAATCATATTTTCTATTCAAATTGTAAAATCAAGATAAAAACAGAACAAAAAATTGAGATACTCTTTATTGTAGAATATATTAAGAAAATTACAGATTGTTCCAACATTAATTTGAAAACATTGAAACTTGAATAGGGCCGCTTTTGGAGAAAAAAAAATTGTAAATGGTCCAGGAGGAAAAATATACAAATATTCTATTACGAAATATCAACTTTTTTTTTAGAATATTATTACAATAAAATTAATTTATTTTTAATTTGCAATTGAATACAACTCTTAAAAAAATGCTATTCCCATCACATTCCTTAAAAGAAATTTAAATTAAAAATTTAAGTTTGTTTTTGTAAAAAACAATTCCAATATTGTTTACACGAGAATAGATACCTTCTTGATTTCCGAAAAAACTGAATAGGATTCACTTTGGAAATAAACGACCTAATTAAAAAAGAGAATATCTGATTGTTTAAATATTTGTAACAGATAAGTCATAGAGACAAATATGGACTAAGAAAGAAAATTTCAATTGGGTAGGGTATTAAGCCCGAAAACTTCCCCTAAAATCCGCTAATGAATAAAATTCAGATAATAAAGTGAAGTAAAATTTATTATTTGCTTTGAGTAAATTAGAAAAGCTCTACTTCCAATATTCATAATATTTTTTCAAAAAATTAATTTTATATTTTCAAAAAACTTTTTTTTTTACGAGAGTCGCATTTCAAAGTTTCATAATATGGCTGACATAAATCTCACTGATAAATTGTTAAATGGATGAAAAACTTCAATTTTCCCGATTGGAAGCAGATCTGACTAGAAGCGATTAACCATAACCAATTGAACGCTGATATACGGTCATAAAACTGAAAAGGCAAAGGATATAATGGGATCATAAACCGGCTCATAAATAGGAACAATGCTATTAATTATGAGCGGGGCTAGATCCTCAACGGCACAAACTAGGATACGATTCTAACAGAGCTATGATAATCCATACACGAGTTGCTTATTCATATCCAACTGGTGGGGGCTGCACTGTTCGCTACGTGTAACTTGCCACAATAGCCAGTCACGTAATTGGGTGGCTGGTACAAGTGATGTATGGCCGAGCTATGAAACACTACCTCCCTCAACTCCGTATAGGCTCAACCTTCCACAAGGAGGACAAACATTAAAGATTATATACCGTAATGTTTGAACCAAGTTTGTTTAATAATTCAAACCTTCCACGGTGAGTAGACAAACAAACACGATAGGAGGAACTTGTGACTTTTCGCCAAAATGTGACATAACAAGCACCAACTTGGTTGAATAGGAAAGGGCCAAGTCTACCGCACGACAATGCTTCACGTTTCGAGGCTTAATATAATTTCAAATAGGGCGAGTTAAAAATGGGGACTCCGTCCTCTAAATAATAAGCTCTACCTTTATATTGTGGGGACTTTCAACTGCACATAATTGTTGATGTTGATATAATCTACTGCAACATTTTATCTAGCAAATTATAACTAAAATCAACTAAACTAAATTATTTTAATTAAGATCACAAACATAAGTAAACAATTATAAAACGAAAGAAAGAAATATTAAAGAAATGACAACCATAGAGATATTCAAGGATTGTGGTACAAAATAATACCATAAATGCAATATTTAAATGATAGTAATTAAGCAAGTTAACATCATCATTACTACCAATATACTACACTATTATCTATAATAATAACATATACAATGCAAATAAAACAACGCTTGCTATCTAATCATGAAAAAACAAAAAAGACTAAAACAGCTAAGACATCTCTCAACTTCTCTCACACTCAATCAATACATTAATACACCTAGAATGTTATAGTTGTGTATAACTTGTAATTTACCATTACCTTGGTGTTCAATGAAATGTAGGAAGTGAAAATTAGCTATCAACAATTCTAGGTACAATTTACTATACTTATTTAGTTTTATTGTATATAGGTGTGTATGTGTTCTTTTTATTTTTTTATTTTTAGGTTATTTTATTCTTATTTATTGTATATATATATTATTTTTCTGTATAATTTATTTTATTTATTGTACATAGAGTGTGAATGTGATCTGTGAAATCTATTATAAATGTCCTAGAGACAGATTGTAATATTTTTCAATAAATAAGTTTAAAAAAAAAATAGTTTTAATATCTCCAGAGCATTTTAATTTTATCCTAAGCATCTAAAACTATTTTCACAAAATATTATCTCTAAACTTCTTTTTTCCGCATGTAGGACATAAATATCAGAACAATAAAGTGTCGAAACGTTTATAAATTATAGTTGTAAAAATAGTAAATACATATGTATGTAATTAGTTATACAACAGATATAAATAACATATGACAATTAAAATACATTAGTATGCATTCCTCCAATTTCTAAATCACCGCTGTCAAAGTGGACTTAAAGCTAATGTAGCTATTAATTAGTTAATTATTATAATAATGTAGCTATTAGAAATTAAGTTAGATAATTGTGCTCCCCATACAGGGTTTCCACTTTGGTGAAAAAGTTCCCTTTTTAGAGAAATTCCAAGTTTCGGAGGGTTAAAATGGGAAACGATTTTTATCAAACAAAGCTTAATTTGAGCAAAGTTAAATATATTTGTTTTTAAATATTTTAAAACAGGCATAAAACGAGAATATAGAGCATTGCTTATTATTTTATATATTATTGGGCGCAAGGGATTTTTAATTTCGTTCTGAGGGAAAAAAGGGATACTATGACTGACCAAAAGGAAATTTTAAAAACATATGCTGGAAACGCAATTCCCATAGTTTGTGAAATGTCTTAACGCACCTTTGTATAAACAAAAATTCTATTAGCACAAATAAAGCAATTATTAGTAGATGTTTTTTCATACACCCTTAGTTGCGTAAGTTGCATTTGAGTCAGGTCTTTTAAATATATTTTTCAAACATTTTTACCATTGAATGATAACGTCTTGAACTATTGCTTTCATAAAAATATCCAACCTCAATGGCCATCTTTGAGATATAACTCCTCCGTAAAAGCCCTCAAAGACTTCTTTATGCCGGAATACAAGTTGAGGCTTGTGTGAGAAATATCTATATGTCAATAACAGCGCTGTTAAAGCCTCTAAGAAAAATATCATTGGGAAATAACGTTTTGAAATATTCTAGTCCAATTATGACTAAACGCGTAGTCAGAAATATAAAACAAGAAATTGCTTAAGGGTGATTCTCAAACCACAGGTAACATGAAAATCCCATTTAATTAGAAATGTTTTCAAAGGATAAATATGCACTCATGCTGTAATCCGGCCTTCAGAAACAGTTCTCTCTGATAGACATGATGATTTAATAATATTGGAATGTTGTACAAATGTTATAATCGCTACTGTTAGTGCAAAAGGTCGTATGTAACAATTACATGTTTATTTCCTATGCGCTAAAGGTGACATTTTGCAGTCCGCAACTATTAGGAAAATAACATAGGGAAATAAAATATGAAATTATACTAATAAGTCATAAAGAAATAATTAGTTTTTACGCTCTTCAGTAAAAAAAAACAAACTCAATTTATACATACGACCTTTTGCACTATCAGTAGCGATATTGATTGAGTCATAAGCAAATCATTTCTCACTACCATGTAAATCTCAGATTTTTTTTTTAAATAGCTTAATATAATTGTTTTAAACATTTTTAATAACGATACTTTCTTGAAGATTATTTACATAACTTTACATTATTTTTACGAATCTCTCGAAATTATTATTTTTTCCTCACAATAACTTTATTATGAGGAAAAAAGGCATGATTGCTTGTTTACAATTAGTGTTGCCCCAAAATGCGAGACCAATACGAGTCTTGGTCTTGCAAACTCAGTTTTGGTCTAGGTCTTTGTCTCGTGCCAGCAACTCGCAACAGTCTTGCAGTTACCTATTAGCTTATTACTAGAGATATATTACTGTAATTTTTTAGATAGGAGAAACCTAAATGAGTCTTAATGGAAAATTAGAAGAGTTAAATGCAAAAGTATATTGGTTACACCAATTCTTTACATATGGTAACTAAAATTGTCAAGTATTAGTAACTATTTTGTCTCAATTTTTATAGAGAAAATCGATTTTTTTTTCCTGTCTTGGTCTTGGTCTTGCAACAGATAGGCGGTGCAAAGTGCAAGATTATATGTCCCTAAACAAATGTACGATTTTGGAAAAGGAAAAATTCATACTAAGGCCAGTATAGTGAAAATTTTAACCACTTTCAATATAATGTCTATTATGTATAAATCGTATGTGAATATGTATAGATTGGAGCTCCAAATGGATTTGGATATGTGCCCGAGATAAATTATTTATTTCACTAAAAAATTATATAAGGTAACATAAACGGAATTAATTTTGGCTGAATTAAGGTACCTGTTAAATTATTTGAGCCTTTCAGTTGACAGAATGGTTATTTCCAATTTCAACATTTTTTATTAATAATTTTAGCGATATTTCTATTGGGAAAATGTACACCTTTATTCACAGTTCTATATTCCAACACTGCAATCACCTACTCTTGAAAAAACTTATTCACTGTCTGTGTAGATATTATAAATTTTTCAACTTGAAATATCACTAAAATGACTAGTAATTAATCATCCATTATGTCAACTCAAAGGCTCATTTATCGTTTTATTTATAATATGCGTAAGGGCAAACTAGTTTAGCTATAAGTTATTAGATATTAATGTATTATATAAAATAGACACTTATGAATAAACCTAAAATATAAAAATTCCCCAAAATAATCAACAAAATGTTTCAAATCTGTCAATAATTTTATGTTATTAATAAAATATTACAAAATCTATATTAAGAGTATAGTATTTTTTTTTTTAATTTCACTCCAATGATTTTATGGCTAGATTTTATTCCATTGGTATTGCTTATGTTAATAAGTCACAACCCCGAAGTCGTCATGCGGTCGCTTACGACGCCCACGGAACCGAACCAGTACGTTGGAATGTGGTGTTGGTTATCGTTTTACCTTGATCTAATTCCATTATGAGGTCTAAACTTTTCTAAACAGGTCCCCAACATATGTCGCGGATCAAATAGCTTTTACTTTAGAAAAAAAAGTGGTAGCTTTTTTTTGTGAGGTCTGGTTACCTTATCCAAAGAACATTAAATTATTTGTTAGCGAACCATACTTCGTTAAAGTGTCAAATACTACCACTGTTTATTTAAAAATATTTTTAATATAAAGTTAATTATCAAATATGTTGATGTGGATGAATGTACGATCAATAATGTCTATGTTCTTTTTTAATTTTATGAAAATGTTGGCCCAAAGGATAGAACTGAATCTTTGACATTCTTGCACCTGTTGTCGATGTTAAACCAAATATTTTTACAAATACCAGAAATCCCACAATTTTTAAAAATATATTAAACTCGTTGGGCCGTGTGGATAATTTGTATAGAATAATGATTAGTAATCAGTGGTAATATATTTATTATATTTATTTCAAAATAAAAATATGCAATAAGAGAAATTACTTTTTTTCTTATACCATTTAATTGTACTGATTACAATGGCAGTCTGTGGTATAGATGGGAAAATGCTATTCTGAGTATCGAGTACCAAGTATTTTATTCAAATTGTATCACCATTGAGAATTCAATCACTACTTCACTACATCGTTTGATACCAACTGAATTAGTAAAATTAAATTCTTTGGTAAGCAAAAAAAGGTCAGTATTTGAGTAAAATACGTGGTACTCCGTACTGAGAATAGCATTTGCTCATCTCTGGTCCGTGGAGCAGTCAATTTTTTATCAAATTATTAACATCTTCCTGAAACTTCATAAATAGCTTCATCACATCGTAAATTAAAAATATTTTATTTAAGAAAATTCTCGAAATTAAGTACTCGACAATAGATACACGAGATAAACTATAAATTTTATACTTTTTGAAGATGGAAATAGAACATTAATTTTATTCTGGAACGGAGTCCCTTAAGGATAACAGAAAGTTATAGAGCAAAAGAAATACATCTGGCCAGAAGTATTTAAATATAAATTACATTAAATAAATAGAAAACATTATATAAATTAACAAAATATACTAAAACAAAATTATGGAATATATAAAAAATATATAAACTATATAACATACGAATAAGAATGAAACAAAATAATCCCTGCTTGGCTATGAAAATAAATAATAATAAAAAGAGATAAACAAGAAAGGAAAGAAAAAAACCCAGTAAATATTAAATAAATTCCTCTAATAGATAACGTATTTTAACCAAGTAATATAAATAACGTAAAGTAAAATGTAAAGAAATAAAAATTTATCTATTTTAACTTAATAAAAATTAAAACATGAATAACAGAAATAGTATGAACATAAACAAATTAAGCAACTTTAAAATCATGGAAATCATTTACAACAGAATGATTGTATGAAAAATATATATATACATTTTCATAAGTACACATATGTATAAATAAGATCATGAGAAGGAGAAAAAAATATATATAGGTAGAAACTATTGATTTTTTTAAACAAGGCATTGAAACTTGACACGGGATTAGCCATTTACTGATTATTTTTTCAATAGGGATTATAATAGAAGGGTTTCAAAATTGGATAATGAGGGAGCACACCGGAATTTTATAGAGAGTGAATTTCAGAAATTAGCAACGAAGGAGTTTTGGAAAGAGATCTACGGAAAGGAGTATAAAGATCAGAAGGTCGAGATCTTGTGAACACAGGACTTGAATTGAAGATCATAGGAGTGATGATGAATATTGATAATCTGATAAAGATATCTGCCTAGAAAATATTGTCTGCGGAAGGAAGAGAAGAGCCACCCTAACTCAGCACAGTCGTGGGAACATACATCCTCAAGACAAAATCATCTATAGTGTAGAGTATTTTATTGGTCATTTCCAGATCAAAGATGCTTATCTTTGGTCTTTATATTAGATTATTTTATTAGTTTATCTATATCTATTTTTAGACTGTTCAATCGTCCTCCAATTGTACCCTAACCTCTAGGTCTATAATATATAATGCTTATATTTATTGCTTATATGCTAATTCATCATAATAAAATTAGCATTATATAACTCAAACTGTAGGACAAAAGCATGTAAAACAATCGCTACAGACAAAACTAACGAAAAGGAAACCCTTTCCCTCATCTTACCGTCGAGAAGGTAATTAATTAACAAAGACACTCATTGAGTTGGAATTGTAATAGCAATTAAGAATGAGTGTATTTTAATGGCGTCCCTGTGCGTGGATAAGCCTTCTAACAAGGAAGAAGGATTTTGATTAAACTCAGAAGAGGACTTGAAGCCTCTATCCGTTTCTGTTCATTTAACCTCGTCAAGTCTCTTTTACAGAGGCGAAATACATAAGAGCTACAACTGGTGGAAAATACAGACAGGGGCGGGAAAGGGAAAAAGAGGGGGAGGGGAGGAGGAGAGAAGGACACAATTAAATCCTGATTAGCTTTTGGCCTTTATGGCTCTTCTGTACACCGCATTACGTCACGGCCCACGCTCATTTAATTTTTTATTTATTTTAATTTATTCAAATCGGTCCAAAATTAAACTAAGATTATCATTTGATGGGTTTTGTCGAATAAAACAAAATATATAATTAAGCGGTATATTACACTTGAACGCGACTTAATTACCGACATAAAATACCAGCTGTCCGCGGTGGTTTCTACATTGGCTAAATTTAAATTTCACATCGTATCTGATTAACTGAATAGCCTCTAAAATTTATGTGGATAAATAAAACGGATAATCGTTCGTAAAAGTGAATTTATGCTAAAAATATTTTTTAATAACACCGTATGTTTTCAATTATTTAAAGAAAACTGTCATGGATGATAAATATTCAGGACGCAGTCTTTTTAAATTTTTAATTTATGTCAACGTTTCAACCCAAACATGTGGGTCATCTTAAGGGCTGATTTTTTTTAAAAATACATTCAGAGATATAATAGTATACCACCGCTAATTGTAAATAATAAACTATAGTACTATAGTATTAGTAAGATTGATGGTACGTGAATCTTAAATAATATTGCAATACACATATTAAAAATGAAATATGTAAATAGTTATACAAACTAAAAATTAAAAAAATAATGTATATAATCCATTTATACAAATTTGTAATATTTTTTCTTACTAACCGTGCTTTGAGCACTGAGGGTGTTCAAGTACTGACACATTTGGTAGGTAAGTGAAAAGGTAAGGGGGGGGGGAGGGGAGGGAGGATTTCCCAGTTGTCCTTTATCAGATAGCAAAAGCTTGGTAAACATAGTCAGAGGGGGAGTACCACGATTAGTAAGAGAAAATATTACAAATTTGTATAAATGGATTATATACATTATTTTTTTTTAAATTTTAGTTTATATAGCTATTTCATTTTTTTGTATACATATTTCATTTTTAACATGTGTATTGCAATATTAGTTAAGATTCATGTATCATCAATCACTATAGTTTATTATTTATAATTAGCGGTCGTATACTATTATATCTCTGATTTTATTTTTTAAAAAACATTTCAGTTCTGAAGATGACCCATATGTTTGGGTTGAAACGTTGGCATAAATAAAAAATTTAAAAAGACTGCGTCCTTAACATTTATCACCCATGATATGTAGGACAGTCGACTAGCTTCATTCAAGAAAACTCTGTCCTTAATGTATATGGACCAATTAAACGATACATTAACCGCAGCCGGCACTACCGGATCCAGGATTTAATTTTTTGGGAGGGGGGGGGGCTTCAGCCCGAAACCTTTGTTTTTCATAAAAATAACGATAATTACTTTGGAAAAACAGAAAGAAACTAACTACCTATATGAAATGGTTTTTAAGTTATTCCTTAAGTACTTTTAAATGTAATTACACGAACAATAATACTTTAAGAGGTATTTTTAAATTTTTTTTCCCATAAAACATGGTTATATTTTTCCATTTTGGGGGGGGCTTCAGCCCGAAAGCCCCCCCCCCCCGTAGATCCGCCCGTGGCAGCCAGTGTTAATATAAATTAATTAAGTTAAGCGTAATTGTATATAGTTTCTCCAGATTGATTAAAAGTTATAGTTACTATTCAGATCATACAACTTTTAGCGTGGTGTTCTGAATTTCAAAGCCTTCCTCAAAAAAATATCAAAGAAAAAAAATTATAAAATTAATTCCAGAAATTAGATATGAAGTCTAATGGACTTCAAACACACCAATCTGCCTAACTTGAAAACATAAAAATAATGCAATGTTTTTTAATAACTAATTTATAATTTCCATAACCAATTTATGTAAGTATGCATATAAATACACGTTCCTTATTTGTTACTCGCTAATGGAACTCCATTCCTTCCCTCATCCGTTGCTGCAATACGATACCCATCTTTAAATCCGGCTTATTGAATCAGTTTCAATCAGTTCTAAAAAAAAATATATATATATAAAGAGATGTTTCTGTATATATATATATATATATATATATATATATATATATATATATATATATATATATATATATATATATATATATATTAGTATATATATTAGTTCGTTTCTAATTTTCAATAATTCACTTCTTATCCATTAAAAAAAATAAATAAAATAGTTTGAAACGACAAAAGTTACCTTAAAATATTTTATGATTTATTTTTATTTACTGTGTTATATTCTAAAGAGAAACTACACAATAAATTATATATATTATAAAAAAAGATAAAAAATAAGGTAAAAGTATATTTTCCTTTATATTTACAGAGAAGAAATAAAAGCAGAAAAAAACAACTACATAAAATCGATGCAGTTCAGAACAGAAGTAAATGAAAATTGTCAGCAAACAGATATTTTTGTTAAAAACAGAAAAAAAAACACAGATAATTTAGTTAAAGAACAGTTGATGACTCAAAGTCCCAACATAATTACTGGTATAAATTTTCAACGAGATAATAAATTCTTGTTTTTATTTTATTAACTAGTAAACAAGTATCTACAGTAATAGAGGACTTGATGGCCACTAAAGAATATTTTTTTACATCATTTCCTTTTAAAGATCTTTTTATTTTATTTATTTTTTTTTTTTTGTACGTCCATGTCACCAGCCAGTTTATATCAAAGCAAGTTCAAAACAAAATAACTTTTATACTTACAGAGAATTAATAAATAGGTGTATTATATATTGTAATATGTGTAAATGAAGATCGAATAAAAGAGGACCAGAAACAAAAAAAATTACCAATATAAAACTTTGAAAGAGATAATATATTAATTTTTCATTTTATTTTCTGATGTGACATAAACCAAAATGAACAATAATAAAATTTAGTTTTATTGGACTAGGTTTTGTAAATATGTATTTTCTATAAGTAAAAACAGAAATTTATTTCGATTCTATTATGCATTATTTCACAAATTGTTGATAAGGATATAAAAATAAATAAATGAGCGAAGGATGAATATGAAGATAACTGTAAGTGGTAATTTGGCTCTAACAAAAAAAAAATAAATAAATAATAGAAAGACTTGATGATAAAATTGTTCATGGGAAATGTGTTTTGTTTTTTTTTTTTAAGATTTATACGGACGTATCGTTCCTAAAATAATATAATCGAGCTGAGCCTGCAAACAAATGCTATTAGGATTTACATAATTCCATTCAAGGTTTTAGGCACAGCTGATTGAGCAACGAATTAATATTTTAATTCAGTTGAAATTAATACGCTACAATGAGAAGAGCTTCCAATTCCACGATAGGCCCCAATGTAATCTCGCTGTGTAGGCCCTCTGTAAATCGATGCCCGCGGAGCTGGAATACTCCTTAGAATTCGCTACTGAATGCCTGATGAAGTCTGAATGCTTCCGCTCGGCTTACTTAATAATGAACTTAATTACTTAGTGAAGAAGGCAGAATCAAACGGCATGAATCAACTTAGGTCTGGGAGAACATACAATTTTTAGCACTCAAGTTACTTACTTGACTTCAAATGCTGAATATTTTAAAATCCATAACAGCGACATGATGATATGTAGACACACGCAGCGCCTACGTACGTATGCATATGTGAATACATGAATCATTGTCACTTCTATTCAAATGATAATTTTAAAGCAGAAGAATGTTACAGGAATAAAATAAAATCTTATAATCATCATTATCATATCTAATGTTATTAAATTAAAGAAAAGAGAAATAGCGAATCAATAGCGATAGCGAATCACTGACAAAATTACATATGTACACAATAAACGGCACTAAAGTTGTTTTTAATATTTATATATTATTTTTCAAAGGTTTTTTTTTTTTTTTTTTTGTCGATATGTATCTTTGCTAATTCTTCATCATAGGCAATGATTGAAAGAATATTCTGAATATTATCTTCTTCTTCTAATGATATAAAAAAGCACATCTCTCATCATAGTTGGGTAGCAGCCTATTATGATAATTAAGTGTTTCTCTCTCAATATACTATTCGAGTTATTCGAAAGCGACAACTAATTATTTTTAAAAATAAAGATCATGATTTGTAACCAACTGACAGCTTATAGATTTTGAACATCCCTATTCATGAATATGTCAAATAGGATAAAACAAAAGAAATCGCTATTACCTAGATTTTTTTTTTAAACCTATTTATTGAAAGATTTATCTGTCTCAAGGACATTTATAATAGTGTTCAGAGATTACATTCACACTCTATGTACGATAAATAAACTAAACCTAGATAACATATATTTTAAAATAATGAAAATTAGGTTTTTTAGGAGATTGATAATTTAGTATGTCAGGATTGATTTTAAAACTTTCAAATAAGTATGGTTTATAGGAGATTGTGTTGGTCGGGCGCGTTAAACTTTAACATTCTCGAGTCTAGCGACACCGGCTCAAATATGGCATTAGCGGGTTGAAATTAATTCCTTGCCAGACCCATGAAATGAATCTCAAACTTATGATGAATCTCAAGTCCCACCATAGTCAGAATAGGTTTAGTTATATCTCAAGAACTAATCCACCCCTCTCCCCCCCCCTATTCTTATGCCAGAAATGACAAGTTTTCGAACTTGATGGGAAGTCGGCGCATACATTGAATTATTGTCATAATAAAACAATGTCAACACTGAGCATACGAGAAAAACAAAATGTTCCCACAACTCAGGTTATTTTAGCCCCAATCTGAGTTGAAATGGAATGATCTGTATCTGTATCACATCGAATATTATCGGCCATCCATTTAAGAACACACACAAAAAAAGCAATAAAAGACAACATAGAAGATGAAGAGTAACAAAGAGGATAGCCGATGTAGGGCGGAGGGGGGGGGGATTAGATAAACCCGCTAGGGGCGGCTCTGAGCATTAATCAGAGCAGAGGGGGGGCGTAGTACTGATCCCACTCCTACAGCTCTCCAACCCCCAGGTTATGTCTAAACCACTATTTATCTCTTCAGAACTTCCCTCCAGCATTATTTTTATAATTTCCAATATATTAATATCTCAGATGGCTCTCCATGTCCATAAAGTAATTGCTGAATTGAAAAATCTTTAAGATAATTTTTTTTCGATCTTTTTTTCTCTTTTGAAAAGTATATTTAATTCTGGGACATTTATTCCCCGGGAATAATAATAGTGAACAATAGATGCGTGTTATTATGACCAGAAATAATTTAATTACATAGTGATGTAACCTTCGAATTAATATAAAGGCTAAGCATCAGTAAACTAATAAATTATAGATAAATAAATATCATGGATGATAAATATTTGGGACGCACTCATTACAAAGTGCCGACGTTTCAACCCAAACATGTCGGTCACCATCAGCGCGTGTTTCAAGCACTGAAGGTATTCAAGTACTCAAATATTCAAGTACATTAGAGTAAACACGTCTTGATGATGGATGACACATGTTTGGGTTAAACGTCGGCACTAATAAAAACTTTATAATGACTGCGACCTTAATATTTATTATCCATGATATGTAGAACAGTCGAATAACTTCCTTCAGTAATGAATAAATATCAGTATGTTTACATAATTGTACTGATAAACAACATACATAATATATAGATAATTGAAATAACAGTAAAATGAGGCTAACAATACTTAATATACTAAAATTTAATCCTTAAAAATATTCTGAAGATTAATTGTTGGGAAGACGAATGAATAATTAGTGCATTAAAGAAGAGGTTTTGCCTATGGAGATGGGAACAACATAAGGTAGCACGACGCAGTTCTATGAGTATACGAGTTTATGAGATGGGATCTTGTGTTCATAGAATGGGCAGAGGAACAGGGAATAATCAAATCAAGAAGGTAAGGAGGTTTTTTTTTTATTTTAAGGTTGTGATATGGAATACACCTCGGAAATATAATAAGATAGAGCCACTTCAGCTCGGTATACCAACTGGAGACATTGGGATCGTTAGGCCAGGGTATTCCTAAGATGAATATGATGAAACAATTCATTAGTCCCTTCAATCTGACCTCAAGCGAACCAGACAGTCCACCGTATACAAGGCAGCCATAATCGAAGTGAGAGAAAAATAAAAGAGGAAACTATGAGTTGGCTACCTTTTAGTGTTTATTTGCACAGTTTATTGCTCAGAGTATAGAAACCATATTTGCATATTTGTTTGTTGCTGTTTATAGTCGTAAGCCCACAGATCATCAGCCCCTACGGTATTTGCATATCTTTTAAAATAGATAAAAATATAGAACAATTTTTTATCTGGGATTCCCCGGTTTCTCACGAACAACTAAGTGTAGCGGACTTCCAGAAATGACATAAGCTAATACATAACGTAGAAGAAGAAAAGGCCATCAAAAAAGAATAGTTAAAGAAAAATGGAACAAGCACAAGGCGGCTAGGAAGCATGGTAATGAGCCGTTGTATAACCCGTTTGTGCTCCCTCATCGCCAACGGTTATGCAACCATCCCGGAGCTTCCGACCGGCCATTGAGTGCCTTATGTAGTTCAACAGCTGTATAATAACATGACCGGGTCAAATAATTAACCAATAGACCTTATACTTTCATTTACTATTAAATTTACGAATGAAAATCGGTACGAGTAAAATATTAAGGAGAGGTCGTGGGATATGTAATTATGATTATGTACGAGGAATCGTAAATATATTTAAAATAATAATGACAAAGCAAATTTGTCAGGAATTTCAGTCAAGATATTTTTATTTGGTTAGCCTATGTTTCGACACATCCTTCATCCTCTTTCACCACTTTCATCCTCTTTCTAAGCGCAACAAGTTTAAATATCTATTTCAACTGTCGGAATGCTATTATTTTAATTTAGATATGGGCCAGTAGTCAACTGATCAACCATGCGGATGAAACAAATTGTCAGGAATTTCAGTCAAGATATTTTTATTGGGTTAGACAACGTTTCCAACCTAACTTATGGGTCATCATCACAGCAGGGCTTTCGTTCAAAATTCGAGACAAGGTAGGAAGTTGAGTTATTGTCTCGATTCCCAAACGATGGCCCTGAGGATGACAAACATTTTTGGATCGAAACGTTGGCTAACCCAATAAAAATATCTTGACTTAAATTCCTGACAATTCGTTTCATCCTCATAATTGATCAGTTGACTACTCGCCCATACCTAAATTAAAATAATAATATCCCGATAGTTGAAATGGATATTTCAACTTGTTGCGCATAGAAAGAAGGACTACAACAATTTTGCATGGCTGCTCATCTATGTTGAGTTGATACTCATCATACTCATCAGCCCAAAAGAAACAATAATGATAGGCATTCTATAATTTTCTTTTGGGAAATTTGTTCATACAGTCGTCAATAGAGGGTATTATTTTTCAATATAGAAAAAACTGGAACCTTTAAATCAACAAGGAAGCTTATTATGTACATTTAAAGTCCAACCTTTCCATCACTGGGCCTCCTGCCTATCCATAACTGGTGCGTTCACGCTATAAATGCATTAAAAACTTTTTTAAGCTAAAACTTTTATTTAACTATTATGAGAAAACTTTCACCTTTAACCTCTCATAGATAAAAGTTTTATTCAAACAGTTAAAAAAATACTGTTTCAATCCCTTAATTATGCACTTGTAGTTCTTTGCAAATTATCATTATTATATTTTTTATTTATTTTATTACACAGATGTTGAATCGTCTCACCAGTATCAGTACTGTCTAAACAGCACAAGGTTTAATAAAAAAAAATGAGGAATGCCTTAAAAAAATAAAGTATTTTATGATTTCTATAGTGGTGGGTTGGTTTCATTTCTTACGAATTACGAACGAAGAACTCAAAGAGTTAGACAATAACTAACGTCATTCGAACCGAGTCTGTATTCACCGGGCCATTCATCAAAGCGACTCTGGTCGAGGCACTAAGATTATTACACTGTTATTGCAGGCGGTAGAACCCTAGAAGACAATGGACAGAGATAAAAGCAACTATAATAAAGTTTGAATAAACTTTGTTAAGTCGTCGACTAATACCGGGCACAAAAGGAAAGACAAGGCACTGCAGTCACCTTTATTAAGCGATTCCTCCTTACACAGAGAATTCTCAGGTAATAAAGGATAAAAAAAAGAAAAAGAAAATACACACAAGAAGAAATAAAAGGCTCTCTATTGATCCATAAGGCCTCTCAACAATGAAAAAAAAAAAAGAAAGAAAAGGAAATTTACTCCGTAATTCAGCTCCCTTTTGAAAAGAAAATTTGATGGATTGTTACAAAAGTTGAGATTAATGAGAAAATGTAAGGTGGTTCCGACCATCTGACATAATAAACTATGATGGAGATTCTTGAAGTTTTTTCTACCCCCGAGGAACCGGGTTCCTTCATGATTTGGAGCTTGTAGAGCAGCACAGGTAACAGCTATATCCATTATTTAAAGATCAAAATAGTAAACCAACAAAGGGAGATATCTATTAGGGTATATCTATTATACTCATCTTTGAGCCTTGTCAAGGCATAGAATGCATAAATAAAATTACTTTTTTTTCCAAAATAAAAAGTAAACAGATCGGGATAACCTACAGGTTGGTACCAAATATATCATTGTTTGTTTAAGGCCAGTAGCGAATCCAGGATTTAATTTATGAGGGTTGTAACGGTTAACAATAACAATAATGGTGAATACTCAGGAAAAAATAAAGCAAACTACCAAAATAAAATTATGTTCATTCTTCCGTGGTCCGCGATGGAAAAAAAAGGTAGTTACAGGAATGATAATGCACTTCTAAATAAATTTCTTATATTCCTTCTTTGACGCGCTTACATTTTAATTATTGAACAATTAGTAAGTTTGTCACAAAAATCGACCAATGAAAAAAATACCTAAGTGGTCTTCCCAATCTTCTTCGACACTAAGACTAAGGAAAAGTTTACAAAAATAGGTAGCACTTAGAACCTGCCCGTTTTTTTTTTTTTTTTTTTTTTTTTTTTTTTTTTTTTTTTTTTTTTTTTTTTTTTTTTTTTTTTTTTTTCCCCTCACTCTGAGTTAAACAAACATAAGTAATCTACCTGAATTTCATTCGACATAAGGTGATTAAAATAGATGACAAAAATTAAAAATAAGTCTATTTTATCAAATCAAACTTTCCTTATCTATCTAAAAATTTTAGTTGAGAAATATAAACTAGTGAAAGGCAAGCCTTATAAATATTGTTTTGAAATTAATAGTGGCCAGAAAACTTGGATGTGTTCCTTAAAATCACTCAATCATTCAACAGTTAAAATTTTTTAAATAATTTATTTTTTAAGCAATATTTTAAAATTAAAAAAACAACATTAAAATACCACATGCTCAGGAAGATCATCTTGAATGACATAGATCTTAAATTATATATTTGTTAAAAAGTTGAAGTAAAATAATAACGAGGAAAAACTATTTTTGTAAAAAACTCTATCTTTAATTCTTGACTTCTATCAATCGGCTTTTTAGCCTTCCACGAGGGCTTTTGCCAAATGAATTGCTCGCGCTACATGCCCCACCTATCTTAACTTCCGTGCCTTCATATGGGATATTGATTTACCAGTTTTTGTAAGCAGTTCTTTATTGGTCTTTCTTCTCCATGTATTAACCTTCTGATCCCAGATCGCTCCGGCTATCGTGCGGAGGATTTTTCTCTCTAAATTTCCAACGCCTTTTTCTCGGGTGCTGGATAGTGGCCAGGCCTCACAGCCATATAATAGAACTAGCTATATAAGCATTGTACACCCTTAATTTGAAACTTCTTGGGATTTTTCGAGATTTCAGGACCTTTGAAAGGGAGAAGAAAGTTCTGTTTGCGCTAGTTATAGGCTGGTGTATTTCTGCCCTTGGTCATTCATTGAGGTTATTGTGTAGCTTAGGTAATTGAATTTTTCTACTCTCGAGAATGATTTTCCTTCTACGTAGATCCTGTTATTAAGGTGAAATTTTCTGCTTATTATCATATCTTATGTTTTGTCTTCATTTAGAAACGTATTAATTCAATTTATTATTTGCATATATCAAGAAAATTAATTGGAATTTAAAGTTGCAAGATATAAGACTGAGTATAAATTGTCAGGATGAACTGATTGTGACATTATAAAATTAATTAATTATATATTTATGCAATTATATCGTAAAACATAAAATATTTTAGACAATTAACTTCGCTAATATATAACCTGAAATGTTATAATTACTTAATAAAACTCACTTTCGAAAGAGCTATTAGATAAGGATTATATTAATTTGTAGCAACTATTAAACACATATCAGTATGATTTTATTATCTTCACTAATGGAATTATAATGCCGTTTCTTTAATCTATCCAATTCTAACATTTCAGGAACATATATTTTAATAGCGTGATATTAAAATTTAATAGCAGATAATTCTATAGATAAGAAACCATTGTTCCTAGTTATGAAAGTGGTTAGTCATAACTATACTTTATCTGCAACGATAATTCATTTTATTTTTATTTTTTATCTACTTTTTTTGATTGTTAAATATAGTATAAAAAAAGTTCAATAAGATAGGCATTATTCAAAGACTATTATGATTACTTCTATTTATTTTTTATTCACAACGTTTTGTAATATTCCTTTGTTTGATCACAAACAATACCACGTTTTTATCGGATTTAGTCCACAAGTAAAAAACGAAGTATTTAAGTATTCATTTGATTTCGCCTCAACCCTAAATTAGCGCTAGGCTGTTTTTTATTATTTTTTATATTTGTTGGTATATACCGCTAATGTTCAAAAAATTTATATTTTTTTCAATTCTTAAACTCCACAGAGGTTCGTGTGCTTTTGAATTTAATACAGCCTACTAGTGAGTGTTTAAGTAGTTAAGTAGTAAGCAAGAATTTTCCAAGCTTTGAAAATAAATGTTTTTAGACAATTACTACAAACATGAACACAACCTTTTTTCACAAACATCAGACAAAAATGAAATACGTGAATTTATAAATAAATATCAGGGACATTTAAACAGTTTAATACCGTGTAACTACCATCCAACAAATAATTATTATTATCAATAAATAAAATCACACTTTTAATAAGTGTTAACATCATAAAATAACAAAAAATAATTATATTCTTATTTCCATATCACAGTTATAAAATAAATAAAACAATTAATAGACATAAACTATTAAAAATAAGTATTGTCATTTAAATGTCAGTTGTCAAATATATTAATAATAATTGAATGGTCATATTAAAAATAACAAAACAAAATAAGTCAACTATAGTCAATTACTCTTGGCTATATCATTGTCGGAAATGATCTGATTTGAAGGATTTTTTCCGATTTGTTAGAAATTTGGAAATATTTCATCCACGTTAGGTTTATTTTTCTTCATAAATTTTGTTCCCTGATTTTTCAGATGCGCTTATTTTTCGCACCTGAAGTAGAAGATAATCTTCAAAATGAAAGCTCAATCATTGTACTTGACGATGAATTAATTAAAGAATTAATTTGAATTAAAGAAGATGTGGCATGGTAATAAACAAAAACACTCAGAAATAATATATAAATATTAGTAAATAGTAACAGTTTTATTTCAAAATGAGAATTTCACCTAAAATAAAATACAAGTATTACGGAATGAATTTCTTTCAAATCCGACACTCTCAAAAAAATAACTGGGAGAGGGATATTAATTGATTGTTCCTCAACGTCTCGTTTTAACAAATTATAACATAGAATAATATCATAAATAATAAATATGACATTTTAAAGAAGAAAAAAAAAATTAAGACGTATTAGGGAGATTCGAAGAAACAAAGCCTCAAGTCTCTATGGTAAAATACTGATATAAATTTCCATTTTAGGCAATATTGGCACAGTAAAAACAAGACCACATAAGTATAGACAAAATACATCAATGGTATAGTAGTCTAATAAAGACACACCGACTTGCGACATTATATCGTCATAATTATAACTTTTAAAAGTTGTGGTTTAGTTGGAAACACTTTGTCTTTTTTTTCTTTTTTTTTGTTGATATTTTTCAAGGTAAAATAAAATACGAGAAAGGAATAAATTAGCCAAATGATTGATAAAAACAAAATATAATATAACTGACAATGAAAAAATTTCAGATGACCGGTTACATCAGTTTAATTCCATTATGTTCTTGAGGCCGAGTCTTTTGTTTCTGTTTCAAATACCGGGTTTATTTTATGGGCTCATATTCGCTCTTATGGGATTAATCCTTTATGCAAATAAAGCAGATATAACATCATTGTGTCTTTCCACGAATGAGTCACCATGTTCAATTCCAGCAAGTCCGGACCATTCAAACTTAAATGGACATGATGTACTTCACAAGCAGGATCAGTTCATGTATTGTTAGAGGGAAACAAAGCGGCTTTTATAGTGAAAAAAAAAAAATCATAAAATGATTGCCTGTCGAGCTCAGTAGGAGCCAGAAATCGATTCATCTACAGAAACCTAATAATAATGAAATTTGTGAAATATTTTAATTAATTACTAAATACCTCCTCTCTACTCTTTAGGAATTTATAAGCAATTATTTTATAGTGATTTTATAAGCAACTTTCGTTTATAACTAGGAATAAGAAATGAATACTTTAAAATTTTAGAATATTCGAATAATGACAATATTCTTAAAAACTCGAATCAAGAATATCAAAAAACGCTCTCGCTCAAACTCCAATGGCTTTAGAACCAGTGACGCGGTTGAGAGAGTAGCGCAGGGATCTCTCTTGAAGTTCTGTTTTTCCTTATATAGTTGAGAGGAAGAAGCCTGGCTTAGGGTTCCCTGCCTGATTTTATATATTGTGTATATGTATGAATATGTTTTTATGTTTTTAATTTACTTATCTTTAGGTCATTCTATTTTTTATTGTACATAGTTTTTGATTATTATATTACTTTTGTTAATTTTATATTTTCTGTATATATGGTATGAATGTGTTCATATATCACTATAATTATTGTCCACGTGACAGATTGTTATATTTCTAAATAAATAAATAAAAAAAGAATATCAAAACTGTATTACAATTACTCACTGTTTCACGACGAAGAATAAACTTATAAACTCACCTAGAAAAAACAAAAATCTGTCATTAGTAAAGGATTAAATGTAAAGAAAAATAATTTTCTTTATTTTTTTGAACACTTATCGTCTTATAATTTACAATAAATACATACAAATGATTATAAATTAAAACCACGTTAATCTAACGATTGAGAAAATACCTATTTTATATGAGACCAAAAAAACAAAGACTCTTCCCTTTCCCAACACTTTGTTATCTCTATTACTCTTAATTGTTTTCCAGTCTTAGAGTTTCGCTCATAGCAGTTGCTTAAACTTAATGATAATAATACGATGAAAGTATAATAACTATAAAAAAATAATTACTAAGTGATGGTAGTGCATATTTTAGCTGCAGTTTATACTATTGTTAGGATTTTAGAGGAAGGTCCCAAAATAAAGCCTTAAATAACAAGCCAGCCAAAATTCCTCAGTTCAGATATCTTCGATAGTAAAGATGAGATCACATAAATGCAGAACAGAGTCAGTATATAAAATATCAAAACACAAATCGAATACATATGATGGTACATCACTCATAGAAAATTGGGTACGAATTGAAGATTAGGTATAATAATAAAACATGTAAGTGTTAAATTTTTGAGATACATATTTGCTTATATAATAAGCGTTACAGAAAAATAATAGCTATATCACACCACATAGTTACGTCATGGCTTGCCAGAACTCATATTGTTGATTTACCATAGATTGATTTACCAGCTTTAATATTTACAGCCAAAAAATATCTCTCCATTTTTCCACCCTCTTATATCTAAGTATAAATGTTTAGATTATAATGTATTTTATTAGCTCTTATAAATACTTATATAATAAGTAGGATAGAGGGATGATTATAAGTACCATGTTTGGCAACCATATACATCACGCTACAATGGACTCTGGCCACACCCATAGTCATCTCCAAGGCACACTGTTATTTCAAGTTTCTAGCAAGATTAAATTTTTTTTTTATTACTTTAAAAGTATAATCTCAATCAAAAATAGTTGAATTAAGAATTAAATAGTTGAAAATCTTTATTAGTTGAAATAAATTGCAGCCCAAATTTGACCGATTTTCTTTTCCAAGCATGTGCCCTATGCAATTATTTTAAAGGATAAAGGAGCAAGAATTAACGCAACTGGAAAAGATTTTTAAAAGATTCAGAATAAAAAAAAATCAATAATTTTGTTATCATAATTTACAGCAATATCCAAATGTTGAATAAGAAGGAGTAAAGCAGCTTGCAGTATAGAATGTGACATAGCTTGTATAACATCAAATATAATTTTCAGTAAATCCACATTCTTCGAATCACTTGAACTTTATCAGAATCGAAAACAATATGTTGAAATATATACTAAGGTGCAGTAGCTGATCCAGGATTCAATATATTTTTGGGGAGGAGAAAGAGAGACATTTTTGGTTAACAGTAATAACACTGAAAGAAAAGAATCTACCACTCTAAAAAAAACAATACAATCCTGAATCAGCAACTGCACCGTAGTATATGCTCCTACGGTCCTAATAGTCCTTTAAGGACAAAAACCCAGTAATGCTTTTAAAGATAAATTTCTAACTTGATATAATTACATCTGCTACATGAAAATCAAAAACGGTTTCTCCTCCAAAAATTTTAATTATTAATCTGTACGCGACGTTTCAGGATCCTCTTCAATATCCCATCTTCAGATCAGAACAAAACATTTATATTATAATTTTTTTTTTTTTAGTATATACTTCCAACAATGAATACATTTCCATAAATTATAACGTTAATAACCGGTTGCCAATCTTACCCATTGTATATTAGTCAATTTGCCATAACTTTGAGTTATTAAAATATAATTGTTAGTTACTCCACTGGCTTTAGGACCAGTGACGCGGTTGAGAGAGTAGCGCAGGGATCTCTTGGAGTGCTGCTTTTCCTTCTATAGTTGGGGTTCCCTGACTGATTGTTATTGATTCCCTGACTATATACTTTATATAGGTATAACTGTGTTTTTAATTTCCTTATCGTTAGGTTATTTTATTTTTTACTGTGCATTGTTTTTGATTATTATTCAGTTATTATTTTTGTTAATTTTATATTTTCTGTATGTATGGTGTGAATGTGTTAAGATATCACTATAATTATTGTCCACGTGACAGATTACTATATTTCCAAATAAATAAATGAAAAAAGTTACTAAAACTGTACCCTGGAGGTAAAGGACACTATGTATCGTATTTGTTCAGGGACCAATTAAAATGTGTTTATTAGATACTAAACTATTTAACAGAAAAATGCACATAAGTGTCTTTCATCTCCGGGGCACAGATATTCATTACATGTGAATGCATTATAATTTAAAAATATATCGACTTGTGACTATTTAAGTATTTAGATTTGATCACTCACACAAACAAATATAAAAAAAGGACAAAAACAAATATATATATATATATATATATTCATTTTTATGAAGGGTTCATCCCGAAAGCCTACCCTCTCTCCCTGTCTCATGGATCTGCCACTGCCGTTTAGTTCATTTGAGACGAGATATCATATAATTAGTCACAAATTTGCTGCAATATATTTTTTTTTTTAATTCAAGTATAAAAAACAATAGAAAACTTCATAGATCCAGAAAATAATTAATTATAAACTTAGAACATACAATTTCATTAGTGAGGCGTTCATTATGAAGCCACGTTGAAAAAGACACAGTGACGGCAGCAGGTTCCATTCTCCTTTCTCTCAGTAACAATAAATTGGAAATGAAAATGAAGGGACCCTCCCAGAGGACAGCGGTGCTGTATGAGGAGGTGAAACAAAAGGGAGGGAGATTACGACAGGGAGGGGGGGAGGGTGCCCCTATTGAACAGGAGACAATGGCGTCTCATCCGAGGAGTCACAAAAAGAATGCCGATGAAGAAAACAGGGGCCAAGGGGTGAAAGACGATACTGATGCATATCTCTCCCGTCTCTCTATCTCCCACCCGCGTCCTTCTTTACCTTTCGCAAACCCCGGACTAAAAAAGTCTCGAAGCTTAGTTGGCAAATACGAACGGACGAGGCGGATCGTAAACCATGCGGCTTATTGGATTCCACCTTTAATCCTAACAATATAAACGGCCCGGTCATAACCCTAAAACGCGCGCCCCCAGTAAAGAAAATTTATCCCAGCGAATGAATACATGGTAACGATTTCACAATGCAATAGCCGAATCTGAAATTGACCACAAATCACCATATTGTTCTTTGTTAACAGTTGGAACGAGACGCAACGATTCGCAAACAGAACAAAAAAAAAAAAACTTGAAATCTCTTAACGCGAACCAACTATATAGTCCGTGGTACGGACCCGTTTTTATGAAATTATTAACATCCGGCTGAAATTTCTTAAATATTTTCATCTCATCGTAACCTACAAATATTTTATTAAAAGAAAATTCTCAAATTCTCAACAGAAAATTTTCAATCTGAAGGTCGAAAAACTTTGTCTAATTAATTAGGTACGAAAAACTCGTAACTATCCATTTGCTTCTCCCTTGAATCGTAAGATAATTTTAACATAAAGTCGATAAAAAAAGGTGGATTTCAAAAATATTAAGCCGTTTGGTGTGACCTACACCAACAAATTTTCAAAATAACGAGGTTATATAGGCCACCTTTTTTATCGACTTCATGCCATAGTTATCTTACGATTCAAATGGAAAGCAAATGGTTATTTATGAGCTTTTAGTAACTAATTAAATCGACAAAGTTTGCCTACCACCAGATTGCAAACGCCCAAATTCCGAGAATTTTCGTAAATAAAATAGTTTTAGGTTACGATGAGATGAAGCTATTTACGAAATTCCATTCGGATGTTAATTATTTCATAAAAAGGTGTCTGTACCACGGACTAATATTTTTACTTATGTTTCATCACCCAAAAAAGTGATCATTATACTATGATGAGTAAATTCAGTATAATAGGAATGAGCGAAATCTGATGAAATAGATAAGTGAATAAGTGAAGGGAATTAAATTATGATACACTCCCACGCTAAGTGATTTAGCCAATAATATATCCTCTTTGATTAATTACTACAAATCTGATGATAGGTGTGGGATGGAGCACAGATTATGATTCTAGATTACTCAATAAAGATGTGCTTTTATGAACGGATATCATGATCCACTAAATGACATATGACACTCCAAAAATAGAAAGTAAAAAAGCAAACTTGTTCTCTAAGCAGAACTAAATAAATCACTCAATAAAAATGTATTGAGCATGTAAGTTGGTTTTGTGAACTATAGATCGCAATAGGAAAAATTTTGATATTCGAACAAGTAACCTAATAATTGTTAAAGAGTAAGTAACTAACATTTTACAAGCAAAACTTTTTTAAAGAAACTATTTTTAAAAGTTAAGGAGGAGGTACATTAGTTCAGACATAGAGCTGGCTGAGTTAGCTTTCGGCCAGCAACTAATCCATTACAATCTATAATCATTAAGAGCCTTTAAATTGAAATTTAGTAAAATTTTACTGAATTAAAAAGAAACTGTTTGTGCGGGAATAAAGCATAGCATAAGGAGTAGATAAGTGACCAACACTTCCCATCAACTGATTGGTATGGTTTCACTGCAGTCAGACACGTTCAGTTGATATTAAAACCCTACAGATTTGTACAAGACCTTCGAATAGACAAAATTGTAAAAGTCGCAGTGATATGTACTTTATTGTTATTTATTTATTTCAAATTGTATTTATTTCTTTATTTATTTATAACCATCAAGTTTTGTATTCAAATCATTTTCTTGCCAATATACATTTTTAAAGGAATACCTTAAAATTCCTTCAATTTCCTTCAAATTTAAACGTAAACTAAATTTTACATTATGTATTTTTAAAAATCTGGTGCGGTGCGCGCATAACACAACTACCGCTTACCTCCCTCCTCTTGGCAGAAATAAGTATTTTCAGACAAAGGGGACGAAAAGTAAAAATTAGAGACGCTATATTTATTTATATTTCATTGTGGGTATTTTTATATGTATAAGTGCCCAGATATATACAAATTTTAATATCTATATCACTGTAATCTATACAATTATATATATAATAATATCAACAATAGCATTTATGAAAACCGCATATGTATATTTATATAATATTGTCGGAATCCGTATTATATCAATCTCATGATACGTATGGAAGCGTTTTCTAATCTTTCGGGGTCGTATTCCTTCGGTTCCCCAATTACAACTAATCTCCGTTACAATCTGTTATTTATCCTTTAGTTAATAATTAAATTCTATCATATTTTATATTTGACCATTTTTCATATAAGAAATTAATAAGAAATGGTCAATTATTTCAAATAATAAAAATTAAAGGTACATTAAAGGAAGCTAATATTGAAAATTAGCCATTTGAGCCCTGTTAGAGAACATCAATTAGAATAATAACCACATTTTATTTAAAATTCCTCAACTTTACACTGATATGATGAATAATCTTAAGAATATGTTTAGTCCATCAAATAAAGTGACATTTCCGGTTAGCCTATTTTGACGAAAAAGTTGCCGTAACACCCCTAGCATATAAAAACCTTAAATATACAATTTCCCTTCCGTACCACTTTGTAAATTGTAAAAAGTGGCAGCGATATTTACTTATTGTATTTATTTCTTTATTGTTACAAATAACCATTAAGTATTGTATGCAAATCCTTTTCTGGTCAATATACATTTTTAAAGGAACATGTGTGCACTTATAGATTTCTTCAAATTTCCACGTTAACTAAATTCTACATTACGTATTTTTAAAAAAAATATTTCAATTTCTGAATTTTCTCATTGCCCAAGTTCTTTTTTTTTTCTTCTTTTTTTTAACGTTACTACTTTCTCTAGTGCTGATTCATATTATCCTTTATAATTCCTGTATCTAAATAGTACGTACCGAGCGTCTGCCGACTCTTTACAGATTTCACTCATTCCACATTTATTTCAATTGCCATAAGATTAAAATATTACTGACGCCTATATTCTTAGTAATAAACTTATAATCTTTAGTTATTGAGAATTATACTCTTAGTAAGTTGAGCAACTAAGAGGTACAAACCAAGGTGTTTTTACACCAAAAACATAGGGTCTGTGCTAGTGCAATATTAGATTGGAATATGTTGAAGGATAACTTACAATAAAAGATCATTGCTTATCTGATAATCTAGATGGATATTTTAAAGTAGGATAAGCTGATGACTTGTTAGGTAAATTATTAAAGACTTTATCAGTCATAAATTATGAAGCTTCACCTATCGTGTGTGTGTGTTGAATAAAATATCTTGATAATATTATTTTGTAAATACGAATAAACATGCTGAGCTTATATCGCATGTACTTCGAATACACTAGATATACCTATAATAGTTATACCTAGCATACAATAGCTATCTAACGTGAGGGTCCTTTCTGGGTTATATTAGTTACAAAAAAAAAAAATAAAATAAGGGATTTTTAACTAATATCAACAACACAAGAGAGTACTATTATTCAAAGAGTTCTCTAACAAAAGAATAAAAGCGATAATTATTTTAATAAAGACATCAAAACAGCAACAGGATATCATCTGACCATAAATATCCACCGCTGATATTTTTACAAACTGTGAGGTCATTGACCCGGGCACTAATCAACAGTGAATAGGAAGAAAGAGATATACATTAAGGAAGCCTTTATGGACTGGGAGTAAAAAAAAGGAACTCTGATAAAATAGAAGATAAGGGAGGGTAAACAGAAATTAGTAAGAGAGAAGGGAGAATATTCGCTGTCGTCAGAGAGCCCCCAATGCAAACAGTAATTTGTGGCTATCGCTGAACGGATGGAAGCAATAGCTTATCGATTGTATCCCTGTTTGCAGGTAATATTTGCATTCATATCCTTCATGTTACCCGCCCACTCAAAATGATGCAATATTTAAAATCACTTATGTTGATGTACTTATTGGTACATAACCATTGACCATAACTAGCTTAGTAGTCGTTTTCTACTTAGTTTAAACATTACTGATTAATTAAGCATTCATTTATGTTGCTTATTAAGTTTGGCGACCTTTTGACCCAAGCATGTAGGTCAACATCGAGGCTAAAAATTACAAAATTGCATCATAAATGAGATATAGATCAAAGTGTGTGAATAACAGAAGAAAAAAGATGGAACATACACATGGGAAAACGGTAACATAAGTACAACAGTTATAGAAACATTAAACAACGTCAAAAAACAGTTTTTGATTCGTTAATAAATGTAAAAATTGACTTTTTTTTTTACAGAAGCATAAAAACTTATTATTGCTTTATGATTTATTAGCATAATTTCATGTTATATTTCCCTCTGCTATTTTCCTATTTAGTAGATTACTTACCAGTTGCAGACTGCACAATGTCACCTTGAGCGTCAAGAGAATAAACATGTAAAATTGTTACATACAACCGTTTGAACAAATAGTAGCGATATATAAAGCAAACATGCATCTACTAAATGATAAGTAATACTGAGGTGACTTGTTTAAATTAAAAAAAAAAAAAAGTCTTTAATGAACCAATTTTGAATTACAAAAATCGCCTAATGTTGCCTGTTTCGTTCCAATTAATTTTTTAAATTAAAAAAACCTGTTATTCATAGCTCTGTTCTTTTTTTGGATTCTTCATATTTATTTTTTTCATTTCTACTAATTATTTAGTTAATTTGCTTTTTGTAAATATATTTATTTTCGAATTTATTTATAAAACGAAAACATATTTGTTGGCGTTTTTTTTTTGTTATTTTTTTAATGTTCATAATACTATTTGGTTTATATTACCATATTACCATCATATAATAAATACGTTCCATTTTTTATCTTCTCTTGTTCACATACCTTTTATCTATATCACATATTTCTGATATAATTTTGTATTATTACAATTTTTAGCCCTGACAATGGCCCACATGTTTGAGTCCAAACGATGACAAACTTAATAAACAAACAATGGCAACAAATGACTACACATCCTGATCATTCATTATTCATATTTATAATTTAAACATTCAACTATATATCCAACTTTATTTTTTTTTTTTTTTAATTTATTCTCCAAAACACAGTAAAAGACCTGTGAAAACCATTTTTTTTATTAATATATTTCAGTTGTAGAAAAAAAAAATTATTGGAATAAAATGTCACCAAAGAAATCATGAGAAGGATGATCCATCGAAAAAAATAAAACATGAAAAAAGTCAGTTGTTGATGATTTGACAACAGCTATGTTGAAGAAATAAACGAGGAGGTTGTATAGGTGTTGTTGAAAGTAGATAAAGGACATACTGCTGTTAGCCCCACGCCCTATTAACAACTTCAACATGGAGATTAAGGACGTAGGACACTTCCATTGTATTGACAACAATGGTGAGTTATAAAAAACTGCAAGAAGTTTGACAAACGACTGGTAAATTCATATGCAATTAGAATTCTATTGTGATCGAGATCAGGGTGACTAACTAGACTGTGAGACTAATGACAGACAACCTACCGACTGAGAGACAGTTTTGGTTTGTTTTTATATTTTCAAAGAAAAAAATGGAGTGAATGAACCCTTTTCTGTACTAGTTTCTAATACAAAAACAAGTAAAATATCCTACATAAAAACAGAAACAAATGACTGCCACTAAGGGCAAGGTCTGTGTTATTTAAAGATAATATATTTTTCATTTGGGAATAAAAACTACAGAAGAAGCCAATTTCATAAAATAATATTTAAAAAGGAAAGGTGTGTAAACGAAGTATTATAAAACCTGTATAGGACCATCTTGGTTTTAACACTCATAATTTCTGAAAATTTCATAAAATGTAATTAAGAACAGAAGTTGTAAAATGATTAGTTTGTTGTATGATGAGATGATGAGAAGTTGTAAAATCACGAGGATTCAAAAACAAAATGAAATTTAAAGTAAATTTTTGAATACAGTTTAAAATCATATAATATTATGTCACTATAGTACAAATATAATCTCTCTTTTCATATCGGCAGCACTATGATAACGTACCGAATGTGAATAATCACATATTCATTAAAATCTTCATGAACAATTCATTAAAAACTAAAGAACCTTAAAATAAAATAATGAGAAGAAGAAAGCTACTGCCTCTTCTACCTTAGAGCTGTCAGCCCTGATGATGGCCTGAACTTCAGGTCGAAACGTCGGCCAATGCCAAAATAAATATTATCATTTATTTTGCCCTTCTTACTTGACTGATCAGCCCAACTATTCTTCTTATCATTATTCACGACAGTCAACTATTTAACCACTATTTAAAATAAAATAGTTCATTTGCCAACCTTATGTCAAAATGTCGAATGTTAACGGCGATCGGAAGACGGGAATTAGTGATGTAATTTTTACAATATATAGCTTTGTTAAGTATGTACATTTTGTAGTAATAAATAATGATAAACAAAAGTTTACAATGGGCAAATTCACATCAAATACTTTAACATTGTGTCGAAGATTCTACAGCTACTATAATTTAAACAATTAGGTACATCAATGTAATTTTTATATGAAATTTGGTGAAATTATAATTCGAAATTAATGTAAAATTGTTAGACCGTTAGTACGCTATTCTCAAAATTTCTTCCAACTTCAAGCCAAATCGAAGCAGCTGATTTTTAAATATATACTTATCTAATTTTTTAGTCAATCCTTAACTCCCTCCTCCCTCTCCCACCAACTGAGACCAAAAAGAACTTGGGTTTTGTTTTTTTTTGGGGGGGAGGGGATAAAGTTCCATAATCCAAAGGTCCATAATTTTACATATCAGGAAAAATGCTTCTGCGCATATGTAATTGCTAGAAGAGGATGGAGTTAGAAAAAATTGATATACTATCATTTTTATTCACTGGTCTCCAACTTATCGACGAATTGGAGCCAAATCGTTTTAAGAGCAAGCGTAAAGAATATGTAGACAAAAAAAAATTACATGATTACTTTATTACGTTTATTATTTTTTTTGTAATTATTGGTCCATTCTTCTTTATTTTAAATTGCAAAAATAAAGCGTTGAATGAATAGCAGTCAGGAGGTCAAATGCACAAAAGCGATGACGGAGTATTGAAGCACAATTTAACATCGAAGAACGGCGGACTAACGGTGACTATTTAGGCCATTAAAGAGAATGATTTGGATTTCCTAAAAGATCTAAACATATTTGGAGTTATTTTTTTGTCATTGTTTACTGTAAAAGGCTGAGACTAAGTTGAGAACGGGCTCATGAAATTGGACAATTTGTACACAATCATTGCAGTCTAAAAGTTCCAAATAAAATTTGTGATGAATGATTCCATAAGTGACAACATAAGAAAGGATACACAAGGCAAGAAGACAGGAGAAAATGGGAGAATAAACTAAGGCGATTATTAAATGAAAAATGATATAAAAATATAAAAATTAAATATAAAAATGAAAATGAAAGTTTACACTATTTAAACTGTTATTCATTGAAAACTACAATCATCGGAGAAAGCTATCACTGCTATATTAAATAGTCGATATATATGTATATGTATAAATGTAAATACATGTATTTGTTAATATGTATTTACTTCTCATGTCAGAAAATACTAGAAGACTGAAAAGGGCCCGGATAGGGGATCCAATAACAAATAAATAAATAAAAATAACTATGGAAATGGTTGCACAGGATACAACCGTTCCTTATAAGAAACTATTTTCTTAGTTAGTTATTTTTTATTCCATCTGTCGACGTTCGGTAATGAGTTCAACGAAATAAAACAGAAGTACGTGTGAGTACCTTCTCGATCCAAGTTCTGATTATTTTATGTTTCAACAATATATTGCGAACTTTAACGTACGAGTCCATTATCAACATTTTGTGCTGGGAGGGTTCTGATGCGGTTTAAGTTGAATCATGCGGTTTAAGTTAAAAATAAGGAGTAATAGAGGAAGAGAGCTTATGGTCTATCCAAAGATTTCTTATCTCAAGACGAATGGGCGGCCATCCACCACGGATCCACTAAACACGATTACCAAGAGCCGAAACTGAGACCCCATAGACCCGAGACCTAGCTGACCCGTTAGGTAATCATCGCTCAACTTCACAACCCTAATCGTCACGATAAATTCCACCTTCTATCGGCTGTCTCTTAACGGGGATTTTCAGCTTGCGTTATTATCTGATCGGGAAATATTTCGGTGAGCGTGACTGGGGTTTCTGTCTAATTTTCAAGCTATATTTGGAAACCTAACATGATTAATTATGAAACGAGATATACCACTTGCGGTAATTTAGAGAAAATGGAAAGCATAAATAGGAAACTATATACGCTAAGAACATTTTACGAGTAAGTTACAACTTCCACATGTAAAGAGTTATTTACCAGTTTCATTCGGATTTACCAGTTCTGCTCAGGAGAAGATGATAAATATCTGATTTCGAAGAATCTCTTCTTCATCTCTTAATAAGATCCTTAAGAGAGTTTTAAACCTTTTTGAACGTTTTCACCTACCTGCACTCAACAACCTCTAACTGTTTTTCCGCAGGTTCGAAAAAAATAGTAGACGTAATAAAATTGCATTCGATTTTTATGTTATTGTATTATATGGCGGAGCAGCTACAACTTTCTTGAACCTAGTTAAAAAAAAAAAAATTACAAAAATACTTTGAGATCCTTAACGTCTTAAACTTTACCTACGTGTTCATAACAATCTCTAACTGTTTTCCACAAGTTCGAAAAAAATTAGTAGACGTACTAAAATATTATTCGATTGTAATGTTATTATATTATATGGCCGAACACAGTGAAATTTTCTTATGTAATTAGAATAACATTTTTAGAGCTAATTTTTAAAAATTGTATTTTTTTTCATAAGACATGTAAAATTTAGTAGTTGTATACGCATTATAAGTTACAAAATAGAACTTTATTTAAGAATATATCTTAGATCACTCACATTGACAAATATATCCCAATACAAAAAAATAATTTTTTTCTATTTCGTGAGTGGCATTAACCTAAAAGCCCTAAACTCCTCTACTTTTCGTAGATCCCGCAGTGTACTGAAGCACTGGTTAAGAGACTTTTGCTGTATTGAGCAATTATTGTGTTAATTTACAATGTAATTAGTTTACTTTATTATTTTGTTTTATGCTTGTTTTTTTTTTTTTCTCCTTTGGTCATATACTTGATTATATCTTCGATAAATAACAAATTTATATTACCTAAAAATGTATATCTAAATAGAATAAAGAGTGATAAATAGTCAGGATGCAGTCATTATACATTTTTTTTATTTGTGCCAACGTTTCAACCCAAACATGTGGGTCATCTTCAGGGCGTGGTTCGAGCACTGAAGGCTTTCAAGTACTCTAAGTACTATATAAGTTTAGAGTACTTGAAAGCATTCAGTGTTCGAACCACGCCCCGAAGATGACCCACGGGTTGAAACGTTGGCACAAATAAAACAAATTGTATAATGACTGCGTCCTGAATATTTATCACCCATGATATGTAGAACAGTCGACTAGATTCCTTCAATAAATAAAATAAAGAGTAAATTGTACTTAGACGCAGAGGGTTTCCAGTTTTTACAGGAGCCGAAATAAAGATTCATAAGGCAAAGAAAAAGGGGGTAGAAAAAAAGTTTGAAAGCTGAATTTTCCAAACAATAAAAACAATGAAGAAAACTCCTTTTGGATGTAGAAAAAAAAAAGAGTGTAATTATGCTGAAAATTAAGCCGAAGAAAAGCTGGAAGGAAGTAAGCTATTATTGAAGCGAAGCAGCCATTCTTTCATTCGTACTTTCTGTTCGGCTCGGGCCATGAATTCAGAAATCATCATTTGAATAAAAATGTTTATAAAGCATAATGCTAGAGAGAATATTGGCTAGTTTAGCAATTCCCTCTGTCGGAGACGATATTGTGATTTTTCAAAGCCTAGTTCCAAACGGAATTATTTAGAAATATGATTTTAACGCGCAAAAGAATAAGTTATATCAAACAACTCTTCCGAACTTGTTTCATAAATTTCAGATGATGGATGATAAATTAATATTTATCTTAATACATTATTTTACAAAATTTTAGTAACTTTTACCTTTATTTCTTCTTTCAATGTACGAAAATGTATAGCATTTGATAGAAATTAAAAAAAAAAGTTTAATTCGTGTGATGTGTCCAGAGATAATTTGTAAAATAGTATGGTAAATTGTTGAAAAATTTGTGGTTTGGTCTTTTCCTATTTGGGATGTATTGTGAATTTCAGTATTTTGTTTTAAATTTAGATTTATGCCGCTGATTTAGTCTGAGCCAGATACCTATCCTTTCGTGATAAACTCCAGCCCCATCCGAATCCACTTGTTTCCAGCCTTGCTTCTTCCTCGATTCCTGATAATCCCCCTAGGCGTCTGAAAAGAAGATGGCCTCGTGATCTCCTTACCTAGAATTAATTAGGGAGTGCTACCACTGCGCATTATCTCTTTAAGTCTGTTCATGTCATTATTTCTACTGTGTGCATTTTGACTAGTTGTATTTTTTATACAGTTGTAAATTTCATTATTAAAAAACAAAAAAACAAAAAAAATTAGAATTGACTTCATTCATAAATATCAGAAGAATGTGAGGATAAGAATGAAGAAAATTTTTTTAACAATTATATACAAAATAATGTTACATAGAGGATAAGATAATGAAGTAGAGGTTTTATTCAATATTTATGGATTGTATGGATTGTTATTGTATGCGCTGTTATATATTTTTGTGATTAATGTATTGCAATATTATAGATAAATAATTCGACTTGAAAATGGGCAAAATTGCCTGACGTCGTCGAACAAAATAAAAATGAATTGAAGTATAGAGAGGAGATGAAAGGGTTCAATAAAGTTATTTCCTCGAAATTATTAATTATATTACATAGGAAAGTTTTAGTTTAGTAATTAAAAAAAAAAAAATAATAAATAAAAATTCGTCTAAATCAGAACAATTTTAACAAAGTTACAGTGTATTGAATTTTATACGTTTGCTTTAATAATAGTTCACTAAAAAAGTACACCAATAATTTCTCTAATTTCTCAGGTTTTCAGGAAAATTAATCTAATTCAATTATTTTCATTATACATACTTAAAGTGTGTCTAAAATCAGATTTTCAAATTTTTTGGTAAACTAAACAACGTTATCCTATTTTAAAAGTATTTTTTCGGCTGATTAAATGAGTTGCAATTATCGAAATATTTGTATTCTTTAAACTCAGTTAATCAGCCACTCTTAAACCTTTTTGATCCTTCATTCAACTATGAATTACTAAAATTTCAAGGAAATGAGAATTAATAAATCTAAAGTAAAAAGCAGCTTTGAATTAAAAGTTAATGTACATGTAACAGTTTAATTTAACTCAACTGGCTTGAAATAGAGTAGGTTATTCGTTCCTTAGACTTTGAGGGATATGATATTCTAGCAACATTATTATACAAACCCGTATACTGTTATATTATTTTTTTTTTAAATCTTTTGTTTTATTAATATCGCTTGTATTAAATATTAAACTGTTTATCTTTTACCATAAAATCTGATTAATTATTGTAAATAAAAATTAAATACTATCTACGTATTATAGGATTATTCGAAAGCCAAACCTACCAATATCCAGTAAATAACTGACGAGTCGAGGTTTCGTCAATTTAGCCAAAACAAAGAAAAACAAAGATAGGATCACAAGAATATGAGTGTGTAGCACACAAAGGTAGTTCATCGCTTTTTTGCTATTATCTTCATGATACTTTAATTAAATAAATATGTAAAACGTTAATGTTAAGGTTAATTTTTATTATCACATTTGAAGGAGTTTGAGTTTAGTTTTGTGATCTTCAAATAATATAATAGAATAATTTCATTTAAATTATTTTAAAATGTTCTTAGAACCATCATAATTCGTGAATAACATTATATATTTGTTTTCAAGTGAAAATTATATGGAAGTTCTAAAACTCAAGGCTAATTCCGTTGATGGAATCCATCAACATATTAAATCAAGGATTGATGTACAGATGAGTTTAGAAACGAAATACTATATTATAGCGGATGTTTATCATTCCTAGAAAGAAATAGAGAACATGAAAAATATTTTTTTAATACAATGAAATCATTATCTACTGAATTGTTGATTTTCAAAACAGAAATAAATATAGATACAAATAAAATAAGATATATAAATCCAAAGTTGAATAAAAAAAATATATTCAGCAAACCAGACTAATGTTCATAATTAAAAAACTCTTTTATTATTATTAGGTGACTGTAATCCCAGAGTAAAATTACTTTTTCATTTTATATCAATAACAACACTACGTATTTACTTATACGCCCTGTATAAGGAGATTACATTTGGATGTAATGGTCCTTGGGAACAACAATTGACCCAAAAAGCAGATGAAACATCTGAGCAATCGCAGATTTAATTGATTAATTGATAATGCGCTGAATTCATTCAGTGGTTTCCATTGATGAGTTTAGAAATCTGCCTTACTTTGCTTACTAAAAATGTAAGGAAAACAAAATATATATATATTTTTGTCTTTTTTACAAATTCGTTGCATTACTTTACTACTCTGCCTTACTTTAGTTATATTGGCACTGTTACTGATACAAGTGGACTCTCCGGTATTTTTTGCCAATCCATGATGGCTACCTTTAAGTTGCACTCGAGAAATAAACGACATTCAGAACCGTGCACTCAGGGACCCACGCTCCAATGTTTTTGGTCATCAAGAGTTCTATATTAAATATACAAACCAACTAAGAAGGCTAAGAACTTTATATTTTTCTTATAATATTACCGTATTTATTTATCAACGGAAATAGAACGCACTGCATAGTTTAAAAGATACCCGATAACCTATATATAATGTTTCTCGGCATGTAAATAGAATTAAAAGGCCTGATAATTGGTCCTTGAGGAACGCAGTTGAAATTTCTGAGCGTTTCGCAACGAAGTTGATCAAAACGGACGGCGATAAAGCGGGTAATGACATTGCGAAAGCGGCGATAGGGACCGTGACCCGAGATAAGGATCCGGAGATAACTACTTGACACAGAGGGCAGCACGCGAATATCGGAAATAGCCCTACCGTAAAAGAGGTTTCGTGAATTAAGGGCACCTTCGCCTGCCCTTTCCGTCCCTGCAACCTGTGACCACTTAAGAGATTAATGTATATGTATTACAGCATCTTTTGTAGCATGTAAACACATCTCACATTATCAGGATCACTCGGACCTTAAATATATAAGCTAAGTAGAATGAGGCATAGAAACACGTCCTAAATGATACGGCAAATAACATTTTAATAAATATTAGTAAACATGGAGCGGAAACAATAAACTCATATGAGAAGACAACATTTCAATCAATGTCTAGATAAATTCCTTTCATTGTTTTTAATTTACTAAAACGTTTTCAGGAAACTCTTGACTCAAAATACTAGATAAGTGGAATGAGGCATCCCTTTCGAATATCAAAAATATTAGAATGAATGCAAACTTTAAAATAAAAAAGAGAGAGATAGATAGAGAGAGAGAGAGAGAGAGAGAGAGAGAGAGAGAGAGAGAGAGCGGGGGAGAGATTATTGAATATATAAAAAAATGTTACAAAATAGATAACTATAAAGGAATTTAAAAACAAGTAGTTGGAAAGAAAAAGAAGCGGAAGCAATAAAAATTCTAAAAATACGAGTATCGGCCTGGCCTTTGAACCAAATGGTCAGAGAACAAATAAACGAATCAGGAATATTAAGATAGACAACTAAAACGCAATAAAGAGAGATAAAAGAAAATGAAAATATCATTAAAAAAGTATTAAAACAAGAACAACCACCGCATGAATGAGGCGAGGATAATACCAGGTATTCGGCAGACAACCCGCCAAATAATTACATACCTCCAGATATCTCTCTCCCCCAGTTAATTGAACATAATCAAAAGGAAATTAACTAACTACGGTAGTGAAAAAGAGTTTTTGGCTCTAAAAGTTCAGGTTTTTTTTAACCTTAATTTATTCATCCACACCTGTCTTATGCAGCATTGACAATCAGTGTATTTCATATCAATGTCAGTAATAAAACAGCAATGGCTTGTCAGGCGGGAGGAAAAAAATACCCAGCGGTTTTGCTTCCGTGGCTTCATTTAGGCAAAAAAAAAAAAATTCACTTCCACAACCATTTCAGCCTCCTGGTGATGTCAGGCATGCTGGTAGAGGAAATCCTGTTAGCTGATTGTTATGTCTTTATAAATTGTCATGAACTCTTAGGTAATAGGTGTCCGTATGCATTCGCTGACTTTTGTATTCTTATGTCAAGTAATCATAAGTAAAGTTGCGTTAGGAAAATATCGAGGTGCTTGTGTTATAAAAAAATTAAAAAACCCTGTACCACCACAACTCATGAAGAGTTTTGGATTCAGTACTAAGGATGGAAGTACTGTATATTGGTCAACGATTGTGCAAGGAGGTGATTTGACATAGATTACGCTCAACCGCCCGGTTTTCCATTAATTGATTAAGAGTATCAACTTTATAGAGGCTGGGTGTGCCCCAGGAGTGTCTCCCGACCTTAGGGTCGATCCACGGGAGATGAATCATAATACACCTGTGTCCCGGAGTTAAAGGACATCATGTCCATTTTCTCATTAAATAATTTAATAACAAAGAAAAAAATATTAATACCTCAATACATTGGCTCCCCTAAACAAATAAAAAAATTGGACATGGTGTTGTTTTTCTCCGGAGTATAGAAATAATTAATCTGCCATCACACGGACTCGAATCTTGGATCTTGAACACTAGAAGTCAGCGCCCTACCACTGAGCTACTCCATTCTCTCATTTGCTTGTGTTATAAGTAAATATTTTGAATTGGGATGCTGAATGGAAGTCTTTTTAGGCAAGATCGAAAATTTGAGAAGAATAAGAGCAAATTGGTTTTAGAAAGTACTTGTAAGTAGCAAGTTTCTGTGTCAAATTTAATTTTGATTATGGACTGAGCAATGAGTATAAGAGTTTACTTCCCAGATTTAAAAATAAATCTCACGTTTTTCCTTAATGTGTGGACTACAAGTCAATCTATCAAACGTTAGTCCTAGATCTTGTTTGCGGTAATATGTTAATGAAGCATAATGGAGGACAAGTATCACATCTTAACGTAAATGCAATATGTAGGTATTTTTTAAAGTAAAATTTTCTACAGCCAGCAAAAATCTTGCATTTTATATAAGTGATACTGTAGCCATCTAAAAGTTGAGAAGAGATTACACCTGGGCTGATTCCTGAGTTATTATGGCACCCTCTCATGACAATACTATACCTTAACATTACTAAATAATATAACTCAGGGTTGATACCGAAAATTAACATTTAGGGGAAAATAATAAATGGTGTTACTGAATAAAGAAAAACAGGATTATAACGAAGAAAACTTATCTTTTGAACTTTCAAGAAGATTTTAAGTCGTATAAATCGCCAATTTTCATGAAGAATGTGGTTCTATAGAATACTTAAACTCACACGAAGTAGCACAGCAGGTTTCCATGTCAAAATGGCGATTGATGAAGGAAAGGTGGTTAGTTTAATGACTAAAGTAAAAGAACATTATTCAATTGTTAGTAATAAAATGCAACGTCATCTACTTCTTTTATAAAATAAAATATTAATATATATATTTAATAAAATAATACGAATGGACAAGAAATGATTTATTGAGCAATCTAGAAACCGGCAAACTGGAAATAAATATGAAAATAAATAACGAATAAATACATTCTCTTTTTTTCATTTTCATTCATTAATCTGTAATTGCTAACTAAAATTATTGTAGGCATTGATGACCTAGGGGTTTTACGCCAATAAACAGCAACAAACAAACAATAATTGACAATCAGCAGATAGATTGGCATTATCATGAGATGAAAAATAATAATTAAGAAAAATAATAATAAATAAAATAGAAACGATTTGATAGATATGAAGTGTTGCACAAATGCGAGTCCAAAACAAGTCTTTCAGTTTCCTAATAGCGTATTATTACACATCTTGCAACAGTTAAGCGTTCTTGGTCTTAGTCCTGCAAAGTGCAAGACCTAGACCGATTATGGGCAACACTAATAAGAGGAGAAGCAATACCCAGAGGTATTCCCCCCAAGCCTTTTATTTTCTTTCAATCTTATGTAAATAGATTCATACTCTTTTCAGTCGTCTTCTGGTATTTTCTCGCAAGAGAGTCGTTTATTTTATTAGAAGATGTGCCAAGTCATTATAGTTCATAATAAAAAAAAAGGTTTTTTAAGTATTTACATTTTTAAACTTCTTTATTTTAGTTTTTAAGTAGAAAATTTGAGGACTTTCTGAGTGTACGATAAATAACTCTGATAATAGTAGAAGGCCAAATATTGATCACTGAGGAACATCGGCTAAAATTTGTTGAATTGTAGATAGCCACGATGAGAAACAACTGACTAAGAAAAGTAATAATGAATTAGTTATAAAGTAAATAAATAATTAATTTGGCTAATTTTCTTGATAAAGATACTAGTCTAATGGCAATAATTCCTCAATATTAATATTATCGTCACCATTATATTTCATCAATAAATTGGTTATGCTAATAACGAAACCCGTATTATGTTAAAAAACAATTGTCAGTAAAGATCTTAGATAGGAAATGATGAAATAAATTCATTTCTTACCTTAAAAAGACATAAATTTCTTGAGAATGAATAGAAGCAATGATTACCTGAAACAAAAAAATAAATTAAAGATAACAAATTAAAAAAAACAAAGTCAAAGTTATTTAGAAACATAATGTATGAATATTGCATGTAGCAGGTAAATTATATTTAAATATTATAGCAATATTTTTGTCATAATGAGAACCGTAAATGCGAAATCGGATGTAAGGATAAACGTTTTGTTTGCCCTGAAGTTATTTAATTACTTAATTTGAATCCAACAACCTTGCCAAAAAAATAAAACTGCATGTATGAACTAATGAAGTTTGATCACATTTGATTTCACGGTTTAAATAAAATATAATTAAATCAACGATACAGCGTAGTTGTTAAATATCGTAAAATACTAAATCATCGAATGTTTAAGTATGGTTTAGTAAAATAACCAAAAGTTTTGAAAAACTTAATGATTATAATATTTTTATTTATTGAGCAAAAGTACATTTTGCCTCAATTAAGGACATTAGTATTTGAGATGTAAGAGACTCATTCGTAACACATATACAATAACAAACAAAAAATTGAAAATTTATAACAAAAGAAAAGAAAAAGAAAACTAAGTAAAACAGAAGAAATAAAAAATGAGACAACATTAAATAAATAAAAACACATTCATACTTATTTACAATATTTACCGAGGGAGCCAAGTCGGGCTCTTTCTCCCACGTGAAGGATAAGGTAAGACTCTAGGAGATCCCAGCGCTTCTCTCTCAGCCGCGCCACTGTGATAGGAATCCAGTAGAGACTGAGAGGGCACTAAAGCAACATACCCTCATGACTTGTGTGGAGAAGCTGGACTCAAATGACGTGTTAACAAAAGATCTCGAGGCCACTGCCGTTGCAACCTTCGAGGAGGATTGTAGGGATGACTGGAACTTGATAAGGATTGTGCTAAGAGATTAGGATGATCGATTAGGTTCTAATGAAAATTTGAAAATCGAGATGAAATAACGTCAAGGACATAAGAGATGTTAAAGTCATGAAGTAGAGTTTTGTTTGTAACATAACTATTGTACGAAGGACTTTAGATTGGAAGGATTGGATGCGTTTTAGTATGGCCTTGTAAATTAATAATTTGTTTTCTATTGAGAGATTAGAGTTTTTGTTAAGTAGTCTGTATGATTGCCCGAAAACTTAATTCAGGATTATATTATTGAATTGTAATCAGAAATTAATACCAAGTAAGCATTAACCAAAAGCGAGTTCAATTTTCATTTCTAATCCAGTTAAATCCTTTTCACTGCCGACATCCCTTCAAATCCCGACACCTTCCTAGCTACATTTGCTGATGAAATTGCCATTCTATCCTCCCACTCAGATCCTCAAATAGCATCTCAAAACCTACAATCTCACCTCTCCTTGATTGAGCAGTGGTGCAACAACTGGCGCATCAAAATCAATGAAGCAAAATGCAAACATACTACTTTCACCCTGCGACGCAGATCCTGTCCCACAATCCTTTTCAATTCAATATCACTTCCCTACTCAGATACTTTCCGTTACCTTGGCTTCCGTCTAGACAAAAGACTAACTTGGAACCCACATACAAGACTTAAAAGACAAGAAATTAACCAACGATATGGTCAGCTATATAGAGTAATAAGCAGGACATCTCATCTTTCGATTGAAAATAAACTTTTAATCTACAAGACAATACTGAAACATATCTGGACCTACGGACTTGAACTGTGGGTAACTGCTAAACATTCGAATATCAAACGCATCCAATCCTTCCAGTCCAAAGTACTTAGAACAATAGTCAATGCCCCATATTAAGTCACAAATAAGACCCTACACCATGACCTTAACATCCCATTTGTCTTCGATTCATTCCATCCAGATTCTCAAACTTTCACCAGAACCTACCTTATCCATCATCCAAATCCTCCAGCTCCCACCATTCCTACAATCCCCGTCGAAGGTTGTAAATGCCACGACAGTGGCCGCGAGATCTGTTGTAAATATGCTTCTGGAGTCCTGGCAATGGCCAGCTTCTCCACTCAAGTCCTGAGCATCTGTGGCTCTAGTGCCCTCCTTCAGCCTCCACTGGCTTTTAATACTAGTGATGCGGCTGGAAAAATGGCACTGGGATCTCTGGAGTCCTGCTTTGCTCTCCACATGTGGGGAGAAAAGCCTGGCTCGGAGATTCCTGGGCGAATGTATATATTGTATATAGGTATGAATGTGTTTAGAAGTTTTTATATTATTTTGTATGTTTATTTATTTTTTATTTTTATTTTTTTCCTATTGATTTACATTTTTTTATAAGTATTATTTATTTACTTTTTATATTTATAGTTACTTCTTTATTACTTGTATATACTGTATGAATGAGAACTTTTAGCCTTAATACTTATAGCCCTCCAACAGTGGCTGATTGTATTATTATTCAGTAAAATATAAGAAAAAATAAAAAAATCCACTTAAGGTTGTCTAACGGACGTCAGATGATATGATATACATTTATATAACAAAAACAGATGAATTTTGGGAATATTCCGAAATTTTAATGGCATTGATAAGGAGGGGGGAGGAAAAATGTATTATTAAAACATTGGATTATGTCACACGTGGGAAATTTACACAAATGCATGTTACAACACAGTTCATTATACATTTTATGACACTATCTGAAATCGAAATCTATTTGGGAAGCAAATGCTCCATAAACCTGTTAACGTCCTCGAACTAAATGGCAGCGCGTGATACGGCAGCTATAAAACTAATACGATATGAATTTTATGAGATTGAAATTAAGCTACAAAAGAATTCATAGGCCATATTAGTACAGGAGGTGGTAATTTAATTTTACCTAGGTGACAGCAGTTATTTTTCGATCTAGACATTTTCCCCTTGAATACAATATAATATAATTATACTAAAATCACTGAATTTAGCACCAGTGACGCGGTTGAGAGAGTAGCGCTGGGATCTTTTGAGGTTCCCTGCTTGATTGTATATATTGTATATAGGTATGACTGTGTTTTTATGTTTTTAATTTACTTATCTTTAGGTTATTTTATTTTTTATTATACATAGTTTTTGATTATTATTTAGTAATTATTTTACTTTTATTAATTTTATATTTTCAGTATATATGGTGTGAATGTGTTCATATATCACTATAATTATTGTCCTCGTGACAGATTATTATATTTCTAAATAAATAAAAACATTAATTTAAAAAAATGATAATAAAATAGAAAAAGAAGCACAACATAACGTACTCAAATGTTAAAAGCTGAAGTTTATCAGGTTAAAGCTGTACTTAATATACATTATAGTTAAGAATAATTGAAATTATATAATAATATAAATTGGCTACAAGGCGCGATGTATAAAATATCATATGATACGTAAAATATTTTTAAATAAATTAAAAATTTGTCTGAACTCTAATTTATGTAGTCGAAGATATCAATTCGACATTATTTTATCTAGATAAATAATAATATAATCTGAATTACAGAATACATGTAAATTACAGTTATAAAAATTGATCAACGATTAGTATAATTAAATGAACAGGTGTATATTATTTGTAAATAACATGGGGGGTTGGTTAGGCGGACGGGGGGTACCCCCTATTATATTTTAAAGATTTTGTATTGCCTTCTGATTGCTGCAGGTAAGAAACTTAGTATTTATGTCGTAGATTTTGAAAATAATTTGTCCTAAGAATCAGAATAATGTATTCTCGATTTAAACTTTAGAGATCAAGGAACAAAATTAGCTACTAGTCTAACTGAAAGAAAAATCTTTGTTATAGGCACGTTACCCACTACTATATTAGTCCGTGGTACAAAATTTGTTTTATCAAATTATTAACATCCGCCTGAAACCTCGTAAATAGCATCATCCAATCGTAACCCAAATATATTTTCTTTAAAGGATTAGGGTGTTTTCAATCTGGGGATCGAAAAACTTTGTCTACTTAATTAGGTACTAAATCTGGTAAATACTCATTTGATTTCCACTATGATCGTAAGATGATTTCTTCACAAAATCGATAAAAAATGCGGTCTACAAAAAATATTGGGCCGTTTGTCCAATATAACATCGTTATTTCGACAATATAGAGAAGTAGATTACGCCAACTCCATCAAAAATGTACTTAGTGAGTTTTTGCAATATACCGATGATCTATATAATAAGTGTGTATGTATTTATTTTTTTAATTTTATTTATTATTTTTTTCTTTCTTTTAAAATAGAACATAATTTAAGTGTACCGGTAATATAATACTTGAAGAGAATATTAAAACACTAATGTGAATCACAACCTACAAGTTCTGACGGTAGTTCGATGCAAATGAGTTTAACTGACAGAAAATGTATTTTTTTGTTTAATCAATTTTGCGCATATATAATAGAAAGCAACGGACAAAATTCAATCAAATTGACCCTACATTATTTTTTCACAAATACCTACCTTTTATTCAACTTTGAGCCAAATCGAACGAGCTGTTTACGAAATATTGGCATATCTAAACAAATGCGTTTGCTCGTGCGAAAGCGGAAGTGCTGGTTAGAATTTAAGAAAATTTATATATTACCATCTTGACACTAACCTACACAATCTCTGGAAATTTCATGAAAATCGGATAAACAGTAGTAGGTGATATGTCCGTTACATCGATTTGACTACAGACACAGAGACAGTCAGACACCGAACCAAATTCGATTCTAGATGCCTGAAACGTAAAACGCGAGTGGAAATTTTCGATTCTGAGCAAAATTTTTTTTTTAACCTCTCGCACGAATACAATGCTTCCCTATCTTCGGTAGTGAGGAAGCAAAATAAATAATATAAAATCTTCATAGTTTTAAATAAGGAGATGGCAAACTACAGATGAATAAATCATAAAGAAAAGTGATAAGGGAAGCTCTCTGAAACGAACACTCAGCCTTGCTCCATTGAAAAATCAACCAATCGACTATATATGATATCACCTGAGGTTCATGCATCGTCTCCTCAAGTGTTCTAGCTTCAAATCTGCTGTTATTTCTACTCTATTATGGACGTATAAAGCTTATTACATGTTAATGAGTTGAAAACTAAGAGGTTTTGTTTGATTTTAAAAAAAATATCAGATACAATCTATGGGTTTTAATGTATCATGAAATAAACTCAAGATATCAAGAAGGAAGTTTGAACAGAGTTGGGAACTAAATGCATATTGGGCTTTAGGGTACAGGAATATGCTAGCCAATAGCACGGCGATCATATTATTTGCCGATGCAAATAAGCAACTGTTCACGAAGCATAAAGTTGACTTATCCTGAAAACAGGCACCCTACTTGGAAGAGGAAAACTGTCTAAAAGTTGAGGCCATAAAATCTTTCTTATTCTTTAGTTTTACGAGTTTTGAAAAGAAAAATGTAAAAAATTCAACAAATACTTTAGAATTTATTTGCAGGGCCGTTAAGATGAAGACTAGCCATAAAAGGGTACTTCAAAAGTTGTTCTACCAATCGTAAAAATACCGCTTATGTTGTTGACTCAGGTTAGCCCTCAAGTACACAACTTGTCATAACAAGTTAACCCGAAAGATTTAGTAAAGCAATCCAGTCTTTAATGCAGGCTGGCTAAGCCGTTGCCGAGAGGAAAGCAGCGATAAAACTAAATTTCAGCTATTCTGGAATACATTAATCATATCCTACTACTTTATTCCCTTTAACGGATCCAGGCATAAATGAGGAACACCGGAACAAAATTTTATTTCCATTTACAACATTCATTTTGACTTCGGAAAAACTTAAACGCAATTTATTTTGCAGCGAACAAACTTCAAAGGCTCTAATACTCAGTAACAGAGAATAAACAAAAAAAAAAAAGATTCAAAAAAACATTTTAGACTTGGATTTCATGCCAAAAACAATTTAACACTACGACCTAAAATGAATTCTTGCAAATAATGGAATATATGCATGTAGCTTCTCAACTATGTAGAATGTAATAGTTACATAAAGAAAATCAATAAACATAACTATAACTACCCGACTAAGCGAAGCAACACGAGGGTTATGTCTTTGGGTCGTCCGTTAAAAGCTATATAACGATTTTTTTTAAGCGAACCGTTGGATCAATTTTGATGTTTGATGACGCAAATTTTTCGATGAGATCATCTGAGTGTTATGAAACCATTTGAGCTAAAAACTCTTTCCCGTGATTTAATTAAATGTGTTTATTAATCGATTTGCTAAAAGGTGAACAACAATTTTTGAGAGAAAGGATGTTTATACTTCTGGGTTTGGTATCTTAAATTATATGGTGAGATCTCTTGAATGTTTTGAAACAATTTGAGCATTTAAGCTTAGAGCAGCTGGACGATATTTATGTTTGATGGTCTGAATTTTCCATTGAGATCCCGTGAGTGTTTTGAAACAATTTGGGCTCACATAACTGAACGTTATAAAATGTTTATAACGTTAAATTTAATAATAATACTTATTTATTATTATTAAATACCAACTAATGGCTGGTTACCCAAAAGGTAACAATGAATTTTATCGTGAAACAGATATTAAAGTTGAATTTTTCATAGCTGATAACAATATTAATAGAACTACTAGATGTACTAGTATATCATAATATAATAATTATCGTTTTAGCTGCTCTTATGATAGTTGCTAAAAATTTCAAATGTATTGCAGTAACTTAAATCACAAAAATACACTTTTTTTAAAATAAAAAAAGTGAAAAAATACGGCTTTTGCAAAAATGTATCTAAATGGTTTCAACAAAGACAAACTCAACTTGCATTTAAAGGAAATTTTCTGCAGTTTACCATTATATAATTGCTATTATATTACCTAAACTAAATATTCTTTTTTTTTTTTTTTTAAGTTATTACTTCCTATTTAAGAAAAAAACTTAAATTTCCAACTGTTCTTTTTACTGTATTTTCTCAATAACGTTTGTAATCGGACAAGTAATATTTGAAAAATACTTTTTATATACTTTCTTATATACTTTTTACTATAAAAAGTTAAAGCGACACCTCAAAAACGAAATTGCTCTTGTCTGGCAATCCATGTGAAACGAGAGCCCAATGAGCAAATTGAAGGAAATCAAACAATCAGTGAAACCATGGTTCACCTCGAACCGCTCTATTCGTAGAAAGGAAGATGCATGGCTAGACTAAAGACAGGGCATACAAACCTAGCACATTCTTATCTGATAACGAAACAACCTACACCAAAATATCAACGCTGCTACAGTACTCTCACAGTTGGCCACATTCTTCAGGACTAATCAGGACTCATACCAAAATTATTAGTTTTTTAAAATAATAATGAAATTAAAATAAAGTTTGTGATAAATTTTCATAAAGCTCATGAATTGTTCAACACAATTTAAATTTTTTTTTTTTCATAATATAATTTTTTATTAATGAAGTAATTGAAATAAAGATTAGATAGGCGTTGATGACCTCGGAGTTTTATGACTCTGAGCACTAAATAATAACTACAACAAAATCCAAAGTAAACAGGAGATTACCAAATATTCTGAGATTTTTCAGCGATTTAGGCTATAATGATGGTTATGATTTCCATCCGTTGGGACGGAGGGGGGGGGAAACGCATTTTATATTTACATTGGATCCATCACGCAACCCAAAAGATGGGCGTGGGTGGCAGTTATGCAAAGCTCGCTTCGAAACAGGTATATTATGAAAAGCAGAAGGATTGACGATGCCTTTATAGAGTGCCAGCGGTTCCGAACCATCATGGAGCAGAAGGACCAAATATGCATTAGGATGAGCAGCCATAATGGCATCAATTCTAATCCACAGATATTAAACGGCATCAGCATTTGAAGTACGGCAACGATTCATGCTCCCCAATTCCTGCTACCGAAGGTTTACGTGGCATTAATGTTTTTTTTTTTCTAGTTCACTGAGTTTTCGTGGTTCTTCACGATTAGGTAGTTGGTATCGATGTTTATCATACCATAATTGAAGAAGTAAAAATAATTATAATTTGTTATACGGCCTAAGTCAATAATTGAGTAAAATCAGTTTGGTAGCTCATTGAATAGATTAGTTGGGTAATTGGATGTTTTGATGTTGTAGGAGCAAAACATCCAGGTCATTAGAGCTTGATTCGTAACACAATAAGTTTACAATTACTTAATAGATCACTCTATCACAATTAATAAAATATTAGGCTAGGATAAGTAGGTTATTTATATCAAAAATATTAATCTAATTTATAAAACCAGTTGAGAGAGTAGCGCAGGGTTCAGGGTTCTCTTGGAGTTCCCTCGCCTGATTGTATATAGATATGCATGTGTTTTTAGCTGAGTTTTAATTTTCTTATTTTTAGGTTATTTTATTTTATTTATTTTATATACATTTTGATTATTATTTTGCTTCTATTTATTTTATATTAGTTGTACATATAGTGTGAATGTTATCCTACCTCACTATAACCAATGTCCATGTGACAGATTGTTGTAATACTCAATAAATAAATTAAAAAAATTAATAATATGTCATAGATAAAGTGGGAAATAATAATATTACAAAAATAAATTTAAATAATGACAATAAATAGTAAACTATGAAAATATATATAAATATAAATATATCATTTATATCTTCTTCATTAAATTTATACTATAGACAGATTGTAATATTTATCAATAAATCAAAAAAAAAAAAAAAATTTATACTACAAATAATTGGCAATACTTCATCGAATCAGCTACTATCATTCCAAATACTATTAATATGTTTTGCGAAATGCCTATTTCAATTAATGTACAACAATAGTACGAACGCCATCGAAAGATTTGGACTACGGTATTGTTGGTACTGTTGCGATACTGAGAACTTTGTTGTTACGCCTTTATCAATGAGGTGGGGGTGTTTCAGTCTTGAGTCAACTAAGAACAAGAGATGTAAATATTAAAACATCGAAACCGTAAAATTTGAAAAAAAATATCGATATATCGGACACAAAGTATATGGAGGATGTCGGTATACTAAATCCAGTTTATCGCACAACAAATAGCTATTAGAGCGCAGCACTATACTTGTTCACTTTCAAAATTTTTGTTGTCGTTCTTTGCTTGTTTACCATGAAGTCTTTTTTTAAATATTTTATTTGTTTGCTCGATACTGCAGTTAAATTGAAAGAAATCGGACAAAAATGTCAAAAAAAATTTTTTCTTTAATGTCTATAAAATGGTAACTATCCTCAAGTCAAACATAGGTTTCCAAGAGTTCATAAGGTCGAAATTTAAAAGAGGGGGCCACATATGACCATGTATGACATATGACTGTGAATCGTTATAGAATTTATTCGACGAATCATACTTTTAGCATGTATAATTGTTTGATTGGCGTTTATGATCCCAAACTTAACATTCTTTCTTTAATAGTTCTCAATGTCGTGAAGGCAATGTATTATCTACTTTTTTTATTTTATTTTTTTGAATGGAATCGTATGCTTTTTATAAAGCAAGAACATGCTAAGCACTTTCTTCATTCTCTATAGAAGACTAAAATTGAATAATCCACTTAATTCATATTTTTGATACATTCCAAACGGAGAATGGTCCCGAAACGATCTGTCATTATTCTCATTATTCGATAAAGGTCGAATTTACCGAGACTTGTATTATAATATCGTCGGCGCCGTGTTAATGTGCACCTGTTTAACGTTGCACATTCGTTAGTTTAACATAATGCCGTCGATATCTAGACAATGTGTCATAATATAATGCGTTCCAATTCCATACATATTGCACATATGGATGAAATGTTATTCTAATGGATTTGAACTTTAATTATCTTTTTCGGCATTCTCGTATTTCTTTCTTTTGGAATTATCGAAGCCATCCCCCGTGCCATCTCATTTCAACATAACTCTTGAAGAAGATTGTTTTGGATTCCTAAAAGTTACCTATCTACACTATTTTGAACAGTTAATTTTAAATCAGGATAAATATGATTAATATAGCGATACATGTCATCCCAAAATGAATATGATAATAATCACATAAGTATTAATCATCATTGAGCATAGCGAGAGAGAAAGAGAGATTTTTTTTTTATATAGAACCGTATAGGACAGAATGTGGTTAAACGCAACTAATCAGCATCAGACGGCGCAGATGATTGCAGTAACAGAAAAAAAGAAGAAGAGAGAAGAAGATAAAGAAGAAGTGACATAGAGCAGTAGAGAGGGCGCTGTCATAGAGCTAGTAATGGAGGCTGCTAGAGCTGCTAGACCCAGGGACCAGATAGCATCTTCAACTCTAACGAGGCCAACTCACGACCGCCCTGTCCCTAGGCTCTTAATTATACAGAGTCATCTTGAAATACAGGTATAAAACAAGGAGACTTATTTGTAAACATACATGGTTTGGAAAACATAATTAGTTACTATTACAGTAAAATTCTTCCTATACACGGCGTTACATTACAACACGGGGACCTGCCTATATTCTACAGATCCTACAATTCAAACACTCCTTTCAATCCTGTCCCACCAGATCCCTCCCGTGCGTCCGACCTCTATCCTCCTCCTCACCAAACTGCTGCATTTGATAAATCCTTTTTAATACAAGTTGTCTCCCTCTGGAACTCTATACCTTCAGATATTCGACACGCAAAATCGATATCCTCATTCAAATCTCTCCTCTTCGAACACCTACTCCATTCCCAATCCGATTGATCACGAAATGCACTTAAAAACCTCAAAGTACACCCAGATACTCTGATTATTTTGTAATTCATCGATATTTCGTTCACTTTATTAATTTCTTTGTATATTTTATATTTACACGTATTTATATCTTTTCATCATTTATAACTTTATTGTACCCCGAATTAACCTGTAAATATTAAATAGTATTTCATGGACACTATAAATACACCTAACCAAAATATTCACTAGTCACAGAATAATAAAATTATTTTCATTTCATTCATTTCATTTCATAAAATTCCATGTCAGTAATGAAAAAGGAACAACTATACGTTTTCCTTTAAGAAGCCATCAATCTCCAATATATGAGTATTTTTATGTATGTATATACGCTTTATTTAGCTCAAATAACTTAATCTTATTCAATATGAGAATTTAGTTATCTTTTATTTTATTTATAACTTACATATTTCTGTCAAGATAAAATTACAGAACTAAACTAGAGAAAAAAATGTAAATAACATAATGAGAATTTATTACCATATGAATCGTTGGAATTATATCATATATAGTCCGTGGTACAGGCTCCTTTTTATCAAATTATTAACATCGGCCTGAAACATAGCTTCATCTCATCGTAACTTACAAATACTTTATTTATCTGGAGGTCGGAAGACTTTGTCTATTTAATTAGATACTAAAAACTCGTAAATACCCACTTGCGTGATATCGTAAGATAACTTTAGTACAAAATCGAGAAAAAAGTGGCCTTCAAAAATATTGAGCCGTTTAGTGTGACCTACACACCAAATTATCAAAATAAAGAGGTTATATAGATCAAACGTATATAATATTGTAGGTCACCTTTTTTATCCACCCACATTAGTTTCTCACTTAGAAAAATCTCATGTCCACCCATAAAGATTGCCAATAATCCAGTGCCTTCAAAGAACTATGTACGGTACCTTGGACTCTATTTAGATAAAAAACTTACTTGGAACATACATACGAAATTAAAAAGACAAGAACTTACTAGACGATATAGCCAACTTTCACATCTTCTGGACTACAGATCTTCACTTAACTTACGAAACAAGCGACTGATCTACAACACCTTACTGAGACCAATATGGACATATGGAGCAGAACTTTGGGGTTCTGCAAAACAAACACACATAAACAAAATACAAACAGCACAATTAAAAATTTTACGAAAAATTGTTAACGCACCTTGGTACATTTCAAATTCTACTATACATAACGACTTAAACACCCCAACAGTAAAATCCTACATCCACGACAAATACACTACATTTCATTCTTCAACCCAAAATCACTCCAATCCTCTCGTTCTTTCTATCTCCTGCTCCCTGTTACCTGAACAACGCAGATTATTAAGAAAATGGCCAAGAGACCTACTACATCAATAAAAACCAAATCAAGAAAAACACCAAGACTGTACAAACACAACAAATTTGCTAGATGCGCAGCCGCGCAGGTTCAAATTGCATAAAATACAAATTAAAAAAAATATATATATATAAAAGTGAGATAATGTGAGAGATTTAAGCCAATAATAAATTTTTCTAATGAGTGTTGGATTTCCCGCAGCATACCCAATTATCAACGACCAACTGTATCTATATTAGGCATTTTGAAACTTTTTAAAAATAAAATTTCAATTAAATTAATGAAAAATTAAAAATAAAATATTATACGAAATTAATAAGTATATCATAAAATACTACAATTTAGTTAAGTTTCATTGTTATTCACTACACATCTACGGACTCAACCGTTTGAGTAATATCCAGTCATAAATTAACGTCATCATAGAGCGGTAGATTAGAAATCCATTAATAAAGATTACGGAGAAAGGTGTTCGCAACAAATATTTTAAACCTTTCCTACGAAGAAACGAGTCGCAAAACGAACCTAATATCGCCGTTCTTTTTCTTGTATTGCGCAACCGCGCCACGTATTGTTAAGGTCTCATTGGCAAGGCATCATTAATTTCGAAGACAAAGATATCTAACAGCTGTAACGAATGCTTTATCGTCCTCCAAACAGGATCCAATTAGATAGTTTCACAATCCGACGTACACGATCACAGTATTTCAATAGCCTCCGTTAGGCAAGACTATTGCTAATGGATTAACAATGCTCTATAATTATTTATTTTATCTGTTATAGAAAATCAAGGACATTTGAATAAATGTAAAATCATTTACACCACACGGCAGAAAAAGGAGAAAATCTCTAACCTCTAAAACTACAAGACTCCTTTGGTGGCCTGCCAAGCGGTCAGCCGTTATGATTTTCGACACTGGGTTTCGCTACTTGAATTATTTGCTGCTGAAGCAGTAAATCAACCAAAGTTGACACAGTTTCGAGCCAGGCAGAGAGGCCGAATCGCTTATATAAACAGAAGAAAAAATTAGAGCGATTGATTAATATTTTTTGAGTTATTCACAAATATCTTTTCTTTTCATTGTTACCTTTTTTTTTTCATAAACTTTCGGGGGGATGTGACTATTTTTTTCAACTGAAGGAGAATAAAATATTTAAAATGAGCGGTCAATCAACGGGTTTGATGAGGAATTTACGATATGGTGTAACGATAAAGGAACACCTTCGAGAAATAATATACCAAGATACATTCCTATACATATGATTTAAAGTATTTTTATATAATCCACCCTATTCATATTTAATATTATTATCTAATACCAGACCGAAACGACAAGAAACCGCTCGACGTTTCCGATTACTTTAGTACTTACTAGACAAACGCTCTAAGGCCTATTTGGACTTACGGAATTGAGCTATGGGGTTCCTCTAAATCATCGAATTCCTCTTGTATCCAATCCTTACAATCCAAAATCCTTCGTAAAATCCACAAAGCTCCCTAATTTACTATAAATAAAACCATCTATAATGACCCTAATGTTTCTTATGTTTCAGATCTGGCCTAATCCAGATACCTATCCTTCCATAATAAACAGAATCATTCCAATCCTCTCGTTTCTAACCTTGCTTCCTCTTCGATTCCTGACAACCCTTCGAGGCATCTGAAAAGAAGATGGTCCCGTGATCTCCTAATGTAGACATATCATTAGAGTAGCTACCATTGGGTAGTTTTTCAACAAGTGTTTTCACGTCATTATATCCATATGTTCAAATTTACTAGATGTATTTATTTAATATAGTTGTAAATATCATTAAGAAATAATATAAAAAAATATATAATTATCATATAACAACTATTGGGGCCAAACCTTACAGCAAAAGATCATCCTAATTAACTAAAAAATTAATTCCAATAGGATTGGGATGAATATATTAGACCATTGAAGATGGTTAAATACCAATAATAATTCCAACACATAATCAAGGATGTAATTGACAAAAAATGTGCATTTCTTGAGTTATTGGCAAATAAAGTTTCCTTCATAACTTTTTCTCCTGACATTCTGGGATCTACGCTACGAAAAACTTTCGTATTGTAAATAAAGATAGATCATTACGGGAGTTGCATCACAAGCTATGCTCAGCTTTCCTAAGGACATTGTACATCCTATGAAACAATTTCTGTAAAAGCGTCCCCTCGCTACCTACTCGTATAAGGGCAATAAGAGCCAGGAGACATCCAGACCATCTCAAAGAGAGTTCCCTACGAGCTCCTTCAAGGACGGTACTTCCTGCTCTTAGCCTGTCCTTTCACTTCTCCAGCCTACGCCGTTCGACAACAACAGGATTCCATGTCTTACAGTACTTACCATCCCATCTGGAATCCTGTTACTAGCCATACAGAGGCAGGCATCTTAGAGGAATGGGTTACCATTTTAGAAATCCCTAGTATGTTCAAGACCGGTATTATGGTTTTGGGTTAAAAAATATATCTGTCTACTAAGAAAAAAAAAAAACAGTTACTTAGGTTTTAGATTGCTATATATCTTTGAACCAGTTTAACTATCAACGAAATGTCATTGCAGATGACACCTAGCCTTGTTATAAAACAGCACAAGTTATCTTTGAAGAAGGTCCGGAACAGTGGTCAAATATACCAATCCACTAACTTCTTAAATAATAATAATAAATATCCACTAATTTTAAATATACATCACGGATTTATTTTCGATAACTCCAATGGTCAATTAATGAATGAATTTATTTATAAACCTTTATATGATTTCTCAAAGGCGTTTTGTGTCGATAGTACCCCATATCTTCATCAAGTCCAATGATTAAGCCCTAATTATGAAGATCTGCTTATCCTTCAAGTTGGAAAAATAATAACATCTCCCTAAAATTTCAGGGGAAATATTTATAAAGAAAAGGAAACTTTATTTGCAAATAGTTCGAAAAGTAAACATTTTTTTTTGTTTATAACCGTGATTATTTGAAAGATTGCTAAAATCTGTTCAAATAAAAACATCGCATTTGGACTATTATTAGCTGAGATACAGACTATTGAACTTCGTAAACATTTTGATTTAAGTTTTATAATATTTTATTTTTCGTTGCTCGATTACAATTACCGACAAAAAATAGAAAACAATTCCTTCAACTTACGATACGTTGTGTAATTTATTTCTTTATTATTTTGCCAGTTGTTCACTTACGAATATTCTTTTGGAATGATTTGCACAGGCCAACTAGTGAACTTATATGCAAATTCTGTACTAAAATACGAGTAATTTCTGTCTATCTGTAAAATGGATTTCAAAAAAACATACAAAATTTGTTAAACTTTTAAAATAAAGTTTTTCAGCCTCAGAAATTGAACTACGTGAACCCTTATAATAACTCAATAAAGGTTGAGTAATTGTGGTACAGGAAAAATGTATTTTTTTTTTTTATCTTTTCAATGAAGGTCCTTCATTGCAAATTAAATTTAATATATATAGCGGTAGAAAATGGTAAAGAATAACAAAAAACTAGTAGTTTTTAGTTTTTGGTAATTTAACACAAAATAAAAGCTTTCATAAAACTTAATTCCAAAAATTAGTAGACGTAAACATTAACTCGTCATATTTGAGGAAAAATGAATTTTAACTCAACGTAGGGTGGTAAGTGGAAGTGTTTGACGTGTGTAACATTTTTTGATTACTTTCCTATCACTACTAGAGTAAGTATCGGAAACGGACCAGTTTTCCGATATGCAGTTTTCAATAGATCTATACTTTCACAGTCTTTTGAGTCTAAACTTTTCGGCCATTGCTTTGTCGGTCTGTCCACGGTTATTTTTTATATAATTACATAAAAAAAAATCAATAAACACACAAAAAATTAAATGATTAGAGGCAACATATAAGCTCCAAGAGACCATAACACGTACACTACATAGTTATTTACTGAAATTTTGAAAGCTTAAAGCTTGGGATATTGACTCTTCAAATTATTTCTTAACAATGATGTTTTTATTGATTTATTTTTTAACCATAATTATTATATGCAAATTTTATTTATTTGTTTCCTAAAATTTAAAAGAGTAAGATTTATTTCATAAATACAATAAGATTTTGCAATGTAGATACCCTTTTCGGTCCTCAAGAGCAATGGATTTTGATAATAAATGTGGAAGCAAATGAAAAGGGAAATAGAGAAGTGAGGAATCGTAGTCACATCCCCACGAAATTTCAGTTAAAAAAGTTTTTTTTTTTTTTTTTTTTTTTTTTTTTGTAGTAGCCCCTTAATAATTTAAAAGATTACTAAATTCAATAATAAAAAAAAAATCGAAATATATTAGAAATTCCTAAAGTTGAATCAATTTAAAACGAAGGAAAAGAAAATCATTTTCCCCATCTGATTATATGTTGCATTAAATTGTTTCTAAATTATAGGTATATTGCTAATTGCTCAATAACTAATACATCATGCAAATCATTCACACGGGCCAATGTATATTTATCATATGTGAGACGAAATATTATTTAAAATAAAATAACGAACACTCACTTGCCTTGAACGAAACGGGATAATATTTTACACTGAAATTTATATTAAAATACAGCAAACGATTGCCGTGGTAATCATTGTGACTTGCCAATATCATGACGAATGGGCTTCAAGCCCCAAGCCAGAAATTGGGTAGCATAACCTAACACGTCTCTCGTCTAATAATACAACGCCTGGACCAGTAATTTATCAAAGGTATCCTAAACTGCAGGTGGCCCGAGCATCTATTATTAAAATGCTTGTTTCTTTTGGCAACTCTTCGTGGTTCTGCAATCACTCACATGTGAAAATTGGCTATACCACCGAAGTCATGACCTAAGTCAAAATTCTTGAACCGGTTTTGGCATGTTAATCAGCTACTGGTCTTGCATTTCTGAAAACTTACCTACCTACGGTTGATCATCCTAGAATATTTTAAAATAAAAAGTAAATAAATAATTCATAATTGGTAAATGGTTAACTGTCGTGGATAATGAAGAGAAGAATAGTTGGGGTGGTCAGTCAAAAAAGAAGGCAAAAATAAATGGTAATATTTTTTTTTACATATGCCGACGTTTCGACCTGAAGTTCAGGCCTTCATCAGGGCTGAGAAAATAACCAGATAACAACAAACATAAGTAGTGAAGGAAAAAAAAAAAAAAATTATTTATAAAAAAATAATAATAAATAAATATAAAGTAAAATGAAATTGTTAGAATAATGACTAAGAACTAAGAGATAAATAATAATAACCGTTACAACGTGTGGAATGATGAAGTAGGCATAATCAAAAAGGGTGACATAAGTATTACAATGGGAATCTTAGGATAAAATGTAAATGTAGCTAAAATGTAATGTTTCTCATACCTTGTTATCTGGTTATTTTCTCAGCCCTGATGAAGGCCTGAACTTCAGGTCGAAACGACGGCATATGTAAAAATAAATATTATCATTTATTTTTGCCTTCTTTTTTGACTGACCACCCCAACTATTCTTCTCTTCATAAATAAATAATTGTTTTTGTCATGATATATTACACGTATTTTATGATACGAATTTTTTTTTTTTTGTATACATTAATTTAATTTAATAAAAATATTTGGTAATTCTTGTAAGAAGTAATTGGATAAAGAAAGTCACGTGTAAGTTCAAATATTATGTTCTTTGATCCATTAAATGTAATGTATTTATGATATTAGAAATTTATAAAATTAAGCAGGACTAGGAGATTTCCTGAAATTTTTAATGTTAATATATATATTATAATTTTTTATTTTATATTTTTATAGTTTATTTATTACAGTTTTAAATAAATGATCTGTATTTGTGAATACTTCCTCAATTACTTTTAATCTCTTATTTATGATCTTAGTATTTTTAATCATAGAATCAAATTATTTCTGTGGTTATCACATGATTTATCAACCGATGTATTAGAAGAAAAAAACCATGAAACGAAAATTATTTAATGAGGAGTTGATCGGGAGAGGGAGGGGGGTGCGGTCAAATTAATAAAAAATTAAACAAGTAGAATTATTTAAATTTTGCCGACGTTTCGATCCACTTTGCAGGTCATTATCAGGGTTACAAAGGAAACAAAGCATGGTGAAAACAAAATAAATGAATGAATATAAGTAGATATAAAATAAGAACAAGTTTTCTGATACAGAAATAAAAAGAGGATATCAGAGATATAGTGGGTGACAATGTAGTTAAAATATCAAGTATTATATGTAGAAGATACAAACAAACATTTTTAAGATTAAATTAATTTAGATCTATTGTTTTGTTTTTTTCGTTTTAAGACAAACATGGCCATAAACAACACATGAAAGGTATATGCATAAATTACCATTTTGTAAAATTTAATTTAATCTACACCAAATGTTCTTAATTTGCTATAAGAATATGAAGTCATTTATAATTCAAGGTCAACTTCTATACAACGCAAACAGGTAGAAGCGATTTAATTTGTTCCACTTAATCTTCACCAATGAATAAGTCATGGTTGAACATTACGTGTATATTATACCAAGAAAGGAAACTTCGAAGCTACAAAGGCTTATTATCTTCGGGAAGATAACGAGAAATAAGATGATAAATTCTGAATCACGACTCGAAATAAAATAAAAGTTAATGTAAGAGAGTCAGCATAGTTATGGATTACCAAATCGTGAAGAAAACAGAGAGTTCATCAAAAGATCAGAGATAGTATAAAAGACAACAATTATTCACACATCGTACAAATCTGTTTTCATAACAAATTCCTAGATTATCACTTATGTGGCAACGACATGTTTCAGATGAAATTTCGCAGTTCGATAAAATAATCGATTCTCGTTTTGTCAAAGCAGTTAGTGTATAAGGACTAGGATAGGAAGAAAGAGTTATCGTTGAGGTTGGCGACCTATAGGAATATAACAAGTGGGAAGGTCAAGATTTATTACGTGGGTCAGCTATTAATAATATCCAATCATAATAAAAATGTTTTTAATGACTTCAAAGGGTAGCATAATATTATGTTCAACGTTTGTAAGCCATTAATATCATAAAAATACACGTCATTGACTCTAAGAACCTCGTGTTCAAGAGTCTTGAAGTCTTGAAGTCCAATATGTGAGGAGTAATAAAATTTTGTTGTGTTAACTTGGATTATCAATGACAGAGAAAAGTCAAGAAATTTAAAAAACATCTACATACCTCTTTAAATTGTGAAAATAGGAAAAAAAAAACATTATGATATTAAAGTCGATTTTAAAACAGTATCTCTTGTTTAAAGTAACCATTTTGCAGAAAAAATAAATTAGTTTTTAGCTATAGATATAATGCTTAATCCAAAAGATCTATTTTATTTAAAATAAAAATTATTAATAATGAATAAGCAAATAGGATAACATCTCATTGATTACGAAAATTCAAAACTTTAAGACTTTTCATTTGCAATTACTTACACATCGACGTTTTGGTGCCAAAATCAGCACCATTTCAGTAATTTTTACAGATTAGAGTAATTTGATAAATTTTTATTCTATGACATTATTTTAAAGAATCGCTGACTTGTAATAGAGTTGGTCTTATATCGAAACCGTTGATGAGTTTAAGGAGTTCAGAGAAACACATTTTGACATAATGCAGAGCTTAAGAAATATGTAGACTATCTTGTGTCTTGACAAGCGATCTACTCATCATTTTACAGAACAATTACAAATGAAATTGACAAATTATTTTGTTTTCTGAAATGTTCGAAACCTGAAAATATAATCTAATTCTCAATGAAAATAAGGCAATAATGACCGTGGTGGTTGAAGTATTTAATCTAAAGGGAAAAAAATGAGTTTTTGGATTGATAAATCTGAGCTTGATTAAGAAATAAAAATAGTGAAAAGTTTAGCTCTATCGAAAAATAAATTAGTGTGTTTTTTGGTATAGACCGGCAACTTTTATGAAATATATTTGTAATGTATTGCGATCATGAAAAATACATATTTTTTTTTTTTTCAAAAGAATAAAATTGACAAAGTGTGGTATAAAATTGTTAAATAGAATACAGAAAAAAAAACAAATGTTAATAACATGCATTAGAAGAAAAATAGATAAAGTAAAAACGTTAAGAAAGTAAAATAAATAAATAAAGAATTATAAATTCATTTTAAATAAATATATTTATTTTTGGAAAAAATTTTAACAATTATTAATAACGTTATGATGCTCTAATAGTGAAAAGAAATGTCTCTGGAGATGGACAATGAGTCCGAAACCTTACAGAGATGAATAAATTGACGTAGAGTAAAAGCACCAAGTACCTGACTGACATCCTCTTCAAAAAATAAGAATAATAAAATTTCAGAACCTCCCAGACCTCTAATTCATATAATTTTAGTTTATATATTTTCTCCTTGTATATTTTCCTGCTTTGCTTTAGTCTTGCCGGAAATCGCAACTGAAATAATGAGTGGCAAATTACGATAATTTCTCCCCGTCAGTTAGTGTCCCAGGAATAACCATGTGTTAGTAAGAGCACCATACCTTGGGTATGCTTTTTTATATTTAACTATTCAGATTTATACCAAATAAATTTTTGTTTGATTGTTTTAGGAGTGTTTTAAATAATGTTTTTTTCTGTTTTTAACTGATCTTGAAGAACGAATTGTATATTTAAAGCGTGTCAACTACTTCAGCCTTATAATGGGGACTTTTCCAAACAGTTAAAAGGCCTGTACTCTCATAATTTTAACAGATATACTCAATCCAACATGTCTTAAAAATGGAACCATTTAGATCTTGTTAAAAAAAATTGCTAATGATTTAAATTAAATATAAGGCAAAAATAGGTTGTCAAAAACAGGTTCTTGACAGCGACCAGCATTTGTTAATAAATTTAAGTCGGGAAACGCAAGAAGTTGGTTTTATAATTTGTTTATTTATTGATTTATTTAGAAATATAATAATCTGTCACGTGGACAATAATTATGGGAACACATTCACACCATATATACAGAACAAATTAAATTAAAAAAAGCAAAATAATAACCAAAAACTATGAAACGTTAAAAAATAAAATAATCTAAAGATAAGTAAATTAAAAACATAGAAACAGGCAGGGAACCCCAAGCCAGGCCTCTCCCTTCAACTATAGATGAAAAAGCAGGTCTCCAAGAAATCCCTGCGCTACTCTCTCAACCACGTCAATGGTGCTAAAGCCGGTGGAGTTTGAGCGCTTAGACATAAATTCTTGTCTTGGATTTATAATAAGTTAAAGATAATTTCTGTTAATCTTAAAATTAAAAATATGAAATTTCTCTTAATTAGATCCTTTTTATCATCTCTGTCAGCGACAGCAACATTTCAAATCTAATAGTGTCAGATACTGATACAATAAATTTTCTTAATTTTCATATTTTTTTTTATTTAGATACAGTTTTCATGGATTTTAAATACGTTTTGGTAAGGCGAGAAAAATGTATATATGATGAATCCAAGAAAAATACAATAAAATCAGTATTCAAGTTTTAACACGTAAAAGTCCAAAGAAAGTTTCTTAAGCATGTCAGCCACTGGTCATATGGAAGAGATCAGTTTTCATGCTTTATACCTACAATAAAAATAATAATAAATATACTGATACAAAGATAATAAACGATACATTGCAAGAAAACTAATAGTAGTCCTTTTTATTTTAGAAGAATCCATGTTATAGAAGAACTACCAAACCATCGAACTGATAAGACATGAGTGAAACGATGCCGTAACGGTTCCACCGACCGAGCCATCCTAAAAATCGTACATAATCCCAGCAGTAAGCAATAAGCAGTAAATATAGCGATATTAAACAAGCTGGGACCTCCATAACCATCAGCTAGGACCGGAGGGATCCCCCCCACGATCGCCTTGTATCAGGAATTAACCCATCACAGCTGCTCTTCCTACGGCCCCAATATAAATCTGGGCTTTATCGCTCTCTGACGGCCGATAGCACTAACTCCGGTCTATCTATAACCTCCCTATTTATTGGCCTCTCTTATCGTACAAGGTTATGGTGAAGGAACCGGATTGCTTCCTTGAAAACAACTTACTTTAGTGTATGCCCCCCTATACTCTGTATCATCCAATGTAAGGGAATCATCGATGGATAAATATTACCGTATCGGCTTTTCGTAATCCTAAATAAATATCAATCCAAAGCAAAACTATATTATTTATTCATTTTTTTCTTATTGCATAATGATTCTGTAAATTTTAATTTTATTTATTTTTAATTTTAATTTTATTTTTTTAATTTTTATTATGATATTTACAACTGTATCAGTATAAATACATCAAGTAAGCTTGTTGAGAAACTACCATTAGTAATACTCTAATAATATGTCTACATGAGGAGATCACGAGGCCATCTTCCTTTCAGACACCTAGGAGGGTTATCAGGAATCGAAGAGGAAGCTAGGTAAGAAACAAGAGGATTCGGATGGTTATGAAGTTTATCATGGAAGGATAAGTATCTGGATTGGGCCAGATCGGAAACATATTGAACATTGAGGTCTTTATGGATTATTTTATTTGTGACAAAGTAAGGAGCATTGAGGAGTAAATTTAGTAAATTAAAAATCCAATACGATATACGAGTCACTTTTTTTCTAAAGTGAATCATTTTAGATTTTTATGGAAAATGAGATAAGTATCGTTTTCCATATAAAAACACTCCCCAATGAATCCCATAGAATAACCTCGTATAAAGAGCAGATATTTTCAGAAAGTGGAGAAAAGGTCAATTTTTATTTTATAGGTTTAACCTAAACTGTTTCTATGATTTTATTTATGAATGTTCAATTTTAATTATCAGAAATGGTTTAAATCGAAGCGTGTTTAGAAAAATGTTATTTCTCTACTTTTAAAAATGATAGTATCCGTCTTAGATGTGAAGCCACTCAATAGTGTATTTTTCCCCCAAAACGAATCTAAATATTTTAAAAAACTGGTGTGGAAATAAGATTATTTTCAGATTTTTTTTTTTCAAGAAGCGTATGCATTTCTCAAGTATTACTAAATAGAAAATAAAAATCTTCAAATGCTTGTTTATTGTTGATTCAAATTAAAATTATAAAGACACTTTCAGAAGCAGTTAGTTAAGGGTGCGGTAAAAAAAGAAATTATATTATATAATAGTATATTTTTGAAGGAAACGAGTCGACTGTTCTACATATCATGGGTGATAAATATTCCGGACGCAGTCTTTTTAAATTTTTTTTAATTATTTTTTTAAAAGCCTGTATACATTTTTACAACGTAGGCCGAAACGAACCCACAGTCAACCATCTCCTTACCATTATAAAAAGTCATTTATTTTATTGTACCATTATTGTAAACGTAAAATAAATTTTTTATATTATAATTTTTATATTTTTTTTCTTACGGATCACTCACTATTTTTTTCTCTGTAAAACAAACTCTTTTTTTTTCTCTCTCTCTAAAACGGGTCTTAAAGTTAAATTCTTTTCGAAAGGTACTCTATTCAAGTTTAAATTTTATTTAATTGCTAATGAAAAAATCTGAGATTTTCGGAAATATAATCCAAGAGTATAGAATTTCTTAATTTATTTTTAATTCGTAGCGGTTTTGATATTACTAGGTTATTAGAAAAGTCATTACACGAAAGTATAGCTTATTTCATATTGCACATGTTACGGCGATCCAAAATTCAAACGTCTTCATGACGGTTTGAAATAAATATACTTGTGTATTTTGATACAACACCTAAGAGAAAAACAAATTCTTAAGTTTTGGCCCAATATTTCATGTGTACACACACATGCATGAAGCCAGAACTCGAGAATGTCCACTGGTATGTTGGTTACGAGTGCCAACTCTCCAATACGCAAGTCCTATTGTGAAACACAACGGTCACAGATTAGTGCAAGCTTGCCCTTCAAAACCCGTTTGCAACATTACTATAAGACTTCACCAGTGACTTGTACGGCTTTGAAACAACCTTTTAACGAATACACCAATACACGAATCGAAACACTCAGTAAACATACGTTAGATAGATATTGCGTACGAATTCCATATAATTTTAACTAAATTATTTCCAAATTAAATTTATTTCCGTAATTTTCTAGATATCTAACCAAAGATATTTATAAAATATCTAACCACTCCTAACACATATTAATGAATGCGTTCATTCGAAAAATAAATAAATCTCGAGTATCGAATTTCATATAAAAATTCCGGGAAACTATCTTCATCTTATAGAGTGTACTATGTGTGAATCAGTATCATGTATTGATATAAAAAAAGGGAACCAAAAAGGAGTTGAAAACGAAAATTTGTTTCAATAATGGTTGCCCTTTCACATCTTTCCCCACCACACATAATGAAATTGTCTGACGTGATTTTTTTTTTTAATATTTTAAAATTCATTTCCGAATTTGATTTATAAAAATGTCCAGACTCCCAAAAGATAATTTTCAAATACCAAATTACCAATTGTTTCAGGGGAAAAATATATCAGTACTTTCGGATATAAAACTATTTCAAACACACATTTCAACTACAACAATATGTCCTCAATTCTCATGAAAAAAAACCAGAGAATCACTCCCATTAAGGAAATTTCCCCTGAGCTTCTATTTTAACTGAGAACATTTTGTTTCGAAGAGGTCAGGGGAAACCTGTCAGTTGGATAGTGTTGTTGACCTCGCCTCCCTATATGTATAATCTCGCTTAAGAGGGCTATCAAACTATGGATTGTCATTAGCCGTTATCATAATCATAATTAAATGCTTGTTCCCATTTTCTAGTTTTGGTAAAAATCTACTACGATTATTTATTGAAAACAAAATTAATATTATTGTTTTTTTGTTTTGTTTTTTAACAGGTTGTCTACCTAGCTCTAGATACATAATTACTTTAAATTCCAGCAAATAAATGGGTCATAACATTACAATAATAGAGGGTAAAATAAATTTTACTAACAGATAATTTGAATTAATTGGTTTGGCAAATCAAGGTCCACAAAAGAAAAAAAAATAGAGACTATATCATTTCTAATTCAGCATTGACATAGACCAAACAAAAAAAAAAAAAAATAATGCCATATGAATACAGCAAATTATGAGTGATTTAATACAAATATAATACATAATTTATTATAATATAGCATAATCATATACCACTAACTTGGATTAATACACAGTAATCATTATAATACCTCCGTAACTAGCTGTAAATAATGGGGAGAAAAAGAGAGCGAGGGATTGATGGGAACATAGCATTTGTACCCGTCCCATCGAAACGCGTTTTGAAAACAGCTCGCTAATTGGGAGAGCCATTCGTAGCATAAGAACCGTTTTACTTTAAGACTTTAATGCACCAATAGGTGTGATGGGTTTATACTTTACTAATATAAATAAATAGCTATCTATTAGTATTTTATTTATTTATTTAATCAAAATATAAATATATTTTAAAAATAGTAAAAATTTCGTAATATAAAATTGATGCGATGAAATGAGCTCTGAATATAAAAATATAAATTCTAGGATTCGAGATTATTTTGGGCGTATATAGTTACAAATATGACCCAAACTATAGCATTAAAAGAATTATATTTTCAGTTGTTGAATATCAAAGATTCAACGGATGTATATTCTAGACACATGATATTAATGCAGCAACTCGTATTTCTCTGGAGACCAAAAACTGAAATTTATGTTGCACTTTTGGATTACTTATTGCCAATATCTTTACTTTTTTTTTTTTTTTTGTACACCATATCTTACTTAATACTCAATCAAAAATAATAATCGACCCATCATTTTGAAGACTAACTATAAACTAAAAACCTGAAAAAAAGTTATGAATAAAAGAAAACTTAATTAGCATAACTCAAAAAGTATACGCTTTCTACTTAGATTATTTTAAAAAAGATCCCTCCCCATCAAAACTGATTGAATTTACTTTTTTCATTCATATTATAATGCTATTTCGTCATTTAACAAATTATTTACCATGTGAATCATTTGCACAGATCATCTATTTCTTTTTCTCTGTTCCATTTTTTTTTATGATTCATTATGGTACCTGTTGACACAGGCGAATCACGAGCTTTCAGGCTGAAGCCCCCCCCCCCACCCAAAATGTTAAAGGTATAATATAACCAAGTTTTATGGTAAAAATATATTACAAAATTATCTCTTAAAGTATTGTTGTTCGTGTAATTACATTTAATAAGACATCAAGAATCACATAAACACCATTTCATATATGTAGCTAGTATCTTTTAGTGTAGCTTTCGTTATATATATGGAAAAAAAAAAAGCTTTCGGGCTGAAACCCCCTCCCAAAATTAAATCCGGAATCCGCTAGTGCCTGTTGATATATTTAAAAAGCAAACTCCAATCACAGAACAAATCTTTTCTATTTCAAACTAAGTTTTTACAACAATACTAAGACTTACATGTTATGTTATATATTAACACATATAATAATAATACAAATCAATTCCCTCCAAATGACTGAAAATGAGATCAGCCATTGACTCCATAACCACTGCAACAACAATATTTTTATTATATTTTATTCCTATGTATTTTTTGTTTTTTATAGTTATTCATATTATTTTGCGAAACTGATTCCAGCCAATTTACAATAGTAATTAATATGACATTCAAAAATAGTAGCTACTATATTAAATACAAAGGATGCCATAAATGATTTTAAAAAATCTGTATACATCAGAGAAGTAATTTATTAGACAAAAATTATATTTTTCTGGAATATGATAAAGAGTATACAAATCATTTAAATTTTAGAAAGCAGGATAAAATAAATAGAACTTAAATTAACGACGTTTCCGATTGCTTCAGCACTAACTTGGAAAGCTCTAAACTTCCAATTAATTACAAAAGACTCATACACATGAGTATAATAAGGCCTATTTGGACTTACGGAGTTGAGCTATGGAGCTCCACTAAACCATGGAATGCCTCTCGTATCCAATCCTTACAATCCAAAATCCTTCGTATCCTCAATGACCTTAAATGTTTCTAATGTTTCAGATCTGGCCCAATCCAGATACCTATACTTCCATACTAAAACTTCAGAATCATCCCAATCCTCACGTTTCTAACCTTGCTTCCTCTTCAATTCCTGATAACCCTCCGAGGCATCTGAAAAGGAGACGGTTCCGTGATCTCCTAATGTAGAAATATCTTTAGAGTAGCTACCATTGTGTAGTTCCTCAACAAGTGTTTTCATGTCATTATATCCATATGTTCAAATTTACTAAATGTATTACTTTAATACAGTTGTAAATATCACAAAACAATAAAAAAATGAAAACCAGAGTTATTTTGATAAACTTTTTATCATACACCATTGCATTAATGATAGGAATTATTGCACAAGGCAAATTACTCCAATTGAGTGCAAACGGTTCAGTGGCAAGCCAGACCCGCTTTGTGAACTAAAGAGCCCACCGCTACAACCGAAACAAACTCAGAATTTTCACGCTACTCGATTTGTTCTATCCACAGTTTGTCAAGAGAACTGTGCCACCTTTTTTGCATTCACGAGTGTAATCACCATGGAACTATGTCAGCATCCCAATGTTTTAACTTGTTTATTATCGAGGGTGGAACGGAGTCGAAAATATACCACCTGTTATATTCCAAAACATCCTTGAATTATTCACGGCAAAACATTTTTCATAAATAAGGGATTCAAGTTGTTTGCGCTGGAAAAATATATAATAATCCATTTCGGTTAAATGGCCGTAACCAACCATTTCCCCTCATCACCTCCCAAAACTGATTTCCGCAAATACTCAGTTCTTGTCTCGATAGGTAACACTAGGTGTTTCATCAAGAGGCAGTTGACTTTAAGACTCACTTACTCCCAGGCCAACTCTTCCGGCATTAAGGTCACTCGAGTCTTTTATGGCCCCTGGTTAGGCAAGGACTAAAGAGGCCATGTCCCTTCAGCCCGAGTATAATGAAGTAATTTCCCACTCGCGCCCATTACAAGACTCCCCCCCCCCCCGCCCTCGTCTGCTACTTCAACCATCATGTATGCAGGCTTTTAACCTTTAACAAGAATAGAATAATTTAACAAGACCAAAAAATACCGAGCTTACATGGATACATGGACATACGTAAAAGGTATAAGGAAGAATGAAGGATACAGGATCGTACGTAAAAATAAAATACATAAAGTGAAATCATAAAAAATTAGAAAATCTATAAAACTGAATAAAGTTCCAATCAAATAATTAATTTATAATGTTTTCTACGGGGTCATCAATCATAAATCAATTTAAATATACAGCCTAAAATTTAATATTAAAAAAAATTAATTTTTTGTCCAATTTCAACTTCCTTCCCATTTATTTATATCACATCAAGATTAGTGAATTTTTATTTGTATATTTTTAAACCAGGACTTTTAATTTCAATCCATTAAAAAAAAATAAGTTTTTGCCTGAATAACCATAATGTTTGAAAATTTTTATTACTGTTATTTTTTAAAATACAATGTTATTTTTGACTTAAAGAAAAAAGAAGATATAAGAATCAATCGAAGAATCGTTAATAAGAATCGATTTATCACAATGATTGATTCGTTGAGAATTAATTCAGAAATAAGAATCGAATTACCCATCTCTAAATCAGACTCTCATAAACAAATAAGAACTGGAAATTTAAAATAAAAATATTTATAGTTAAAAAAATTGTAATTTTAAAAAATAATTCCTTATAAGCCGCAAAATGAGTAAGTCATTGATATGCCTTAGAAGAACAGTCCTTCGGATAAATAGTAAAGTTGAATTTGGAGAAAATACTGAAGAGTTAGGAACGCTTTACTGAACGACCGGCAAATAATTCTGCCAAAAATAACATATTTTTTATTTCAAAATAAATTCGTATTAAAGAGTTTCAAAGGACGCTAGGAACGGATATATATTGCTTTTTCGTGAAAAAAAAATATACTTGGAATACTTTATTGGAAATGTATTTTTGTTTTGTGATTTCTTATACAACTAAATTTAAGAAAATCAGCTATCTTTTTTTTCTTATTTTAGGCAAAACATCGATTGGAAGATAACAAAAAAAAAGGAGTTGAAAATAGGTATTTATTTTTTAGGCTCCTAGGGCGCATTTATAAGGATACTGTGACACAAATTTAATATTTTTCGATCTAGTATCTGCAAAAAGATTCATTTCATCCAAGTGATCTTATTGTATAAATGATGCCAATGAAATCCAGTATCAATATTATCAGTGTCCTTAATTGTGAAAAACTGTAATAAAATACAATTATTAAATTAAACTAAAACGAAAATCTGAAAAAATAAAAAAATGGTCCAGTCTACAAACTATTAATTGAAGAAGCTACACCGGTAATCCAATTATATTAACAATTAATACAAAAAAAAAAAATCGTTTATCGATTAACTTACATCAGAGACCTTGCCGCTAGAGAGTTCCTGAGAATAATTTAACGGTATAAAAATTAATTAACCGAATCAACAACCCTGATGATAAAAGATATTCAAACAAAACTATTAATAAAACTTTTATTTAACTTAATTACTAAGCCACGACTAGCTAGCGTGATGAGATGACTAAAAATGGGTGAAGGTTAAAGATAGTGCTCGAACGCAAGTTAATTTTTAATCAACTATTATAAAAGACAAATAGCAAGCCATATACCACATAAAATTATATCTCATGTTGCATTAATAATTTATATCATAATTATATCTAGATATGAGGTGCATTATACCCATTTAATATTATTTAAAACATGTGTCTTTTTTTACTTTCCTACCTATACTAGGTAAGGAAAGTATTGCAATCGAGACAAATTTCCGATATGCGGTTTTCGACGGATCTATACGGTTCAGAGCCCCCTCAGGCCAAAAAACACATTTTTATTTTTGTTTTTATTTCCTATAACGAGAGGCATAGACAAAAGTGGCCTAATTCAATTGGAAGGAAAGTTACATATTTTAATTTTTATTATTTTTAAACACCTCGAAATTCAAATTCCGAGGATTGTGTGTGATCTTAATGATTTGGCAAGAGCCAAATAGTACCCCTCGACACTCAAATTGAATTTGGGCAGGTGCAAGTGAGATTTAGAGTAAACTGTATGAATTGGGCATTTTAATATCCACTTAACTTTAACATGTAAAGTTAAAGCATAAAACATCCTGCTCAAATAAAAACAAAATGTAAATAAAAAAAAATAAAAAATAAAGTTATAGATGAAAGAAGAAAAAAAAGGAGGTTCAGCATTTTGGGTTTATAAACTCATTGTTGTGGTAATGTTGTGACGAGGCAGAAATTAGATCTGATGATTCGCGCTGAAATTTATATGAGAACTCACTTGTGTTGAAATTTGGTGTGGGGGATGGTTTTGATGTACCACAAGCCTCTCTCATTTCTGCCATCATTCTGACCTCAGGTTGTTGAAGTGAGATTTTAGCACTTCATGACTTGTTCACAAAGGAAGGGTGACGCGAGTGCAAAATAAGCTTTCACTACCAGCCTGAAAAACCGAAGCCTGAATAACGATTCAAATCCTGGTGGCGAGGGTCTATTAACTCTTACTAGGGAAAACCCGTATAGCCGAAAAGGCGAGAAAATAAGTTTAAAAAGTCTTGAAAATTGGCACTCTTCGCTGTCGCCTTGAGGTTTAACTGTGCAGGAAAAATTGTGTTCAAAACGAAGGATAGTAAAATAAGCTGGTGAGGTCTGGTGGTAGATAATCTGTCTCCCTTTTGTTTTTGATTTTTTTTTTCTTTTTAGTTGTTATCCTTGCACGAAATTTAATAAACTTCAAAGATTATTGGAGCTAAACATAGAGAACAGTTTGAGATTTATGTCCCAGTTAATTTGCATTTGTTTGATACAATACGAACTAATGTCAACTTGCCGTGATGTTCTGTTTTATACAATCTGCTGAATTTACAGTTGTTGTGATATTTAGAAGTTCAAATGAAGGAAGTTACTTTCAAGATTTCACGATTTCGCTTCAAGTAAATAATTAACAGAGGAGAAGAGATGCTTTCGCAGAAGCAATTAGAGTTATCTTCTATTAAGGAGATAAAAAATTAAAAAAAAAAGTTATGAATGATGAAAAGAGCTGAAGCAAGTTTTAAATAATTAAATCGTAGCATTAAAGTTATTCATTGTTTTTCCATAAATATTTATGTATTTTCAGTTATTAAGCCGGGTCATTCTGGCGACTGTAATATTCTGTCACACACCTCCGGGGCAAAAGACATCATAAATATAAATGAGGGGGGAAGAGGGGCCCCAAGATTACATCCTTGTTGGACCCCCAGCCCGGCACGATATCCCGCTTTAATTTCAGCCAAGATTCTCTCCCAGGGCTTAACTTATAAAGGAATCGGGATTCCAGTTAACTCCTCCTCAAAACCGGAGATTTATACATACAGATCTAAATGGCAAGATGATTGTTTGCAAAGAGGAGTAAATATTTTATGACGGAATAAACACAGTAAATGTTACCAGAGAAACAAAATATTGGTATTTGTTCAACCGCACCTAATACCACCTGCTAGCTCTGAATAAAAAACGCTCCTTACAGCTATATTTCGTCCGATTTATACCCGTAAAATTACGAACGCAATACCAATTCATTGCAAAACCTCGAGTCTCTATAATACAAGTAAACAAACTAAACCGCCAAGATTATGCCAATCCAGGCTTTATAAGGACAGGAAATAACCTAAATCACCAAAATACTGACAAAAAGTTAATCTGTAGTAAAAAAAAAAAAAAAATACCAATTAGCTTTTCATTTATTTCTTGAACTTCTTTATTGAGAAATATTACAATCTGTCTCAAAGGACGTTTATAATAGTGTTCAGAGATCACATTCACACTCTATGTACAATTAATTAAACAGGAAATAATGTATATAAGTATAATAAATAAAGAATGTATAATAAATAAGAATAAAATAACTTAAAAATAAATATTAAAGGAAGTTAGTCGACTGTTGTACATATCATGGGTGATAAATATTCAGGAAGCAGCCATCATAAGATTTTTTATTAGTGCCGACGTTTCGACCTAGTCATGCGGGTCATCATCAGGGCGTGTTTCGAGCACTTAAGATATTCAAGTATTCAAGATATTGGAGTGCTCGAACCACACTCTGGCACAGATGACCCACATTTTTGGGTTGAAACGTCGGCACTAATAAAAACCTTTTAATGACTGCGTCCTGAATATTTATCACCCTTAAAAATCAATAAAAAAAGAACACATATATATATACCTATATACAATATTTACAATCAGGTGAGGGAACTCCCTTAGCCAGACTTGTCCCTCCAAATGTGGAAGGTAAAGCATGACTGCAGGAGATCCCTGCACTACTATATCCACCGCGTCACTGAGGCTAAACAGTGGAGATTGAGTGAGAGCGCTTTAGCAACATACACTCATGTCGTGAGCGGAGAATCTAGCCATGGCCAGAACTCCAATATATACAAACCATAAAAGGTCGCGAAGCCAATGTAATCTTCCATTGCAACCTTCTTGAAGAATTATAGGGATGAACAGTGCTGGATAGGGATTGTGAAGAGGATTCTGGTTAAATTTAGAGAATTTATCTGGGATAAGGGATAGGACAAATGGAATATTAAGGTCATGGTGTAGAGTTTTCTTGGTAACATAAAAAGGAGCATATCAACTATTGTTCGAATGGCATTGCACTGGTTTCAGTCTCAGTGAAGGGTGCTCTTATTCCCTCCGCCTCTACTAGTCTGTGGGCCAGACCCCCTTACCGTGCACCCCCCCCACATCCCTATAAATTGCATATCGTTGTGTTCCTTGTAACAATTTATTAAAAAAAAGCCAATGTTCCCACAAAAAAAAGTGAACGCACTGCCCCAAAATGGCGTCCAAAGATGGCGGATTGACGACTTTGACTTTAGTTAGTTTTTTGGTCACTGAGAATCAGCATTAAGCTTAATTTCCTCATAGTTGGTCTTTTATTAAAGCTGAATAGTTATAGAATAATAAAACATGAAGAAATATTAAAAAATAATTGTCTAAGGCTATGAAAAACACCAGTAAAGTCAATTTTTTTAACAAAAAAATTTTCAAGTTACAAATCAAGCGTCGTTTGTAATTAAACGGCCTACAATAACGCAAAACGTGCTGAAATAAACCATCTGGAGAATATATTTCTCTTTCTGAAACGCTGATTATTTTTTACAAATGTTTAAGTAGTTCCGTAAAAAATGCACTTATGCGGCAGAAAAGCGGTACTGGCGTGGGTGCCTACAGGCCTCTACCACACCATTCAGTGCCCATAAATGGCTTAGTTATAGTGATATAATAACATTTTTGGTACATTATATTGGTTTTATTAACGAACAAATATTAATGCAATAATTTAATAGTAAAAAAAAAAAAATTAAATTAAAAAAAAATTTATTATTATTTTTTTAAATTTTAACCTCCTTTATTCTATACGTAGGTCGTTTAAGAATACCTCAATTGTAAAAATGATATAATTATAATAATAAAACTTAATTAAAAAATATTTTGCTAAATATCTTGATTTTTTTTTATTTAACGTTTGCAATTTAACACTGTGTTTTGAATATTTACTGATTCTTAGAAGTAATTAAAATTTTTATATACTTCCCAGGAAATGAGTCATATTCATACCTTTTTTATAAACTAAAATAATATATACCTAATCTGAACTATATATAATGAATAGCTACCGGGTTGTTTAGTAAAACTCATATATCACTAATTAAAAAATTAATTTTTATTTCCTTTATTTTGTGCAGAAGTTGGACTATATCATAAATAAATAGGAAATTTTAATATTGAATGAATTATTCTCTATGCACAAAGAAAGATATAAAGGGTGACCCTATAAGTTCTTCTATAAACCAAAACTGATTGTTTGGATTTGATCTCAAAATGAGGAAAAACGTGAACTTAAACGAGAAAATTGGAAAAATACATTAAGCGAACGAGAAAGGAAGTGCCAAAACCTCGGAATAGATAAAAAGGACCAGTTATATCCATTATATAGCTAAATGAATGTATAGTAGATAGATGAACAGAATATTTCAAGATGCTGCTAAAACGGAATCAATTGCAGTTTGGATGATATTAAGTGGACGATGTAGGTTTATTATGGTGAAAACCACTTTATTTTCGATTGCTGAAGGTGCACCTCGGGACTATATTAACTTTGAAGATGAATATAGAGATGTATATCGAGAAAGTTATAGCTCATAGCTTTCCTTCTGTTTAGTGGATTTTCAAAAGATTTTTTAAGGTATCTTATATTAGTTGTAGCTCGTTATTCTTCTCGTTATTCTTGAATTGTTCGGAATTTGTACCATATCATAAAAAATAGGAAATTTTAATATTGAATGTATTATTCTCTCTGCACAAAGAAAGATGGTAAGGGCGAAACCGAACTCCTTTGACAGTTTTGCGCGTACATAGGCAACAAGCATATTAGAAAATAATATGAAAGGACTGTGGTTTTTACCTTTACAAGAAAGGAGATACTAGGAAATGTAATACCCATCAAGACCCATTCCTGTTTAGTGTATCAAACAAATTATACACAAGAATCGTAGAAGCTGGAATAAGAAATATTGTCGATTGCCAGATTGATATGGATTGAGAAACTCAAGTTGCACATTGGAAGAGAAGTTGAAAATTGGGACTGTCTTCACTATAATGCAGATTATAGAGAAGTCCACATAAAAAGATAAATAGCTCTCTATCTGCTCAGTGCCTCACACTTTGGATTATGCTAATATCTAACTGTCTTTCAGAAAAACTCGTTTTCCTTTTAGATCCCTTAAAAAATCTTTTGAAAATCCACTAAACAGAAGGAAAGCTATGAGCTATAACTTTCTCGATATACATCTCTATATTCATCTTCAAAGTTAATATAGTCCCGAGGTGCACCTTCAGCAATCGAAAATAAAGTGGTTTTCACCATAATAAACCTACATCGTCCACTTAATATCATCCGAACTGCAATTGATCCCGTTTTAGCAGCATCTTGAAATATTCTGTTCATCTATCTACTATACATTCATTTAGCTATATAATGGATATAACTGGTCCTTTTTATCTATTCCGAGGTTTTGGCACTTCCTTTCTCGTTCGCTTAATGTATTTTTCCAATTTTCTCGTTTAAGTTCACGTTTTTCCTCATTTTGAGATCAAATCCAAACAATCAGTTTTGGTTTATAGAAGAACTTATAGGGTCACCCTTTATATCTTTCTTTGTGCATAGAGAATAATTCATTCAATATTAAAATTTCCTATTTATTTATGATATAGTCCAACTTCTGCACAAAATAAAGGAAATAAAAATTAATTTTTTAATTAGTGATATATGAGTTTTACTAAACAACCCGGTAGCTATTCATTATATATAGTTCAGATTAGGTATATATTATTTTAGTTTATAAAAAAGGTATGAATATGACTCATTTCCTGGGAAGTATATAAAAATTTTAATTACTTCTAAGAATCAGTAAATATTCAAAACACAGTGTTAAATTGCAAACGTTAAATAAAAAAAAAATCAAGATATTTAGCAAAATATTTTTTAATTAAGTTTTATTATTATAATTATATCATTTTTACAATTGAGGTATTCTTAAACGACCTACGTATAGAATAAAGGAGGTTAAAATTTAAAAAAATTATAATAAATTTTTTTTTAATTTAAATTTTTTTTTTTTACTATAAAATTATTGCATTAATATTTGTTCGTTAATAAAACCAATATAATGTACCAAAAATGTTATTATATCACTATAACTAAGCCATTTATGGGCACTGAATGGTGTGGTAGAGGCCTGTAGGCACCCACGCCAGTACCGCTTTTCTGCCGCATAAGTGCATTTTTTACGGAACTACTTAAACATTTGTAAAAAATAATCAGCGTTTCAGAAAGAGAAATATATTCTCCAGATGGTTTATTTCAGCACGTTTTGCGTTATTGTAGGCCGTTTAATTACAAACGACGCTTGATTTGTAACTTGAAAATTTTTTTGTTAAAAAAATTGACTTTACTGGTGTTTTTCATAGCCTTAGCCAATTATTTTTTAATATTTCTTCATGTTTTATTATTCTATAACTATTCAGCTTTAATAAAAGACCAACTATGAGGAAATTAAGCTTAATGCTGATTCTCAGTGACCAAAAAACTAACTAAAGTCAAAGTCGTCAATCCGCCATCTTTGGACGCCATTTTGGGGCAGTGCGTTCACTTTTTTTTGTGGGAACATTGGCTTTTTTTTAATAAATTGTTACAAGGAACACAACGATATGCAATTTATAGGGATGTGGGGGGGGTGCACGGTAAGGGGGTCTGGCCCACCGTGTATACTCTGGTCCGGAAAAAACCCTGTATAGCCAAAAAGGAATAGTAGAAAAAAATCCTATCCTAAAAATCATCAATACTATACGTTCATTCATCGTGGTTTATTTGTTTTTATACTTCAAATACAAGGAAATAAGTATTCTCAGCTGAAGCATTGGATTTTCCATTAAACCGCGGTCGGGGGCCATCTACGAATGAAGGCCATATGCCTGGTTTGGCAATTAACCAATTCCATCCGACATGGCCTGACCTCGCTTTGAGGATAAAAGTGAGGTGTCATCAGCGGAAATCACCAGAGGCTAAGTCACTTTTGATAAGGATAAGTCGCAAATGTAGAACAAGAGACGCAGTTGTGTTCAAAGAAAACTTTGCTATTTATTTATACACATAATTTAAAAAGAAAAAAATAATTATTTATGAAATCTATTGGGAATATATCCTTCCTTCAATAGAAAGCTAGACGCTAGAAAGCTTAGTAGTTATAAGCAAAAGAGACTTTAATTTCGACAAAATTAAAATTAACAAATCATAATATATAACTATAACCAGATATATTTAATAGAAATACAAATATGTGGAATATAAATGCCCTTTTGTAAATCTAATCAACAATTATGTGTCAGATGTAATTTTTTTGTATGACATCGCGTATCGTAAAAAGAGGACAATATTATTACAATTAAAGGAATTAAAAATTCTGTCTTTTTTGTTAAATTTAAAACTGAATTGAATACTTTTGAAATCACAATATATTAATTTGACAATAGAATTCGTCAAATTATAGACTAGAAATTTAGATTTTAAGAGGACACAATAAATTCGAAATTTCTTCACAAAAATAATGACGCATTTGTCATAGTAGAGAAGCGAAAGACCACCATCACTCTTACATCATTCATCCAAAAACGACTTATCTTCCTCTCTTCTCTCCACCTTACATACTTAACCTCAAGCCATATTCTAATCCCTTCATCATTACTTCAACGGTAGAGAAGTCCTAATGAATGAGCCTAACTACGAGAGATTGCTGCTCAATGGATCGACTCTTCCAATGATGCAAATTTTCGATAAAAGCTAAAGGCCATGACATAAAAATTACGAAATTATCTAGAGTTCAAGAAGTTCTACCCAAGCATTCGATAACAAGTTGGGTCAGCGATTAGTTGCCATGAGAAACTGTGCTGCCTGACTAATTGTCAAGTGAATCAATGAGATCAAAGATGATCCTTATCTAATACATATTAAGCATTGCTCTTCCGAAGATGCTACAAGTAGTTGACGAAACCGACTACTATAACACCAAACTATATTTAAATAGTCAATCCTAAATATTTTGATTGAAAGTACTTAAGCACAAATGAACTACATTAAAACATCAAAACTAAACTGTATCGACTAAACTGATATTGCTAAAGGTGATTAGATAAAATTTAAAAAAACAATACAATTTATAAACTATTTTATACCGATCTAAAACCTCAAATTTATTAATTTTAGTTTTCAAAAAAATAAATAAATAATAGTTTCAGAAATAAATACATTTAAGCGAAGTCTTGTACAACGTTATTAGCATATTATGTTAAAATTATGTTAAGCATATTTTAAAATTATATTAAACATATTTTTATTATGTTTAAATGCGATAACGCCTGTTTAAATATAATAACAAATAACATCAATTAATTATTTCTAACACAGCCCTTCGATTGAAGCTTTACATAATTGAGAAATTTATATAACTAAAGATTCAATCGCAAAAATTAATTAATTATTTTTTATATTTAACTGTATAAAAATTTTCTTTGCATAATGACTTGGTCAATATATCCAGTTAACATTATTTTTTTACGAACATCAACATAATTAGTGTTGCCCAAATGCGAGACCGGGACGAGTCTTGGGCTTGCAAACTCAGTCTTGATCATGGTCTTGGTCTTGCGCAAGAGTCTCGCAACAGTCTTGCAGTTACTTATTAGCTTATTACCATAGAAATATTACTGTAATTTTTTAGATAGGAGAAACCTATCTAAGCCCCAATGAAAAATAAGAGGAGTTAAATGCAAAAGTATATTGGTTATACCAATTATTAACATATAGTAAATAAAATTGTCGAGTATTAGTAACTATTTTGCCTTAATTTTTATTTTAAAAAATGATTTTTTTTTTTCAGCCCTGGTCTTGGTTTTGCAACAGTTAAACGGCCTTGGTCTTGGTCTTGCAAAGTGCAAGACCAAGACTGATTTTGGGCAACACTAAACATAATAATACAGCTAATAGTTTTTGATTATTATTTAGTTAGTATTTTAATTTTGTTAATTTTATATTTTCTGTATATACTGTGTGAATGTGGTTCATATTATAACACTATAATTATTGTTCACGTGAAAGATTATTATTTTTCTAAATAAATAAATAAAAAATAATAATAATACGGATATTCGAATTCTCTACAGAAAACTGATTAGGACTCTAACTTATATCTAGTACATACATTGAAATATGAGTAGTTGAAGAGGAGAATGTTTGGTGGTGATCAGTAAAAAAAAAAAAAATAGTAAAAATAAATAAGTATATTTATTTTTATTTTTGTCGAAGTTTCGGCCCAAAGTTCAGGCCTTAATCAGGGCTAAGAAATGTTTATTCTACCGACATTTTTTAGTCTATACCTTTCACTTCATATTATTTTTTGTATTCAATGTTAATAATTTCTCATACTTATTGTTATCTGTTTTTCACTTAGTCCTGATGAAGGCCTCAACTTTAAGTAGAAACAAAAAAAAAAAATAATAAAAATAAATATAAATAAAAATAAATTTATTTTTACTAATTTTTTTTTTTTTTTATTCATCATTCCCACTTCTCTTCAATTATTCACTACAGTCAACCATCAATCCCTAATAAAAATAAAAAATATAAATAATGCAAATAAAATTAGAATTGACAATTACAAAAATGAAAAAAAAAAAAATAGAAAGGCTAGATAGAAACAAAAAAAGAAATAAAGTTCAGCTTACCTTCAAATAAACCAAACAAAAAAGTGTGAAAATAACTGTTCATACAATCATAATTATTGGAATAAATTATTAGAATCATATTTTGATCAATAGAAAAACGTCTGAAGAGTCACTGGTTTGATTCACTTCAATGGTTCAATAAATAAATATTGAAAATTAAGAAAATCGTAAATAGTTTTCAGATATTATTTTAAGCAATTATTTTTGAACATAAGTAACATGCTAGTAACTGCAGAAAGGGTAAAAAAAAACGTTAAAATATCATATTCCTAAATAGTAAAAAAATTAAGAAATCGGTTTTGCTATATATCAATTAAAACTTGTAGCCACCTACTAGTAAGATATTCCATTAAAACAAAAAGAAATTTTGAGGAAAGTAGTCTTAATTTTGTATTTTCTCGTTATTCTTTAACTTATTTATGATACATCACCTCTCCTAAAATATTACTCAAAAAAATAGAATCAAAATCCAATGTACTATATTAGTTAACTAACATCCAACTCATTTAAAACATTAGTACAAATGCAACAGAACAGCACAGGCGACGAAAGTTCACGTATTTAGTCAGGGAAGTTAGCATTACTAGTTCCAGAGCTAGTTTAGACAGAAACTGATCTCGTACTTCGTATAACTTTATATCCAAGATACCACCAACCACAAGCCTTAGAAACCGAACGTTTGTAATATATTTTAGCTATGGGAATTCAGCAAAATTCAGTATTAAGAAGGTATTCACGAAAATGTCTTTCAGGAAAACCCACTTCTGGAGTGTATGTATTTCGAGCTACGATATGCCCAAAATGATAAACCTAATACCACATTTTTCTGAAAAGATGATTATTATTAAGGTACGGAGCAACATAACTCTAATATTTCCCTAACTATTGCTAATGTAACTTTACTATCCATCCGTTTTGAGAGTTATAATACAATTTATATGTAAATGCTTTATGTTTATAACAAAGTTAAAGCAGATTTACCAATAGTAAGTACATATGAATAAAATACTTTTCTTTTCGGCTATAAAACTTTTAAAATCCTAATATAAATACAATTGTACATCTAGTTTGAGTTAAGAGTTATCTCACAGGAACCAAGTACCGTGTTTCTGACCTCTAAACTCCTTCCAACACAACATAAACCTTTGAACGTTCCTTTCCTGTACGCTTCAATGTGTTCTGGAATTCATACATATAGTATATTTGTTAATATACATATATATTGACAAACGCGCTGAATATTATACTTATATATGTAATATATAAAATAAAATTATAGAGGAACAGAAAACAAATTTGGAATTCATTACTAATACATACCATTCTTCTTTGGTATCTTTATTCAAAAGCTTTTATTACCTTCTCAGATCTCAAAAAGACATACACAATCTTAAAATTTTAAATTAAAAATAAAATATTGATAAATTGAAGTGCGAAGTAGTTTCAAAATATAATCTTAAACTTTAAGGTTTAATTACTATTAATTTTCATGTTGTTTTTTTTTATTCTCCCCATTTTTTATTAGTCGTGGGGCGATGCTGTGATTAGGAGACCCTCCTGGGGCACAACTAGTCTCTATAAAGAGGGTACCCTTAATTAAACAATTAATTAGGGGGGAAAGATAGGCGGTTGAGAGTGATCTCAGTCAAATCACCTCCTTGCACAACCGTTGAACAATAAACAGTACTTTCCCTAAATAGTACTGACCCTTCATCCATTCAACCATGGACCCTTCATGGGTTGTAATGGTAAAGGTTTTTGTTACTTATATTTATTAAGTTCTTATAATCTACATACTGATTGAACTTTATTTATTTTTTTTCATTTGTAGACGTGTTTATATTCTTATGGGACGTATTCCTAGAGTAAAGTTAATTTTCTATTCTTTTCTATAACCCAATACATATTGACGGTGTTAAGGTAAAACGTCGCGGCACAGAATTTAATATCTCAATAAAAACAGTTTACCTATCTAAAAGGTTCTCTACAAATTCTTTTCGAAGCTATTACTAAAATTTATATTTTAATTTATAATTTAAATTTTAATAAATGGTCGGATTGTGGCATCATCCAGTTCTTAAAGGTCATTAGATCTATAATTGGATTGACTGTTTAGATCCTTCGAGAGCATTGTTGAAAATGTTGCCCGATGGTTACAAAATTTTACCCATATAAAGATCTGACCTTTAAGAGCTGAATGATGCCAAAATCCAACCATTTACATATAAATTGTATGACAAGCCTCAAAAAGGATACATAGAGTACATTTTAGAGAGATAAACTGTTTTTATTGGTATAGATAATACATTCTTAATACACACTACCAAACTATGGTCATATATGTTATGTTGCTGTTATGTTGAGTTATGTTGCTTCATTACATCGTAATTAAATTAATACTTAGGTTTTCAGAAAATGTTGTTTTACTTTTATTTCATCGTTATGAGCATCTCATAGCTCGAAAAAAACATGTCTCTACGAACTAGAAGCGTATTGTTGTTCCAAAAGTCATTTTCATGCGCTTCATTAGCTTAATTATTTCATATTTTTATAACTATAATGTTTATTCCACTGATACTGATATTGGGATACTGGAATACTAATACAATATTAGTGAAGCAGCATATGGGGCAGGCGTGTGTTAAGTTTGGTCTTATTACTGATTTATACAGAATTATTAAGTTTTTTTGGGTAATAGCTTTGATTTTTTATCATAAAATTTTATAAACGAGGCAAAATTACAAGAACTATTTTTATAGTTGTACATATGGCATGAATGAGTCTCACACAGCGATAATATTCAACGCCCTTAATTGAGGCAAAATGCATTATTTCTAGATAAAAATAATATTAAAAAAAAAAATGTTATAGCATAATTTTAAAATGCATTGGACCACTTCAAAATCCTTCTATCTAATTTTGCTTGTATAACATTATAAAGTCGACTCAGTTAAATACATTCTCCAATCAATTTAACTAGCCATAATTTTACAGTTGGGTCGTTGTTCCGACTATATGGGTGATATTTAACATTTTATCTTCATAGAAATATATCATATAAATACACATATGAATACTTAACTAACTGTTAATGAAGAATGATTTCGTATTGACTCACCACAAAAAAACCATGGACACAGTGACAGTAAGCGACATACCTGAAACATAAGAAGAACTTGGTTTAATTTAAGGTTAAAATTAATCCATCAGAGTCTAATTAAGTTTAGGAGATTTGCTATTGGCTGTTAAATAGTATAAAGCCCATGAGAGATAAAGTCACAATAGGACTTGATTAAAAGTCCTTTCTGAACCCAAGTCCCTAGTCTCCTCACGACTTGGAGCTATTGGCTAACACTAACCAGAATGAACCACCAATCCGTGGCGCCGTGGATGGTCATGGCTGATAGTAAAGTCGGACAAAGGATAAAAGAAAATCGTATTGGGTCATAAGTTTTCGGATTCAATTCGAAATCTAAGAAAGAAATAACATTGATTTAAAGCTATTTTCAAATACTTACTAACAATAAATTATTCTTAAAATTTTAACAACTACTACTAATTACAAACAATATATATATATGAAAAGTGTTCATCATTCATCTTTTAACGATAAAAAAGATCAATAAATAGAAAGATATACGGGTTATTTCATTTTAAATTCGTATAATTGCGAGATTATTATGCCCGAGTGTACATATTTGACCAGTGGTGTGATTTAATGTAATTATTATATTTTGCACTCTCTCATTTCATAGAATTAAGTATAATTATTTGAATGTCACACTATGCAAGACAAAAAATAAAATTTAACGAATAAATGCAAGAAAATGTATAACAATAATAATAATTAGGCATGGCGAATCCGAAGATTCGATATCTAAATTCTTCCATCCACTGAACGCTGCACAAACCCAGAATCGCCAGATCAGTCCTTAACGCAATGCTCCCGTCTTCACTTTGGTTACCTCGGGCGCATACTAGTCGGAACAGTCCATACTGATTTTTTTTTTTTAATTTATTCATTCAGTAATAAATATTCTGTTGATTGGACAAAAATTATAGGGAGGCAAGACAACATTTTTTAGACCACTTTCTATGACTTCGTAATATCAAAATCATATCAATTTTATTAAACGGGCACAGTTCGCCAAATTCGTCGCTGTGTAGCCGCCTGATTCTTCGGTTGACTCGTCCTTCTTCGTTTCGAATATTCCACACAATACTTTAATTTCAAACACTTTAAGACGTCATTTATCCCTTACTGTAAGCGGCCACGTTTCGCATTAATAAAGAACGTTAGGAAGAACAACGGCTTTGTAAATAATAATTTTTAAGTTTCGGGACAAGAGGTGAGAACTAAGTAGTTTCGTCACTGAAAAATAGCAAGAATTTCCCACCTTTAACCAAGCCTTAGCTTCCTCATCAATTTCGTTTTTTATTGTTATACTAAACTTCTGCAAGAAAATATTTAACAATTTTTGTCATACACATTTTTGAGGAACTGAATAAAAATTGAGGATTATTCATGCCTGAATAATAATACTTGGATGTGTAATGTTATTCCCGAGACATAACATCAGCAAGTTATAGTAACAAATGCTAAAAATTTAAAACCTGTTGGAAGGGTTCATATACATCCAAATTTTCACTCATTTTCCTTCTTTTGACGATGTTGGATCCATTAATCGGGAAGAAAATACCTGGAACTAATACCTCCTATACCCATCTAATTACAGTCATTTCAAAAAGAAGTCCATGCTTTTACAGTGTGGCTGCTTTCTGGGAACGGTGTAAGAAATTCAAATATACAAAGTTAAAGATTTAGTTTCTATAGCTTTCGAAATGAGACATTTTTTAAGTAATGGAATAGTTTTTATTTTTTTAATTAACCATTAGCTCTCAATAAACTAGGGCAATTAATAATCCATATTAATTTGTATTGATGACGCATTATAATAATTTTTATTCACTGAACTTCCTGGAGATCTGACATAATATGGAATAAACAAATACAAATTTAAGAAATGACTTTTGTTTCTAGACGCGATAAAACAACTGATTTATCTAAAAATCAGTGCTTCATAATAATGCTTTCGATCCGGGAGAGTTTAAAGATTTCATTTCATACCTTCAGTGTCAAGGTATATATCGGTGTATATAGCAATCAACTTTTGTCAACTTGAAATGAGAACTTCAAATGATGTAAAAGCGACAGTTAATACAAATACTATTGACCTGACTCTGCAAAGGGTAATGACAAAATATTAAAAAAAAAATAATGTATATATCCTAATCATATACTAGGAATGACGTGTGACAACAAACATGAAAATGCACAAAACGGAAGTGATCATATATCAACGTGACCTTTTCAATATTCTACCTATTTGTTTGGACCTTCTTGGAATCAACGGTGTCTTCAACAAACACGACACTAACTAAGTGGGATGGTAACATTTAGATGCTCTGTCATCAACCGGTGATACATCATACACATCTAGCTGTCAGTCGTGGGCGATCCATCTAAAACATTGTCTATGAGTCGATAAGTTCTATGAATTTCATGAATAGGAGATCATCAGGAGATGTATTACTCTTATTATAAAGTCGAGAGCCACGCTAATTCAGGGTTTTGAGGGATAAAAAACAGTATAAAATTTGGTGCGCGCAATACACAACTTTCACTTACAGCTCTTGATTAAAAAATGTTTTCTGGCAATCTTGGGCTATTATCAAATTTTTGAAGTGCATTTTTAACGGAGCTACAGCTTGAAGATTATAGCTAACAAATCATTATCTATAACAAAAACTCTATCAATTATATGAACGGTAGGCAATAAAAACCTCGTCACTCCATCTGTTTTTGTAAACCACATAACAGCCTCAAGTATATCTGTATTTTCAACCTATAAATGATTAACGATATAAGTTATTAAACAGTTATTTTCCATTGTAAAGTTTACTAAAATAAAATTACGAGATTTTCATTGCCCGCAATAGATAGGTCAAAATTTGTCACACTAATTTTAATTGGATAATGTTAGAATTTCACAACGGGGAAGTTCACTACAATTCTATATTAGATATTGATTTTTCTAAAATTCTTTCCTTTCCAATGATATATTATTCCTATACTTTCTGACAATTATTTCCGGAGATTCATTTTCGACCCGAATAAGCATTTTTCTGTTTTTCTCCTTTATTCAAAAATCAATTTTTTTAAACGCTTATATTTAGCCTTTTTTTCATAACTCCTAACATGGTGAGATAGTTAATTAATAAATGTAAAAATAAACCATATTAAATGTACTTTAGGGGAACGCAAGTTGAACATGAACGCAGTTGAACATCGGGCATTTAAGTCCTGTTAAGTGACATCAATAGGGATGAGACCTAAATGATATTAAAAAATACTTAAGTATACATCGATGCACCGAATTTAACAAAAATCCTTAGAGCCGTTTTCGAGAAAATCGTAAAAATGTATTACATCGAAGAAATAAAGTGCCACTTTCGGTTAGCCGATTTTTAAAAAAAAGTTTCCATAACATCTCAAGTATATACACACCATAAATATGCAATTTTACTTTCGTACGGCTTTTCGTTTTTTAACTAGACTGATAACATCCCCACAGATACATAGACCATTTTGCGGTACTTGATTATTTGGACTTAAAAGAGATCTCAAAAAAACTCAGATTAGATAATTTTCACGATCGCAATACTTTCCATTACTATACATTATACATATATAGGTAAACGAAAGTAAAAATGATAGAATAAATTTTATCAGAAATTATAAAAACACAAACAAGAACCGTTATAACTATTTAACTGTGATACCACGATTTGAAAAGAACTGCTGACTGCCCCAGAACGCGATTCTAAAACTGTATTTGCAGCAATGAGTTCGCCGGAGTATATTTAGGCGAGCGTTCGGTGAAAAGGGAATGAGCCATGAGTCAGCTTTCATTCTATAGGAGGCCACTTCCCAGATAAAGATGAAAAATTGTAAGTGCCGGTTTATATCAAGCTACCATCTAAAATTATTTTTAAGATGGTATCTCCATAAAAAAATTTTACTAAGTTAATCTAATTGACTAAGTACTAACAAGGAAAAAAAGTAAAATTAGTTTATTTTTTTAAAATAGAATTATGTAGAAGTAAACAAGTTTAAAAATCGCAAAGTTTCGCAAGGTGCAAGTTTGGAGAAGTGTAAGTGCATGGTTCAATGCGACAAAAAACTACATAAACATATATTGCACCACATGAATAAAGTATATTTCTTCATATCATGACGTGTCTTCTTTTATGCTCCAGAAATTTTCTGACAAGTTTCAACTATTATAAGTATATATTAACAAGCCTACTAGTGACGCGACATCCAATCAATGAATCAAAGACTTCCAAAGACACAACTACTTGAAGCCAATTCACCATTCGTGAATTGAATTACTTATACCTAGCGAATAAGTAGAAACCAAATTACCCCCGTACAGTCTTAAACAAGCTTATTCAAACGATTCCTCTTTTAGACCCTGAATAGAATAAAGGTATGCGACATCACGAATGGAGCATCTCATCTATAATAGATGGGAGTGGAGCATGTGGAGAGGATAAAGCCGTGGGGTGTAAAGGATTACGATTCCATCTCATAGCGGTCAGTTAATTCGCCCCCCTCCCCTATACATAGAACAGATTGCTGATCATTCACGTGATGTGACTACAGTGAATTCGATGGCCAAGGAAGTTCAGTACACAATCCAATCATCTTCCATATCCAACACGTACGGCATGAGCCCACATCACCTAAGCTAAGCTTAATTATAGCGAAGATAACTAATGGGTTCAATCGAATTAATTTATTAACACTTTAAACTTATTATGGGAATGGTTCAATAAATAAACCTTGAGGTACCAAGACGATTCTATAACAGAAAAATATATAAGCCAATAGGCTTGGGCTTGCTTCTTAGGATTATATTATGTAGCGCACGGACTTGATTTGTTTAACAATATCGAATTATCAGTGACTCAAAAAGAGGGACTATTTTATCTCTCAGAAAGTCGGTATGATAAACCTTCTACTGAGCTTTAGTACTAAATTAAATAAAATATAAGAAAGAGAAGATTCTTGTTATAATCTTCAACTAACTACAAATTTCTCTTTACAAAAATTATCGATTTGACTAATTTAGAAATTATCTAATTGTAGGAAAGAAAGAAAGTAAATTTTATTCTGGAACATAAGTTCCCTCAGAATAACTATAATGAACAGATAAATGACAATTGTCTGTATTAATTATAGATGATTTAAGAGATAATCAATATAGATAAGAGTATATAATTGATAAACCTTTGTATATGTTATGTCTAAATAAGGTATCCTGTACATAGGTTATGTAAATAAATACGTACATTCCTATGGAAACAGCAGACAGATGAAGAAAGAGACCAGAATTAAAAACTATTCAACAGTATAGGAAATTATCCGGTCAAACCATAAATAATACCAACAAAATAAAGATTTGCCATTTTCAAACACCAATTATCAACTATTGTTTTACGATATGAATATACTCAAAGAAATAAAAGCAGTATCCTGAAGCTATGCCGTATGTAGTAATGTGTGTGTATATCTATGTAGTACCAATGATCAATTCACTTAACATTCGTATAATCGTGCATCTCTCACAGACAGTGTGATCGATTCTCACAAGCAGGTCCTAAAATATTGACAAGACAAAATAATTTATATTTAACGACAAACTCATAAACTCAGTGTTGATTCTATCAATCTATTAAATCGAGTACCGATGGATAGCGATATTTACTATCTTTGGGATGCTTACTTTGAACCAAACGTAACGAAACACAAAGAAAAAAAGTAATATTTGCCAAAAAAGATTGCTGAATTTCAAAACAAAAAGAGAGAGAAAAGTAGACTAAATAAGAAATATGTAAAGTTTTTTTTTTTTTTTTTTTTTTTTTTAATTGGTGATATTTACAACTGTATTACAAGTAAAAATACATTCAGTAAATGTGAACAAAGGAATAAAATAGCATGAAATCACATGTTGAGAAACTACCCATTGGTAGCACTCTAAAAATGTATTTACAAAAGAAGATCTCGAGGCCATCTTCTTTTCAGACGCCTCTGAGGGTTGTCAGGGATCGAAGAGGAAGCAAGGTTAGAAACGAGAGGGTTTGGATGGTTCTGAAGTTTGTTATGGAAGGATAGGTATCTGGATTGGGCCAAGTCAGAAACATAAGGAACATTAAGGTCGTTTATGTAAAGTTAACAGCGATATGACAAATGATGCGATATGACCCCGAAAATCCACCGATGAGTTTAGGAACCTACTTAAAATTACAAGATTATATTAAACCTGATCAATCCTGTAACTTTAGATTAAATTAGTGATCATGTTTTTTCACTAACATAGGTTTCATTTCTCCTCCAAGACAAATCCAACAAAGTTTGGTATCGTAGCATCCATGACCTTGTTTTCTTCTGAAATATGAAAGAAAAACGCTGGATCACCAAAGAGTACTTTTATGTCAAAAGCCTTCTATTTAAAAAAAAATTAAAAGTGAAAATAAAGACAGACGAATAATCTGTCTAAATTTAGACGAGAGTCTTGGAATCAGCAATCGAAAGAGGACCACAATTCAGAAATACCTGTTTTAAAATTCCAGTTCGGCTGATGACATTTAAAAGTTATTATCTCTACGACCTTGTCGATAAAAGTCCTTCCCTATAGGTCCAGTGAACCCTTTCAGGATTATTAAGAATGTCTGTCTGCCCCTCTCCTCATATTATATAACAATGCAATCATCTTAAAGAATGTTAAATGTTGCCTAAACTTGTCAGGAAAAAGTTGCTTACGCTAGGAAAGGTACAATTAACTATGGATTAGCGTCCTTAACAAGATAGGACACAGTGACCGGAACTCGGTTTATCAAAACGTTGAATATTTGGACAGAAAATTGCGTGTGAGATTCGCAGTCTCTCTAATTTTTCCTGCTGGTACATCGAGTTGAAATGGCTCTATCCTACTTTTCGACGCCAATTTCTTCATGGTGTTTTCTTTTACGAATCGCAAAATTCAAAAATCCAACCTAAATCTTAGAACTCCTTATTCTACGTTTCATTATCAACTCTCAAAATACTCAACTTATTGATCTATATATACCCTTCATCAAACTACTTTATTCACCAAATCCTTCGTCATCAGTGCTATCTCCTATTGGGACTTCTTACTTATCTCCACATTCCTTCGAATAACTCCTATCGCACCACCTACTTCATCATTCAATAGACTTTCGCAAATATGTAAGAATTATTTGTTTTCGTGATTACAATTGCTACAAACCGTTAATTGACAACTGCCGCTTTGAATTTCTTCATGACAGAATAATGTGCAATTTTTTTTTTAATTTCGACTTCAATTTTAATGGACTCACGTCCCAGCATCTTTTCTTTTTTTGTTTATTCATTTATCCACATTAAACGTTCCCTAGAAGAGACAACACAATTATCAAAATATGTAACATACTAGACTGAAACGACAAGAAACCGCTCGACGTTTCCGATTACTTCAGCACTTACTAGACAAACGCTCTAAACTTCCAATTAATTACAAAAGACTCATATACATCTCTATATATTATAAGGCCCATTTGGACTTACGGAGTTGAGCTATGGGGCGCCACTAAACCATCGCTACTTTGTTACAAATAAAACCATCCACAATGACCTTAATGTATCTTTTGTTTCAGATCTGGCCCCAATCCAGATACCTATCCTTCCATAATAAACTTCAGAACGATCCCAACCCTCTCGTTTCTAACCTCACTTCCTCTTCAATTCCTGATAACCCTCCGAGACGTCTGAAAAGAAGATGGCTCCGATGATCTAATGTAGACATATCATTAGAATGCTACCATTGGGTAGTTACTCAGCAAGTGTTTTCATGTCATTATATCCATATGTTCAAATTTACTAGATGTATTTATATAATACAGTTGTAAATATCATTAGGAATTAAAAAAAAATTAAGGGACTTACGTAATAGAATCAATTTTTTTCTTTTATTAATTTATTCATATTAGACATTCCCTAGAAGAGGCAAACAATTTATCAAAATTTGTATCTTTACATAGGAGGTATAGAACTCCAGATAATTTTGAAAGATATGGAATTCACGGAAGAGTACTTCAATAGAACCTGAATCATGATATGTTTTCTCCCTTTCTCTAATTCTTTTACTAGCCATAATAACTTTCTATAAATAGCCAAAGCTATATATAAAAGTGCAGGCTGTTCTGGACAGCGCGGCATATTGCAAGCCAACTGACCCTTCCAAAACAGACTACTACGCAGCTAATAATACCTCCTTCGTAGGCAGACTGCCAGGGCGACCTGACACAACTGACAGTCCTGTAGCTCGCCGTACATTGTCCAACGTTTTCTTCCCACGCCAGGAAAGAATCCAATATTCACCGTTAAATAAAATAAAAGACCATTAATACGTATGAAGCTAACACGTACAAGCAAAAAACGCTGCAAATTATTTCACAATGGTTTATTATTCCCAAACAATTACAAATCTAAACTAACATTACCTTCCTAGCTAAAAAGAAAAATAAATAAAAGGCGATTTCAATTATTGGACTAAACTTTTCTTTTTAATCATTAGTAACATTCAAAATTCAAAAACCAAAACAAGGGATACAAACTTTACAGTAGAACATAAAAAAAAAAAAAAAAACTATAGAGACCATACCTTCGATCCGAATTGTCCGATTTTAACCAGTTTTTTTTTTTAGGAAATTCCGTAAACATTTAAATAACCACACAATATCAACAAAAAAGTGTATACTTTTTGAGTTATTCGGAATTTAATTTTACCAGCCCTCGTAGCTTCTTTTCGTTGAAGTATGTTAAATAATAATAATAAAAGGCTTAGCGAACCCGAAGGTTCGTTGCCGACACCACCAATCGCTTATTACACACCTCCCTCCACCGTTCGCCATCCAAACCCAGTCCCTTCAGATCGGCTTTAATGCAATCTTCCCACCTTCGCTTCGGTCAACCCCTCGGACGCTTACCATTCGGCACAGCAAATATTAATCTTTTAGGAATTATCTCGTTACTTAGCCCAACAACCTTTCAAGCCCATTTGATTCACCGCGACGAAATTTCCTCAATTATATTACCCGGATACAGTTCACGCAATTCAGCGTTGTGTAACCGTCTGAACTCTCCGGTTAACTCATCCTTCTTCGGTCCGAATATTCTACGCAATACTTTATTTTCAAAAACCTTAAGACGCTGCTCATCCCTTAATGTAAGCGGCCAAGTTTCGCATCCATAAAGAACTGTAGGCAAGATAATTGTTTTATAGATTCTAATTTTTAAGTTCCGGGACAAGAGGTGCAAACTGAGTAGTTTTGTCACAGAAAAATAACAAGCATTTCCCGCCTTCAGTCTAACCTTAATCTCTTCTTCAATTTCGTTTTTTCTAGTTATCGTAGAACCTAGATACCTAAATTTATCTACCTGTTCAAACATATTACCATTTATATCGATATCACCAGTAGTATCGCCATTTTTGCAGCTAACCATATATTTTGTTTTATCCACGTTCATTTCGAGTCCTAGTTTTTTAACAGCTTTCATTAACGTTGTCGTATTTAGTTTTCGTAGTCGTATTCCTTGAAGTATATTATATAGATAAATTTAAAGGGCGTCGAGAAGAAGACTTTAGCGAAGTTTCATTGAAATCGGTACATTCGTTAAGGTGCTACAGTCTATAGCAACGCAGGTTTTTCAGCAGCCATTTTGAAAGTAAAAGGCGGATAGTAATATCGATGAAGGAGGATAATCCTCGGGTGACCTCCGATTTTAAATCCAAATTTGAAAAAAATCGGTCCAGTAGTTTCGGAGAAAATGCGCGGACGGCGGAAGGCGAACGGACAAAATTTTTATTTGTTTTTCGAATTTTTTGCTCGATCACAATGGTTCATTAATTGAACAATAATATAACAAAAAATAATATAACAAAAAAATTTCAACTATAACGGATTGAATGAAGGAAAATAAATAATTTAATAATTTTCTATTTTTCAAGATTAAGTAAAATATATAATATCTCAACCTCGTCTACGCGGAAAATCAACACATTATATTCACTAATAAAAACCATGTCTTCAATATTAATGCCAAAGAAATGTATACGGTTTGTAATCTGAACACCTATGGAACCGAAACCCTGTAACATTTAATCGTAGATTGTGCTATCTATTCCTCAATCCTACTATCCTATATTGCTTGTGTAAACAACATTATAGAAATTGCCCACAATGTTAATCATAAACCTGATAAAAACAAAATAAATGTATATATAATATTATAGATTTATATATAATATTTTTTTTATAATTAAGGTCATTCATCATGACAACAATGATAATAACCACCGCAGATATATTAACATATCTAGCACAAGTACTCCATACGCAAATTCTCATCCTTGAACTCATTTATCCAGCAATCGATCTTCCGAAGATGTGTAAAATAATGTTCACTTTGTTCAGATCTGTCATTCGCACTTAATGTTATCTTACATATAATTATATATCATCCACACTGTTTATGTGTACAAATATATAAACTAACATATCTAGATTTATCGATGATTTCATCTGTCTACTGGTGCCTTTTCTTCAATTAAATTTGAGATCTAGATAACGTTGTAATTTTATTTATTCCTAATTATTTCTAATGCCAGACAATTATCGTTAAATTGTACATTGTAGTTGTTCTAAGGGGGCTTACTGTCCCAGAATAAAATTTACTTTTCATCTACTTCAAGTATCGGAAACAATAATATGCAAACCATATTAAAAGCAGGGATAGAATATTTATTCACTTAATAATACATGTCATACATGTGTCTCATAAATATAATTATTTAATATATTATTAAATTTACTCGTTTCCTGTCAATATAAATATAAATATATTTAAATAATGTAAATATGTTTAAAATTTTTCTAATCAATTTTCTAATTTTAAACAATGTTCGTTTTATATAACATGAAAACAAATGAATACGCAATATTCGAAGGTATATTACAGTAGCTCTATCATAATGCAAACCTTCACTCACTCTTTTTTTATTTTTAATTTGTCATTTAAACTCGACTATCTTAAAATTTCTATCCAATGTAAAATATTGTAATTTTATTGTAATACTATGTTTTATAGAGAGGCATATATTGTTAACATCATAAATATTAATTTTTCATTATGCAATACATTGAAAAGACTTATTTGATAAATTTATTTTGTTTGTAGCCAAGCCAGGGGGAACATTGGACGACAGAGGAACATTGAATAAAATATCTGATGAAAATTGACTCGGTATAAATAATTTCAATAATTTTATGTTGTTTTTTTTTCGTAATCATGAATTCTCAAGACTGATAAAATAATGTCCCTTATGAGTTATGTATTCTTAAGACATAACGAATAAAAAAAATTCTTAACTTCAGAACGAGAATCCGTTTAACAAACTTATGAAAATCCTGAAATAGAATAGAATGAACAACAACGAATATAATTATATAGCTCACTCAACCTCAAAAACAAATAAAACCGTGTCCATAATAGTAGAATTTGATATATATATAAAATAAAACATTTATTGTACTTTTTTTTTTGCCTAACATTAAGTTCGATACGAGACTAAGCAGGCAATACAAATTAATTCAATACTAAAACAAAAAAACAAAAAAAAAAAGAAAAGAAACACCCCTTTCAAAATAAAATATAACGTGCTTAAGATTAGAAAAAATGTTGCCTGACTCCTATTCACAAGGTTAAAGCGGCACGAGTCTCCGTCAGTTCATGGCCAGGATCGAACCGCTGAAGACATGTGTAATCGACTAATGAGTCACCAGTAAGTTTTGCGTAGCCGACTGAAAAAAAACAAAAACGAAACGATTCATGACACTTATGTATGATTGTGGATAACATACTAATAGTTTCATAACACTCCATGCATAGGCGCAGACATTTCATTCTTGTTGTGGGGGGGCAGAGCAGGGGGCGAAGGAATCCCTTCTCCCCGAATAAGTCTCGGGAGTTTATATGACGTATACAAATTATGAATGATAATTAATGTAAAACGAACAATATAGTCTATATAAAAAAAATGTAAATGTTCGTGTGTTAAAAACCGTTAATCTCCGAAACTTCTTCACAGATTATTTTGAAATTTTGATATAACGTTTCTATCATTCAGGAGTGTTTTTACATACATGTATTCACCATCCCGGCTTTCGTTTCGGAAAGGCGACCGAAAAACGTATGTCGCTATAGACCGTAGCGCCTAAACTGCTCCAACCATTTTAATTAAACATGGACAAAGTCTTGAAGCCCTTTTAATTTATGTATATAACATGCTTCCCAGAAAAGATAATGAAAAAAAGTTACGATGGATTCAGAACTATATTTGCAAATAACTCAAAAAGTACACATTTTTATTACACAAAGTTCTTTTATTGATTATTTGAAAGTTTTTTGAATTTCCTGCAAATAAAAAAAATAAAAAAACCCACTAAAATCGGACAATTTGCTGCAGAGATATAATGTTTTAAAAATGTTGGTACTTTTTCTTAGTTGATTGCTTCTCAGGAGGACAATTACATGTTGCGTATTTTAAAGTTGGAAAATCAGGCAATCTCTAAATCTATACAAAGAATGGAACAACAAAAATAATTTTATATCCAATAGTATTGTAAAATAAAATATATCAGAAACAATATGCTTTCTTTATTATTCCTTGTTCTTTTCAACCAGACAACCACAGCAACGCGTGGCCGTGTACAGGTGGTATTATATACATAAACAAATTCTAATATATATTAATATATTAGTTTGTTTTTTTACTTTATTGCGATAAAAAATAAATAAATAAAAAAATGGTTAATAACCGTACCTTGGGGTTCATCAGGTAGGTCTAGAGGGACAAAATCGTGTATAAACAGAAGGAGATTAGGGAGATATTAAAATTAAACTGTTAAATAGAATTTTTGTTTTCAGTAAAATAAATTTATTTTATAAAGTTTATTAGAATTAAAATGCTTAAAAAATCTTCAAACTATTTTTTTTTTTTCATACCAAAGGAATGCAAGTACCATTATTACATTCTGCGAAAAAAATGCCGGTTTTGGAAATGAAACTTCTTTCCACATTACTTCATTCAATATTCAAGTTATTGAAAAAAAATTGCACAACCGGATGTTTTACGTGGGAATCGATAATCATGTCGTTCAACAAAAAACTTCATGGGGTTCCACATTGAAAATAAGTTACCACTTTTAAACAACAACATTACCACAAAATGCTACGTTTACAACGCATCATATATTATGCAGCGTGAAGAAGAAAAAATCGTGATATGTACGGATCCTCTAACTGCTATGAAAGCTTTTATCGTCACATACTGTTAAGGCTTGGCAACAAGGAAATCTCGTTTTCTCATCGCTGATGAAAGACTTGAACAAGAATATAGTAACCGTCTGTTAAACATTGCAAATCAGCATTAAGAAAAAATAAACGGCCGATCAAACATGTAAGGGAATACAATTATCGCCATTAGAATTTACCAATATTTACATAACATCAGACATATACAGCCATTTTAAATTCCAAGCTAAAATGACCTGGGTTCCAGGTCTGGAAAAGTTCAACCCGAAACAGCAGAAGAGTTAAAAGATTGAGGATTGAGCACAAACGACTAACGCAAGGTTATAGACAACCGAAAAGTGAAACTTGCAATATGCAGCTGACGATTTGCTATGTTTTAGAATACTGCCATTAGATAACAGTTATTTTCAAAAGAGACTAGAGAATAACGAACGAACTGCTCAAGAAAAAAATTCGTTAGATAAAATATAATAAAACAAGAAAAAAAAAAAGTAAAAAATATGGCGAAGAATTAAGTGTCTGTAGAGAACTTCACCAAACCGAACCTAAAGCTGTATCTAAAGAGTGTAGATTTTTAAAAAATAACCATCATTTACATACTTATTCTAAATTATCAGCTAGTTTGAAACGCGGGTGGTAAGGTATTGATAGTTTAATCATTCGGATCTTAACAGAAAAAAAAAGTTTATAATTATTTAAAATATTGATCTAGTAACATTAATATTTATTTTTTCCAACGGAATGTTATGCATTCCAATCTCTTAGGGATCAACATCTTTTCAGAAATATCCTTGAAGAATCACTCCAAAAGGACCCTAATGCTATCAAAAAGTTAATAAGGAAATCAAAATATTTCAAAATGTTAATCACAACTACAAATTTGTACAAAATTTAATCACATCTGGTAATTGTAAATATACCTGTTCAGTTTTTTAAGTTTGTAGGTTTCTTCTCAAATTGCACTTTTTAACTTGTCCTCTTTTAATATTAATTTTATTTTTTAAATCATATTTGTACATTATATTCTTAAAATTAATAACCTTTTATTTAAATGTCTTTGTCAACTTGTCTTTTTTTAATCTTTAATAATTAATTTGTATGGTTTTTGTCAATTTTTCTTCGTGTACTTTTTAATATTTGAACTGTACCTCTATTAACTCTCATTAACTTCTCTTCTATTAATATTAATTTTTTTTTTTTTTTTGAGAACACATTTTTAGCTTTCATTCTTAAATCATTAACGTTTGTTTTAATTGTCTTTGTTAACTTATCTCCTTTTAATCTTTAAATTTCAATTGTACTATATTATTGACCTGTAATATTGTAATATAGGGCGAAAATGATCCAGGTGATTGAAGAGTCCATAACATTTATAAAATAAATAATTTGTTTTCATCCAATCATATATTCCGAATATTAATTATCTGACTGAGTTTTCAGGTAATAAAGAGCTATTAAGTGTTACTTAGTTTCCGTCAATCTCGACTTTTTTGAAATAACCCGTAATTTAAAATACAATATTAGAACAAATAAGCAAGCGGTCGGAGTCTTTAACAGGGGCAAGATTATAGGGTGGAGCTTTGCTTTATGCAAATTATCTGATGAACATGTCTGTAATTATTTATTTATTTTTTTAATCCGCTTCCAACAATTATACCGACAAGATTAGTTTTTTGAAGGCTTCCAATTTACTTTCATGCCTTAATGTCAATGCAGAATCCCAGAAAATTTTAGTAGACTCCATACTAAATGATGGAAAGGACGTTTTCACGCGAATGGATTATTCTCAGACATCCTAAAAGGCGGACAAAGAGGGAAGAAACAAAATAGGGAAAGGAACAGGAAAAAAGAAAAAAAAAAAATCAGAAGGGAAGAAGTATCCCAGAGTAAAACACCAGGATATTATCATAATTTCCCTAAGGGCGGTGCCTCACCTGATTTTGAAAAGAACTTTCTGACTACCTCACTTTTACGCAAATCAAAAGGGACGGAGAAACTTCACCTGAGATGCTAAAATCAAGTCCATGCAACTCTTCGACGGATTACTTTTCTTCCTTTACTATTTTCTTTTGTTATGTTCTGTAGGGAGGTATTTAAACCAATATTTTAGTAACATCCCACACCCTTTAATGGAATTAATTACTAAATATCTTCTTTAATTTAGTGAATTTGAGACTTCAAAGGCGTTTCCAAAGAAATAGTTTATGACAAAATTTTGTTTTTCTTGCATAGTAAGTCTTTACAGGAGGAGTTTATTTATTTTACATATTCCATTCTAATTCGCATATGATCTGTGTGAAAATTCAGTTTAAATATTAATTATGCTACAGATTTGGTAAGTGTGAAAATTAAAAAAATTAGAAGAAAATAAAAAAAATCTACAATACTTGCTACAAGTAAAATTTATTCAGTACTCGAAATATACGTTTTCAATAAATATCTTTATTATTGAATATTATGTTTGTGTTGTTATGTCTGTGTGTGAGTGAGATCTGAAATAATAAAATTGTAAACATTTAAATAACCGGTTTAAATAAATATCAATATAATATATTAATTAAAAATTTTATTAACAGAAGAAGTTAGTCGGAGGTTGTGTATTGCAGTCTATGCTTATTACAACTATTACAAATATAGTATTTTATATTTTGACCGTACCTCTGACTAACTTATTCAGAAATTATAATCTACGACAAACCAACTCCACGCCATTAAAATTTTTAATAAATTGAGTACAAATAAACATTATTCTAAATTGAAATAAATAAATTTACAATTTCAATGAATATTTGCATGAATCAGTACAATAAAATAAAATATAGTAAAAAAGTGAAATGGAACAACGTTAACAGCATGTACCATAAGATCCGAATGTTATAAGCTTTAAAACTTTTTTATTGTTAATTTCTTGATTATATTTTTAAAAATTATTTCTTTCCTTCATTCTTTTAATACAATTTTTATTTATTTATCTCTTTTAGAGTGCCGTTAACGATATCAAAATACCAATTTAGTGCAAAAAAACAAATGATGAATCTAGACAGGTACAGGTAGAAAGGTTTTCTCACAATTTATATCAATGTTCAAAACTGGGATTGCGCGAAATGTACTTTGTTTATATGTTTTATTGTCATAAAAACACCATAATAATGCTCCATCACTTTATATTACACTTTTTTTCTTAACTCTTCGTTTCGTCACGATTCGCATAAACGTTTCTCAAGATTCTCCCAAACGATCTGGAGATGATTTCCAACTGATTTGCATTAGCTGCGAAACATCTTTCATAAAGGTATCTCTTCACGCATGCATTACCCCTGATTACAGTGATCTCCTTGCCATAAATTTCCATATTCATACTGGAGGGAGAGAAACGAAACACCCGCCGATTGAGGGGACTACAAAGGAAACAAGAATAGAAAAAAAAATTGCTTTCCACAAGATCATATGCAAAGCCGTTCCGGGTTGGGACTCATCAAAACAAAATGTAAAATATAATTTGAGAAATACGGCTAATTGACAGTTATATGTAGTTCAAGAATAGTCAGTTACTTAAACAGAATTAATTTCATTTACTGTCTATGGATGTATGAACAGTAACTAATACAAAAAAGAAATCAAGACTTTTTTTCATTTTACTAAAATGCGTTATAATTAGTCCTGACTTAGATCTAAAAGAAAAAATATGGAATAAAAATAGTAAATTGTTTATAAATATACTAATAATATTATATTAGATAAAACGGAAAAAAGTAATATTTTATTACTTTATATTTATATAAATTATATAGAAATATTTTTTAATAAAGCTTTAAATCTTAAAAACAACAAATTCCGTGAACACAAACTTGTTTACAATTTCGGACTAAATGAATTTTCTTGAATGTCCATGTAACGACAAAATGGCACATAAATACATTGTATACAGGTGTTTTAAACAGTTTGTTTTTGTTTGAATAATTAGTATAAATCAGGAAATATATTTTCGAATTTACATCTTTCATGCCAATAATTTTTTATAAATTTAACATTTGAAAAAAATTATTAAATCCAAACGAAAAACGGACTAGAAAAAATGAGTTACAAAAATTATTGTAAGATATTCTATAAAAAAATATTTCGAAAATCTTATAATGCTCATACCTGGAATGTCAGAAGACCTATAGTTCTATTTCAGATGGATAATAAAAAAAAAAGTTTCTATCGCGCTACTCCCCCCACCAGCAAACGATTTTCGTTTTTCGATTAAGTACCACGAATTACATAGAGTGCTACACTCCCTTCTCCCATTGAATTAAATATGTGAGTGAAAAGGCTATATCGAAATTGAATCGAATGTTTTGTTCTAATGGGTGACGGGACACCAATTCGAACGCTAGTAAACAACACTCGGGACCCAATTCGAGTGCATCCGTTTAGTATGGCATAGTGTAAACATATTCAACTAATTATAGTTATATCCTGACCAAGTTACAACTATGTTCATTTAAAAAATTAAAATACATCCTAATCTTTATCCAAAAAATTGGTATAATTTCGCAAAAATTATCAACTATAATGGGCGACAGACAATCACAATTAGAACTAAGCGGTACATAAAACAATATCCCGGGAGGCACTTTTGTTCAGATCGTACGATTTATGATAGATTAACTATATTCGGGGGCGGGGTGGCCGAATGGGCTAAAGCACCGCGAGTTGCCTGGCAACCGGATTGTAGATTTGGGAAGATTTAAAAAGTACGAGTTCGAGTCCCGGTGTCGGAGAGGATTTTAAATTCCCCGCCCTCAACCACCTCCCTCCCCGGGAAAATCCGAAAATGACCTAAAAAGGCGAAGTAGGGAAAAACAAAAAAAAAAAGCCTTTAAGCTCTGCTTTTTTTCAAATAATTTTTTGTTATATAAAAAACTGGTTTCGATCCTAAATGACTCAAATAAGGAACTATTATATCGAAAGCCCGAAGTAGTCCAATTCCTCTAAAGGTCATGAGTCAGCTGGATATTACCTCCAGAGCAGACGAGACCAAAGCAGGGCGAACCACTCCACCCATTGCTGCAATAATTATCGGGGCAGAGTAGGTGCACTGATTGCTGGCTGCAGCCAAACCGCAGCAGGAAATTCAGCCAATCTATCGCCATTAGCGGCAATTGCCCGAGTAAAGTGTAACTGCGGTCATTAGCAAGCAACAGGCAGTTCGTTAGTGTTTGTTATCTCCTAAAGAGTTCGCCAATCGGACTGCTCCAACACTTCGCGCGGGGTAACCCGTAATCTGCCGATAGTAGTCGCGAAAATATAGGAGCTTGGGGAACGTCAGGGTTGTACCTGGAGGAGCATGAGGTATAGCATATGAAACTATGTAGGACTTCAATTAAGCCGAACAGACAAAATATTTACCTACAACTACTTTCACATTACATCATAAAGGACTCCAGAGGCAATGGTGTATTTTTTTTAATTGAGTTACGTGCGAGGATAATATGAAAATTTGTTAATTTACTTAATAATCAAGAAATTACAAGCTCTAACCACCCAGTGCTTCCTTATTGTGGCCAATCACTTAACCTTCAAACAAATTTTAAACGGCCATCAGATGTAAAGAGAAACAAGTAATATTTATTGAGGTTTGCTACCGAGTAAATTGAAATTCACCTCAATATCTGCTTTTTCAGCAAAAATATCTAAAATAAATTATTATAAAGGCCGTGGTACAGATCGCTTTTTATAAAATTATTAAGAGCCGCCTGAAATTTCTTGAATAGCTTCATCTCATCTTAACTTGGAACCATTTTACCTACAAAAACCCTGTGAACTGGGGCTTTTTCGATCTTCAGACAAACTTTGTCTATTTAATTAGATACTAAAAACTCGTAAGGACCCATTTGGTTTGTAAGATAATTTGATCACAAAATCGAGAAAAAAAGATGGCCTGCAAAAATATTGGACTGATTGAATCGATGCCAAAATTGCTCAATATTTTTTAAGGCCATCCTTTATCACGGGTTTGTCCTCAAATAACGCCCCGATTCCGTGAATTTTCATAGTTGTAGCTTATGATGAAATAAAACTATTTATGAAGTTTCAGACGGATGTTACTAATTTGATAAAAAGAGGTATGTACCACAGACTATTTAATTTCTTATTTTCCTGTAAACTAGGATGTATTGCAATAAATTAATTTCGCAATAATAATTTTTATTTATAAAAAAAATGTAAAAAAAGTTTCAAAAATAAATAATCGAGAATGATAATGAACCAGTGTTTTCTAATACAGACCTCTTATATAGAATTTGATCCTTATTTAATAAATGACCATGAAATGTGAAAATAATTAGATCAACTGTAGGATTTCATTCCAATCAGACACATCATCTTTTGTTAAGATGTACAAAAACTAGTAAATAAAAAAGGATCAGAGACCCTAGCAGACCATGATCCAGGTTTCCAACCGGATGGAGAGGATCAGTGGAGTGTTGGAATGGGCAGGCAGAGAGTAAGTGGGACTCGAGAGTAGGATTTGAGAGCTATCACTTTTCAAGGCTCCAACAGAAACAGATGGTTGTCGCTTTGTGGAGACTTCTTGATTCCTTCCCCAAACAACCCTCGGCTGATTTCATTTCCGAAAACGGTTTCTAGATATTCCTCCAAGCCCTCCCCGTCACCCCGGAATAGACTGCCAATTTAATACCTTTATTTCCTTCATTTATTTCAAAAGAGTAAATCAATTAACTCTGGAATGAAATGAAACTCAATCAGTATTCACGATGACCCGAATGTTAACTTCTTTTTCAACTTAGAGCTTCTATTAAACTCATACAAACACAATAAACAGATCATAGAATTATATTCAATTTAATCACATTGTAGAGATAAATCAAAACAAAATTACCGAAGAACAATTAGTAATTAAAAACATTTTAATTTTTATTATTATTATTTATGAAATTTACAACTGTACAAATTAACATACATACAGCAAGTACAAAAAAATACATGACATGACAAGGCTTGTAGAGGATCTATCTATTAGTAGCACTCTAATAAAGTATCTAAATTAGGAAATCACGAGGAAATTTTCTTTTCAGAGGCGTAGGAGGGTTATCAGGGATCGAGGAGAAAACAAGAGGATTAGGATGGTTCTGAAGTTTATTATGAAAATATAGATATCTGGATTGGACCAAATCTGAAACATAAGGAACATCCAGGTTATTATGGATTATTTGTTACAAAGTAAGGAGCATTACGGATCTTACGGAGGACTTTGGATTGTAAAGATGGGATACGAGAGAAATTCGATGGTTAAGTGGAGTTCCAAAGATAAACTCCGTAAGTCCAAATAGGTCTTATTATGGTCATGTATATGAGTCTTTTGTAATTAATTGGAAGGTTAGAGCGTTTGTCTAGTAAGTGCTGAAGTAGTTCTGAAACGTGGGGCGGTTGCTTGTCGTTTCAGTCTGGTATGAGGATTCCAAGTTAGCGTATCATTCCTATATATCAAACTCAAGCGAAAAAGTAATGAAAATGTTCATTAAAAAAAAAGAAGAGAAAAAACAAGAAATGGGAAAGAGAAAATAATTTCAAGTAAACTTCACTTTCTCTTAGATCATTAACGTTCTTTATTTTATTATTTCGAGCATGT